>JAENPR010000105.1:691868-1383736 GCA_018135685.1 Themeda triandra
GACTTTACGGGATGGGGGTAACACTGGTGTCTATAACATGGGTTATAACATGGGTTAGCCACTGGGCCACTTGCCCATCCGCGGGTTAGGTGAAGTGTTAAATGGCAATCAAAGAGATCTTAAAACTTGTCCAGAGCCCAGAGTACGGGGATATCACACTGTACATCGCTGAAGCTTCATCAGCCTGCAGTCCAAGAAAATGAAGAGGACGCAGCGCAGTCAGACAGCAAAACTGCAGAAACACGGAATAGTAGTAGTACACGCAGCTGCAGCGTGGCAGTACAGTTTTTTTTTTTTAAAAAAAACTTGCGTTGCAGTACAGTCAGCTGCGGCAGCGTTTATGCACAATTGGGCTTCCTCGTAACACACTTACTCAACAGTAGCTAATTACGTAACTTTGTTCCATTTGCATTATGATTGTTCTGGTTAGTGCTGCTACTACTACTACATACAGTGATACAGTACCTTAATGCTAATCCACATTCGTCGCGACATACAGTTGCACTAGTACTGCACTATAAGTACTAGTGAATGACACGCATCTCCAGTACTGATCGACTGTGGCCTCGTGATGATGCGCAGCGCATGCAGATCGGGCCGCACTGCATGCATTCCATGCGCACGCAGTTGGACGGGCATGTACAGTAGGGCTGATGTTCCGTTGGTTTTACCTGGGCCCCGGAATAATCCAAATCCAAATGACAACAAGATCAAGATTACGGACAAGAAGATCATCGCAAAGGAATCCATGCATGGATCGAGCTGCCGGCCTGTAGCTGTAGCTATAGCTCCATCTATAGCAGTTGGCAGAGGTGCACCCACCAATGGCACGGGTGGCCGCCGGGGAACCGATGGCACGGGTGGCCGCCGGGGAGGAGTGAACACTGAACAGTGAGTGAGATTGCAGCGGCGGCTTGTCCCAACGAGCCAGCCCCACCAGCTCATGTCTCGATGCATGCCTGCTCTGGTCGTCTCGGCTCGGCCGGCGCCGCCCGGATGGCACAGTCACCAGCAGCAGCGCACAGCCTCATCAGCAGGTGGTGGCTAGTGGGAAGCAGCAGTCGAGGCAGCATGCAGAGCTCGTGAGCTCGTCAGGGCATCGGCAGCAATGGCACCATCCAGCGTTACAGCATGCATGCCAACCAATGCCAGCATCGGAGAACCGGGGAGTAGTACTTGTTACTCGTGCTATCGTCTATCCTCGCTCTTCGTATCTAAACTGAGCCGAGCTGGACTCATACAATACAAGGCCTTGCTCATATTTAGCCTTCCTGACTGAGTTAATTATGGTGTTTGGTTGACCGTATGTGAATATGTTGTCTGAGATAAAGATGAGAGTGAAAGCGAATTTTTTGGTGCACAATAGGAAGGCATGCACATGCCCGCCTTAAGGGCAGATTTTATTTTCCAAGACAAAAACAATTGTTAATAGTGCTAATGGATCCAAGCAGAACCTTAGATAATGGAGTTTCTTCAATTATACATATACCAATAATATCATCACCTTAATTAGTTTCTGTATCGGTGTAACCAAGTACGTATCGTGCAAAACTGCCAACGAAGCCCAAACACACGACTACACAAGTGGTGGCATCGTTTGACTCCATGCATCTACTATCGATGAAGGAAAAAGGGGTCAGAATGATCGAGTAGGTAGCCAAGTAGGAGTACCAATGCAAGTAGCAACGCAATGCATGGTCAACGGAGCCGCACTCTGGGGCTCCACACCATTGCCACGCCATGGCGGATTGGCGGCCGTGCGTGCGTGGAAATGGAAGCGTGCACGTGATTGCCCGGCCGGCTGCCTAGGGACGACGCACGACGGACAGACAAGGGATGGAATACGAGGGCAATGTAAGCAAGAAAAGGCGAGACCCTTTTCGTCGGCCGGGAAGAAGCTAGGGGAACCGAAAACGAGGCCACACATGCAAGGCAAGCCGAACATCACTGAAAAAGCCGGGGTCCAGGGCACGATGCAACAGCCTTTCCACGAATCCCGTTATCACGCTCATCGAGTAGGGCATTCTATGTAGTACGGCTACTCCTCCATAATTACTCTATCACGATATCTGTACTACACATACTCCCCGACCTTGAGTCAAAAGCTTAAAATCCGACTTTTAGTATTTGGCATCGTACGGTATGAAAAACAAAGCAAAAACATAAAAAAAAAATCATGTTCGAATATACATTACATATT
Organism: Themeda triandra; assembly: GCA_018135685.1. Lineage (NCBI taxonomy): Eukaryota > Viridiplantae > Streptophyta > Magnoliopsida > Poales > Poaceae > Themeda > Themeda triandra. The sequence goes on from JAENPR010000105.1 coordinate 694,069, forward strand.
ATTATTAAGTCATCCTTTAGATAGGTATCACTTGCAGGAAAAATGTGAATTTTTTTCTTTATTATATGTCGGTTTTGGAACAAAGAAAAAGCATGACTTTTGAAGAATTTCAACCCCACAAATAATTTATGGGAGTTACTACACAAAATGTAGCCAACTTTTCTTGCGACGTCTAGGGCCCGAGTTAGGTCTGTTATCTATTTTGATAATAGATTTCAATATATTTTATTACATATTACAAAAGAAAATTTTTTCTATGAAAAAACAAGAATAGGTTCATTTTCGCAGAAAAATGCATGAAAAATTATCTGTGTTCCAAACAAACACTAAGACCTTATAAATTCCTTTGGTGTTCCTATGGAATGTACATAATCCTAGGGATCTTGGAAGGAAACTAACATGATGTTGGAATTCTTGTTGTGGGTCGTCGAGCATGGGCATTATGGCAACAAGTTGATGTTTGAAAAGAAATTTTCAACTTTTTTGTGGCATTTCTTTCTTGCAGAAATGGCTCAAGGGGCAAGATGTGGACTTGCTGAACTAGATGGTGTGGTGTCTTTGACTGATTTTACCTTAAGGATCATTAGTGTCATAGATTTATTGAACTCTAGCTGTTTTCTTTTGTTCTAAGTGTTGTTGGTCACTTTGTAAGGTGACAATGGCCCAACATTATTACTGAACTATATTTGCTTTACCAAAAGCAGAGTAGAAAAAAATGTTAGAATTCTTGAAGGACTATAAGTTCTATGCAAATATAATTCTATGTTTAATTTTCTATTCATGCATGTGTTTTGATAATCTTACATGCCATGTTTATTGTTCCTACTTTTTTTTTTTTTTTTTTTTTTGCAATTTGTCCAAACCGCTATTTCTATAAAATTCATTTGTTTTTGTTTTGCATATGCATTCATTAATAATACCATACACCTTTATATTTTCCTATTCCTGCGGTTTAATTTATTTCAGTCACCTTCAATTACAGAAGGCCTTAAAAGAATGCAAAATAAGCTAGAGGTAGAGGACACACAAACAATGCTCCTACGTACGGAGTATATGCACAATGCTCGATCGATGACAATTCGCACTAGTGGTTTGGAGATGCTATCGATCACAACTAAAGCTTAGTAATCGCAATTCACACCACTAGTGGTTTGTTGGAGATGCTACGAGTGGGGCGACTGGCACATGGTAGGAGTAACACTGAAGGCCAGCCAGGTCCACGTAACGTACAAGTCAGCGTTCATGCATGTCGGAGGTGTGCCGATCGATCGATGCATGGATGTGCATGCGTTGCAGGGTCGGGTCCTGCGCAAACCGGTCACGTGCGACGTGCGTGCGGGACAAACTGCAGGCACGCACGGCAGCTCCATGCTCAAACATGTAATCCTGCTAGAAAAGGCCCCCGGCCCGACCCACACAGCGCTGACAAATGTCAACGCTTTTTCTTCAGTTTCAAAGCTACCATTGGACTTCCTTTTTCAAGAAAAAGTAGAAGGCAACCATGATGACCGTTTGATGTTCCCGCAACGAACATCATTGCTGTTCTGGCATTGCAAGCTAGTTCTCCCTTTTCTAGAGAAAAAAAGGGGCTTGATATGTCTTGTTCATCAAGTTGAATTTATAAGCATTACAAGTGTAACTCAAAGGCATTCCTAAGGCGTAGACGCTCCCTTTGGAACATAGGATTCCTTTTCTTGTTTCTACATTTTTCTCGTGAAAAAATAAATTGATGCACTCAACTGGTGAAGATCTCAAACAATCCTCGGCGCTCAACTGGTGGGATGACCTGAATGATGCACTCAACTCTATGTAATAGGATAGTCTTTTAGTCTCTCGGGAGTCTCTTTAGTGGCTGTTAAGCTACGGATTTCAGTCTGTGTTTCTTTTTGCTCCTGGTCCTTTGGCTGGTATGCCTGGTCCATCTTCTCCTGAAGCAAAACAGTACTGTAAACCTGATTTGGTCTCTTTGGTTTTAATCGAAAAGGCCGGGGCGGTTGCCCTCGAACTCTAAAAAAAAAAAAAATTGATTTCTATGAAATTTCTAATATACAATTCCTATGAAATCCTTGCGTTCCAAATGAGTCATTAGGCCCTGTTGGAAGGCGGGATTTTCCCCCTAGAATCAAATAAAGTAACATGGCTGCATTACTTAAATTATTTTTCATAATAATGTCAGGTTGGATAACTTATCTGTAAATTTATGGGTTACAACTTTTTCTATAATACAATGATTTTGTCTACAAGCTGTGGGGATCTCCCCCACAGTTTTTGCCTTAAAAAAAATAATTTTGTCTACAAAACTAGTCATTATACGTGTATTTTTCTTGAGTTTTTTTTTTGTCTTTTATGGTGTCTTGTTGATATTAAAGTGGAGGCTCCAAAGTCAAAATCCACCCACCCGAAAGAGATGTTCCATTCATCTCAATCTTCACGTTAAAGGATTGTGTAGGTTAGAAATAGTAAAAACATAGAATTGGAGTTGTGTGTCGTCCACTTATAATTCTACATGAGTTGAAAAAATGAGAAACTCTCTAATGAAGCATTTGGATACAACTCATGAGAACACAGGAATTAGGACAGAGAGATAGAAACAATGGAAATTTTCTAAGAGGTTGAACCTCATGTTAGATTTCATCCAAAATTCCTATCAATTGAACCAAATTTCATAAGATTTTTTTTGTAGGATTCCAAGATGAGCAAGCCTTTGCTTCAAATGCCCACATAGGAAAAATTCCTTTAAGTATTTTTTTGACAACATTCATTTAAGATAATATGGCTACATGAATCCTTTGTTCCAAAGGGGGCCTTAAACAATGTTACAAACAACTAACTAATTTGGACTTTGAGGAAAAATGGAAAAAGATGAACCCCTAACAAATTTGCATCGAAACTCTCTAATATAAAGATAAGCAAATGCTAATTGGGTTTCTCTAATACTCTTTAAAATATGTTGTCTGAGCAAGGCAACTGAAGATACATCTTGCATGGCTAATATGGGGCAACAAGCTCGATCCTGCTATTTTTATTAAAAAAAAATGGACGTGCCCTATCAAAAAAAAAGGACAAGAGACATGGAGTAGTACAAAACATCTGCATTCCTGCTTCAAAAGCCGAGATATATATATCTATCAAATGAGAAACAGCCTGCTACTTTAGTAACACTAAGCCACAACTTTCCTTAAAAACACTAAGCCACAACAAAATAAAGCAGAAAGAACCAGGGGGAAACCTGCTTGCTGCTCGCAACGGCATACATGCCGCATGCCTGCCCGCTCCGTACTCCCACGCCGACGGCGACGACGGCGCGCGAACACCTTGGCCCTCGCGCCGGACAGCGAAACGGTGACAAACAAAGCGGGACAGCGATGGAGACGGCACGAGAGAATCTCACTGGAAAATACATGCATCGGAACAGGTATAGCCACAACAGCGACGCATGGGGCAGATAGCTAGCGAGCTCTGAGCCCCTCTCGTCTTCTTCGCCGGCCATGCCTTTCGTTCGTGGCTCACGCCGACCTCGCCGCCCGACCTCTCACGTCTCACCGGCGGTGATCGGTCGCCGATCGAGGAGGCGATGATTCAGTCATGTCATGTGGTCAAAAGAGAAAGCGGATGAGGAATGCAGACGAAGGAGATGAACGCGTGGACAAAGAGCGACAGCAAGATTTGCTAGAAAGGCACGTAGACAGCAACGCTTCGAGCTCCCGGGTACACTAGTGTCACTGCCTGTGCAAATCAGAAGCGGCTAGCTATAGTACTAGACCACGAGTCCAATCACACCAGTGATGCAAATACAACGCAACCACCGGCCTAGCGTGAACTTGCTAACCAAACAATCGTGCGCGCATTTTCAGATTTATCCAGTCTTTGATTGATGTGTAACTAGTCGAAGGCTTAGCTTTGAAACGTCTATGTTAATTCTCACATCTCACCAAATACACTTCTTTCGTCCATTACACATTTTATCTCTTGATTGAGGAGTAAAATTTTTCACACCATAAATATTAATATATGTTACTAAAAAATGTTTAATTTTGTATAAAAAGTGATAAAATAAATCCTACTTTTATGGAAAGCATGTAAAGTTGTACAAAAATTAGACGCACAAACCACCAATGCTAGGGTTACCATTTTAAGTTTTGCAAAGAAAAACCACAGAAAGAAATTACTTTGAACACACCACTAGAAAAGCCAACTTGCTACAACTTCCAAGTCTAAGGCAACAATGTAAGTTAACCATGCTATACAAAGAAGACAGAGCTAAGAAGGGCGAGAGAAAGCAAAAGGTTCTATCACAACACACCCTTCACCTCTAATCTTTAGTTTGTCACAAAAGGTCCACCAATGTTACCAATTCATCGTTGTCTTGACCTAGTCATCCGCAGACTTGTCATCTCCTGGCCTTCCTTGGGGAAAAGCCACCATTTCTACAGAAATGATAAAATTTGGGGAAAAACTTTATTAGAGGACCTAGGAAAACTTTATTTTCTCAATACCCATTTTTGTTTCTGATATTCCGCAAGCTCCTCATCACAATAGAGAAAAAATAACGTCTTCCTTATAATTGTATTCTATGATAAAAACATCATGCGTGCAGACTATATTTGGGATCCTACCCATCTGAAAGGTTCCTCAAAATAATACCAGACAATTCTTTCCATGTGAAAATTGAAGAAAACTTTTTAGATAACGGAACAAAGTTCCAGCCTCTATGATCCGTAGATGGTACACAACAGATAGTTACACAAAAGCACCAATGTAAAAAGGTTTACATGTCAAAAAAACAAAGTTTAGCCCAACTAGTGGGCACAACAAACAAAGAAAAACATTAGGCTTCAATGTGATTCATGAAACTCTTCCGAACTTCGTGAAAACAATCATTATCAATGTCTTCCATTTTCTGCATCCCTCAAAGAACATTGGTCTCTCCTCCTTGCGCAACATGGATCACTGTCGTATCCAATATGTTGTCCTGAAAATAACCTGCATTGATGTATTAGATTTAGTTTTGTTAAATACCATAAAATTTTTATTCAACGAAATGAAAATCAAAGAAAATGATATGTTATTTCCTCAGCCCCACAAATTTGCTTCCTTTCACTTTTCTTTTTTCTGATCAACCTAGTTTGCTGGCTGCCTGAGTTGTTTTCCCAATCCCCTGCCCCACACACATGAAAAAAAAATATATTTCTATTTCACTTTCTTTTTCCAGATTAACCTCAATCTGCGGCCTATACTGAATTGCATGCAACACTCTTGTAGCTTCATTAGAGCATCCGCAGTATGAGCTAGTTGCTAGCTCTAAGCCAAATTATTTAATATTACTAACTTTTAGCATATAACTTATAACATGAATGACCCCATATGACATTCTCAAATGTTCTTGGAATGTGTGTATGAGGACATCTCTTAGTCAAGAGATAGCTTCCTTGTCTCTTCCATTAAAAAATAGAAAAATATACTAAAAGCTAGCTTATGAGTCTCTTCCCATAGGGCGTTTCCAATGACTGACTCATAAGCTATCTCTTAGTATATTTTCTATTTTTTAATGAAAGAGACAAGGAAGCTATCTCTTAACTAAGAGATGGTCTCATACACACATTTCAAAAACATATGAGAATGTCATGTGGGGTCATTCATACTATGAGCTATATGCTAAAAGTTAGTACTAATTAATAACTTGGCTTAGAGCTAGTAAGCTGGCTCAACCACTGCAGATGCTCTTAGTGCTTTGTTTTTCCAAACTTTTGATGTTCTCTTAAACCAGTGTGAGGAAATGTAGCTAATGTTTCTTAAAAAAATACATGCATTTTTATGAATTTTAGGATTTCCTAACGAGCAAGGAAAATGGTTGGCCACCCCACATTAAACAATTGATTCACATGCTATGGCTACCTCTTCCATTAGCTCATCCAAAATAGTGGGACTAATACGTGGCCAAAAAGGGGATTAGTTAGGACTAGTGTAAGTGCATTCGCCCCCGGTGTGGGTTTTGGATAATTGATGACAATCAAATTAGGGACTAACATGCTCTTTCAAGTGAAATCTACAGGTGTTAGTCCACTGATGAAATCAAGTTGAATATTTGGTGAATTAAAGCACCCTAAATTTCATGGACAAGGAGGCGCTTCGACTCTCGGATATTCTAATCTTTTATCTTTGCCTTGAGTCGTAGGAAACGCCGCACTATCAAGAGGGACACAAAACTAGTTAGCAAAATGGGGTTCAAAAGTGCTCTTGTCGACCTAGTTTTAGGGCCGAGAGAGGCGGATCGGAAGTTCCGGTGGTAGCACCGGAAGTTCCGGCTAAAATGTTTATTCCGGCCGAGCGTGGAAGGCTGATTTTCACTGGATCGGAAGTTCCGGCCGTAGGACCGGAAGTTCCGATTTGAACAAGACCGCGAGCACCCGCGCATCAAGTATTTTGTTCCCGCCCCACGGAAGTTCCGGTGCCGATCGGAAGTTCCGATCCACCGACCGGAAGTTCCGATTTGTACAGTAACTCGAGCGTGCGCGCATCAGAGTTTTGTTCCGGCCTCTGTCCGGAGGTTCCGGTACGGACCGGAAGTTCCGGTCTCCTGACCGGAAGTTCCGGTTGAACCCTGTCAGCTCTGACAAGCCAACGGTTAGTTCGTAGTGGACCGGAAGTTCCGATGGTCTTCACCGGAACTTCCGATGCTTCACTATAAATACTTCTTACCTGCGTTTCTAACCGTTACCCGAGTCTATTCACTTCATTCTTGCCTCTAAGTTCTCCCAACAGCAGAACTCGCCCACTCTCTCTCCCCTAAGCCTCCAAGCTCCAATCCTCGATTGTTGAGCTAGGGAAGTGAGATTTGAGAGCGGGAGCTTCGATCTACGACTTGAGCACTTTGGTTCCTCGTCTTGCCGGCTTGGTTTGTGTTTGTTACTCTTGGGTTCTTGGAACCCTAGCCGGCTAGGCGTTCTTCGTGGTTGCCCGTGTTGAATCATTTGTGAGGGCACCCCGAAGTGTTTGTATCACCCTTTGATCCTTAGTGGAAATCTCGGGCTAACCTTTGTGGTTGCTTTGAGGGAGGAGACCTAAGTGGTCGGACCTACGTGGTCACCTCAACAACGGGGACGTAGGAACTCCTTTGTGGGGATTGCCGAACCTCGGGATAAATACTTTGTCTTGCTGTGGAGGTAGCTTCGACTACCCTTTGTTCTTTTGTATTTGTTGTTCTTCCTCTCGACCCCATTTCATAGGTGCATCGTCTCGATCTACGATTTGGAACGGTGCAAAGTCTTGGGAAGTTCAACATCATCTTCAACAACATCAAGGAGGGTGTGGTAACACTTGGATACGAAATCACAACTCGATTCACTCGATTTCGTAGCATTTTTAGGGTGGAAGTTCGATTCGTCCGAACCGGAAGTTCCGACTTCCCCGCCGGAACTTCCGATCCGGACCCGAAACTTCCGGTCGGTATTTAACTTCCGTAATTTCAAGTTTGTGAGTTTCGGGTTTTGTAAAAAGGCCTATTCACCCCCCTCTAGGCCAATTAGGTCCTTTCAATTGGTATCGAGCCCGGTTCCTCGGATATACGCTTGACCGCGTGAGGAACAACATTGGCCAAGATGGATGAAGCCACACAAAAGCAAATGATTGAGCAAATCACGAAAAAGATCACAACTACACTACAAATGCAGCAAAGCAAGAGCAGATGACAAAGATGCAAGATCAACTCACCAAGTTGTCGCAGCTCTTAGAAAAGAAAAGCAAAGTGAATCATCAAGTGAAGGCGGCGACAAAACTCCCAAGAGCTATAACAAGATGCCATTTGAGTACGGTTCATCGAGCAAGAGCATCAACCCCGGCTTGCCCATGATCAACCCCGGCAAGCCACCTCCATTTGATGGTGTAAGGTACACCGATTGGTCTCATAGAATGAAGCTACATCTTATTGCGGCAAGATGTTGGGAAGTTGTGAGTGTTGGCATAGATATACGGAAGATCCAAGTAAATGGGGACCCGAAGATGAAAGAGACTTTCACCTCAACGCAACAAAGAAGAACCTTGATCTTGCAATGCCTCAACATGGAGGACAACAACAAAGTCATAGGAATGACCAATGCAAAGCAAATTTGGGAAACCATAAGAGTTTCATTTGAAGGAGACAAGAGTGTAAGGGTTGGCAACACAGAGCTCTTACAACACAAGCTTGAGAATTTCCAAATTCGTGAAGAAGAAACAACCAAGATGTTCTTCGATAGATTCATGACCATGGTAAACCAAATTAGAGCACTTGGTTCAACATGTTGGGATGACAATGCAAAGAAGAAGGAAGATTTGTAGGATCTGGTAACAAAGAATAAAGTGCTTGCCTCTGTCATCATGGAAAAGAAAAACTATATGATCATGACACCTCAAGAAATGCTTGCAAAATTAATGCGGCATGAAGTATTGGATGATGAAGCCAAGGAAGCCAAGAGTGAAAGTAAGAGCATTGCCCTTTCGGCATCCCAAGGAGGTGAACCAAGCCATCACCACAAAGGTTGCTGCGGCAAGCATAAGGATGATGATGATCTTGATGAAGAACAAGCTATGTTAGTCGGCAACTACAAGAACTATTTGAGGATGAAGAAAGATAAGATGAGAAGGTATGGAGGAAACAAGCCATACAAGAAGAGGTTCTCGCTATGAATGTGGTGACACCGGTCATCTTGCGGCCGATTGTCCCAACAAAGGGAAGAAATCAAGATATCACAAACAAGGTGACAAAAAGTACAAGGACAAGAAGAAGGGTGAAGCACACATAGGTCAAGAGTGGCAATCGGACAAATGATAGTGATGATGAAGATGACAATGGAACAAGTGTTGCTGCAATTGCCATTCAAGGGACTTCTACCTCGACATCACTCTTCACCAACACCTCTTCATCACCAAGACTCTTCGCCAACCTCTCCGACGATGAGGATGAAGCTCCTATTTGCCTCATGGCACTAGGAGACAAGGTACAATCGACTCCTCCTCATCTCCATCTCATGATTGTAATAGTGATGATGAAGATGATGAGGACTATGCCTCAAATTTGTTCAAGAAATATGGTAAAGTTGCCGCAACTAAAATCTTGAAGCTAATTATGGCAAAAGATAAGCTTGAGTCATGTATTGAGTCGCAAGGGGAATTGCTCCTAAAGGAAAGGGAGAAGACCCAAGGACTTGAGGCATGTCTCTCCAAGGAAAAGGAGAAGGTTGAGAAATTGAATGTAGAATTGTCTTTAGCCAAGGATACTAATGAGCGCTTGGCTAAGGAACATTCTTCACTCAACGACTCTTTGGCTAGTGTAAAGAATGATCATAGTTTGACTCAAGAAAGCCTTACAAGTTGACAAATAAATATCATGAGTGTTGACGGTCGTTAAGTATCAATTTTATACCGTCAACGCAGCAAGAGAAAGGACTAATATGAGTTCACCGTTAGATATAGGGGTTACACCGACGTAATTCCACGAGTTTTGGTGATTGTCTATTTCTCGGGGTTATCGGAAAGAGAACCAAAGGAGGCCCACATGTCATGATTACATAGAGATAAAGACCGAACGGGTAAAATTGTATAATCTAGAAGACTCCGTAAGGCAAACCCCGGAAGCCGGGCCCACGGGGTAGGCGGCGGGCGACGACCGGGGAGTCGGCCGACTCCCCACCTCCACCAATCGTGGAGTCTCGTGGATCCCGCCTCCACCGCCTTTGAGGATGAATAATTATCGTCCATTTAGGTCGGTTTGATCCGAGGGCCGTGGTTAATCCTAGGGGGCTATATATTCGAGCCCCGGCCCCGGGTGAAATCCTAATTCATTCCTAATTCATTCAAGAGTTCATTCTCTCATTAGAATTCGAGAAGCCGTGAGCCACCATCTCAATTAGAGCTCCATAGTTTAGTAGCATAGCTACATAGGAATAGATTTAGAGGGAATCAAGCCTAGCTTGGAGTCCGGATCTGTCGGAGTTCTTGGTAATTCCCTCTACATTCTTGTAATATTCATCATTGTTCGTGATACTATGAGTAGTACTTTATTCTATTCTATTATATCGACTTGACTTTGCTCTATTTGATTATGTTCTCAATTATATTGTTCTCAGTTTACTTTGATTATATGTTTAGCATAGTTGGACTAGAATTATGTTTATGCATAGGATCGTATAGCACTTGCTCATTAGATCGATGGGTGAGTGGTAAATATTGTGTAGGCGTGGTGCCTAGATTGTATTTATCTCGCGATTACACCCTATTGGCCGGGTCGTGTGGTAGATCGCGAAGTGACAGTTGCGTTGAGTCCTTTGTATTCCATCCTCGTTGGTAGGTCTTAGTAGAACAACCTATTACATTGAAGTCATTGCTATGTCTCTTGTCTTCTCGGTAATATCACTATGCATAGATGTAACCTTTTCCCGCCATGATTGCTAGATGTTCTTGCACTAATCATTGTATGCTTTGACCTTATAGTTAGAATAACATAGGATTATACCCTAGATCGTCCTAGTCCATGCTAGTGTTATAAGCTTAGAGTGCTAAGTTGAGATGGCTTATTACTATTATTTTATGTGGCTAAATGCTCTCATTTATCTTATGTCATTTATCATTCATTCCTATATTTTATGTGACACTTACCCCGTATGAGATGATCGATACAGACAAGGTTAAGCTCTCCATTACAAAGATGTGCATTGCTCATCACTCATTATCCAGTGCATTCCCTTCCCAAAGGGTAAAAATATAAATAACGATACCTGGATACTCCCGGTTAAAATGCTACATCGGTATTATCTGTGCGCTTGCGGATCCCATATTTATTTCTAGTAGCAGTTGCATTATTTAGTACCAAAGATTTTTGGCGCCATGTTAGGGATGACAACCTAACACCGAGTGGCGTTAGAAATGTCAACAAGCATTTTGGCGCCGTTGTCGGGGAAGGTTGAAAGCCAATGGATAATGAGCAAAGATTGCACTACATAATGAGATTGAGCATGTCACCATTCTCTACTCATACGCCCTTACCCTTGTTTTTCGTCTATTCTTATATCTTATGCGTGGTAATGTATGAAAAAGACAATTCTTCCGATAATTATATTGACAATCCGAAGCTTTATTCAGAAGGCCAAGCAAGTTGAAGAAAACCAATCAATCATCATCATCATCAACTCAACTTGAAGTTTGTCGAAGCGTAAAGTCAACCTTTCGTGCGAGACTTGACACCGCGTTTGAAGCCATGGCGAACAAGTCACTCCGCGAGTTCTCACTCCAACTACGGACAACATTCGATCGGACCATGCGGACATCGAAGGAGCTTTTGAGCTCAAGCTCCGCGCTAATCAACATGGTGCAAGCAAGCCGGTTCGTGGGAAGGCCCATGAAGATGCTAGTGCTCATCTCCAACACTTTCTCGGAGATTTGTAGCACATTCACTATCAAGGATGTCCCTGAGATGCTATACTACTTCGCCTCTTCCCATTCTCACTCTTGGGGAGAGCGGCTGGTTCTACGCCAATAAGGAGAAGAATCCTACGTGGGCATTACGTTCCACCAATTTCTTGGCGAAGTTCTTCCCAATGGGCAAGACAAATGCTCTTCGCGGGAAGATATCAAGCTTTCAAGAACATCATGATGAGACCGTCCTAAGCTTGGGAGCGCTTTCAAGATTACATCCTCGAGTGTCCTCATCATGGCATGGAGAATTGGCCGCTTATGCGACATTCTACCATGGGCTTAGCAACAAGACACGTGAGACGATGGATGCCGCCGCCGGAGGTGCATTCTTATCACTCACTATTCCTCAAGCCACGGCTCTTGTGGAGAAGATGGCATCCAACCAAGGTTGGAGTGAAGAAAGAACTCGAGACCCGCAAGAGAGGTGGAGGAATGCACCACTGAAGGAGGTAGACATGCCGTCCGCCAAAATGGATTTGCTAATGAAGAGGCTCGATAAGAGAGTCCTGCAGAAGAAAGAAGTCATGCATATACATGATGCTCGCATGACATGTGAAGAGTGTGGAGAGACGGGCACACAGTGCTAACCGCCCGTAGCCGAAGGAGGACGTGAACTACCTCAACAACAACAACAACAATAATTACTACCGTCCTCGCAGAATCAAGGTTGGAATCAAGAAGCAGAGACCTAACTACTCGTGCAACTATCAAGGTAACATGACTCCTCCTACAATAATTACAACCAGCCGCCTTTGAGAGAGCTAGTGCCGAACCAAGGCAAGATGATGGACAACTGGTCCAAGAAGCCGACATCAAATGACAAGGTCCTAGAGACACTCTCAACGAATGGATGGCTTTTCCAATGCCATCAAGAGTCAGCCAGCCTTCAACAAGATACTTGAGTCGCAGTACAACAGCCTTGTTAACCTTGCTCCCTCCACCGGCCAAGGTAAACCGGCAGACAACCCGAAGAGCTCGAGACTCGCAAATCTTGTTGATATATTCAATGTAGAAGATAGCCGGAGTGATCCATCGAAGGGGTCATGGATTGACTCAACTCGCCAATCAAGAAGGGCGATCCAGTGGAGACCGGGCCATTCCGATCTCCATTGGAAGTACTAACTTCAATGAGGCAACCGTGACTTCGGTGCAAGCATCAACATTATGCCAAGAGTGATATATGAGAAGCTATTCGATGCCCCTTAGCATACACAACCATGTGCTTACAGCCTTGCGGATCGGCCACTCCGTGTTCCTTTGGGAGTACTTGAAGACATATGTGTACGAGTGGGCAACTCGTATGTTCCAGCAGACTTCGTGGTAGTGGATACAGGCAGTGATGAAAGGTCCCCTGTCATTTTGGGACGACCATTCTTGAACACCGCGGAGCCATCATGTATGCCAACACCGCCAAGATCATCTTCAACATCAAGGGCAAAAGAGAAACCTTCTTCTTCAAGAACAGTGCTACAGTTCCCAAAGACACCCTCATCAATGTAATGCTGAGAAGAAGAAGAATCCGCCTAAGAAGAGCAAGAACAAAGATAAGAAGACCAAGAAGACGGAGACAAGGAGGATGGTCACCGCGGTCCACGGGGAGCATGACCACTTACTCAGTCCCCACGTCCGATCAAGAAGGATGACCCAGTGTCCCAACCATTCAATGCTCCATCAATAGAAGCTCTTTCAATAAAGCATGCTCCGTGACACCGGATCAGCGTCAACATCATGGCCAAGGTAACTTATGAGTATCTATATGGCACTCGCCTTTGGAGCCTACCTATGCACAACTGCAGATGGCGATCGACATTCCGCTTCGTCGAAGGAGAAGTGAAGGATGTCCTCATCCAGATAGATGACCATTATGTCCCTACAGACTTCCTAGTCATTGACATGGGAGATGACTATGATCCTCCCATCATCCTAGGAAGACCATTCCTGAATACCACCAGAGCTATCATCTATATTGGGAAGGAGAGATCCATTTCCACTTTCCCACCGAGAAGGTACGCCGCTACTTCAACAATAATTATATAATCACCGAAGAGCCCAAGAAGAACAGAACAAGGAGAAGGCAGCGCACTGGCCGCGTAACAAGAAGGACATCACTACGTATGGATGGGCTAACTATGAGGGAGAAGTGTCAAGATATGAAGACCGGTACCCCGAAGACAAGAACATTATAGAAGAACCCGAAGAGGTGCTACCAACGAAGAGAAACAAGTGGTCCAAGAAGCTTCCTCCTCAAGGTCACCCTCTCCAACAAAGAAGGTGTGGAAGGTAAAAGCAAAATCGAATCAATTCCTACACAAGAGGCGACGTCATCGAGGCGCCAACCAATGCGCCCCTTGAAAAATGAGCAAACATGACAAGTCCTTTTCGGAGGACTTAAAACCACCGAACGCCGCGCCAAGAGGTAACTTGGTATTTATCAGCAATTACTTTTCAGCATTGTAATTTTACCTTAGCATATTTATTTCCTACTTGCACCTTAGTTGCATCTTTACCATCTCTGCATTAGAAAAGAAAATAAAGATGTTGTGCATTTGCATCCAGAAAATCGTCAAGCCCCATGTGGATAGTCATTCACCGTGGTGGCACAAAAATAATTTCTCAAAGATATTTATTTCCCCGTCTCGCATTCCTTAAATAATAAAAAGATAAAAATATTTCTTGTGATCCCGTTAGAACAAGTCTAAGTTAAGAAAGTTCTAGACAACCAAGGCCTAGAGGTTTTATCACTAACGCTTAATTAGTTCCACAAGCTTTGTTGTCTATTTTGAGCTTCACGTAACATCAAGGATCAAGAAGAGCTAACAAGCGAAGGACATCCACCCCTCGTCGAGAAGTGCCGCCTCGCGACAATTGAATGTCTTTGTCTCCAACAAAGCAACTATCTACGACACTCCCGGAGGACTAGAACGTCTTCGCGTCGTCGCAACATCGCAGACTATGTCAACATCCGGCCTTGGGGAGAGCATCCCCCGTGTACCAAGCTAAGTGTTTCCAACTTATCTAATTATGCTTTATTAAAGTATGCTTTGTTAAAAAAAAAAAAAAAAAAAAAAAAAAAAAAAAAAAAAAAAAAAAAAGAGTTGCATAACCATAGAAAACCGTAAAGATTTCCTTATTTATCTTTTCTACTTTTGGAGAGCTCTTGCAACTGCCTTTAAAAGTGATCCTTAGAATAAACTCTACATGGAGATGATGAATAGTTGCTCGCCGTAATTCCTTTCAAGTACCTAGTTTTCAACCTTGCACTCTCCCGAGTTTTGGACACAATTTGTTTAGATTTGAGATTTGCTCAACCCGAAACTTGTGGGTAGCGAACACTTGATCTAAGTCTAGGTGGTTGACGGGTATGATATGGGAAGGTTTTGAGAGTCGTCCATCTTGTTCCTAGAGATACTAGAGTTCGGAGAATTTATCTTAAAAAATATTAAATTCCCGCATGATGAGTTCCTTTATGATGAGAGTTTAAATTCCTACCACAGCCATACATTCATGCTTACTAGATTAGGAAAACCCATCTCGTTTATATAGATCATATTGTAGGTTTGAGTGTAGACTTTATAGGCATTGAGTGTGGTTATGCTGTGGACCCATAAGGAATTAGTCACGCAGCTTAAAGTCAATACTATGTGCTCTCCATCCATTGATCTATGCTACTTCGTCCTCGAAGCATGCACCCATTTTATAAATACTACATTCATTCCGTGCTACGTTTCCTCGAAGTACCACCCACATATAGATCCATATCCACCACATATTGTGCTATCTCTACCCTGGAGATACGCACTTATGCTACTCCTACCCTGGGAGTACGCATTCCCCACATATTGTGCTATCTCCACCCTGGAGATACGCACCTATGCAGCTCCTACCCTGGGAGTACGCATCCATCCATCCACATATACATACGCCATTCATTTCACTTCATCCAGAAAGGTACTATTTTTATCCCGGGAGTGAACATCTAGAAATAATCATCGCCGTTCTATTTGCCTACATACAAGCTCCGGTCATTATCATTTCAAGTTATACACTCCCGTTGCTAAAGTTTCGTTTTTCGAGGATTGGTTGCTCTAAAAAAAAAAAAAAAAAAAAAAAAAAAAAAAAAAAAAAAAAAAAAAAAAGAGAAGAGAGAAAAAGAGAAGAGTAGCCAAGTCCTTCCATTCAAGAAGTTTCAAGGTTTCCGAATAAAGGAGTCATGTTATCCCCAAAGGAGCGAGTGTAGAAGTAGATGTTCACCGGTTGAGTACCCCTCATAATCATTTCCTTATCACCATCATTCCACCATCATCCTATCATCATCTCATCCATTCCATTTCCTCATTCACATGCACATATGACTTTATTATTATTTTAGTTCCTATTGGATCCATGTCTTAACTATGCAATATATGCAAGTGAGTTTGAGTGTCTCCCCACCTATGAGCTCCACATAAGCCTATTAGAAAGTAGGGTGAGAGAGAGAAGGCACTTTCCACTATGCCTTAGTTCCATAAATACCACATATTCTGAGAGAAGAGAGAAGGCATACACTACTCATGCCTTGGAGAGGATCCAGAAATACCACAAATGAGAGACTTGAAAGGTTCATACAAGGAACTCTGAGTTTTATTTCAAAACTTTGCAAAAACTCCGGGATAATAGTTGATCAAAGAGCGAGAAACATGGTGCTTGACTTGACCGTTCTATCTTTCAACTACTCAAGACCCAAGTGACGGTTACAAGCCCCATGGTGAAAGGTAATATGAGTGAGTTTTTGAGTCAGAAAAGTTCACTCTAATCCGGAGGAGAGTTCTTGTTTGAACGCATGTGTACTTGTGAGGAGTGAAAGTATTGTAGCAACTCCCGATCCATCATCGAGTCTATCTTTGCTCGGGGACGAGCAAAAGGTAAGCTTGGGGGAGTTTGTTGACGGTCGTTAAGTATCAATTTTATACCGTCAACGCAGCAAGAGAAAGGACTAATATGAGTTCACCGTTAGATATAGGGGTTACACCGACGTAATTCCACGAGTTTTGGTGATTGTCTATTTCTTAGGGGTTATCGGAAAGAGAACCAAAGGAGGCCCACATGTCATGATTACATAGAGATAAAGACCGAACGGGTAAAATTGTATAATCTAGAAGACTCCGGAAGGCAAACCCCGGAAGCCGGGGCCCACCCGGGGGTGGCCGGCCGACCCAGTGGGGAGTCGGCCGACTCCCCACCTCCACCAATCAACGTGGAGTCTCGTGGATCCCGCCTCCACCGCCTTTGAGGATGAATAATTATCGTCCATTTAGGTCGGTTTGATCCGAGGGCCGTGGTTAATCCTAGGGGGCTATATATTCGAGCCCCGGCCCCTGGGTGAAATCCTAATTCATTCCTAATTCATTCAAGAGTTCATTCTCTCATTAGAATTCAGAGAAGCTTTGAGCCACCATCTCAATTAGAGCTCCATAGTTTAGTAGCATAGCTACATAGGAATAGATTTAGAGGGAATCAAGCCTAGCTTGGAGTCCGGATCTGTCGGAGTTCTTGGTAATTCCCCTCTACATTCTTGTAATATTCATCATTGTTCGTGATACTATGAGTAGTACTTTATTCTATTCTATTATATCGACTTGACTTTGCTCTATTTGATTATGTTCTCAATTATATTGTTCTCGTTTACTTTGATTATATGTTTAGCATAGTTGGACTAGAATTATGTTTATGCATAGGATCGTATAGCACTTGCTCATTAGATCGATGGGTGAGTGGTAAATATTGTGTAGGCGTGGTGCCTAGATTGTATTTATCTGCGATTACACCCTATTGGCGGGTCGTGTGGTAGATCGCGGAAGTGACAGCCTCCGTTGAGTCCTTTGTATTCCATCCCCGTTGGTAGGTCTTAGTAGAACAACCTATTACATTGAAGTCATTGCTATGTCTCTTGTCTTCTCTCGGTAATATCACTATGCATAGATGTAACCTTTTCCCGCCATGATTGCTAGATGTTCTTGCACTAATCATTGTATGCTTTGACCTTATAGTTAGAATAACATAGGATTATACCCTAGATCGTCCTAGTCCATGCTAGTGTTATAAGCTTAGAGTGCTAAGTTGAGATGGCTTATTACTATTATTTTATGTGGCTAAATGCTCTCATTTATCTTATGTCATTTATCATTCATTCCTATATTTTATGTGACACTTACCCGTATGAGATGATCGATACGAGACAAGGTTAAGCTCTCCATTACAAAGCATGTGCATTGCTCATCACTCATTATCCAGTGCATTCCCTTCCCTGGTAAAAATATAAATAACGATACCGGATACTCCCGGTTAAAATGCTACATCGGTATTATCTCGTGCGCTTGCGGATCCCATATTTATTTCTAGTAGCAGTTGCATTATTTAGTACCAAAGATTTTTGGCGCCATGTTAGGGATGACAACCTAACACCGAGTGGCGTTAGAAATGTCAACAATGAGCTTGAGCTAAACTATGAGAAACTTTGGACTAGCACTTCCACCACTTCCAAGGATGCCAAAGCTTCTACAAGTAAAAATTGTGAAAAATCCTCAAAAATTGTTGTAAATGCTTGTGCTACTAATCTTGATGAGCTAGCAAAGAAAAACAAGGAGATTCAAAGGTTGAACACAATTGTCAAGAAAGGTTGCAAATGCAAGGATAAGCAACCGGCAAATGTGTTCAAGGCATCAAGGCACCCCATCATCAAAGATGGCCTTGGATATAATAGGTACAATGGTAAGTCAAATGGAAGGAACATGGTGAATGGAGTGGCATGTGTTAAGTTCAACAAAGGTGTACCACTTGTTGACCTTATTGATAAGGTAAACAATGCCACTCCACCCACAAGTCCACTAGCAAGCAACAAGAACAACAAGAAGCAAACAAGTGGAGGTGCCCAAGCAACAAGTGCCTATCTCACATAACAACATTTGTGATTACATGTGTTGTTGGGACAAGGATGGAAAGATTGTTGTGAGATATGTTGGTGCTCTCAAGAAGAGACAAATCTTGAGGAGTGTTTGGGTTCCCAAGTCTTATGTGTCTAACCCCTAGGTTCCAACTCGGGACCTAAATTAAAGGCTTGAATTTGTTTTGCAGAATACGCTTCCGGTGGACCAAAATGGGTGCTTGATAGTGGATGCACCAACCATATGACCGGGCGGAAAGTATGTTCTCCTCCTTTCAACCAAATGCTTCATCAAGTGAAAGGATTGTCTTTGGGGACAATAGTAAAGGAGATGTTCTTGGATTGGGTAAAGTTGCTATCTCAAATGATAATTCCATTTCCAATGTTTTACTTGTGGATTCGTTGGGATACAACCGTTGTCCGTCTCACAATTGTGTGTGATGGGCTACAATTGTCTCTTTATGGATAAGGGTGTGGAAGTCTCTAAGAGATCGGATTCCTCTATTGTCTTTACCGGTGAATTGAAGGGCAAGCTCTATCTAGTTGATTTTTCAGCTAGTAGAGTGGGGTCCGACACTTGTTTTGTGGCAAAATCTAGCATGGGCTGGTTATGGCATCGCCGACTAGCTCATGTTGGCAAGAGGAACTTGGCCGATCTCCAAAGAGGTGGACACATCCTTGGACTAACAAATGTTTCTTTTGAGAAAGATAGAATTTGCAAGTGCATGTCAAGCGGGCAAACAAGTTGGAGCTAAGCATCCCGCGAAAAACATCGTCACAACTACAAGGCCTCTTGAGCTACTACATATGGATATCTTTGGACCCAATGCTTACATAAGCATTGGAGGTAACAAATATGGTTTTGTAATTGTTGATGATTTTTCTCGCTTCACTTGGGTATTCTTTTTGAAGGACAAAAGTGAGACCCAAGGGATCTTCAAGAAGTTTGCTAGAAGAGCTCAAAATGAGTTTGAAGTGAAGATCAAGAAAGTGAGAAGTGACAACGGGACGGAGTTCAAGAACACCAACATTGAAGCATTTCTTGATGAAGAAGGCATCAAACATGAGTTTTCGGTTCCATACACTCCACAACAAAATGGTGTTGTGGAGAGGAAGAACCTAGGACACTCATCGAAGCCGCAAAGAGCAATGTTGGATGAATACAAGATTTGAGAAAAAGACTATTGGGCGGAAGCGGTCAACACGGCATGTCATGCCATCAACCGCTTGTACTTGCACAAGATAAGGAACAAGACCGCCTACGAACTTCTAACCTAGGTAAAAAGCCTAAGGTGGACTACTTTAGAGTGTTTGGATGCTAGTGTTTCATACTTAGAAAAAAATCCAAAGACTCTAAGTTTTCACCTAAGGTTGATGAAGGGTTCTTACTTGGTTATGGTACTAACGAACATGGCTACCGTGTTTTCAATGAGACCACCGGTCAAACGAAATAACGGTAGACATGACTTTCGATGAAAGCGACGGCTCTCAAAAGGAGCAAGTCAATGCGAAATTGTAGGTAAAGAAGAACCATCACATCAAGTGATCAAGAAGCTAGCTACCGGAGAAGTCAAACCCGTTGAAGAAGAAGATGATGATGCACAAGTGCAAATTCCTCATGGTCCCGCCATGCATCATGGGTCAACCGATGCTCTTGATGATGCTTCCACGCAAGAAGGGATCGTGACTCAAGAGAACAAGCTAATGATGATGTTCCACAAGATCATGAAATCAATCAAGGAGATGATCTAGAAGATCAAGACCTTGATTTTTCAATCAATCAAGGCAATGAAGATGATGATAACAGCCCCATCCAAAGAAGAACAAGAAGTGCCTCACCCAAGAGTTCATCAATCAATTCAACGGGACCATCCGTTGATAGCATTTTGGGAGACATCAAAAGAGGGGTAACAACACGTTCACGCTTAGCGTGTTTCGTGAAAATTACTCTTTTGTCTCTTCCATCTTGCCGTAAAAGGTGGAGGACGCTCTGCAGATCCAGACCGGGTAATAGCCATGCAAGAAGAATTGAACAACTTCACCAGAATGAAGTCCGGTCCTTGGTGGAAAGACCCAAGCAAAATGTTATAGGTACCAAATGGGTCTTCCGCAACAAAGAAGATGAGTACGGCGTGGTTACAAGAAACAAAGCACGGTTGGTTGCCAAAGGTTTTACACAAGTCGAAGGTTTGGACTTTGGGGAGACCTATGCACCCGTAGCTAGGCTTGAATCTATTCGTATATTACTTGCCTTTTGCTGCTCACCATGATTTCAAGTTGTTTCAAATGGACGTGAAAAGTGCATTCCTCAACGGCCCCCTCTCCGAAACCGTGTACGTGGAGCAACCACCGGGTTTTGAAGATCCACATTGTCCCAACCACGTCTACAAGCTCTCAAAGGCACTCTATGGGCTCAAGCAAGCCTCTAGAGCTTGGTATGATTGTCTCAAGAATTTCCTAATCAAACAAGGGTTTGAGATAGGAAAGGCCGATCCCACTTTATTTACTCGCAGAGTCAATAATGATTTTTTCATATGCCAAATATATGTCAATGACATTATATTTGGTAGTACTAATGATGTTCTCGTGAGCAATTTAGTAGGATCATGACCAAAAGGTTTGAGATGTCCATGATGGGAGAGTTGACATATTTTCTCGATTTTCAAATCAAGCAACATAGAGATGGCACGTTCATAAGTCAAACCAAGTACACCTCCGACATGCTAAAGAAGTTTGACATGAACTAGGCCAAGCCCATGAAGACACCAATGCCCACAACTGGACATCTTGATCTTGATAATGACGGCAAAGGTAGATCAAAAGGTATATCGCTCCATGATTGGATCCTTGCTTTACCTTTGTGCATCTAGGCCCGATATTATGTTTAGCGTGTGCATGTGTGCAAGATTTCAAGCCAATCCGAAAGAATGTCATCTCATGGTCTGTTAAGAGAATTTTTCGGTATCTTGTGTTCACACCTAATCTTGGCTTATGGTATCCCAAGGGCTCCACTTTTACTCTACTTGGCTACTCCGATTCGGATTATGCCGGTTGCAGGGTAGAGAGAAAGAGTACATCCGGGACATGTCAATTTCTTGGCAAGTCCTTGGTGTCATGGAGTTCTAAGAAGCAAAATTCCATTGCTCTTTCCACAGCTGAAGCCGAGTATGTGGCGGCCGGCGCTTATTGTGCCCAATTACTTTGGATGAAGCAAACCTTGAGGGACTTTGGTTGTGAGCAAAGCAAGATTCCCCTCTTGTGTGACAATGAGGGAGCTGTCAAGCTAGCTGACAACCCAGTAAACCACTCTAGAACAAAGCACATAGACATCCGCCATCACTTCCTGAGAGACCACCAAGCCAAAGGAGATATCGATGTGCAACATGTGAGCACCGAATTCCAGTTAGCCGATATCTTCACAAAGCCACTAGATGAGTCAAGATTTTGTGCTTTGAGGCGTGAACTCAATATCGTTGATTCTCGTAACATGGCTTGACATCTTGTGCATACTTGTTTGTTTAGCATAGAATGAAAATTTCTTGTGAAAAACTTGAGTGGAAATTTCAAAATCTATTTTTCACGGCTCAAATATGTCCATAGCTATGTACTCGGTTTCATGAAATCGGACATACATGAGTTGGTTCAAGTATATCTCTTGGTTCACCCTTCTAGGCCTTCTTTTTTTGGATTTTGACCTATCGGAACCTCCGATGGCCTCTATCGAACTTCCGATTTGCATCGGAACTTCCGGGTCTTAGGCCGGAACATCCGCCGTTCAAAATCCTTGTCGCTCTCGACTCGCCGGATCGGAACTTAGGTCCCCCGACCGCACTTCCGATTAGCCAAATTGACCGCGGTATAAAAGGGAAACCGCAGGGTAAAATTCAGTTTTTCCTCTTCCCTTCCCAAACCGACACCGGCGGCGGCGACTCCACCCGCCCACCTCCGATCTCCCTCCTCCTCCGGCCATTTTCAAATCCCTTTGAGGGGGAGCTTGCCCAAGCCTTGGAGATCGACTTGGTGGTGTTCGTGGACGCCGGGAGAGCTCGGCACGTGTCGATTCGGCCCTCACTCTTCGGAGAGCAAGGTACCGGGATTTCGGCCTCGATCTCCCAATGTACTTTGTTTTTGGCTCGATTCCTTCCACGTGCTAGCTATATTTAGCCATTACATGCCTTGTGAATGCCTATTGTGCAATTTCCACGGTTGAATTTATTGGGACGTGGTCATGCGGCTGCGCCTTGCCACGGGTCGGAACTTAGGCCCTCGGCACCGGAACTTCCGGTGACCGGAACTTCCGGCCTCGGCCGGAACTTCCGGTGGGCCGTGTCTAGTGCATGCCCATGTTTCGCTTCTTCATCCGATTGCCGCATTCACTTGAGCCATGTCTGAGACTCTCCTTGCCGTGTTTCTATTTGCAGTATGGATCAGCGTCGCTCCAACCCTCCGCGCTCCTCGCGTCCTCGCCCTCCAAGTTTGGGGGATGGAGAGGAGGACCGTCCTCCTCGGACCCGTCGTCCTTCTCATAAGCGATCTGTCTCTTCCTCCCGGGGGGTCAGCGGCGCAGCTGTCCTCCGAGCAGCTGGCGGAAGAGCCCGAAAGGTCCGCTAGTTTGTCATCATCATTTCACTATTAATCGTCCGCCTCGCTTCATCATGAAAGGGTTAACGATGAGAGAATCCGATGTCATTGATGTGGAGGGCCGTGCTATTGATCCGACAATTGTTCGCCACTCTCGTTCGGATTGGGGTTGCCACTCGGGAACCGCGTGCTTCAAAGCATCCTCCGGTTGGTTCTCGCAACCCTAGCACTCATCGTCCCGCTTCCTCCACGGCCGCCTCGCGTGACTACAAGAAGCGGTCCTCCGATGTTCCGCGTATGCGTCAAGATCCTCCGTTTGCTTGGACTCGGCTTGAAGGTATTGATCCTCGCTTTTGGTCTCGGTTTGGCGGGATTATTATGAGTCGGTATGCTTGAAGTCCGGTCTTTATGGTCCAACCACTCCTATTATCAAGCACAAGGCACCCACTCTAGCTTCATTAGTTGCAAAGAAAAATCCTGAGATTGATGCCTTGATCACCCGTCTAGAGGAGTGGAACATTTTACCACTCATGACCTTCAAGCAAGATTGGAATGCGAGGTACTTTGTCAGTTTTGGGCCACTATTTTCATTGATGAACAGCGCAAGGTACTTCATTGGATGACGGAAGAAGGCTGCATTACCGCCGTGATTTTGTTCGGTTCGGCCTAGTCTTCTTGGTTTTGATCATACCGACCGTGATCTTCCCGGTTTGTTTGATTACTATCCAAATCCTATCACAAGAGCGAGATTTCATTGAAGCCGGTATCTATATCTCTCCCGCTCTAGCATCTCGGCAAGACTCGGTTTGAAGCCCTACTTCTATGTGCTCAACAATTTGCTTCGTGAAACCATTGATCCCAAGGTTGGTGATTACACTTCCATTCACGAGTCATGCTCCCGCTATTCTTGTTTGCTTTGCACTTGGGAAGAGGTTCGGTGTGTCGGACTTTTACGTGGCGTCATATCAAGGACATATCTTTGACCGCCAACCAGCCATTTCCCTATGCTCCATATCTTATGTACATCATTGAGCAAGTGTCGGTCTTCGGTTTGGGCATGATGTTAGCCATCCGGATTGGGCTATACGGCGGATTCGAGGCTAAGTGCGGCGGGTGACGGTGCGGTGGACAAGAGGCGAGGAGATAGCTTTGCCGATGAAGACGATGAAGGTGTTCTGTGGATCCCTGGCGAGAGTTCGGAGGCCATGGTCGTGGTCGTGGCCGTGGGCATGGCCGTGGTCGTAGCCGTGGCGTGGCATGGGCGGTGTTTTTCGAGGTTCGTATCCTACTTGTATTGTCGGGCCAAGCGGGATCGGCGCATGAGGCGCTTAGAGGAGCGTGCCGGCTCCCTCCGCCTCTCCTCTTCGCTCCTTTAATGACCGGTGGAGTGAGTATGAGCAAGCGGTCAGTTTGGAGGTCAAGGACAGGGACTGATATGAGCGACGCGGCAGGATTTTTCAGCTTATGAGCGTATCGGGCAGCGAGTCCGCATTTCGGCGCCGGGACGTTCGGCTCGGTTGTGAGTGGGGAGACATCTTTGGTGAAGCGAGATGCCATCACTAGAGCTTCCACGGCACTCGTCCTCCGCGGTTGCACCTACTTTCGGGCGGTCCACCTCTTCGATCCTCATGGCAAGAGCACATTGGTGAACTATGACCTTGATGATGATGATGATGATGATGAGTAGTGCGGCTCCTTGGGATTTCTCATGACCTACCCTTTTTGGCATTTGATGCCAAAGGGGAGTGTTAGGCTTACCTTTATGTAATAGGATAGCTATCTGTCGGTTTTTATATCCCTATCTCGTGTGGTGAACCATGTGGTAGACTTGAACTTTGTGTCTTTCTTGGATGGTTGTAGGCTAAAACTATTTGCTTATTATCTATTCTAGCTTGTTTAGCCTTTTGTGTTGATGCTTATGGTGGTTGTTGGTTTTAGAATGGTTATGTTGAGCTCAAGTCCTTTCTTTCTTACATAACCATTCAAATTCTTTTGTTTTATTCTTGTGATAGATCTGTCATATGCATCACGGCTTTATTGTATCACACACACTTAGGCACCCCACGGATTGCAAAATTTAGGGAGCTTGTTCCTAATGTATGACATCTTGATTTCAATCAAGATGCGAAATTCAGATTCCATGCATACATTAAGGGGGAGCTTCACTTGAATTTTGGAATTCAAAAGCTTTAATTCTTCCTAATATTTATGTAAGCCTAAGTTGGTTGTCATCAATTACCAAAAAGGGGGAGTTTGTAAGTGCATTCGCCCCGGTGTGGGTTTTGGATAATTGATGACAATCAAATTAGGGACTAACATGCTCTTTCAAGTGAAATCTACGGGTGTTAGTCCACCGATGAAATCAAGTTGAATATTTGGTGAATTAAAGCACCCTAAATTTCATGGACAAGGAGGCGCTTCGACTCTCGGATATTCTAATCTTTTATCTTTGCCTTGAGTCGTAGGAAAGGCCGCACTATCAAGAGGGACACAAAACTAGTTAGCAAAATGGGGTTCAAAAGTGCTCTTGTCGACCTAGTTTTAGGGTCGAGAGAGAGGCGGATCGGAAGTTCGGTGGTAGCACTTAGGAAGTTCCGGCTAAAATGTTTATTCCGTCGAGCGTGGAAGGCTGATTTTCACTGGATCGGAAGTTCCGGTCGTAGGACCGGAAGTTCCGATTTGAACAAGACCGCGAGCGCCCGCGCATCGGTATTTTGTTCCGGCCCCCGGCCCGGAAGTTCCGGTGCCGATCGGAAGTTCCGATCCACCGCCGGAAGTTCCGATTTGTACGGAACTCGAGCGTGCGCGCATCGAGTTTTGTTCGGCCTCTGTCCGGAGGTTCCGGTACGGACCGGAAGTTCCGGTCTCGGACCGGAAGTTCCGGTTGAACCATCGGCTCGACAAGCCAACGGTTAGTTCGTAGTGGACCGGAAGTTCCGATGGTCTTCACCGGAACTTCCGATGCTTCACTATAAATACTTCTTACCTGCGTTTCTAACCGTTACCCGAGTCTATTCACTTCATTCTTGCCTCTAAGCTCTCCCAAGTTGTAACTCGCCCACTCTCTCCCCTAAGCCTCCAAGCTCCAATCCTCGATTGTTGAGCTAGGGAAGTGAGATTTGAGAGCGGGAGCTTCGATCTACGACTTGAGCACTTTGGTTCCTCGTCTTCTTAGGCTTGGTTTGTGTTTGTTACTCTTGGGTTCTTGGAACCCTAGCCGGCTAGGCGTTCTTCGTGGTTGCCCGTGTTGAATCATTTGTGAGGGCACCCGAAGTGTTTGTATCACCCTTTGATCCTTAGTGAAAATCTCGGGCTAACCTTTGTGGTTGCTTTGGGGAGGAGACCTAAGTGGTCGGACCTACGTGGTCACCTCAACAACGGGACGTAGGAACTCCTTTGTGGGGATTGCCGAACCTCGGGATAAATACTTTGTCTTCTTGTGGAGGTAGCTTCGACTACCCTTTGTTCTTTTGTATTTGTTGTTCTTCCTCTCGACCCCATTTCATAGGTGCATCGTCTCGATCTACGATTTGGAACGGTGCAAAGTCTTGGGAAGTTCAACATCATCTTCAACAACATCAAGGAGGGTGTGGTAACACTTGGATCCGAAATCACAACTCGATTCACTCGATTTCGTAGCATTTTTAGGTCTTGGAAGTTCGATTCGTACGAACCGGAAGTTCCGACTTCCTATAGGAACTTCCGATCCGGACCGGAACTTCCGGTCCGGTATTTAACTTCCGCAATTTCGAGTTTGTGAGTTTCAGGTTTTGTAAAAAGGCCTATTCACCCCCCCTCTAGGCCAATTAGGTCCTTTCAACTAGCTATAGTTATTAGCCCATATATAGGGCCTTGAATCCCATAAATGGTTTTATATAATTAGAGATAAAGTCTTGAACGCTTATTATATATTTATAATTGGAGGTAAATGAAGCACTACATTGTTGTTTAGACACGCCAAACTTAGTTCTAGAAATATATGCCCCGAATAGCATACATACCAATCATACTAAAACCTTGTTCAGATGTGGTCAGATTCGCATTATTGATCCACATGTGTTGAGATGAATCAGAGTTGAATTCGAACCAAATTACCCAAAACATGGATTGAAGTGAGTCCAATAGCATCGAAACAAGACGTGTAGATAGAAATTAAATAAAAATAGAAACTTCACCCATCACTCCATTTTAGTCTCTTTGAGCTTTCGTGAAAAGGCCAAACAAGGCCTAAGGCCTTGTTTAGATTGAGGTTGAAAAGTGAAAAGTTAGAATTTAAGTCTTTCTTTGAGCAAATATTATCGTGACTCAAAAATTCGTCTCGTGATTTAAAACCAAAGCTGTGTAATTAGTTAAATTTTTTACCTACATTTAGGCCTCCAAAAAATGTGTGTGATGTGATGGAGAGAGAAAAAAAAGCAATCTAAACAAGGCCTAAGTGTAGATATAGAAATTAACTAAAACTAGAAGCATCATCCATCATTCCATCAGTCCCTTGAGCTTTTGGAATAGGAAGGAGCTTGAAGATGGTGTCAAAGAAGTCTTGCAATCAGAAGGAGCGTCATGGAGAATTGCCCGAATATGGTGACAATTCTTTAGATTATCCATATTTTAAAAATAATAATTTATAAAAAATAAGTTTTATTTGTTACATTAAAGAAATGATAAACATGATTCGTGCGTGGAGCTAAAAAGACACAGAGAGGATTGGCATCTGCACGGAGCCCAAGGGCCAACCAAAATTTCTACTGCGGCTACCACCCCTGCCTCACCTCACCTCCATAAATTAGCCTCTCCTAACCACTTGTGCTTACGCCCTTGTTCGCCTCCCGCCGGCGTCTTCCTCTTTACTCCCCCCGCCCGACCTCGTCGCCGTCCACCACTCCGCTCCGCAGCTCACCCCACTCACTGACTGATTGACTGACTGGGTGCGCGAGGTGCATCATCCATCCGCCCCCGCGCCGCGCGGCGCCAAAACACGCAAACTGCTCCCCGGCCTGGGCTCGCCCGACCGCCATGCGCGCGGCGGCTTGCGCTTGGCGTTTCTAGATGGGCTCCTCCTCGCTCCTCCTCTTCCCCTCGTCCTCCTCCGCCGCACCACCCGTTGGCACCTCCGCCTCCTCCTTTCCCTCTCATGCCACCGCCACCGCCTCCTCCCACTCCTTATTGCCGCCGCTGCCGCTCGCCTCCCCCCACGGACACCTCCCTCCTCATCCTCCGTCCTCGTCTTCCTCCCAAGAACACCACTTCTTGCTCCACTACCTCCACCAGCTAGACCGCCAAGAAACCGCCGCTGCCATGGTCCGCAAGCGCCCCGCGCCGGACATGGACCTGCCGCCGCCGCGCCGCCACGTGACGGGCGACCTCTCCGACGTGACCGCCGCCGCAGGCGGCACTGGCGCGCAGCCGGCGCCCTCCGCGAGCGCGCAGCTTCCCGCGCTGCCGACCCAGCTCCACCAGCTGCCGCCGCCCCCCGCGGCCGCGTTCCACCACCACCACGCGGCGCCGGAGGTGCCCGCGCCCCCGCCGCAGCCCCCGAACCCGGCGGCGGCCCAGCAGGCGGCGTCCACGACGGCGTGGGTGGACGGCATCATCCGCGACATCATCGGGAGCAGCGGCGGCGCGGGGGTCTCCGTCACGCAGCTCATCCACAACGTGCGCGAGATCATCCACCCCTGCAACCCGGGCCTGGCCTCGCTCCTCGAGCTCCGCCTCCGCTCCCTCCTCGCCGCCGACCACCCGGCCCCGCAGCTGCCGCCTCATCCTCCTCAGCCTCCTCAGCAGCACCATGCTGCTCTCCTGCACGGAGCTCCGGCCGCGCTCCCTCCCCCTCCCCCGCCACCGCTCCAAGACAAGCGCCGCCACGAGCCTCCCCATCCTCCTCCACAACACCAGCAGCAACAAGAAGAGTCCCCGCATCACCCGGCGTCGCAGTCGCCGAAGGCTCCAACAGCAGAGGAGACCGCGGCTGCAGCAGCCGCCGCCGCCGCCGCGGCGGCCAAGGAGCGGAAGGAGGAGCAGCGGCGGAAGCAGCGCGACGAGGAGGGGCTGCACCTCCTCACCCTGCTCCTCCAGTGCGCGGAGGCGGTGAACGCGGACAACCTCGACGACGCGCACCAGACGCTCCTCGAGATCGCGGAGCTCGCCACGCCGTTCGGCACCTCGACGCAGCGCGTGGCGGCCTACTTCGCGGAGGCCATGTCGGCGCGCCTGGTGAGCTCCTGCCTGGGCCTGTACGCGCCGCTGCCGCCGGGGAACCCCGCCGCGGCGCGGCAGCACGGCCGCGTCGCCGCGGCGTTCCAGGTGTTCAACGGCATCAGCCCGTTCGTCAAGTTCTCGCACTTCACGGCGAACCAGGCCATCCAGGAGGCGTTCGAGCGGGAGGACCGCGTGCACATCATCGACCTCGACATCATGCAGGGGCTGCAGTGGCCGGGCCTCTTCCACATCCTCGCGTCGCGCCCCGGCGGCCCGCCGCGGGTCAGGCTCACCGGCCTGGGGGCGTCCATGGAGGCGCTCGAGGCCACGGGGAAGCGCCTCTCCGACTTCGCTGACACGCTTGGCTTGCCATTCGAGTTCTGCGCCGTCGCCGAGAAGGCCGGCAATGTCGACCCGGAGAAGCTTGGTGTGAACCGCCGGGAGGCCGTCGCCGTCCACTGGCTCCACCACTCGCTCTACGACGTCACCGGCTCCGACTCCAACACGCTCTGGCTCATCCAAAGGTACTAGGAAGGACGACTCCATTTTCGATCGTTGCTGCTTCCATGTCAAATCTTGATGCAATCATGACCACTTTTCAGCTACTACTAACACTTTATTATTAACCAATGTGTCAAGCATCAACTCGTGCTAGTAGTACATCCATCCAGTACAAAATATTCTTCAGAGGTTTAGTTTACTAGTAAAAAAATCGCGTTTGGGAGCTCAAAAAGCTTGTCATTATGACCAAGCCACTTTCTAGGCTTAAAAAGGTTGAATCTTGACAATAATGCTTTTGAGATGATACTGTACTGGAGTAGTACTAGTCAGTAGTAGAGTATCTCATCCATGGTCTTTGGTGATCCCAGAAAGAACCACAAAAGATAGATTTCGATTGCATTTTGTTAGTGGATCTGTTCAGATCACTAGAAGTAGGAGGGAGCTGAAAGTTCTTATCATCATGACCAACTTTCCATGCCAAAAGGTTTCTAGTTCCAAGTGCCAAGACGATGATTATATTACTGACTGAATGGAATAACTGTCATCTTCTACCACTAATCACCATTTCTTAATACATAAACCACTAGCTCATCACCATCATCATCAGGATGCTAATCTCAAAAAGGCTTATCAAAAGTGTTATCTTGCTTCTCCAATGACTGCCATGCCAGTAGTACTACATATCTGTCCATTGTACTTCTTTTGTGAACCATCTCATCTCAAGCATGAGATAAACCAACATGTACTACTCTAACCTGCAATGTCCTTGATTTGATGCATCATTAAAACCGCTAATCGATGGCACGGATCCAGTCCTGTGACTGTCCGTCCTAGCATCGTCGTCCTGGCAATGCAATGCCATCAGACAAGATTCGGAATCGAATGGTTGTCACAAATCGCACATCCTGATTGACGACTCGTGTCCCCCCTTTGGATTGGACCACGGCCCGGGATTCCTTCAATTGTTCATTCACTGATTCCATCCATGGTTGGACCTGCAGGCTGGCCCCCAAGGTGGTGACAATGGTGGAGCAGGACCTGAGCCACTCGGGCTCCTTCCTGGCGCGCTTCGTGGAGGCCATCCACTACTACTCGGCGCTGTTCGACTCGCTGGACGCGAGCTACGGCGAGGACAGCCCCGAGCGGCACGTCGTGGAGCAGCAGCTGCTGTCGCGGGAGATCCGCAACGTGCTGGCCGTCGGCGGGCCGGCGCGCTCCGGCGATGTCAAGTTCGGCAGCTGGCGCGAGAAGCTCGCGCAGTCGGGCTTCCGCGCCGCGTCGCTCGCCGGCAGCGCCGCCGCGCAGGCGTCGCTGCTGCTCGGCATGTTCCCGTCGGATGGGTACACGCTCGTGGAGGAGAATGGAGCTCTCAAGCTCGGCTGGAAGGACCTCTGCCTCCTCACCGCGTCCGCGTGGCGCCCCATCCAGATGCCACCGGCGTGCCGTTGATCAGAGCTGCTTCTTGTTGTAGTTGATTGCCCAGTGGTAGATCTTCAGAGGTTCTGTTCTTTTCTGCCAGTTCTTTTGCATCTGTAGGCTGCTCGATTTGGTTGGTCATCAGTTCCTTGAGATGAGAAAGCGAAAACATTTTCTTCTGATCACTAATTGTATGCTGGAGTAGATCCATTCACAGTGATAGTTACTGATGTAAGCTTGATTAGTTTAATGCTAGATCCATCTTCGTCAGCTGTCTTTGTTTCAGCAATATATCACCAGTTGGTCCTTGTTTTTAATGTTTGCTGTTTTTATTTAATCCCTGTTCATCATATAAGACTATCTGCTGCTCTTTATACGGTTTAGTTAAGATTCTTGCTGAGAATATAGCATAGTCTCTCAGGGAAGATCAATGAAATCCTAAAACCATGTTTATAACACTTTTTGCCAAAATGAAAAAAAAGGTCCATGTGACTGACCATGTCTAAAACTGAAACCATTGTACTAGTCCATGTTCAACTGTTCCCACTACCTTTCCACAAAAAAGCTGTTCCTGCTGATTATAGCCTTGTGCAGTTGTACTGCTAATTCCAGTGTCTTGATACTATTACTGTTCTTTGGTGGAGTTCCACCCTTTCTAGTGTGGATATGCGCTGTCTACTTCGAACATCGTTTTCAAGTTTTCTCCCCACTTTTACATGACTCCATGAGCTCAGGTCATTAGCTTGTCAATTCTTGCCTCTTGACATACTGACCGCCGGTTTTTATTTACCCGGCCAGTCTACATTCCCTAATAAAGTGATGACTGATGAGTGTATGGGGACGTATTTTGTTAGTTCACTGTCACCATCAAGCGATCTCGCTTTCCTAATTGTTTAGCGCATTCAGAATTCAGGTTAGTATGCAAACTACTAGTCGACTGCGTTTTGTTTGATTAGTTAACAATTATAAAAGTGCTGTTGTTGGTGTTGAGATCAGAAGTGGGGCATGCAGGAGGGAATTGTTGCTGGTGTCTTTTTTTAGGTGGATAAGAATTGTTGCTAGTGTAGTGGCACTGGCCCTACCTTAGCTTATAGCAATGGTTTGCTTCCTAGTCACATTTCCAAACTGGGTTATCAGCCAATGTTGTAGTAGGAGACGATCACATTCATGGATGCTTGGCACTGGCTTGAACAAACATCCTTTTGCTGCTTGGCCCCCACACACAGCCAGCCACTGGTGGGTGGGGCCATGCCATTTGCAGCACTGTCCCTCATTATGGAAGTGTGAGGGAAGCAAATAAAAGCACTCATCTCATGATCTCATCTCATCCCTAGATAAGAGAAGAGAAGGTAAGAGTGGAGAGATGAGTTGGTCTGTTCTGTGGTGTGCCTCTCTTGACATTGCCATGATGGGGATTGGAGAATGGGTCTACTGCTGGCTGCAAGTCTGCAAAGCTTTTGTGCCCTGTGCTGTTCTTGCCCCAGCTAGAGAGAGGGAGGAGAGGTCCCCTAGCAGCAATGAAGAGTCCTTTTCTCACAGCAGAAGCCGTGCCCTGTTGCTTGTCTCTTCTGCCCTTGTTGGGGTAGCCTGTAGCCACAAAGTGGCCTACTGGCAGGTCAGCAGGTCGGAAAGCCAAAGAGCTTCAGCCTTGTTGTTGTTGCTCAGATCAGCTCAGGCTTTGACCTGCACAAAAGCGAGCTACTGCGACATGGATCGTTTTGGCCTTTGGGGGAGTGATGATGATAGTCGGGCGTGGTTGTTGGACGTGCCAAACCCATTCGGGGAAGCCGGCCCGGCCGAGCAGGAGCGAGCAGCCTCACCACAGAGCACAGTGGTTTGGTTTGATCTTTCGTTCACCATATTAGTGTTGTTGCATCTTGCATGATTGCATCCGGTCCTCAGCCATGTGCTGCTTCCGGCAAACAGAAGGGAAGAGCTGCAAAGAGCTGCTCGTGGCATTGCCATTGGCATTGACAAACAGTAGCCAGTCAATCAACTTTAATAATGTGTACTTCTATGTAGAGTAGTAGTAAGTGTTAAAAATTGAAGGATAGATTTAGGATTTACTCTGTGAAAGAATTGTATATGTGTGTGTGGTTTATGGTGGTATCTTTTATTTAAAAAGAAATAGAATGCTTAAAATATCAAATATAAATATAAATACAGAAATGTAAACTATGCGTTTGGCTTGCACTTGGTTGAGTTGAGCTATGCGTTAGACTGACGTTGCTTAGTTTTACATGGACTCATTGAAAGTGTATGTTTGCGAAAGTGTACCTGATCAAGTGATCATGAAAGTGTATGTTGTTTCGGGTTCTTTTTTTTTTCCTCCCTCCCTATATGTTAACCGTGACTCTAGTCTTAGAGGTTATTCAGCTGATCCATAAACCGGTTGATTTAATAGTATTCCGTGAAAAATAAAAAAGCCGAAACAAGCTAAAGCTAGAACAGGAGAACACAGCCTTAGTAATAACAAATGGTGGCAATTGACAGAGCATGCCAATTTTAAATAGAAGGGCACACCGCCACAGCAATCCACCTGACTAGAAACCCAAGCCTTTCACGCATAGTTTCATTTCATCAAGAATGCATCAACAATGAAGAATTTTCAAGGTAGACAACAAGCTTAATACTATATCAGATGTCCTAGCCACTCAAACTCACTACTCTTCCGATAGGACTTGCAGTGACTTCTACAAAATCCATTGCATGTACTACTAAGCAGTTGTCCTTCTTTGATAGCTATAAACTCTGTATTAGCTGATTTCATCACCCTCATTGTGGCAACTTGATGCTAATTATAAATGTGTTCTTCATTAAAAAAAATCTTCTTAGGCCTGTTTGGATCCAAGAAGAATTTATGAACCTGTATAAGAAAAATCTCAGGTTTCTAGAATCTTATCCCAATATATTAGGATGAAGGGGATTTTAACACAGAGGAATAAAATCTAATACTAAAACATAAGTGGTCGTTTCTATCCGGCTTCTTAGTAAAATCTTGAAAGAACCAAACGGTACCTTCTTGTCAAAAAAAAAAAAAACGGTACCTTAATTCCCTGGTGGGTGTTGGCCTTTAGTGCCTTGCTTCCCCAAACTCACGACTTTCATTTTCGGTTTGCTAGTTCTTTGTACGCTTGCTGTTGTGTTCGACTGTTGGGACTTTGCCCATCACTGAGCTCCTGTCGTGCTTCAAAATTTTTTTGTTACATTTCTCATCAATTTGTAGTGGTCGTAGCGAGGAGAGATGGGATTTGTGAATTGTGATGGTCCATTCGTGTAGTAAATAATCGTACATGTGCACACTTATGGACCGTGCAGAGCATCAGATGGGTCAGGTGTGTGTTGTCACCTGGAAATGTGATTGGGGAAGTGAAAGCAAAGCAGAGCAGCTTGCTGCAGGAATCCAGGAAATGACACTGCAAACACTGCACGGGCACGGCCTAATGAAGGCGAGGGCGAGGCTCATTCAAGCTGCTGGGGATCGAGTTGGTGAGACCGATGGTGATGGCGAGGACACCTTCATTCATCTCAATGGGGCGGCAGCCAGGCACAGGCACGGCACTGGCAACTCTGGGCGGCTTCCGGCGTCAGTAGTGGCATGGATCTCGTGAGTTCTGACGGCCGCGGCGGACGCCGGCGGCCGGCGGAGCCATAAATTGGCTTGTCCAAGTGGCTGGTTTTTGCTGTAGGTTCCGGCCGGTAGGTGGATCGTGCGTCCATTGCTGCGGCCATGGCAGCATGGCAGACGTGTGGGCTTGAATTGCCACGGTTAGTTGGTGATGACCACTGATGCTGAAATTGAATGCATTTATCATCTTCATTCGTGTAGGACAGTAGGAGTAATCGCTTGCTGATGGCCGGTCAGTCCGGCACACTGTTCCCTGATCAGGCCTAGCAGGTGTACTGTACTGTGGTCTGTTGTTAGTAAA
Source organism: Themeda triandra (assembly GCA_018135685.1). NCBI lineage: Eukaryota > Viridiplantae > Streptophyta > Magnoliopsida > Poales > Poaceae > Themeda > Themeda triandra. The sequence goes on from JAENPR010000105.1 coordinate 729,058, forward strand.
ACAACACAGACTCTGACCTCTCAATCTCACAAAAAAAAAGTCCTAAATCCTAACAACTGCTGCCACCGTGTGTTTGACGGCGGTCTATCTAAAAAAAAACTGTGTGCTTTGCACGTGTTACAGCAACAACACAAATTGACCGTGTTGTCTGAAAAAATGGAAGCACTAGCGCTCGGACGTCCTAAGCTTAGGACGCCCGAGCCCGGCCCACCTTCGCCCTGTGCGCGCATGCGCACGCATACAGTCAACACTCTCCACTGGCCCTCCGCCCCCGAATCCCGCAAAATACACGACACCTCCCTCTGCCGTCCCACCGCCGGAGGCCTGCACGGCCCCTCCTCCCTCCCGGCCGCCACAAAATCCACACATAGCCGCCAAAAATCTCTGAAACAAAAGTGAAATTATAAAATCAAACAAAACGAAATATATAATGAAACAAAACACAAAAAATCCTGAATGAAACAAAACAGAATCAGATAGTGAAACAAAGTAGAGAAGAAGAAGTGAAACAATTCGAATCGATCTATTGAAACAAACAACATAAAGAAAGTGAAACATGGAAGAAAAGCAGCGTGAAGCAAAACATAATCGGATAGTGAAACAAAGTTGAGACATAAAATGAAACAAACGATTGGGTTAGACTGAAACAAAAAATAGATTGCAAAATTAAACCGAAACGTAGATTGAAAATTTGCTGAAACAAGAGAAGAAGTGAAACAATTCGACTCAGTCTATTGAACCAAACGACATAAAGAAAGTGAAACATGGAAGAAAAGCAGCGTGAAGCAAAACTGGAGAAACATCATCTACATGCTAGCGGAAACATCCCATACTACAAAAAGAAATAACACATACTAAGAATTGAAACACAACAGGGGGCAACTGGTTGAAGGGGAAGGAGGGGAAGGAGGAGGAGGAGGAGGCCTCAGATCTGGGGTCCTCCTGACCTACCTTGCCAGAGCCGTCATGGAGGCCTTCGAGCAACCATGGCCACACGCATAGGAGCGATGGGCCGCGATAGAGAGGTGGAAGGGAGGCCACGCATCGCCGGAGACGAACTCGCTGCCCCCACGGAGAGAAGCCACCCCCCCAAGAGATTAGGGGAGCAAGAGGAGAAGCGTGCGAGGTGGACGAAACACAGGGTGGGAGCCGAGGAAGAGGAGAGGAGTAGCTCGTCGGGGGAGCGCATCCACCGCCACCACCACCAGGGCCAGCGGATCGAGGGGCCGAAGTGGCCGAATCTGGTCTCACCATGCCCGTGCGCCCACCGCGATGTCCACCATGGCCACGTGCACTAGAGCGTGGTGGCGCGTGCGTGGAGACGATGAGCGCGGACGCGAGGCCTCCTGCTCCGCGGAGGAGCTCAACGGGAGGGAGGAACGCACGGATGACATGCGCGGCTGCTGGAGCTCGTGGCGAGTGGACTGCTGGAGGAGCAGCGGAGAGAGCGAGGCGAAGATGGAGGATGCAGGCGGAGAGAACGAGCGGAGGGGGAAGTGATGTGCGAGACAGCAAGGGGATAAGGTTTTCGTGGTGGGCCGTTGTGGGCGGCCCACTTGGGCTGCTGCGGACGTTTTAAGACTAGCATTACCGAAAAATTAAAGGTGTACTGACGTGGAAGCAGTATCCATAGGGATGGGCCGATGTTTTTTTTTTTGAGCAAAGCGTGGGCCGATGTTGTGCACAGTCACCACACACAGCCCATGCTTTTTTTTTTGAGTAATTACACAGCCCATCCTTAAGCAGCAGCAGCTCTTCCACACTGAACGCCCGCGGGCTGCCACAGCCAGGCTGGGCTAGAAGGCCGGCCATACGCCAGGCCCGGTCCAGGATGGGCCATTCTTTCACTTCATTTGATTTGACTGGCCCATGATGTGTTGTGGGCTAAAAAAACCGCGAACGCTTTGTCCTCGTTCCATTTGCAATCCGTGTGGGCTGGCCGGCTCCCTCCCACAAGTGCGGCCCAGAACAGCCCATCCCAGGCGAAAAGAATCCGGGTCGGAGTCCAATGCGACGCTGGACTCTGAATCTCTGATGTCGGTTCTCAACAATCACAATAAATAGAGACGACGGGGCGGGCGCACGGCCCAACCGACCCAAGCAAAGCCCCAGCCACGCGGCCAACTGCATGCGAAGAAGATGAGGGCGGAGGAGGTCCCAGCGCCGGAGACGGCCAAGACGGCGGAGGAGGTGCCGGCGGTGGAGACGGCCGAGACGACGGAGGAGGTGCAGGCGGCGGCGATGGCCAAGCAGACGAAGAAAGTGATGAGGAGGCTTCCCCCGGATTACGTCGACTACGTGCTGGCGATGAAGCCCATGGAGCCCAGGTTTGAGCCAAAGCGGGTCTCCGAGGAGTCCCGGCGCCGGTCTGCCAGGGTGGACGAGCTCTTCAAGGCCAATGACGACCTCATCCGCAGCATCCAGGAGGCAGGAGTACTACCGCAGTGAGCTCGACACCAAGGGCTACGTCGAGGTCGAGGACGAGGAGCAGGTGCAAGTCTCCGATGATGATTTTGAAGCCGAAGCCCCCGCTGAACTTGTATGATATTGTCACTTTGACAGTGAAAATTGTTTTTATAATATTTAATCATGCATGCACTAATCGGCGAAAGAATTTGCGTGCTCTGAAGGCCTCGCGCTTACACGAGCCACCGCCACGTACTGCTATGCCGCCGCATGTGGAGGTTACACGAGCCACGTACACTGCTAGCCACGAAAACCTGCGTGTGCGTGCGACCTTCATCAGGCTCGCACGAGCGTGAGAGATCGACTTTTTGTTGTGGCCTGTAGCAGAGAGCCCATTAGCCCGATCAGTGGGCCAAAAAATAATCATAGAAGCAATCCCATAGCCCGTTCAGTGGCCAAGCGAGGACTAATCAACCACGCTAAATGTTGTTTAATTTTAGTCAATGTCACAAACACTTTAGACCACTGAGCTAGAGTGCTCCAAAGTTTTACTCAACTTCAGGCCAAGGGTTACTTTGATACAAAGTATTTTAGTACCTTTAGAAAAATACCATTACTCCATAAATTTTTTGGGTTGAGTCATTGAGTGCCACGAAGTGTTAGGACGCCACAAACTTTATTGTTTTAAAACTATATTTTTTTTTGTTGATGTTGGCATTGGGGTGTCGCATATATTTTTGTGACTTAGCTAATAAGGTGTAAAAAGGCCAAACTACATTTGTGATTATTTAGGGCTCACTTGTAATTTCTAGGGACTCATTGCCGTTCAGTGGACATGGAAGGACTAATCAATAATCACTCGAACATCTAAAGTTTAGCCACTAAACTAAACTTTAGACCATTTTACCTTTTAAGGCTCTTAAGGCTCATGAGGTCTAAAGTGGTATCTAAAGTATGGTCAATCTCTTAAAAGTTAGATCACACAAGTGTGCTAAAGTTGTAAGTTGCAGTCCACAACTTTAGACTATCCGCACTCGTGGTACTCCATTTTCTTCCTCTATAGCGAATATTCCATCCCTGGCCATCAAAATTCTCTACTCCATACATGCTTTTCCGCACTCGTCATCCTCAAAAATCCATACTCAACAGTTGCGGGGCCCACGTATCAATTTTTTATTTTTTTCTTCACCCGTCCTCGTCCCGGTCCATCCGCCGCCCCAACCCATTCTCTCTTCCCTCCCGTGCTCGCCTTCCCCGGTGAGGCCGTCGCCCGCCCGCCTCCCGTCCCCGGCGAGCCGCGGGCGCGGGGAGCACCGCCGCCTCCGGCCGCGGGCACGGCACCTTCTCTTCACTTCGCGAGCTCCTCCACCTCCCTGCTCGTCCACCTCCCCGCCTCGCGAGCGCGGGCCGCCGCGGGTCGCGGCCATGAGCGCAGGACGGCGAGGTGGCCATGGAGGTGGAGGCGGAGCGGACGCGGCGGCCGTGCTTCCTCGGTGCTACTACTCCGGCGAGGTGGCCATGGAGGTGGAGGCGGAGCGGGACGCGGTGGCCATGGCGCTCGGCCGGCGGCTCCCTACCCGCGGCCTCCCTTTCCCGGCGGCCCGGCGGCCCTCCCTCCTCCTCTTCCTCCCCGGCGGCGCGGGTCGCGGCCATGAGCGCAGTACGGCGAGGTGGCCATGGAGGTGGAGGCGGAGCGGGACGCGGCGGCTGTGCTTCCTCGGCGCTACTGCTCCGGCGTGGTGGCCATGGAGGTGGAGGCGGAGCGGGACGCGGTGGCCATGGCCGCGAGCTCCTCAAGCCCCCTCCTCATCTTCATCTTCCTCGCCCGGCGCGGCGGAGCTCCCTGGCCCGGCACGGCGGAGCTCCTTGGCACGGCGGATCTTCCTCTCGCGCATGGCCTTTTTCTCCTCTGCCGCACACCTCTCTGTCCTCTGCCATGGGCCCACACGATGATGCAGTAGGAGCGCCAATCTCCGGAATTTGCCGGACGAAGGCGATACGCAAGCTTTTGCGTATCCTCTCGTGCATCTTCCGCTGCGGCTGGTTTTCCGGTATCGGTCTCCTGGAGGAGCCGGTGCCGGACACCAGTGCGGATAGTCTTAGCCATCTAAACTTTTGGTCAGAGAAGATAAATTGGCCTAGCCTAATTTATCTTCTATACAAAGTATTTTAGTAATTTGAGAAAAATACCATTATTTATAAAATATTCTAGTTGGTGCCACAAACTTTATATTTTTGAAAGGTCTTCTTTTTGTTATTGTTGGGGTGTGGGATATATTAATTTGGGACTCAAGATGGTAATGGGGACACCACGGCGAGGATTGGCACCATGTCCCCGGTCTCTGTGATTTCCCCGTTCCCCATCCCTGCTCCACCTCTCGAGGCTGCTTATCTCCATTCCTATCCCTGATTGCAGATGTGGAGCCTAGACGGATGTCATACATCCGACTGCAAAAAACCTAGGCGCGTTAATGGCGAAGCAATGGCAGCAAGAGCACCCAAACATGTTGGCAGTGAGAAGTAGCATCATTGGGTAAGTGAGAGCAACCGACATCATCAACAACTTTGGAAGGAATTGGGAAAGGTGGAGGATGAGATTCAGCGTAGCGGGAGCACTACAACGACACCATAGAAAAACATCTACTGGCCATTGCCGAGATGAGAACGCCAGTGCCGACCGATGGGCGGGCGAGAGGAGGATGTGAGGACACACTTCCTCCTGCAGGCTGAGGGATGACTAGTAGGAATGGATGAAGTGCCGGTGGTAGAAAGGGGCTGATGGGAGTAGTGAGGGTGATGGGAACAAGCAGGCGACGAATATGATTGGACTGTGGGAAAGGAGCATTTGAGGATATGTTTACATAATACACTATCTCAATTGCCCATGTGTTGCTGCAGGAATTTGAGGTTATAGTGTAAATGAGCATTTGAGATTTTAGGTAACATATTTAGAGGTTATAGTGTACCACACAGGGGTTGATTTCTGCTTGTTGAGGTCCCAGCGGGGAGCAAATTGACATCCCCTAATTGATGAAACCCCCGTCGGGGATTTCGTTTCAGGCCCCATTGTCATCTTGATTAGGTACCAAGTTAGAGTGCAAAAGGCCTGGTCAATAAGCCAAAGGGCTTATATGTGATTGTTTAGGGCTCAATTATAATTTTTAGAAACTCATTAGTAATTGTAAGCTTTATGCGAAAGAAATGAAAACCTCCACCTCCTCCACTATATAAAAGAGGAAAGGGCAAAGGATGAGAGGACCCTCGTATCACCCATTTGCTCTCTCTCCCTCTTATTCACCCCTATCTTCGCCTTCAGCCCATAGCCAACAATTGCTAAAACTATATCGATCTTTGGCATCTTTTTCCTAAACCATAGTTTCACATGCCTATAAACTCTCAAATTGTAACGTCTTAATACTATAACATCCAAAACAAAGCCTTTTGTCTAATAAACCATTGTTTTTTAGTGTCTATAAATTTCAAAACTGAGTATAAATATACTATTTGACAAAGCAAAGTAAAAAGAAAAAAAAAGAGAAACTAGTGTTGCAAGATATCGCTAGCAAATAAAACATTCACTTCCCTAAGTATTATGTTTTACACGCTAAAAATTTAGTCTACCACCAAACTGAAAAATAACGACGATACAATGAGCCTAACTAATCTATGCACAAATGAATACATGTCATATAATATAAAAAATATCAACTTCTATATAAGATGTTACCTTCTATGATATAACTTCATATCGCCTAGGTTCTTCAAACGTATCAAATAAATGTTTTAAAAAAATGAACCCGATAGGTTTTTAAAACCTTGATTCACTTCAAATGACAGAATTGATCGTTATGAACTACTTCATGGAGCTCTGCAATAATATCTCGCATATTTTTAATATCGTTGTACCTACATGAAAGCTCCTCATTTAACCGATCAACCTATTCAAAGAAAAAGAAATCATGAATTCAGGAAATTAGGTTTTAAAAGAGAAGAAAAACATACAACAACGATAATAAGGGCTCGCCTAAGTTAAACGACCTATGGGTTCGATTGAGAAATTTCTCATTGACTCCGATCCAAAGATAGCATTGGGAATATTCTCGGGAACTCAAGTTACCAATCCAAAAAAAATCTATACTTAATAGTAAACATGCAAATTTTTGGTGTTTTTTCATCCATCCATTTTTTTGAGTCCATCTCCCTCTAACTAAGAACAGTGAAGAGTTTCTTCTATGTGGAAATGTATATGATAACTCGTGTGCATACGAGTTAGAATAGACATTATCTAGCACGATACGGAGTCCGATTCCAAAACATAAGAAAAGTAAATGTTATAAGTGAACTGTGAATATATTCTTTTTATACATGGAACACAAAGACATGAAATTAGAGTTAAGATACAATATATGCTTGGAAAATAGTACAAAAATAAAATAGGCCAAAAAAAGGGAATGTTACAAGAGTGAATTGAGTTCGGATACAATATATGCTTGGAAGATAGAATAAAAAAATAGGCCAAAAAAGGAACATTACAAGAGTGAACTGCAAACAACAAAAACAAAGATTTGACACTAATTCATATGAATTTCTATGGCTTTGCAATAGAATTCCATTATTGTATTTGATCTTGGACAATCACGAGACCGTATGATTTTTTATTTGGACCCTGTGAAATCTCTTGTTTGGTTTTGATAATTAATGACACCAAGTTGCAAAAGTTGTAAGTTGTAGTACTCAACATACAACTTTAGCCATATAAACTATTGATCGAGAAGATAAAGATGCTAGATCACACAAGTGTGCTAAAGTTGTAAGTTACAGTACTCAACTTTAGCCATATAAACTTTTGATCTTCTATACAAAGTAGTTTAGTATTTTTTTAAATACCATTATTTATAAAATATTCTAGTTTGGAGCACCACAAAATGTTTAGATGGCACAAAGGTTACATTTTTGAAAGGTTTTTTTAGTGTTATTGTTGGGGTGTGGGATATATTAGGGACTCAAGATGGTAATGGGGACATCCCGGCGAGGATTGGCACCAAGTCCCCGTCCCCGAGCTCTATGATTTCCCCCGATACCAGGCCCCGCTCTGCACCTAGCTTGGAGTTGCTTATCTCCCATCCATGTCCCCGATTGCAGTTGTGGAGCCCCGACGGGTGTTGCCCAACTGACTGCAAAAAACTAGCTAGGATAGTGAGAGCACCCAAATGCATTGGGAGTGACAAGTAGCAACACCAGGAAATTAGGAGCAATCGATGTCAACAACTTTGAAAGGAATTGGGAAAGGAGGAGGACGAAGATATTCAACAGTGGTGGGAGCACTCTAGTGTCGCCATGAAAAAACGTCTACTTGTCATCACGGGGCCAACATCTTCTAGTGGCGGGGGAGAGCAGGACTTATGGATGTGCCTCCTCCTACAGGTCGATTGATGACTAGTAGGAACAGAGGAAACTCTGGTGGTATAAAGGGATTGATGAGAGTGGTGAGGGTGATGCAACATGCAAGCGACATATATGATTGTATTGTGGGAAAGAAGCATTTGAGGATAGTTTATATAGTACACTAGATAAATGCCTCATCCATTGCTATGAGAATTTGAGGTTATAGTGTACATGAGCATTTGACATTTTAGGTAACATATTTGGAGGTTAGTGTACCCAAAGGGACTGATTTTTGCTCATTAAGGTCCCCATGAGGAGCGAATTCACCCCATTTTGCCCAATGCATGAAATCCTCGTCATGGATTCATATCAGAGCCCCATTGCCATCTTAATTAATTAGGGACCAAGTTAGTGTAAAAACCTGGTTAATAAGCCAAAGGGCTTATTTATGATTGTTTAGAACTCAGTTATAATTTGTAGAAACTCATTTGCAATTTTAATCTTTATGGGGAAGAAATGAAAACCTCCACCTCCCCTCCACTATATGAAAAAAGAAGGGCAGGGAACACTTGTATCACTCATTTGCTCTTTCCCACATTCTCCTTGCTCTTCGACTTTGGCCAATAGCCAACAATTGCTCAAACTATAGCAGTCTTCGGTCTCTTTTTCCTAAACCAATTTTTTGCATGCCTATAAAATTGCAGTGTCTTAATACTACAACATCCAAAACAAAGCTTTTTTATCTAAACCATAGTTTTCCATGTCTATAGATTTCAAAACCACAATTTTTAAAACCCTAAACGATCTAGCACATGCCTATGTCGAAATGTTATAGATATATGAGCACACAAGAATAAATTAGTGTGTAGATTTTCTGATATATTCTTGTTGCTTTCTAGTTCATTGTCCTGGCTACCTATTCATGATATAATGTTGTTGCATGCCTGATACGTGAGATCGAGTTAAATTAATCAGTTAACTTTATGTTTAACGAGATATATAGAGAAGATATGTCTCGACTCGGTTGGCATGCATTTACAAAATTTCAATCCACCATCACTTGCTTTGGTGACATGCATGTGCTTAAATACTCCATTTTCTCATCTTCTTTTTCTTCCATTCCTCCTCTTGATTTATTCTAATTTCATCAGATGATTTGTTCAAAGATATTATAGAGAAAATGATGGTTCACTTTAGGATATTATGTTGTGCCTGAAATTATCTATTTCATATGAAATTTCCATACGAATTTGTGCCCAAAACAATGTCTAATAGTTTTTTAGTTTCTTCATCATTTTGTTAGTGCAATTAGGATTATGATAGGTAGATCAATACTAAGCATCTTTATCAACTATAAATGGTGGATGGATGCACTTTCACATGATATTATCACTGAATCTGAGCTTGATGACCCACATTAAAAGACATGCCATCTTGCATTTCTTCAATAGTTAAATTAAAATAAGAATAATTTTTTATAGTTATTATACATTTAACTAATTTATGCCAATGCCTCTGTATAGACTATATCCTGATGAAAGATGCTCTTAATTTTATGAACTACAAAGCAAATTTCCTACAAACTATTGGATTAAATCTTGATTGTGCTAACCTTGTAAGTTATTTAAAACATGTTCCTTGTTTCACTGACTTTTTTTTCCTAACTGCGGTTAGATAAGTCAAAGATAAATCAACATCAAAATCAAGAATATTATAAAAAAATTTAGGATGTTCTTTGAGGCCAACTTCCCTCACAATCTCACTAGCAATATTTATGAGTTGCTTTCACAAAAGAAATATTTATGAGTTGAATACTTGAGCATTACTAACTGCGACTTTAGGTGTTTCTTATGAACTCCTTTTCCTTTTGAGCTAAGTTTCAGTGTATTTATAGAAACGTAGAAAATTAAATTTTCCTTGATAGAACAACAAACTTTCTAGTGTAGAGCATCATTGTTTCAAAGGTAGAACATCCATTATGCCATACTTGGCTGTCACATTATGTATAAAAAATAGATCATTGAAGTTTCCTTGATACAACATCCATCTTTTCTACACAAAACATCACTATTTCAAAGCTAGAACATCTGCCTTACTTTTAGATAATGAAATATCTGCCTTACTTGGTTGTAACATTATGTATAAAAAAATAGAACATTGAAGTTCCCTTGATAGAGCAGTTTATACTATATAGTAGTCTACTCTATGTCCTTCTTTTTGATTTGATAGAAAAGTTATTCGATATGGAAACTTTGTTAACCTTTACAAAATATATTTATTAATGTAGGTATGGTTCAATTATTTTTGTCTTCCAGTTCATACAGAATCACTTATCTTCAACTATAGCTAAAAATTGTAACTATATCTTTTAAATATTTTTTCATTACGGCTTGATATGTTAGCGCTCGCTACTTGCTAAATTACTATTCCAACTAGTAACAACTAAACATAACACAGCGAATTCGGAATTTATGAGGAAATTCTATTATAAGAATGTAATTACTGTCATTATGAAGCAGAACTTCATCACATTTTTCATATATGTCTCTTATTGCCCGTGCGACGATTAACAAACTATTTTCTTCTTCTATAGGCTAAGTACTTCACGGATAGTTTATTCTCTAAACGTAAGAGCTCATATACAAAAAATTACTTGTTGTTACTAATATGTTCATCTAATAAACATCTTTGCTTTCCCTAGAAATGTGCTTTGCAGACACTTTTCGTCTGCGTTAAGTCAAGAAATAATTCAGGTACTTTTCATGAACCGATTATTGAAGAAACTTAAGTCAAGAAACAGTTCAGATACCTTTCAAGGCCATATTATTTGTAGAAATTGAAATATCATTACTATGTAACAAGCAGAAGACCACGACGTGCAACAAGAAGTTTGTCTTCCGAGAGCTTCAGTGATTATTTATCTTGTGTGCGTTATTTATAGTTAGTTGAAGGACCTCACAATCCATAATATGCACTCGAATGTTGCGCTACTATGATGCACTCAGGTAGTCTGACGATAGCCCACATCTTGTTGAAACTCTAGTCAGTATTCTTGCTTTCAACAGGTGGTAAAAATTTTGTGGCCTTAAGTCATCTGAGGATCCCTCAGCATTCATATAGAAATAAAGAAAAGTTAGTAGTTTGAAACTGAATTAAAACCTTAGATTCATACTAGAGCCACGATGATTGAGTCTCAAGATGAACAAAAGGCAACGGCTCTTCTAATAAGAACCGCTTTGAAGAACCGCTTGATGATCATTTATTGAAAGAGAAAAGAGTTCTTGGGCAAACAAAATTGGAAAGAAGAAAAATCCTTTTTTTTCTTAAGTACTTGAATTTTATTTTAAGTCTGGTTGCAATGTATAGTGAATATTAATCATAGTTCCTTTTTTATTTTCTCTATGTATATTTGGTGTTCTAGAAACTAGAATAAATAATATTCAGTGAATAGAATCATCGTTCAATATTTACCATGATCCCAAAAAAGATGGTGCAAATAATGGTTGCATTATATTTTGCTAAACAAGATCTCATATATATATCAAGAGAAAGCAACCATTCTTTTGAAAGGACGTCAAGAGTTTTGTCGTACATTTGTTAAAAAAAATATATACACTTTATAAAGAAAAACCTGACCGGAAACCACAAATATAGCTTGGGTGGTGACCTGGTGTAAAAGTAAAATGCACCGGGCACTGCACCATAATCTTATCTTACAACTAAAAAAAAAGCCAAAAGATATCATCTCCGCTAAACTAATGACCCCACCCGCACTAAACCTCTCCGCAAAACTAAATGCCACCACTCCATGCCCGGCCACCACAAAACCCCAACTGCCTCTATCCTTGCATGCTCCTCACAACGGCCTCCCCACCCACTCTTGCACCTCCAAGTTAAGACGTCAAACACAAGACGCTATATTTGGAAAGACATGGGATAAAAAGAGACAACATCTTATACTAGCTTGGTATACTGAATGAAAAACTAGATACATATTATTTGCCACTGCTATAAATTGGGTAGTACAGTTAGGAATGTTGGTCTGAGATAAACCTTGTGCCTTTCAATTTATTAAGTTGAACTTATGGGGATGTTTTCTATGAAAACAAACGGTAGCTAATTATACTTGTGTAATTGGAGTTTCTTTTTATTGAATTTAGTTTAAGTTTGAGGAAATGTGGTCTACCATTAGGAATATACCTGTTGTTGTTGGTGGTGTTTTGAAAACTGGTCGGCAATGATTTTTTGTTCGTGCGTGTTTAGACTCTGGATGGTTGAGCTATGGCAAACATAAAGGATTATACTGTTTCTGACAGAATGCCCATACGTCCAATCACAGGGCTGGTGTGTTGCCCGCTCTTGTATTAGGCTTGTAATAGGGGGTTACAACCGGCAACGGTCGGTAGAGAGTCCGAAGAAAAGCTCAAGTCTCTGGTGAGTGTGTGTGATGTGTAAAGAGTAGAATGTTTGCACTTGTTGAACTGGAACTGTTCAACAAGCCCTCTTTCTTGGTAAGCCCCAACGCTTCCCTTTTATAGCTCAAGGGAAGGAACCTTGGGACACAAGCCATGGTTTCGTGTATCCTCGGACCATGCTTCCTTGGCGGCGACGCCTTCTCCTCGTTGTCATAGTAGCCACAACTGAGTAGTTCCCCTTCACGTTGTGATGTTGTTGTGCGGAATGGTAGTGGTGCACTATCCCTAGAATCGTAGAATTCTGACTGCACAACGTGGCGTAGCGTGCGGCGCCCCCTACTGCTCCGTGGTCGGGCGTCGTACACTGCATGGGTATAGGGAGCCGTTTGGACTTTACCGTGAAGAGGGGACAAGGTCCCCCTTCATTCGACCGACCCTTGTTCCCATGGAAGTCAGGCGAATGGGAGTCTCTACCGCTATCGGGCCTGGATCATTCCACCTATGTCTTGCATGAGCCTGCTGAAAGGTCACAATGGCTAGAGGGGGGGTGAATAGCCTAATAAAATTCTTGCAAAGACACTAGACACCAAATTAGATAACTAGGCGGCAAATGTGCAAAGCTAAAGCTTCGACTACACTATGCAAGCCGTCCTAAACAATGCAAGGCTACTCAATCTAATTGCACAACAACCACGGTGATTAAGCTACACAATGACGGTTCACCGGCAACCGAACAAGTAGTTCTAACCCACGGGATTTAGTCTACACAAAGAGTGGTTCCCGGCCGACCACAGCAAGCAATTCTACTTTGCGGGAATGTAAAGAGAGGATGAAGGTTTATACCGCCGCGTAGAGATGAAGATGACCAATAACCGGCGTAGAAATCAATCACCTAGATATGCTCAAGCACAAACACAATGGAGGTCGAAGCCTCGGCAATCACAAATCAACACAATGATTTTTTACCGAGGTTCACTTGCTTCCCGGCAAGCTACTCCTCGTTGTGGTGATGCACTTGCTTGGTGAGTTGCCCGCTCAATTGGCTCAATGCCAAAGACCTCGACGGGGAGCCGCAATCTCCACACAAGACAAGGATCCACAAGCCACGAGCAATCCACTAGAGTATCCTTTCACGAACTCCCGCGGGGAAGGATCAAGAACCCCTCACAAGAACCCGATGTGGCCTCGAACAATCACCAAGTCGAGCTCAACCACCACCCGCTGCTCCAAACCGTCTACGGTGACGGGAATCACCGAAGAGTAACAAGAATCCGCAGCCCACTCGAAGAACAAGTGCCTCTAGATGCAACTCTCAATGCAAATCACTTGCTCTCACTCAAATTTCTCTCAAGATTAGCAAAGGAATCAAAGAGATGAGTGGGGGAGGAGTTCTCTTGCTCAAAGTATGCTCAGGTATGAAGAAATGGCGAAGAGACCTCCCCAAGGCCGGCCAAACAAGTATTTATAGACCCCCCCTTCAAAATAGAGCCGTTGCTCTGCTCGGGGTCACAAATACACTGCGCCAAACGCGTCACTCGCCTGCGTTCACCAGCGCGCGAAATCGACCGTTGGAGTTTGATTGCGCCACGTGCTGAGCCACCAGTCACCGGACGCCCGAGTCCCAAATGCCCGCGTCCACAGCCGTAACGGCAGACGTGTCCGGCGCCGTCTAGCAGGAATGGCCGAGCCGCGATCCATGACCGCCAGACGCACGAACCGCAGCGTCCAGTGCTCGCCTCCACCTGCGTCTGTCGAGCCATCGTTTCAGCAGCGCTTCTAGAGTGAGTCCGGCGACCGTCCCGGCGTCCGGCGCCTCGCGCCAAGAGCGTCCGGTGCCGTGGACTTGCTGGTGCCAGCCAGCCGAGCCGCGCACGGTTCACGCTGTCGGACTCAGCCCGACGTCCGGTGCTGGCCAGGAGCCGCGTCCGTCACTGCGCAGAAGAAACGTCATCATTTCATGCGCCGTTTTCGCTCCAAATTGATCCAAATCAAACCTCTTGCCTTGTATACCAACTCCACCATGCGTAGATCAAATCTCAAGCACCGGAGTTAGCATTTCACACATGAAATGTCGCGCAAGAGTTAACCCTCTAGTTAGTCTCTCATGCATCATGCAAAGTCGCAACTAGAGGCACTTAGGACCGCGAATGAAACCGAGGAAACCCCTCTTGATAGTCGGTTATCGATCCTAGATGTGATCACACTCGCTAAGTGTCTCGATCACTAAACCGAAAAGCCCTATCAAGTATACCTTCGCCTTGATCACACTCGCTAAGTTAGCATTCCATCCATCACTGGAGATTGATCACTTCACATGTCCACCATGTTCATCACCGTGATCACCATGCTCCATCATCCACTGTCATGTTGCTATGTGTCTAACCACACTTAGAGCAAAGCATTAGCAACGTTGAGTGTCATTAATTACCAAAACCAAACCGGAGCTTTCACCTGCTTCGCGTGGGCTAAAGACCTCTTTCACGTGAATTTGTAGCCAAAGCCATGCTATTTTCTTGTAGCGGGCTGAGAAATTATTTGGGCCATATTACTCGGTCTGGAAAATATTTTTCCCAACAATATTTCATAGGATTTTTCGTTGTCGTCATCGTTCAAAATATGATTACTATGACCTTGATTTTGATTTGGCAATATCTTTTACAATTTATCACTGTAGCCAAATGATATCGTCTCCGCTAAACTAATGACCCCGCCCCACGCTAACCGCTCCGCAAAACCTCATGCCACCGCTCCATGCTTGGCCATCGCAAAAACCCAACTGCCTCTATCTTTGCATGCTCCCAACAACTGCCTCCCTACCCACTCCGGCACCTCCAAATTAAGACGTCAAACACAAGACGCTATATTTGGAATTGAAGACGTGATAAAATGAGCCAACATGAATTCTAAATTTACGAGGCTACTCGTTACACTATGTTTTTTTTTTACAAGTCATTACACCATGTTGATAGACACAACTGATGGAGCAAGTGGCGATACCTGTGGCATCGTGCCTACATTGCTATCTTGTGGAGGTGCAATCCATTCACCATTACATGATATTACATGATACTAGCTTTGTATACTGAATTAAAAAATTATATACATACTCTATTATTTCCCACTACTATGAACTGGGTAGTACAGTTAGGGATGTTGGTCCGAGATAAATCTTATATATTTAAATTTATTAAGTTGAACTTATGGGATGTTTTCGATGAAAACAAACGGTAGTTAATTATACTTGTACAATTGGAGTTTATTTATTGAATTTAGTTTAAGTTTGAGGAAATATGGTCAAAGAATATACCTGTTGGTGTTTTGAAAACCAGTCGACAATGATTCTTCATTTGTGCGCGTTTAAGCTCCGGATGGTAGAGCTAAGGCGGACACAAAGGATTATACTGTTTTGGGAAGAATGTCCCTACGTCCAATCGCAGGGCTGGTGTGCTGCCTCCTCTTTGTATTAGGCTTGTAGAAGGAGGTTACAAATGGTAATGGTGGGGAGAGAGCCCGAAGAAACGCTCTAGTCTATGGTAAGTGTGCATGTGAGTTTTGCTAAATAAAAGTGTGCATGTGAGTGGTGTGTAGGGAGTAGAATGTTTGTGCTTGTTGAACTAAAAGTGTATACAAGCCATGGTTTCATGTATCCTTGACCACGCTTTCTTGGCGGCGACGCCTTCTTCTCGTTGTCGTAGTTGCCATGGCCCCCCTTCATTCGCCTGAACCTTTTTGTTTCTGCGGGGTCTAGCGAATGGCAGTCTCTACAGCCATCGGACATGGATCATTCCACTTGTGTCTCGCATGAGCCTGCTTCGCGTGGGCTCAAGACCTCTTTCACGTGAACCCATAGCCGAACCCATGCTATCTTCTGTAGCGGTCTGGGAAATTATTTGGACCATATTCCTCAGGCTGTAAAATATTTTCCCCCAACAATACCATTATCATTTCACAGGATTTTTCATTGTCGTCAACGTTCAAAATATGTGCAAAATCAAATTATCGTGGCCTTGATTTTGATTTCGCTATATTTTTTTTACAATTTGTTATTGTTCCCGTCACAACGCACGTACACTCACCTAGTATAACTATAACAAAACAAACTCACTCCACTCACCACCACCAGTGCCGTGCACACCCCTCTAATATAACTATGATTTTTTTCTCGAATATACAAAAAATTTATGTATCGTTATATTAAAAAGAAAAGTTCATACAAATGTACAATGCACATATAATGAGCGCCAAAGGAGGTCTATGTGTACAGCTATAGCTGGACCACCCTAACAGAATATAACTATGATTGCCCACATACACACCTCAAAACAACTATATATATGACTGCAAATCTCACGACTTCAACAACTACGACCTCTCTCCCAGGACCGCGGAGCATTACTACGAGAAACGAGATAAAAATGACAACTAAAAGTCTAAAACTCAAAGCTCTGCTAAGCAAGCGGATCATCAACAAGTAACATCTTCAGCATATATATTGCTTAATGTATCCAACCATGTAATTAGGGCATATGAAGCTGGAAACAATGAACCCTACTGCCTAACTTGTTGAATATAATTGTCGCCGTTCGGAGTTTACTAGTAGCGAAGCGTTGAAGACCACGGCGGATTGCTGAATCCAAAGTGAAATATTCTTAATTTTTTCACTCGGGCCATCCCTAGCTGCGGATGTGTTCTTGTTGAATGTTATGTCATTGTACCGGCGGAAGGCCGGCAGCTGATTGACACAGACGCCACGACAATGACAATCAAATTAACAACCTAGGTAATTATTAATCGATACCATCAATGATCGAAGCATAATAAAATATTAAGATAAGAGCGAGGATGCCCGAGAGCTTGCCAACCATATATACATATATACCTGCCGTCCAGCCATCGTCATCGTCGTCGTCCAGGTCGATCGACCGATCCCCGGCCGGTTGTTGCATCGGGTAGAGAGCAGCCAGAAATGGCAAAGCTCTCTGGAGTGGCCGTGCTGCTCCTCGTCGTCGTCCCTCTGGGCATGTACACCTGCGCCTTGCTCGTGGGCATCCAGCTCGGGCGGGCGCTGGAGAGCGGGCTAGACGGAGACAACAGCAGCGGCGGCGTTGAATTCACATGGCGTGGAGCCCTAGACTACGTCACCAAGGTGATCGATCGATCATATATATCGTCGATGTACGATAGCAAATCAGCAATATAGCTCGAGCTATAGCTACATGTTCATGCATCATCTTTCGATCACTTAATTCTAGGGTAGAGATTATCTATGATCTATCCATCCCCTGCATGTGTGTTTCAGGAGCTTTGGGATATCAGCGTTTTGGGACGGCGACGAGGAGGCAGGCGCGGTGGAGTCAGAGAACTAGTACCCCTCGTTGTGGCCTCAAGAAGGAGTGAAGTCCTTTTCAAAAAAAGGAGTGAAGTCGAAAGCTCGTCGTCATCAAAACAACCCAACGTCGTGCCCTTCTCTGACCTCCCTCCGGCTAATGAAATTCTAAGGACAGAGAACAGTGCAAATGATACCTCAAGTACCCAGAAATACTCCAATCACACTTCGGTACGTGCATGCCTGCTTTAATTTCTAAGTACTAATATTTCCTTTTTATTGTTTATCACAGACTTGTAATCGATCGATATCAATTATTGTTAGCCACTATTAAAAATCAGTAGTATTTTTACCACCAATTTTATTGAAAACCGCTTGTGCGATAAGGTGGTTCAAACTAAAATAGTGTGCGAAAAAGTTTTTACTGCCGCTTCAGGAGAGAGGAGTCGATGTTAACCCCCTCCCCATTCTCCCTGCGCATTCACTCACGCCGTCCTCACTCCACTTACACAATGCATTTCTTTGAGATGGCTGATAGATAGGCCCTTACACCCAAATGTGAAATGTTGCCATGCTAATGGGTGCTCGCGGAGCACAAATCTATGCCCCCATCTACCCATCTCTATCCTCCCTATGTTTCAAATATCTCCCCTAGCTCCCACTCGGGCGCTCCACATGGAGAGATCTCCTTCCCCTTCTCTCTATGTATGCATATCTCTATCTCTCCATGGAGTACTAGTGTGTCATGCAGTTTGGAATGAAATAAAGGCAAAGGCAAAAACGACATCTACCTACCTTTTCTTTCCTTAGATTTGTTTCAATGTTAACAAATAATCATGGTTTAATGATGATATCTAGTAATTCTTGATGTTTGAGACGTGGACTACCTAATTTCATCTTTGTTTAGTGTCTCATAGTCATAGAAAAAAACAAATTGCCTATGTGAATAACGGATGGTGGTTGCAGCCGAGGGGCGTGATCAGCGTGGGGCCGTGGGGTGGTTCCGGCGGGCATCCGTTCTACATGCGTGGCGCCAGCGCTCCTCGCCTTCGTCGCATCGTCCTCTACCATTCCGGCGCCATCCACTCTCTCACCTGTGACTACACCCTCGCCGACGACCCTGAGGGTGCGCCGCCCCGAGTGGCTGGTCCGTGGGGCCTCTCGCATTCCTATAGCTCTAGAGGAGTTCGTACCGAGGTAACGACGACCGCCTAGATCGATCACATTTTCTTCCTATGGGTTCATTGGCATGCATCTGTGAATGATGGTACAAATAATTCCTGCGCAGATCGAGGTGCCTTCAGGGGAGCACATCACGGCAGTGGAGGGGACGACGGGGCACTTCGCGAACGTCCCCGGCGTGGTGATCACCTCGCTGACGTTCCGCACCAGCACCGGCAGGACGTACGGGCCCTACGGCAGCGTGGCCTCCGGGTCGCACTACTTCTCTGCGCCGGCGGCGCACGGCGCCTGCATCGTCGGATTCTGGGGTCGCTCCGGCTGGCTTCTCGATGCCATTGGGGTTTACATGAAGCCTTCTTGCTCATCGTTATCATCGGACGACGGCGTACACCAAGCATGCATCCAGATAACAGGGACGGAAGTAGTGTCGGTATACCGAGGGTGATGGAAATATAAATGAATAAATAAATAACAACAAATCGACCGGGCGTATATTGTTATAGACAAAATAAATTTGTGAAGAATTTTACATATTTGTGGATACTACAATGAGTATCTATCTCTAACTGATCACTGGCGTTTGTATGGCTGAAAAGAGCTATTCTTTTTTTTTTCCCCAAAACAAGCCTATGCGTGAATTGCTTTAAAGCAAAACGGTGTTTGTTACATGACTTGTTAAGGTTATAGGCCAGATGCCCTAGACCATGACAAGCAAGCACACTACAAAAGGCACCGGTTTTAACGGTGGAGCAAATACTGATGTACTCCCTCTGTACCACAATATGTGTCGCTACAGTCAAATGTTCCTGAATAAGTGTCGTCCACTATGAGTTTGTAGGCCGTAGCTGTATACTTATTACGCGCATGTCTAGATCCTTTCTCTCCCTTCGAGGCCTCAGGCCATCCATGCAGCCAGCTTTTTTTAGAAAGGAAAATCCAAGTCACATTCTCAGCCACAAGCCGTTCCTCTGGCCCTTTTGTTTATTGTAAAAATTTGTGCTATGGACATTGACGCGTTTTCACAGGCCATATGAGTCCAAAACTGCACCAGCACTAGATCATTTCAACTATAGGGGCTGGCAGTAGTCTTATTTCCCGTGCCCAGCCTCCGACGACAAATAAACTGGAACGGAGGGAGTACTTACTAGAGAACTAATTGTGCGACTAAAGCGGTGTGTCCGATCCGTCAATCCTCGCACTCCTCAGTTCCCGCTGAAAACTCCATGTTTGGTTTTGGTTAATTGATGAAACCTAGTTGCTAACCTTTTACTCTAAGAGTGAAATTGAGATAGGTTGGCAACACTTGTGTATGGAGTATGATGGACATGTTGTGATGGTCATGAGCTCCAACTTGAGAAGAAGAAAGAGATAAACAAAAAGGCTCAAGGCAAAGGTATATTTGTAGGGGCCATTTTTGTTTGCACTCAAGACACCATAGAGGGTGTGAGTGATTTAGGTTCGATAACCGTACTATTAAGAGGGGAAGACCATATTTGCGTTGATCATCTAGTGCCACTAAAATTGACTTCTATCTTGCATTTGCATTGGGGTTTTAGTGGTATGATGAAATGGTCGAGAGTTCCCTTTGAAAATCCTGGAGAAAAGCTATCTCTTGTGCTTTTAAGGTTTGGCAATTTGGATGAGATGGCACACTATTTGGAATAGAGCTTTGATGATCTTTGGATGAGATATCAATCATTTGGATTGACATTTGAAGTTGGAATAATCAAATGAAAAAGAAAAGGAAGAGATGGAAGCTGCTGGCCTGCTAGTCTTGGGCTGGCCCGTCGAGCGCGCAGTGGGCCGCTCGGCCTGCCAGGCCTGGTCGCGCGGCCGCTGGGCCGCTGGCGCGCTGCGGGCCTTGGCGCGCGCGTGGGCCGCTGGCCAGCATCGCCGCTGGGCCGCGCCTGCCTCCGCCTGCTCGCGCACTTGGGCCGCCGCCGCGTGGGCCGCTGGCACTCCGCCTGCTGGCCGCTGCTTGCCTTCGCTGGGCCGCCAGCGCTGCCGCTCGCTGGGCCGGCCTGCTTGTGCTGGCGCTGCTGCGCGCCTTGGGCCACTTCGGTGCATGTTTGGGCTGCCCTGGTTATTTTCTCCACGGGATTTACTGTGATCTGTGGGAGCGATGTTCCCTGGACCTGAAGATTGGTCCGGTCCATGGAGTTTGGCTGCTCTGAGCCTGATAGATGGTCCGGTTGAAATGGATGGCGCCGCCCATTCAGCTTGCTTGCTTGCTTAGGCAGCTCAGCTCCCCATTGGTGCACTTTTGAATGGCCTTGCTGTGGACTGATTGGAGGAGCTGCTCAGCGCTGCCGCCCGTTGGTGGAGATGCGCTCCTGTTGGCGTGGGGCCCGTGGCCCACTCCTCCCACCCGTTGGCACAGCTGAAGACAAAAGGAGCAGGTCGGCTGCCTTGCCTCCCCCTCGCTGCCCACTCTCCTCATTCCAAATCTGAGAAAACAAAAGAGCTCTCCTCCCTTGTTCTTCCCCAAGCTCAAACCCTAGAACAAGGATCTCCTCTCTCTCTCACTCCCAAGCTTTGGTGTTCCATTCAAGTGAGAGAGCAAGGTCTAGAGATTGATTTGAGGGCTTCAAGAAGATCTCCTCCCTCTCCTCTCCCTCTCCATGGTTGGTGCTAGCTCATGAGAGGAGTTGGGAACCCTAGTGCATTGCATATGTGATTTCGATTTTATGGCACTAGGTGGTGATTGCAATTGTGGTTTTCTTGTTACTCTTGGTGATTCCCGTCACCTAGACGGTTGGAGTAAGATTGATTGGTGAGGGGATTTGGTGATTGTGTCCGCCCCCAATCAAGGTGATCTTGTGAGGGGTTGTTGTGCTTCCCTACGGAGGCCAAATTGCAACTCTAGTGGATTGCTCGTGGCTTGTGGATCCTTGTCTTGTGTGGAGATTGCGGCTCCCCATTGGGGTCTTTGGCACCGAGCCAATTGAGTGGGCAACTCACCAAGCAAGTGCAACGCCACAACGAGAACTAGCTGTAGGGGAAGCAAGTGAACCTCGGTAAAAAATCTTTGTGTTGATTTGTGATTGCCGAGGCTTCGACCTCCATTGTGATTGTGCTTGAGCTTCTCTAGGTGAATGGCCATCTTCATCTCTACGCGGCGGTATAAACCTTCATCCCCTCTTTACATTCCCGCAAAGTAGAATTGCTTGTTGTGGTCGGTCTGGAACCACTCTTTGTGTAGACTAAATCCCGTGGGTAGAATTGTTTGTTCGGTTACCGGTGAACCGT
This sequence comes from Themeda triandra, assembly GCA_018135685.1. Classification (NCBI taxonomy): domain Eukaryota; kingdom Viridiplantae; phylum Streptophyta; class Magnoliopsida; order Poales; family Poaceae; genus Themeda; species Themeda triandra. The sequence goes on from JAENPR010000105.1 coordinate 751,021, forward strand.
CTTTGTGTAGCTTATCACCGTGGTTGTTGTGCAATTGATTTGTGTAGCCTTGGATTGTGTAGGACGGCTTGCATAGAGTAGTCGAACCTTTAGCTTTGCACATTTGCCGCCTAGCTATCTAATTTGTTGTCTAGTGTCTTTGCTAGAATTTTTATTAGGCTATTCACCCCCCCTCTAGCCATTGTGACCTTTCACCCGCCATGGCTCGCTGCCCGCGAGCACGGAGCATAGGGAACAAATAGCGCATAGACTCCCGCCTTGAAGAAGAAGCTGGACCGGCGAACGCCTCATGGAACTTGGTGGCGATTGTGGGGTCTGGGGTGTCCTCCAGCACCTGGTCAGGCCCCAACCACTTCTTCAATATGACGCACCGCGACTGCCTCTCCGACTAAGGGTCACGGTAGGCCGATTTGGCAGCCAGCAGCATGGGACCTAGCCATCGTACACTACCTGTGAAGTCCGGATGCAAGGTTGGGTCCTGATCAGAAGCTCCTCCAATGGCAGCGTCAAGGAGTCGATGAAGGCAGCCAACAAAGCTGTTGTAGGCGCCGCAACAACTGGCACGGTGGGTGCGGGTGGTTCGGCGACAGTAGTAGGCGGTGGTGGGTTCCCAGATTCCAGCGGCAGCGACAAGGAGCCGATGAAGGCAGCCACCGAGGCTTCAGTAGGTGCCGCATGAACCAGCATGGGTGGTGCAGGATGTTCGGCAGCCGGAGCGGGCGGTAGTGGGATGCTGGGGTTGGCGGCTAGCGTCCCCTCTTCCATGTCGTCCACCTCCAACGCCACCGAGGCCGGGGTAGGTTGCAGTGAAGCAGCCATCTCTGCGGCGTCCATGGCAAAAAAAAAAAAAAAAAAAAAAAAAAGAAGTTGTGCTGTGGTCAGACACATGGTCAATGTGCAATGCAAAGCCTATACCAATTACTGAAGAGAAAAATCAAACCCATGATGAGACAACGACATACTGTGTATCTGTTACATATATGCAGACTATTCCATGGCCGAAAAGCCGCCAAAGCTGACTAATCTAGAAATCCAATCACTCCCCTGTCCCCACAACAAGAAACTAAAGCAATAGAGACTTATCTAGAAATAAAAACGAAGATTATATATTTATAAGCAAATCGAACTAAGATGAGACCTTAACTCATCATATCAGTAGTTGAGTAAACACAACACAACACCACTGCACCATGGATCATCATCTCGAGCAACAAGAAGCAGCCGAGAGCGAGAAGGCAGCAGTGAAGCTGTTCGGCATGTGGGCAAGCCCCTATGTCCTGCAGGTGAGATGGGCGCTCAGCGTCAAGGGCGTCGAGTACGAGTACATCGAGGAAGATCTCCGGAACAAGAGCGCCGACCTGCTGGCGTACAACCCCGTGCACAAGAAGGTACCCGTGATGGTCTACCACGGCAAGCCCATCGCGGAGTCGCAGGTCATCCTCCAGTTCATCGACGAGGCATGGAGCCACCAAGGCGATCTCATCCTCCCTCGCGACCCCTACCAGCGCGCCATGGCCCGTTTCTGGGTCACGTTCCAGCACGATAAGGTACAGGACTTTTCTCTCACGACAAAACAACAATCAGCAGAACAGGGCTCAGCTCTGACTTTCAGTTCTATGCACGTACTATACCTTTCATGCCTGCAGCTCTCGCCGCCGATCTGGAGGTGGTTCACGACGGAGGGCTCGGAGCAGGAGGCAGCGTACGACGACGCCGTGGAGCAGCTGCTGGTCCTGGAGAAGGAGCTCGCCGTCGCCGGGAAGCCGTTCTTTGGCGGGGACAAGGTCGGGTTCGTGGACCTGTCGCTCGGCCCGCTGGCATACGTGGTTCCGATGTACGAGGAGATCGTCACCGTGAAGCTGGTCACGGAGGAGAAGATGCCGTGCCTGGCTGCGTGGATGGGGAGGTTCCTCGGCTCGCCGGCCGTCAGGGAGCATCCGCCGCCGGTGGAGAAGCTGCGGCCGAGGTACCAGGCCATGCGCGAAAGCAAAAGTTGAGCAGAAGCAGGAGTAGCTAGTACTGGTACTGTGCGTCTCTCGTCTCATCACATTCTTCTGCTCTCTTCTATCCTTTCTGAAAGATATTTTACCATGTAAAGAAAGACAAAGCCAAGGTCTTTGCATTAAATCAGTACAGTAGTACTGGTAATTTGAGCTCTGTATCAACTCTGATCCAACCGTGATCAGTGTCACTGTTGTTATTCAGACTTCAGAGTTTTCATACTGAACTTTGCCGTGGCACTACTATGGCAGATGATGCATGCTGCTGCTGATTGCTGCTCCGCTAAACCATGGCGTCCATGTTAGATTGTTTATTGCTGTTGTGGCAGCAGTGGCAGAGGTCCTCTGCTATACTAGACATTTGACCATGGATGAATCGAAGATTTTGAGATGAGGTGAGTGTGCTATTTCCAAAAGGGGAGTTCAGCCTGTTTAGTCTGTGGAGCTTTACATTATGATTTATCTTGTGCTGTTAAAAAACGCATTCTAGAGAACTCTTCCATTCCATTCAATGATACCCCAGGTATATATAAGCATAATCAGAAGGAAAATTTTGTATCCTCATAACTAAACCGGCTACTTTTTATCCTCAACTTGAGGCATTACTCACTCGACCTCATTTTTTTTTTTGACAACACACCAATATTTATATATATTAACTAGCAACCATAGGCTGCTATAACAGTTACATGATTCACCTGTGCATCCTGGATGGCAGAATGTCAATTCCAGCTAGAAGGGATTTGGATTTCCTCATTATCCGTACTAATTTCCTGTAAGCCTTGTACACACCCATATCTCCTTATCATCGGTAGAATTAGAACAACGACAAAGCACACTATACCTTTACTTGTGAACACCGACTGTAATGACGGACACTATACCTTCGCTTGTGAACACCGACTATAATGACGCAATAGTTCATCGTTGGTGAACACCAACATCAGAAATCAAACCAAAGTTCTCCATCATTTTTCAGTAAAGTTCGATAAAACAGCAATATGCATGTCTTCATCAGCATCAGCTAGCAAAATACGAACAGTTCAAAGAGACATTTGCTGATACTGTCATAACAAAAAAAAAACTTGTTTAACAAATACATTATTTATCGTCTACAAGTACCATCAGCCTGTTTAACACTGGCCAGCAAGCAGGGCGTGTTAATACTAGGCACTTGCTGCTCATGAATAAAAATAACAAAGCTTCAACTTTCATGAACAAAATACAAAACATACTGAATCTCAACATGTTTTTAAGATCTGCTAACATTTTGACGATCTCATACAGTACGGTTCAATGGTTCATAAGAAGAAACACATAATCCATAAAAAAAAGTGCCTAAAGTGACAGCTCAGCATGCTAATCCTCAGGTGCATAAAGCAACGCATTTCGGAAAAATTTCACGCATACTCCTGGCCTAGAGAAACTCTGAAACGTTTGGTACAGCTCCTTGGCCTTGACTTCAGAGGTTGAAAAACATTTGAAATTTACTTTCATCTCTTTAAGCTTTGTCCCCCAATCAAAAAGTCGTTTCACAAAAGCAACTTCATGTTCAGTTCCTCTCCATTCCCAGATTTCTACTTCTTCAAGGTGATTCAACAAGAGTTCCTCTGTCTCCCACTCTACTAGCTCAAGGCATTTGCAATTGGATGAGCATACAGCTTCGGCCTGACACCAGGAAGTATCAACTTAATAAAATTAAATGATGATTGAATTACAAACACTTTTGTGGTGTGCCAATATGTTGATATAAACAATTAAAAATAATTCATCCTAGTAACTTGTTGCACCAATACAATTTTCAACTAAGAGAAAAGATAACACATAAGAGCGTAATTTCTGTTTATAAAATCATTTATAAAATCACATAGAATTCCATGTAATAACAGAAATATGCTATTATTAACTGCCCAAAATTAAGGAGACTTTGAATCAATCTTCGTGCATAGGCACTGCATGTAACCTTTACATTTTCCTTAAAAAAAACAAAAATACTTAGACTAATTACTCTTTCAAGTTTCTGTTCACTGCCATAATATTTTCTAACTCTTATATACATTAATAAGTTTAATCCGGTAACTCACCTTGGGATATGAAATAAACGATACACCTGACCAAAAAAAATACAAATGCAGGTTTCTTTCCATTACTTCTCTTGCAACTTAAATACTTATTCCAGTAAGAAAATGGGATGTGTATTACCTAGGGACCATGTCTAACGACTACAAGCACATGTTTTTTTTTCCATAAAAACAGCATGAATTTATCTATTTCCCACTCTACTAGCTGAACACATATGCAATCGGGTGAGCATACATCTTTGACCTGACACCAGAAAGTGTCAACTTAATAAAATTAAATGATGATTGAACGGCAAAAATGAGAGAGTAAATTGACAGATTCCTCAACACTTTTAAGGTTTGCCAATGTGTTGATATCAACAACTTAAAAAATAACTCATCCCAGTAACTTGTTGGAGCAATACAATTTTCTACTAAGAGAAAAGATAACACATAAGAGCATAATTTATGTTTATAAAATCACATAGAATTCCATTTAATAACATGCTATTAACTGTCCAAAATTAAGGATATTTTGAATCAATCGTAGTGCATAACCTTTGAATGGACATAAAGATCCTTTGTATTTTTCATATAAGCTAATTACTCCTTCAATATTCTGGTAATGGCCATATTAATTCCTAATTATATACAATACCAAGGTTGGTCTGCTTTAGTGCCATCCAACGACTCACCAGAAGTGCAGAACTGTATATTTCAAACAGGCCAAGAGAGCAACAGGCCACGAGAGCAACAATTTACAGCCCAAATAGTATACCGGCAGTTAAATCTACAAGGTAAAGTGCTAACATTGGGATATCAAATAAACCATGCATCTAACAAAAAAAAACATACAAATGCAGCTTTCTTGTTTCTTCCCATTACTTCCCTGGCAACTTAAAATACTGTTTTACCTAAGGACCATGTCTAACTAAATGCAAACGCATGTTTTTTTTTTTCACAAAAACACCATAGATCAATCTACTAAGAAAAATAGTTTTATAATGCTTTAAATTCATTTGGCTTTCGATATATACTTCGACAGAAATTAATCGTCAAAAAATGCCATTTAGGGACCAAAATGCTACCCCTTTTTCTGTGACTTGGAGAGAGTATTAAGTAAAGAAAGAATAGGTTTACCTTTGATATGGCATTAGCTAAATCCAGCTTCAATCTCCTTATACCAGTACATAATTTGAGAACATGGAATGCGCTGGCCCCAAAGGCATGTCCATTTGCTCTTACTATCAGGGACAAAATTGTAATGTTTGGGAGCACTGCCATGCCTTCCATTAGGTAGTCATAGTTCTCTATATCCTGTGTGTTTTCATAGAAAGTAAAAGTAAAACAAAGGCCATATGTGACAGACAGAAAGGGAATGAAACCTAGAGCTGTTTCAGTGATTGTTGCTAGTTACCATTGTGGTGAGCACGCACGAAACTGTAGATATAAGCTAACAAGTTCATTATGGGTTTTTACACAAAAATGGCCATTGTGAGCTGCTTAAAAGCCTAGACTACTTGTTCTCTAGAAAATACTTCGGCACTCATGTTTCTTGAAGGTATAATGGGAGATAATAATTAATCAGTGTGCTCAGCAATGTTGGAGGAACATGAGGTCCTAAGCAAACCAAAACATGCAATGACTTCTACCAATGGCGGTTTCCTGATATCACCATCATCTAGATAATTTGACAAAGTCAAAATAGTGGAATGAAACATTCTTTTAAGTAAGACATTTGGTTCAGTGCATTATTTTTATCCTAAATTGATACACTAGCATGGTATGGTACTACGATGGCATAAGAGTTCCACATAATAGAAGTGAGAACTCACCTGTCGATACACCAAGCGTAGAGAAAGACTTTGCATGACCCCAAAGCGCCCCAAGAGACTTAAACAAGACTCATTGCGCATAAAATTCTGTCCATAAACAAGATAACCTTGAACGGCCAGACATTGAAGATGTGCCATCCTGTCAAAGTGGACAGAGCTCGGGTGATATACATCAACCCACTCAAGACTCAATAGCAGAGGGGCCGAAATGCTGGCGACTGGTATACTCGTGCCAAAACAATATGCCACAGTCAACTCCTTGAGCGCAGGCGCCACAACGGTGAGCCGAGACAAGCCGTGCATGTTCCTGAGCTTCATCCACAGTATAGACTCCGAATGTATGGTGAGATCCTGCAGCCCACGGGCGTCGTGGACGGTGAGCTTCTGCAGACGTGGGAATCGCGGCGAGGACACAGCGTCGCCTAGCTCGGTGAGGCGAGCGAAGACACCTGTGACAGGCATGGTGAGGCCCTGATAACCGAGGCCGACGAGGATGGCGGTGGCCTTCTCGAAGCAGGGGAGCTCAAAAGCGCCTCTCCGCGCGGCCTCCTCCTCCTCCACTGCATTTTCCTCCGGATGCCAGACTTCAAGGTACATGCAGCCGGAGACGCAGCGCGTGGCCGCGGGAAGCCAGACCGCTACAGACTCGGGGGTGGCGCCTTCGGCCCTGACCATGAGGGTGCTGAGGAGCACGTCGTGGTCGTCGAGCGCGTTGCGCAGCTGGTGGGGCTCAGGGGGCTCACCGAACAAGAGGTCCGGGAGGAGACGCCAGATGTGGCGCCAGCGGTGGGAGAGGACGCTGGTCTGTGCGGCCTCGAGGGTGGTGAGCTTGCGCAGGATTTGGACGAGGACGTCGTCGGGGAGTGCGCTGAGCAGGTCCTCGCCGGTGGCGCCGCCGCCACCCAGCTCCATCAGCTCCTCGCCGGCGGCAGCAGCGGCGGCGCCCTCGCCGCGGCCACCCACCTCCATCAGGTCCTCGCCGGCGGCAGCAGCGGCGCCGCCCTCGCCGCCGCCACCCAGATCCATCAGGTCCTCGCCGGCGGCGGTGGCGGCGGTGCCCTCGCCGCGGCCACCCAGCTCCAGCAGCTCGTCGCCGGCAGCAACAGCGGCGGTGCCCTCGCCACCGTCACCCAGCTCCATCAGCTCCTCGGCGGCGGCAGCAGCGGCGGTGCCCTCGCCGCCGCCATCCAGCTCCATCAGCTCCTCACCGCCGCCGCCGCCGCCGCCCTCGCCCTCGCCCTCGCCGCCGCCACCCTGCTCCATCGAGGACGGGAATGGATGGGATTTGGGGATTTAGGTCACGGACGCTAGCATTGCGCCCGTGCTCATCATCTGCCGGTGGTGCAAGGGCCGACGAGGTGCGCCAGCGGTGCGGGGAGCGAGCAGGAGGACGAGGCCGGAGCAGGAAGCATGGAGGAAGCGAGCGAGTGCTCGTGCATCGTGCTCGAGTGCGGCGCTGCGAGCGTGGGGAAGTTAGGGTTTGGGGTGTTGTGCACTGGCCGCTGGGCTGGGCTGGGCTGCTGGGCCGTGAGAATTGTTTAGCAGGCCGCACCAGCTACCGGGCCGTGTCGACGGGAAGCCGTTCTTCACCGGCGGTCGGGTTCGTGGACCTGTCGCTGGGCGTGCTGGCGTACGTGATTCCGATGAGGCGATCATCACCAGCGGCGGCGACGGCTTGAAGAACATGGTCACGAAGGAGAAGATGCCGTGTCTGGCAGCGTGGATGGGGATGTTCCTCAGCTCGCCGGCGGTGACGGGTCATCTGTCGCCGGTGGAGATGCCGCGGGGCGGCCCAGGTATCACGCCATGCGCCAAGCGTCTCTCGTCTCAGCAAGAGCAAAAGTTGAGCAGCAGCAGTAGCTAGGAGTACTTGTACTGTGCCTTTCTCGATCGTCTCATCACGTTCTTTTGCTCCCTATCCTTTCTGAAAGAGATTTTACCATGTAAAGAAACACAAACCCATGTGTCGGGTACCAGATTAGGGGTCCTAAATCGCAGTACGTTAGAGGAAAATAACCCAACTCATCTTACCTTTAAATCTCCCGAGAATTAACCGAGAAACCCCAATCCTCCTCACACTGGGCCGGCCCACTACCAGGCCCGCAAGGCCTCAGAGACCTGCTGGCTCAAGCAACGGCCGCTCACCCGCTCGAGAAGATAAATACGGAAACCGCTCGAGCGTACGACTGCTCGAGACGATGACGTAAACCGCTCGAGCGAAGCGGCCGCTCGAGCGGGACGGAGAACGCTCGAGCGAGGCCGCCGAGTCCGCCCACAAACGTTACCTATCCAAGGCACGCACATGGCTACGTATATGTAATAGTGGGAAGTATGCTTGCTCCGCCTAACCCCATGGCTACAGTGCGCGGCATGGTGAGAAGAACGCCGGTCACTTCTCCTATTCCGCTGCCCATACCCGGGATACAGGCATGCCAGGCAACACTATTACACCACGTCGAGTACTGTGGCGCGAGCGGCATTCCCTCCTGACGCCATCGTCAACACCCTGTGCCACCAACTACGTCGTCCCGTCCCGTCGCTCGGATCACTGCCCCCTCGAGGCGGCTTCCAACCACTCGAGGAATGGTGACGAACGCAACCTGAACAAGGGACGCACAGTGTTCTGTCTTTCCCACCTCGACGACCATACTGCGGGGTTCCCGGGCGCACGTGCTCGACTACGACAGCGCCATACCTCGACTACGTCAGCCCACGATCGAGAAGGACCGGCAGGCCATCGTCGGCCATGCCGCTGCAGGCTCGAACCGGACCGGAGAGAGCGTCTACGGTTTCGGCGACTCGACACGGTGCATGTAGCTCGACGTCACGCCACGACTTGACCCTATCTACTTTGTATTCCCGAGCCTCCCCTTGGCCTATAAAAGGGAATGCCGGGGCCTAGTCTAGGGCGAGGTTTTTCGAACGCCTTCATTCACAACATATTTCCACGCACGCTAAGTCTCGGGACTCGCTTGTATTCACCCTGTACAAGCACCCCGGTGCAAGATAATACAAAACTCTCCCCTCCTTGGACGTAGGGCACTCTTTGCCGAACCGGGATAAACGATTGTGTCCATCTTGCATCACCATCCGGATTAGGGAGCACGCATAGAAATTTACTTGTTGGTGTAATACCCCCCGGGGTACGAAACACCGACAGTTGGCGCGCCAGGTAGGGGTAGCGCGTGCTTTTCGTTCGATTCCCGCCATTTTCCGGATGGCATCGCCCACTCCTTCGTTCCCATTCGCCACGGTGATCTGGTTTGGGAGTCTAGAGTTCATGTCGCTCGGCCCAGGCCGCGACATGGCTCTACTCTCAATTGGAGAACCAGGAGGGGAACGCTCGTCACCCCCACACGCTGGTGGGGCCGCGCGCCGACCGCGCCACCATGGCTCGCCACCACGTCGCCGACGCCACCAAAGATCGCCATCACGGCCCGGCAAGCACGAGCCTTGAGCACCCTGCTCGTGTGCCCTCCCGGCCCGGATGCCACAACGCACCCGGCCCGAGGTGCCAAGTGTGCGGCGGGAGGTGCCACATGGACGAGGGAGTCCTTGACGTGGACCCTAGCTTCACGTTTGCCATGCGCTCGTCAAGAGAGCCGGCGTAAGCGCCTCGAGCGCGCGCACGGCCGACGTCGCCCAACCTGCTGCCGCACGGGATCTACCGAGCTCATCGCAGGCTCCCGTTTGGGTTTACTAACGCCGCCACCACGTATGCCAACGAGATCCGGTCGGTCATGGGACCGCGGGAGGAGAGCCCCGGCCCCCTCCTGCGTGTCACCATGGACCTGGAGATCGTATGGCCGGCGTCAGTAGACCGCGGGTTTGACAGAGCACCTGGCTCGCAACGCCGCAACATGGTCGGGGATATGCGCCGTTGGATCGAGGAGGAGAACACGGGGAGACCCTGGACGCCGTCCAGTGCTAACCCAGACTCCGATGACTCAGACTCAGGGTGCTATGACCCGGCTCGCGAGTGTTTTCATCTCAACAACGACGTCCCGTCGGATGACGAGACCAGAGATGGCGCCGCCATGGCCGTCCCTGCAGCCAACCGGGCAGATGTGACCCCAGCGGCCGGAACATCGGCGGCGGCCGCGGCCCCGCAAGTGATCGAGCCGCGCGGACCACCGCCACAAGCGCGAGACAATCGACGACCTGAAGACGATGCTCAAGCAGCACAATGGGCTCAGCTCAGGGAAATCGAGGCCAAGATGGATGAGGAACGCGCAAATCTGGAGCTGCTCAAGCACGTGCTCGAGCAGAACCACCCGCCCCCCCCTCGAGCTCTTGGCGCTCGAGGAAAGGCACGGGACGTCTTCAACCGCATCGTCAACGACGGGCGACCAGAAGCGCCACCCGAGCCAGCCCACTTCCCTCGAGCAAGCCAGAATGTGCTTGCGGCAGCTATGCTGCTGCGAGACATGCCGGCGCCCTCGAATCCGCATGCATTACGGATACGAGATGAGATCCAAGGGCTCCTCCAAGCCGCGGCCGTCCAGCAGGCCGAGAGCTCAGCCTCGAGACAGCGTGAGGCGGCTCCAGAGCAACCACGGCACGAACGGGAGGGTTCCGTCCACCAAGAGGCACCCCTCGAGGTGGTAGAGCCCCGCTCGAGAACGCATCCTCGACAACCGTGCGCCTCAAGATGCGCGTCATGACATCAACGACAACCGACGACGCAAGGCGGCGGGTGCCGAGGACCGTGGCTACAAGGCCCATCGAGGGGGACGCTACGACGGCGACGAAGATCGCGGGTTCTCGAGCCACCGAGGCCCTCGAGTCTTCGTCGAGCTATCCGCAACACGCCGTTGCCAAACCCGTTTCGACCCCCCACGAGCGTGGTCAAGTACAACGGGGAGACCAAGCCAGAGCTCTGGCTGGCCGACTTCCGGCTGGCCTGCCAGCTGGGAGGGGCTCGAGAGGATAAGGCAATCACACGCCAGCTCCCACTGTTTCTCTCTGACACCGCTCGACGGTGGCTCGAGGAACTTCCCCCCCATCAGATCCACGATTGGGCCGACTTGGTCCAGATTTTCGAGGGGAACTTTAAGGGCACGTACATCCGACCTGGCAACTCGTGGGATCTCCGTAATTGCAAGCAAAACACCACGGAATCTCTCCGGGATTTTGCTCGACGTTTCTCCAAACTGCGCACCGAGCTGCCGCACATCCCAGACCACGACGTCATCCTGGCATTTGTCTCAGGCACCACGTGCAAAGAGCTCGTGCGAGAGCTCGGGCGCAACCGCCCAAAGACGGTGAACGAGCTCATGGACGTCGTCGCCGACTACGCCGCCGGCGACGAGGCCGTGGGGGCCTTCTTTGGTGGGGGCGGGAACAAGCCCGCGCCGTCCCCGGGAGGCGGTGAGGGCTCGAGCAAGGACCGGAAGAAGAACGGGAAGAAGAAGAAAGGCAATCGGCAAGGCAAGCGCGCGGTCGTGGAAGACGAGGTTGCCGCAGCCGAGCGCAAAAAGCCTAGACCCTCCGGATGGGGGCGTTTTCGACAAGATCTTGAAGCGGCCGTGCCCCTACCACAAGGAGCCGGTCAAGCATAACCTCGAAGACTGCCGGATGCTTCGAGGTTACTTCAAGAAGCTTGGCATTGACAAGGACGATGGCAAGAAGGATAAGGGTGGCGAGGATCGAGCCAACGACGACGACGACGGTGGGTATCCGCCCATCACCGAGTGCTACATGATCTACGGCGGCCCGACCACCCAGATGACACGCCGAGAGCGGAAGGCCGAGCGCAGGGAGGTTTTCGCCATAAAACCCGCCACGCCTCAATTCCTCGACTGGTCGGATGCTCCCATCACGTTCGACCGTGATGATCATCCAGACCATGTCACCAATCCCGGCTCGTACCCTCTCGTCGTCGCGCCGATCATCCTCAACGCCCGCTTCACCAAGGTACTCATGGATGGAGGTAGCAGCCTCAACATCATCTACATGGAGACCCTCACGTTGCTCGGCCTCACTAGAGCTGATCTCCAGCCGAGCGCCGGGGGCTTCCACGGGGTGGTCCCTGGCAAGAAAGCGCTCACGATCGGCCGCATCGACCTCCCCGTCGTCTTTGGGACACGCTCGAACTTTCGTCGAGAGGTCTTAACTTTCGACGTACCCAGTTTCGAGGGGACGTACCACGCTATCCTGGGCAGGCCGTGCTACACAAAATTCATGGCGATCCCCAGCTATGCCTACCTCAAGCTCAAGATGCCGGGACCAAAAGGAGTCATCACTGTCAGTTCCACGTACGAGCACGCCTACCACTGCGATGTGGAGTGCGTCGAGAACGGGAATCAGCGATGAACGTCCGGGAACATCCGAAGACCTAGCCATGATGCTCGATCACATGGCGCTCGGAGCCTCTCCTCCAACACCCAAGCGACAGCCGGCAACCGACCCCGCCGACGACACCAAGAAGATTCCGCTCGATCCAAGCTCCTCGGGGAAAAGACGCGGTCATCGCCGCCTCCCTTGACTGACAAATAGGAAGCGGTGCTCGTCGACTTTCTCCGCGCAAACACCGACATGTTTGCGTGGAGTCCCTCGGACATGCCCGGCATACCGAGGATGTCGCCGAGCACGCCTTGGAGATCCGTCCCGGTTCAAGACTGTCAAGCAACGCCGCGCCGCTTCGACGAGGAGAAGCGTAGGATCATCCGCGAAGAGGTCGAGAAGCTCGAGAAGGCCGGATTCATCAAGGAGGTACATCATCCCGAGTGGTTAGCTAATCCCGTATTAGTAGAGAAAAAGAATGGGAAAATGAGGATGTGTGTAGATTACACTAGTTTAAATAAAGCATGTCCCAAAGTCCCATTTCCTTTACCTCGAATAGATCAAATCGTTGATTCCACTGCGGGTTGTGAAGTACTTTCTTTCCTCGACGCCTACTCGGCTACCACCAAATCAAAATGAAGGAGTCCGACCAGCTCGCGACTTCATTCATCACCCCCATGGGCATGTATTGTTATGTCACAATGCCTTTCGGCCTTCGAAACGCCGGGGCAACATACCAACGCTGCATGCTCCATGTCTTCGAGAAACACATAGGAGAGACCGTCGAGGCCTACGTCGATGACATCGTTGTCAAGACTCGAAAAGTAGAAAACCTTGTCGAGGACCTCAAGTTGACGTTTGGATGCCTCGGGCTAAGAACATCAAGTTGAATCCCGAGAAGTGTGTCTTCGGCGTGCCTCGAGGCATGTTATTAGGGTATATCGTCTCCCGGCGCGGCATCGAGGCCAATCCCGAGAAGGTCGCGGCCATCATGAGAATGGGGCCGATTCGAGACCTAAAAGGGGTACAAAAGATCACCGGATGCTTAGCCGCACTCAGTCGGTTCATTGCGCGCCTGGGAGAAAAAGCCTTGCCTCTGTACCGGCTCCTCAGAAAATCCGAGCACTTCACGTGGACGCCTGAGGCAGAGGAGGCCCTCTCGAAACTGAAGAGCATGCTCACATCTCCTCCTGTGCTCGTGCCGCCTCGACCGGCTCGAGACAGTCTACCCGACGAATCCCTCCTCCTCTATGTTGCCGCAACCACTCAGGTGGTCGGCACGGTCATAGTGGTCGAGAGGCGGGGAAGAGGGCACGCGCTCCCCGTCCGGCGGCCGGTGTATTTCATCGTGAGGTGCTCTCGGATGCCAAGGTTCGATACCCCCATATCCAAAAGCTGCTCTACGCAATCGTACTCACCCGTCGAAAACTCCAAAGCACTACTTTCTTAGCCACCCGGTGACGGTGGTAACATCATTCCCACTTGGGGAAATTATCCGAACCGGGAAGTCGTGGGTCGAATCGCCAAGTGGTCGGTCGAGCTCATGGGCGAGACCATCACGTACGCCCCACGAAAGGCTATCAAATCTCGGGTGCCGGGCCGACTTTGTCGCGAGTGGACCGACGTCCAACTCCCCCGGTCCGGATCCGAGGGCCGAGGTGGACCATGTACTTCGACGGGTCACTTATGAAGACGGGGGAGCGGCGCGGGCTTGCTCTTCATCTCACCTCTCGGAGTACACATGCGTTACGTAGTACGCATCCACTTTGCCGCCTCGAACAACATGGCGAGTATGAGGCGCTCGTTAATGGGTTGCGCATTGCCATCGAGCTTGGGGTCCGACGCCTCGATGCTCGGGCGACTCGCGGCTTGTCATCGACCAAGTAATGAAAGCCTCGAGCTGCCATGACGAAAAAATGGACGCATACTTTGCGGTGAGGTGCGCAAGTTGGAAGCCGGTTCCATGGTCTCGAGCTCAACCACATCCCAAGGCGCTTCAATGAGGCTACGGACGAGCCGGCCAAAATCGCTTCATCTCGAGCGCCGCTACCACCGACGTCTTCTCGAAAGACCTCCATGAGCCATCCGTAAAGTGGGACTCGGGGGTGGGGCGGGACCATTTGTTGAGCCCCCTTCGACGGGGCCACGGTCATGGAGATCGACCGGGCTACGAGCCCGCCAACCGACCGGCGTGCACCATTCCTCGAGTATCTCATTCGAGGGGAGCGCCGGAAGGATCGAACGAGGCGAGACGACTAGCTCGTCGAGCCAAAACTTACGTCCTTTACGGAGACGACGAGAGCTCTATCGCCGGAGCCCAAGGCGGCGTACTCCAACGGTGCATCTCGATCGAGGAAGGCGGGAAGCTACTCGAGACATGCACTCGGGAGCTTGTGGTCACCACGCCGCGCCAAGAACCCTTGTCGGGAACGCATTCCGCGAGGCTTTGCGGCCCACCGCAACCGTTGACGCCATCAAGCTTGTTCGAGCGTGTGAAGGATGCCAATTCTACGCCAAGCAAACGCATCTTCCAAAGCACACGCACTCCGGATGATCCCCCTCACATGGCCATTTGCGGTCTGGGGGCTCGATCTGGTCGGACCCCTCAAAAAGACGACGGGAGGCCACACCCACTTGCTCGTAGCCATCGATAAGTTTACCAAGTGGATCGAGGCCAAGCCCATCACTAACATCCGCTCGGAGCGAGCGGTCGAGTTCTTCACCGACATCATCCATCGCTTCGGAGTCCCTAACATCATCATCACCGACAATGGCACCCAGTTCACGGGCAAAAAGTTCTTGGACTTCGCGATCGGAACCACATCCGTGTGAACCGGTCGGCGATCGCCTACCCTCGAACTAACGGCCAAGTTGAGCGCGCAAATGGCATGATCTTGCAAGGTCTAAAGCCAAGGATTTTCCAACGCTTGAACAAACACGGCAACAAGTGGGTGACCGAACTCCCATCCGTCCCGTGGAGTTTGCGGACGACCGAGAGTCGAGCCACCGGGTTCACCCCGTTCTTCTTGGTCTATGGGTCCGAGGCCGTCCTCCCTACCGACCTCGAATACGGGTCCCTCGACTCGGGGCCTACAACGAGCGGACAAATCGGAAAGGCGGCAAACGCCATCGACCAAGCCGAAGAAGCTCGAGACACGGCGCTCCTACACTGCGCGCTACCAACGAAGCTACGGCAATATCACGAAAAGAATGTGCGCAAGAGGGATTTCAACGTCGGCGATCTCGTGCTCCGTCGACGCCAAGATAACAAGGGACGCCACAAGCCGACTCCTCCCCGGGAAGGTCCGTTCATCGTGGTCAAGGTGTTGAAACCGGGGACGTACAAGTTAGCCGACGGAAAAGGCTCGACCCTCACCAACGCGTGGAACATCGAACAGCTACGTCGCTTTTTCTCCTAGGCCTCGATGCCTTGTACATATTTTCGCTTAAATTTTACCGCTCGTATGAGTAAATAAGTCAATTTCTTACTTTTTGTTCATACGCAAGGTGGGCTCGACTTTGTTTCCACAAAGTCAAGCCCCCCTCGGGGGCTAGACCAGGGGGGGAACCCCCCTGAAGTCCTCGAAAAAACGCACCTAGTTTTTTCGAAAACTGTGCTTGACGTAATCTTCCCCTCCTCGCCTCGAAACTTTTCGAAAGCTAAGTATTTGCGTTACCTCGAGCTCGTCGAGCCGGGCGATCGAGCACAAGGCTTCCCACGCTTCCGAGCTACGGCACCTTAACTCATCCCCTCTCGAAATGGTCCGAGCACGGCGCCAACGCTTAGCTAAAACAAAGTAAAGGCGGGAAGTGGAAAATGACATCAAGCGCAAGGAGAAAACTAGAGCATAACGATTAACGATTATAAACATCGAGTATTACGGTTCAAGGCCACTTGGGCCACTCCCATAACCAAAAATACTTGTTTTCTTACAAGGGCCTTGTTGCCCAGATTACGGCTCGCAGCCGGTTGGAATCTACTCTACGCCCGGGCGGGAGGACTTCATGCGCAGATCGCCTCCAAGACGGGCGCCCGGTTCTTCAGCCTCGGCCTTGAGCTGCTCGATCCGGGGGTTGACCCCTCCTTCTTGCTCGCCCTCGACGTAGGCAAAGCCGCTCGCCACGGCCTCCATCCCGGTCCGGGCCTCCCCTCGAGACGCCGAACCCCGAGTAGAAGATAGCCATCGTCCGGCGCGCAGCCGAAGACGAGGGCATCTCGGACACGGCCCCGAGAGAAGCGCCGAACTCGACGACTCGGTTGGCGTACCCACGGCCGCGCCCGGCCCCTCGACGTCCACCAAGGGCGCGAAGCCCCGGTTGGCGCGAGGGTGTCGATGGCGCCGGTGATGCGGGCCTTGGACGAAACCTCGCCATCAAGCAACACGGGTCAGCCTTGCGTCCTCACGCGCGCCCGCCAGTCCGCCTCCAAACCTGAAAAAGATGACAAGAATCAAGTACTTAATCAGGTACTCGAGCAACCCGTATAAGTCACGCACAAAAAAGGACTAAAAGACTCGAGCACTCACCAGTGCAGCGGGTCGAGAGCCTTTGCTCACGATCGAGCGCCCGCGTAAGTTCACCCTCTTTTCTCTGGAGGACGCGCTCGACGTCGTGTTTCTCCACGCGCAACTCCTCATAAGCCCTGCCGGCGCCCTGGATGGCGAGGTCTTTCGTCGTCATCTCTAGACGGAGATTGACCGCTTCCGTTTGGAGACCGCTCGCCCGCTCTTTCTCCGCTTCGAGCGCGCTAGCAAGGGCCTCTTTTCGGCGGCCACCCGGGTGACCGTTGCCTGCGGCTCCTTCACGTAAGCCTCGACGCCGGCCTTCTCCTTCCGAAGGCTGCTCCATGTCCCGCCGCTTGGCCTTGTAGCCCCCGGCCGCGGTAGCCGCGTCCTGCTTGAGCTGCTCGAACGCCGCATGCAGCTGCGCATAATTCCGACGAGCGGTCTCGGCCTCCTGCGCGGCCTGAGCGAGCTTGTCACCTGCCTCCTGCTGCGCTGCCCCGGCCTCCTGCGCCACTCGAGCGAGTTCGTCGTGGGATTTCTTGGCATCCTCCTTGGCGGCGTCCAGGGCGGCGTTGGCCTCTCGAAGAAGCCGTGCAGACCGGTGCAGCTCTGCCTCAGCATCCCGCCCCAAGCGCACATACCGCCGGATCTCGTCCTCACTCTCACGAGAGCGCGGATGTGAACCGACTTGGCGTATGAACGGCTTTGCGCCGTCTAAGCCACGAGAGAGGAAAAGTCAAATACAAGTAGCGATAAGTCAAACACAAATAAAAGGGGTCGTGCTCGAAGGTACTTACGTAAGAAAGCCGGGCAGGTCCTCGGAGACGAGCGACAGAGCGGCCTTCAGAGCGTGTTCAAGCCACTGACGGCGCTCCTCGGCCTCCATATGCGCCTCGCAGGGGCCTCGTGATCGAGAGGGTCGGGAAGCACCAGCGGCGGCCTTTCCCACAAAGGGAATTCCTCCCGCATCTCCTTGTCGACGGAGGAGTGGAGTCTCCTCACCGCCTCCAAATCGACGCCCGCCGTCACCACCCGGCTCGGCCCGGGCGGTCGGGCGTTGCGGCGGAGTCCGGGAAGAGGACGCCTCCCCGGGCGAGCGCCGCGCCTCGAGCCTCCTCCGTTCTTCAATAGAGGCATCGGAGGGCTCAACGGGTCCGAGACCAACCGACCGCATATGGCCGTCGACGATGGCCGCCGCCGTCCGCCTCCTCCGGGCCTCCTCCCGGTGGTCGGCCTCGGACATAACGGTGAACTCCACCTCGCCGTCATCGAGTCGGGCACAAGGTGAGGCACCACGACCTCCCCAACCGCGGGCCGTAGCGGCGGCGCCTGATGTGGCGCCAGGCAGTGCTCCTCGTGTCGCTCCTCCCTTTGATCGCCGCCCTGGTGCTCATCGCCGCCTACGGCGGCGGGCGGCTCCGCCCGCGCCCCACCTCCGTGCTGCTTGCTCCTCTTGCTCGGCCGCTGCTCCACTTGCGGCTGGATCTCCTCGATGCCGGCGGCGCGGGCTGCACCACCGGTCCCACTCTTGCACCACCGGCTCCTCCGCCTTCTCACCCTCCGGTGTGGCGGCGGGGTGCTCCTCGAGCGCACCCTCTCGAGAGCGGCTGGGCCTCACCCTCCTCAACCCGCCGCCTGCCCCGAGGACTCGACCTCCATGTCCCGAGGAGGGGTTGAGGCCCGGCTCGGGCGAAGCTCGAGCACCGGTCCCGCCTCCGCATCTCCACATCTCCCACGGGCCGGTCGTCGGCCGCGGGTGTTTCCTCCCCTCCTTCTCCCCTGCGCTCCTCCTCGAGCGCGCGCAGCCGACCGGCCGGGAAGACCGGGCGGCCGAGCTCGGACTCTCCTCGAGCACGATGGGCGCTGCTCCGATCCAGCCCCGTCGCCGGCTCCGGCACCATTGCCCTTTGCTCGCCCCGCCGCGTCACCCGACGCGCCCCGACGATGTCGGGGTCTCAAGCGGAACGGCGGTCAAGGCCGTGGTGGTGGTGGCGTCCTTCTCCTCCGCCGCCTTGGCCACGACCCCGGCACCTACACGGGATGCGGCGCCATCGGGACCGCCGCGCTTAAGCGCATCCTTGGCCCGCTCTAACCAAATGGGAGTAGAGGGAGGGAGAGTCACTCCACCTGGCATCGACGGGGTGCCGCTCGACCCTCCCGTGGTCCTCAGCCTCTTAGTAGGCACCATGGAAGGGAGGGATGGCAAGGACTGCAGGGAACGCTTAGTCCGAAAGAAAGAGAAAAACAAAAAATCATTGTGACAAAATACTCGCACACAAACAAAACAATGCATTAGGGAGTAGGTCGACCGGGAGACTTACCCCGCGGTCGGAGTAGCGCCGCTCAAGCCGCTTGGCTTGCTCGGAGCGCTCGGGGCTTCCGAGCCTCGGTTGCCCTCTCGAGTCACTCGAGGACTTGGGGGGCCTCGAGCCCGCTGCTTGTGCCGCTCGAGGGCTTCGAGACCCGGCGGCCGCTCCCGTTTAGCCGACTCCTTGGGCGGCTCGGCACTGGCGTCCCTCACGGGATCCGGGACCGCGGGTCGGATCCGCTCCGCCGGCGGTCGCTAGAGGGAGCCCGGCCGGCTCGCCGGCTGTGCGAGAAGATGAAGTGCGCACATTTGCAGCCTCCGCTGCCGGGTGTGCGCGCCCGTTGAAGAAGAACGGTGGCGGGAGGAAGATTCCCGCCGCGTCGGAGACGGCGCGCCCGCGCCGGAGACGGCGCCCGCCCGCCATGGCTAGAAGGACGGGGCGACTCCTCCCGCCGCCCCCGCTTGAGCCGGTGACGACGAGCGAGTGCGGCGGGCGGAGTGTTGGGACGCCCCCACCCCGTTGCCCCGCTTGGGCCGGCGACGCGCTCGAGCACCGCGGCTCGACGACCCCCTCCCGCGACCCGCTCGAACCGGCGACGAGTCGTCGCGCGGAGGCCCGGCGCCAACGTTGGCTCCTGCACACGGAGCGAGCAAGCGTCGGGGCTCGAGCGACGACGGCGTCACCGTCGATCGCATCATCATCATCGTCATCGTCATCCTCCCCCTCGTCCTCATCGGACGACTCGAGACTGGGGGTCCAGTCGGTCGGGTCCGCCGCCAGGCGTATTTCACGTTCCCGGCGGCGCCTAGCCTTGCGCTTCTCCTTCTCTTCTAACGCACGGGCTTTCTGCGCCCTTTCCTCCCTCCTCGAGACCACGACAGCATGTCCTCGTTCGCCCCTCAGGCGTCTTACCTCACGGGCGGGCGCATCCTCCTTCACCGGAGGCCTCGACTCCGCGTGGTCGTTGATGTTCTGGACAAAAGAACAGACCTCAATAAGGATTGCTCGAGTAAAACAAACGACGAAGAGAAGATCTCAAAGAAGACTTACGTAGCCGAGCAGGTTGTACTCCGGACGCATGCGGAAGAGGCCGACTTGGTTCTCGCCAAAGTTCCTCCCCCCGTCGATTGCGTCACGCACCCGAGCCACGATCGTAGCGACCGGGAGAGGCTCGTCGGACATCCTGCTGGCCGCAAGCGCCGCAGGGTCGGCGTTCTCCGTCATCTGGTCGAGCCGCAGCGGGGCGCTCGGCGAGCGGGAGCACCGGCGGGGCCGTGGAACTCGGCAACCACATGCGCGATGTTGAGGAAGAAGTTGCCGGACCTCCGGTTGCGCAGGCTCGAGATGGCGTCGAGCAAAGAGTTCATGCGGGGCTGGCGCGCCGCCGGCTGGCCATGCGCCCAGTTGAAACCGGGCTCGATTAGCACTGCGCCGGTATATTCCGGGAAGAGGCCCCCCTCGTTGCGGAGGTAGAACCATTCTCGATCCCGGTTGGCGTTGTTCGACGACCACGTGCCGGACAACCAAGCATTCCTTCCTCTTCGCCCGAGCGAGCGGGAACCCGCTCGAACATAGCGGCGGATCTTCGGCTGCACCACATCCTCCTTCTCCTTCTCCTCCTCCTCTTCCTCATTGTCCTCCTCGTTCTCCTCCTCCTCCTCGTCATCATCATCACCGTCGTCGTCGGCGGCCTTCTTGCTCTTCACCGCCTTGGTGAAGAGCGTCGCCTTGAAGACGTGGGTGAACAGTCCCATCTGCGGCGCCATCCCCAAATATCCCTCGCACACGGCGGCATAGGTAGCCGCGAGCGAGATGGAATTGGGGTTGAAATGCTTGGAGCTCGACCCGAAATGGTGGGGGAGCGCCCGCATGAAGCGGCTCGGCCGCGCACCAAGTCCCCGCCGGTGGAACCCGATGAAGCTCGAATGTAGCCTGCGGGGGATTGGGCTCGAGGTCGCCGTCGTCCGGCACCCTCCACTCTGGTAACCCCTCCGCCGGATTAGGCGGAAGTAATCCGCCGTTCACCAGATTGAGCAGCATTCCCTCGGTCACCGTAGATCGAGGCCACGGGAGCGCGTCCGCCATCACCACCGGCACAGAAGGCTTGGCGGCACCCTTGCCCTTGCCCTTGCCCTTGCCTTTACCACCAGCGCCCTGGCCGGAGCTCTGGCCCGTCTTCTTGGATGACCTCCCATGTGGTGACGGGAGCGGAAGGGGAGAGCAACGGCGGCGGCGCAACGCAAGCAGCGGTGGCGCCGGGAGCGGTGGCGCGAGAACGAGGCGGTCACGGGCTAGAATGGCGTGGCGGTCACGGGCGGGGCGGCAACGGCGATTGCGGAAGACGGCGGCGGCGGGTGGATCTAAGACGAGAGCACGACTGCTGGCGTAGGCGGCGAGGAAGGCAAGATTGCGGGGAAGAAGAACCAGGAGCCTGCTCCTCTATATTTATAGAGCCCAAGATGATCCGCGTGAACCACGTTCAACGGCCCAGATTACGCCATCCAACGGCCGCGCGCACCCGGCGGACTCGACGAAAAACGGTAACCGCATTAAATGCCCTGACAAACCGTCACCTACTTTTTAGGCGCACACGACGCGAGGTGGAGCGGAACTGTCGCCACGATCACCACGATACGCCGGTTTCCACCTAAAAAGGCGCGCCGCTTGCAACGGACAAACGCGCATCAAATGAGCGCAATGACGGGACGTCTCGACGGACGGTCCCGTGCACGGTAAGAAACCCAGGGACTCCGGTCCCACAAGTAAGTCTCGAGGGAGCGGAGGCTGACCCACGGACGGGTTCGAACAGCCGCCCTCGAGCACCCGAGTTAGGGGCGCCAATGGGAAGGAACCCTCGAAAAGTTCCGCTCGAGAACGAACCCTCGAACCCAGATGGCGTGTCCAAGGCCGGGCACTATGTATCTAAGAGATCCCGCCGACGGGAGGCACTCGAGCCGCCGGCCCCCTCGAACGGGACCGGTCCTCTGGAAACTAAGAGCCCAGCTTCAATGAGGGCGCCCCCGGGCCACGAAGCCGTCTCCCCTCGAAAGGAGACGAGCTCTCACTTGGACTACCCGCCATCAGCTCACAGAGGGGTATGGCGCTCGCTCGACCGCGAGTAGTGTCAGACCCCTCGTCACTTGGATTTGATCCAAGAGATCCAGCGAACTGGATCACGACTCCAGCCCAGCTATCTGGGGCACGGGGGCTCGAGTCATACAAAAAAACCTCCCTCGACACAGGAGGAGCAGGAAAAACTCGGGGGCTCGAACAGTAGAACAGAAATCTTCTGCCTCGAGATACCACAACTCCAATTAATAATACTCTTGCCCAAAATCGTTCATCTCAAAGCCCCCAGAGGAATGCCTCATTCCTCTGGGGCCTCGGGGGCTACCCCCGCGGGGGACGCTCGCGCGCCCCCCACGGAGAAAGGACGAAATGACTCCTCGAAATACCGACAATAATCCCAACTCTAGGTACTTTAACTCCACTTCATGATCCCTTGTTTGAAGTTTCACAATCAAACAAGGGCTCGGGGGCTACTGTCGGGTACCTAGATTAGGGGTCCTAAATCAGTACGTTAGAGGAAAATAACCCAACCCATCTTACCTTTAAATCTCCCGAGAATTAACCGAGAGAAACCCCAATCCTCCTCACACCGGGCCGGCCCACTACCGGGCCCGCAAGGCCTCGGTGACCCGCCTGGCTCAAGCAACGGCCGCTCACCCGCTCGAGAAGATAAATACGGAAACCGCTCGAGCGTACGGACCGCTCGAGACGATGACGTAAACCGCTCGAGCGAAGCGGCCGCTCGAGCGGGACGGAGAACGCCGAGCGAGCGGCCGCTCGAGTCCGCCCACAAACGTTACCTATCCAAGGCACGCACATGGCTACGGTATATGTAATAGTGGGAAGTATGCTTGCTCCGCCTAACCCCATGGCTACGGTGCGCGGCATGGTGAGAAGAACGCCGGTCACTTCTCCTATTCCGCCGCCCATACCGGGATACAGGCATGCCAGGCAACACTATTACACCACGTCGAGTACCGTGGCGCGAGCGGCATTCCCTCCCCGACGCCATCGTCAACACCCCGTGCCACCAACTACGTCGTCCCGTCCGTCGCTCGGATCACGCCCCCTCGAGGCGGCTTCCAACCACTCGAGGAATGGTGACGAACGCAACCCGAACAAGGGACGCACGGTGTTCCGTCTTTCCCACCTCGACGACCATACTGCGGGGTTCCGGGCGCACGTGCTCGACTACGACAGCGCCATACCTCGACTACGTCAGCCCACGATCGAGAAGGACCGGCAGGCCATCGTCGGCCATGCCGCTGCAGGCTCGAACCAGACCGGAGAGAGCGTCTACAGTTTCGGCGACTCGACACGGTGCATGTAGCTCGACGTCACGCCACGACAGCCCTATCTACTTTGTATTCCTGAGCCTCCCCTTGGCCTATAAAAGGGAATGCCAGGGCCTAGTCTAGGGCAGGTTTTTTCGAACGCCTTCATTCACAACATATTTCCACGCACGCTAAGTCTCAGGACTCGCTTGTATTCACCCCTGTACAAGCACCCCGGTGCAAGATAATACAAAACTCTCCCCTCTGCTGGACGTAGGGCACTTTTTGCCTGAACCAGGATAAACGATTGTGTCCATCTTGCATCACCATCCGGATTAGGGAGCACGCATAGAAATTTACTTGTTGGTGTAATACCCCCGGGGTACGAAACACCGACACCATGTAAAGATTAGGAATCTGGCCAGAGTGAAGGCTGAAGTCATTTAGAATCTGATTGATGGAATTGGCCTCCTGGGTAGTAGCAGCACCACAAAGAAGAGGGAGCAGTGCAGCCCATATGGAAAACTCTGTATTATTTCTTCTTTCTTAAAAATTTCTTATAATATGGTGAATATACACAAAGTATATGCTTATTAATTAATTTATTTTTTGCTAATAGAGTATATTCTTATTAGTTATGCAAGATGGCTAATAAAATTGCTTTTACATGTCCAATCAAGTCAGGTAATAAGCATAATCACTATAGACATTTGACATCGTCCGTGTATTTTTTACTCTTTTAAAAACAACCAACGAACTGTTTTGCCTAACATTTTTTAAAATGGCTCGACCCACTTTTTTTCAAGGAGCCAGAGCGGGAACTGTTTTTAGAAGAGCCACAGCCCATCGAAACAGGTTCTTAGGTGAGGGATGTTAGCATTTTCACGGTTGTTTATAGCACTTATAAAGCAACGAACCTATTTAAGATTAGTTTTAAACCATAGTGCTAGTGTCCCAACATCAACGCCCTCCTCTACCCGGCCTCTAGTACCTTTGTTGTCGCACTAGCTATTGGCTACCTCACCGGCAACCTTAAGGTCGTCGGCCCATCCGGCCACAAGCTAACCTTATCGCCTGCCACTCAACCTCACCGCTCCTTTCATGCCCTTCGTAATCTCTATCTCGACCACTTGCCTCTTCCTTCCAGCCTTTTGCATTATCACGCTGGCTATCGGCGACCTAACCGCCAGCTGCCTACCCTTGCGGCTCCTTCCCCGCCCTTCCTAATTCCAATCCCGACGAGTTGACTCATGCTCCTCGCCCTAGTCACTAGCACTGATTGAACATCGCAACCACCTATTAGGTCTCTGTCTCTGGGGCCTCTCCGTTTCTAAGAGCATCTCCAACAGTTGGGTATTTGGGTTATGCATTCTAGAAATTTGCCAAAAATCTTAAAAATTGCTCTTCAACAGTTGGGCATTTGACTTATGCATTTTGCCAAACTTGGCATTTGAGGGACCAAACTTGGCATTTTTGCATAGGCTCAATGGCTTGGCAATTTTGATATCCCGTGAATCCTGGAGTCCCTATCCACACGCGGTGCGGTAGTTTCCCGCGAGGACTCCTCCTCTCCGCGCGACCTCTTCCTTCCCCCGCGCGCGCCGCCTCCTTTCTTCACGCCCCTTCTTTTCTTTCTCCCGCGCGCCGCCTCCACCCTTCACGCGACGCCAGGCTAGGAGAGATCCATCGCCGCCTCCTCTCCTTCTTCCACGCAACGCGACGCCAGCTAGGAGATCCATCGCCTCCTCCTTTTGTTGCAGATCACGACGGCCAGCAGCAGCGACTTCCTGGACTTGGCGGCGACGGACTCGAGCAGATCTCGACGGCGGCCGGCCGCGACTTCCCCGGACCCGGCGGCGACGGACCAAAGAAAACTCCCTCGCGAGAAGAGGAAAAGAACCGCGGGAAGCGCGCGAAAAGAAAGAAGATCCCGGACAAAAATAGTTGGGTCCACTATTTTGGAAAATGGCAAGTCAAAAATGCCCAACTGTTGGAGATGACCTTTTTTTCCCTTTGGCAAAATGTTTTGAGACTTGGCAAACTCCAACAAATGGCAAACAAAAAATGCCCAACTGTTGGAGATGCTCTAAGGTCATCGAGTATTGGCTGGTGGCAGTTGTGGTTGCAGTGCACGGAGATGGAGTCAGTAGTCCTTAGAATTATATAGCCTATTTACGTTATATTTTGTACTGCTCCATGAACTTATTCCATAAACTAATTTAAAAACTAGAGTTTGTAGGGCAGCCTCTAGGTGTCATGATAGGAATGGGCCGACCTGGCCCTGGTCTTGGATCCGGCCCTATGGCACCAAGGCCAATTTTAGGGGCCATGGGTCAACCCATTTTACTAAAACACTATGTCCTTACTGACCCAATGGGTAACGTGGGTGGGCCCAATTTTTTTTTTCTCATATAGTTCCAAGCGATTTGATGCATTCCGACCAATTACATCGTCCATTTGGATACCAGATGATGCACACTTGTTATCAACTTTTTATAAATAAAACCAATGCATTAGTAAATAAAAACTAAAACTTAATCGCTATGCCCGGAAAGTACACCTGAAATATTTTATTTCAAAGTGCGACTAAAGCAAATTTACTAAATTAAAAATTTAGTACTTATTTAAAAAATAAAGAAGACGAATAAACTAAGAAAAATGATTAATTATGATAATTGGGTCGACCCACCGTACCCATTGGGTCAATAGGTACCGGCCCTATTGGCCCATAGACTTTGAGGCTAGCCCCTATGACCCATTGACCTCGCTTTTCTGGGTCGGGTCAACTACCCAATGGGTCGACCCGGCCCATTCCCATCCTTATCTAGGTGCTCTAACAGCTCCTTTGAGCAGACACCAGAGCTGCGTGGTGCTAAAACATGAAACCGACTCCCTTGCTTAGCGATCAACATGCGAACACTATTGTTGAATTTTATGCGACTCGTGCATGCCTGAAAAACATGGACTCCCGTGATTATGGAGTCACATACAAAAACTGTTGCTAAGTTTTCTGCAACTCGCGGATGTCTGATGCATTAAACTTGGATCCAACCTTCTTCAGACTCAACTTCACCGTGGCACTGTAGCAAATGATGGTTCTGATTATTGTATTAAACTATTAATTAGTGCTTGTTTTGATGAATTAGCCATAAATAAATTAGTAATAAATACATTTCTTTTAGAGGAAGGGTGTACCCCTGCTTTCATATTTAAAAAAAAGATAGAGAAGAAGAAGAAGAAGAAGTTAGAGAGGGCCTGAGCATTGGAGCAGCCGCCTGAAAACATGACCTTTGGCCTGGCCTGAGACAAAACATCTAAACTCATCAGTTTCAGTCTCAGACTTTCTACGTCTACGTTCATGTAGCTTTCGCCGCGGTTCACGACGGAGGCAAGGAGCTAGGAGGCAGCGTACGAAGCTTCCATCGAGCAGCTGCTGGTCCTGGAGAAGGATCTCGCCGTCGGCGGGTTCGTGGACCTGTCGCTCGGCCCGCTATGCCGTCCCTGGCTGCGTGGAAGTGGAGGTTCCTCAGCGCGCTCGCCGGCTGTCGTCTCAGCAAGAGCAAAAGTTGAGCAGCAGCAGTACTGCAGTAACTAGCTAGCAAGGAGTACTTGTAGTCTTGTACTGTGCGTTTCTCGTCTCATCGTGTTCTTGTGTTGTCTATCCTTTGTGAAAGAGATTTTACCATGTAAAGAAAGACAAACCCAAGGTATTTACATGTAGTGGTACTTATAATTTGAGCTCTGTTTCATTCCAGATGCATTAAACTCTGATGATCAAACCGTGTCAGTGTCACTGTTGTTGTTCAGACTGAACTTTGCCGTGGCACAACTATGGCAGATGATGCAAAGTCAAAAAATGGCAGATGATGCATGCTGCTCTGATAAACCATAGCAAGCATGTTCGATTGTTTATTGCTCTTAAGGCAGCAGTGGCATCGGTACTCTGCTATTCGTCTGTGGAGACATTCTGATTCATCTTGTGCTGTTTAAAAAACGCATTCAGAGAACTCTTTCATCCAAGGATACCCCAGGTATATAAGTTAGTGTCTTGGTAACTAAGGCTGTGTTTGGTTGGGCTTTTGGCTGTGGCTTTTGCCCAGAAAAGTCAAAAGCCCAATCAAAGGGCTAAAAACCTGAAGCTGCTTTTGGCAAAAGCTTTTGCCACAGTACAAACTCAAAAGCACCTCTACCCCTGCTTTCACTGGCTTTTGCAGTAGGTACAGCCTGAAGCAATAGTAGCAGATAAGATTTATTACTTAGCTAATTGAAGAAAAAAATTAAGCACCTAACTACCGATGTCAAACAAGTAATACAAAGTGAAAACAATCAAAATTAAGCACCTAACTACCGATGTCAAACAAGTAATGCATGTACCTAACTACCTCTTGCTTAAGTCCATAGGTTTAGAAGGGTCACCGTATAATTTAAAAGTGTCAATCAGAAAAAAAAATTTCTATATAAACAAGTATTTCTCAGACAATCCATAATTTGACAGCACCTCTAGCCAAACGGCCTTCTACTTTTCCCACAGCTGCTTTCTCACAGCTGCTTTTCCACAGCTCACAGCCCACAGCAGCTTTTCCAAAAGCCACAGCTCAACCAAACACACCCTAAACCCGCTACTCTTTATCCTCAACTTGAGGCATCCCTCAATCGATTTCTACACACCCATCATCCTTGATCTCCCTTATCATCAGTAGAACAACGTCAAGGCACACTATACCTTTGCTTGTGAATACCGACTGTAATGACGCTATAGTTTATTGCTGGTGAACACCAACATCAAAAATCAAACCGAGGTTTTCACCAGGAATCACAAGGTAATAACCTTTTTTTTTCCTCCATTTTTCAGTAAAGTTCGATAAAACAGCAATATGCGTGTCTTCATCAGCATCACCTAACAAAATATGAGAAAAGCAGCTAACGCCCAACGGTTCAAAGATACAGTTACGGGACATATTTATATGCCATCAGCCTGTTTAACACTGGCTAGCAAAGCAAGGCGTGTCTATATTGGGCACTTGCTGCTCATGAATAAAAATAACAAAGCTTCAACTTTCATGAACAAAATACAAAACATATTGAATCGTAACATTTGTCTTTAAGATCAGCTAGCATTTTGACGATCTCATACAGTACGGTACAATGGTTTATAAGAAGAAACACATAATACATAAAAAAAGTGCCAAAAGTGACAGCTTGGTGTCCTAGTCCTTAGGTGCATAAAACAATCCATCTCGGTAAAATTTCACGCATACTCCTGGCCTAGAGAAACTCTGAAATGCATGGTACAGATCCTTGGCATTGACATCAGAGATTGAAAAAAGATGGAACTTTACTGTCATCTCTTTAAGCTTTGTCCCCCAATCAAAAAGTCGTTTCACAAAAGCAACTTCATGTTCAGTTCCTCTCCATTTATCGATTTCTACTTCTTCAAGGTTATTCAACAAGAGTTCCTCTGTTTCCCACTCTATTAGCTCAAGGCATTTGCAATCGGATGTGCATACAGTTTGGGCCTGACAGGAAGTATTAACTTAATAAAATTAATTGATGATTGAACTACAAACACTTTTGTGGTGTGCCAATATGTTAATATAAACAACTAAAAATAATTCATCCTAGTAACTTGTTGCACCAATACAATTTTCTACTAAGAGAAGATAACACATAAGAGCGTAATTTATGTTTATAAAATCACATAGAATTCCATATAATAACAGAAATATGCTATTATTAACTGCCCAAAATTAAGGAGACTTTGAATCAATCTTCGTGCATAGGCACTGCATGTAACCTTTACATTTTCCTTAAAAAAAAAAATACTTAGACTAATTACTCTTTCAAGTTTCTGTTCAGTGCCATAATATTTTCTAACTCTTATATACATTACTAAGTTTAATCCAGTGACTCACCTTGGGATATGAAATAAACGATACACCTAACCAAAAAAAATACAAATGCAGGTTTCTTTCCATTACTTCCCTTGCAACTTAAATACTTATTCCAGTAAGAAAATGGGATGTGTATTACCTAGGGACCATGTCTAACGACAACAAGCACATGTTTTTTTTTCCATAAAAACAGCATGAATTTCTCTATTTCCCACTCTACTAGCTGAACACATATGCAATCGGGTGAACATACATCTTTGACCTGACACCAGAAAGTATCAACTTAATAAAATTAAATGATGATTGAACGGCAAAAATGAGAGAGTAAATTGACAGATTCCTCAACACTTTTAAGGTTTGCCAATGTGTTGATATCAACAACTTAAAAAATAACTCATCCCAGTAACTTGTTGGAGCAATACAATTTTCTACTAAGAGAAAAGATAACACATAAGAGCATAATTTCTGTTTATAAAATCACATAGAATTCCATGTAATAACATGCTATTAACTGTCCAAAATTAAGGATATTTTGAATCAATCGTAGTGCATAACCTTTGAATGGACATAAAGATCCTTCGTATTTTTCATATAAGCTAATTACTCCTTCAATATTCTGTTAATGGCCATATTAATTCCTATTTATATACAATACCAAGGTTGGTCTGCTTTAGTGCCATCCAAAGACTCACCAGAAGTGCAGAACTGTATATTTCAAACAGGCCAAGAGAGCAACAATTTACAGCCCAAATAGTATAAAAGCAGTTAAATCAAAAAGGTTAAGTGCAAACATTGGGATATCAAATAAACCATGCATCTAACAAAAAAACATACAAATGCGTCTTTCTACCCATTACTTCCCTGGCAACTTAAATACTGTTTTACCTAAGGACCTGTCTAGCTAAAAGCAAACACATGTTTTTCACAAAAACAACATAGATCAATCTACTATGAAAAATAGTTTCATAATGCTTTAAATTGATTTGAATTTCGATATATACTTCAACAGAAACTAATAGTCAAAAAATACCATTTAGGGACCAAAATGCTACCCTTTCCGTGTCTAGAGAGTATTAATTAAGTAAACAAAGAATAGGTTTACCTCTGATACGGAATTAGCTAAGTCCAGCTTCAACCTTCTTATACCAGTACACAATCTGAGAACATGGAATGCACTGGCCCCAAAGGCATGTCCATTTGCTTTTACCATCAAGCACAAAAATGTAATGTTTGGGAGCACTACCATGCCTTCCATCATGTAGACATAGTTCTCTATATCCTGTGTGTTTTCATAGAAAGTAAAAGTAAAACAAAGGCCATATGTGACAGACAGAAAGGGAATGAAACCTAGAGCTGTTTTAGTGATTGTTGCTAGCTAATCATTGTGGTGAGCATGCACGAAACTGTAGACATAAGCTAACAAGTTCATTATTGGTTTCTACACAAAACATAGCCATTGTGAGCTGCTTAAAAGACTACACTACTTGTTCTCTAGAAAATACGTTGGCACTCATGTTTCTTGAATGTATAATAGGAGAGAGTAATTAATCAGTGTGCTCAGCAATGTTGGAGGAACATGAGGTCCTAAGCAAACCAAAACATGCAATGATTTCTACCAATGGCGGCTTCCTGATATCACCATCATCTAGATAATTTGACAAAGTCAAAATAGTGGAATGAAACATTTCTTTTAAGTAAAACATTTGGTTCAGTGCACAAATCAATTTATTTTTATCCTAAATTGTTACACTAGCATGGTATGGTACTACGATGACATAAGAGTTCCACAAAATAGAAGTGAGAACTCACCTGTCGATACCACAATTGTAGAGAAAGACTTTTGATGCTCTTAAAGCGCTGCAAGAGACTTAAACAAGACTCGTTATGCATAAAATTCTGTCCATAAACAAGATAACCTTGAACGGCCAGACATTGAAGATGTGCCATCTTGTCAAAGTGGACCGAGCTCGGGTGATATACATCAACCCACTCAAGACTCGATAGCAGAGGGGCCGAAATGCTGGCGACCGGTAGACTCTTGCGAAAACAATATGCCACAGTCAACTCCTTGAGCGCAGGCGCCACCACGGTGAGCCGAGACAAGGCGGGCAGGTTCCAGAGCTTCATCCACAGCATAGACTCCGAATGTATGGCGAGATCCTGGAGCCCATGGGCGTGCTTGACGGTGAGCCTCTGCAGACGTGGGCATCGCTGTGAGGACACGGCGTCGCCTAGCTCGCGGCCGTGTAACCAGACGTCGCTCATGTAGAGCTCGGTGAGGCGAGCAAAGACACCTGTGACAGGCATGGCGAGGGCCAGAAAATCGAGGAAGAAGTAGATGGCGGTGGCCTTCTCGAAGCAGGGGAGCTCAAAAGCGCCCCTCTGCGCGGTCTCGTCCTCCACCACCGGACCACAGGCTCCAAGGTCCATGCGGCCAGAGACCCGGCGCGCGGCGGCGGGGAGCCAGACCTCTAGAGACTCGGGGGTGGCGTCGCCAGCATCGACATCGAGGTCGCGGAGGAGCACGTCGTGGTCGTCAAGCGCGTCGCGCAGCCAGTGGGGCTCAGGGGGCTCAGAGAACAAGAGCTCCGGGAGGAGACGCCAGATGCGGCGCCAGCGGCTGGAGAGGACGCTGGTCTGGACAGCGGCGCGGGTGGAGAGCTTGAGAAGGATGAGGACGAGGACGTCGTCGGGGAGCGCGCTGAGCAGGTCCTCGCCAGCGGCGGCGGCCTCGCCGCGGCCACCCAGCTCCATCAGGTCCTCGCCGGCGGCGGTGCCCTCGCCGCCGAGACCCAGCTCCATCAGCTCCTCGCCGGCGGCAGCAGCGGCGGTGCCCTCGCCGCCGCCGCCCAGCTCCAGCATCTCCTTGCCGGCGGCAGCAGCGGCGGTGCCCTCGCCGCGGCCGCCCAGCTCCAGCAGCTCCTCGCCGGCGGCAGCAGCGGCGGTGCCCTCGCCGCGGCCACCCAGCTCCAGCAGCTCCTCGCCGCCGCCGCCCAGCTCCAGCAGCCCCTCGGCAGCGGTGGTGGCGGCGCCGCCCTCGCCGGCGGCAGCAGGGGCCTTGCGCTCGCCACCGACAGCCAGATCCATCAGGTCCTCGCTCAAGAATGGAATGGAATGGAATGGGGGGATTTAGGTGACGGACGCTAGCATTGTGGGCGTGCTCATGATCTGCCGACGAGGTGCGCCGGCGGTGCGGGGAGCGAGCAGGAGGCCGAGGCCGGGGCAGGAAGCATCGAAGCGAGCGAGTGCGGCGCCGCCGTGGCTTCGAGCGTTGGGGTGTTAGGGTTAGGGGGTGTTGCGCTTGCGCACTGGCTGCTGGGCCGTGCGAATTATTTAGCAGGCCGCACCAGCTACCGGGCTTTCTCGTGGACGTGTTGCTCGGCCCGCTGGTGGGCGGCGCCGTGAAGAAGATGGGCCAAAAATGAAAAGGTCCGGCGGCGGCGGAGATGGTCACGGAGGAGAAGATGCCGTCCCTGGCTGTGTGAACGGGGAGGTTCCTCAGCTCGCCGGCCGTCAGGGGGCATCTGCTCTGCCGCCGATGGAGAAACTGGGGCCATGGCATCAGGCCACGCGTCAGTCAAGTGTTTCTCGTCTCAGCGACAGCAAACGTTGAGCAGCAGCAGTGGCTAGCTAGCTAGGAGTACTTGTAGTGTGCTCTCTATCTTTTCTGAAACAGATTTTACCACGTAAAGGAATACAAAGCCAAGATATTTGATATTTGCATGTAGTGGTACTTTTAATTTGAGCCCGATGCATGCATTAAACTCCGATGATATGATCAGTGTTGTTCAAACTGAATTCTGCAGCAGATGATGCTTCTGAATGATTATTACTCCTTGCTGCTACTCTTGATGAACCGTGGCATCCATGTCTGATTGTTTATTGCTCTTGTTGCACCAGCAGCAGCGGCATCGGTCCATCTGCTACACTAGGACATTTGACCAGAAATTGACCGTCTAAGATTTTGAGATGAGGTGATCGAGTGCGCTATTTCCAAAGTGCACTAGTGCTCTAGGTTCTGATCCCTCTGTTTTTACTCTCCCTCGACGCATGGTTATATATAATAACTAAAATAAAAGCAAGTTAATAACTTCACCAAGACGCAAGTAGTAGTACTAATCCTTTACGAGATCAATTTTGCACCATAAAAACTGCAGTAATGCTCCTTCTCGTACGTTCGACGCGTCGAACGCGCCAATTGGGCCGCGGCCCACCGCGCGCACGCGCCAGCCACGTCGCCGCGTGCCATATACCCCCCTCCCCCGGCGCCCCCCATCGTCATTTCCGCTCGCTCCCCGCCTTTCAGCGTCGTCGTCGGCGCCGGTGGATGCTCCCATCGCCGTCGCGCGCCACCACCAGCGCCCCTGCGCGGTCCTCCTTGCGCGCTCTCCTTCCTCCTCTCCCACGCCGCTAGGGCCTCCTCCCTCGCGCGCCCCATGCCGCTAGGGTTCCTCTCCTCTGTGGCTGGCCATGGCAGCGGCGACGAATCCGCCGGCGGCGCACGTGAATCGACTGGATCTGGCGGCAGCGCATGCGGATCCGGCAGCGGAGGCGGCCGCGGACCCGGCAGCGCGCACCTCCTTCTCCCTCCCCTCTGATGGCGACATTTCGCGACGGCGGTGGCCTCGGATCCGCCGGATCCGGCGGCGGCGGACGCGGATCCGCTAGATCTGGCGGCGGCCGCGGCCGTTGACCCGGCACCGCCACCTCCTCCCTCCCCTCCGGCAGCCCCGGCGGACGATGAGGGCGGTGCAACGGCGGCCCCGATGGCGGATCCCCTGCAACGGCGCGCGGCTGTCCTCGGCTGCGCGTCCTCGCACGCTCCCCGGCGGTGGAGGCGGGCGGAGCCGGCCACGGGGTCGCAACGGAGCCGGATCCGGCCATGGCGGTCGCGGCGGGAGCCAGATCCGGCCGTGGCGGCCGTGGCGGTGGCGGATCCGGCCATTTGGTGGCTGGATTCGGCGGCAGCTGTCGCGGATCCGATGGATTGAAAGGTCCTAGTATGGCTAGAGGGGGGGGGAGTGAATAGCCTATTTAAAAAATCTTCAAGACACTAGAGCAAAATATTAGTAACACAAATGGCGATAAAAGCGGTTTGCTCTAGCTCTAATTGTTAGGCAAGCCAACTATTGCAATTCTAATAATTATAGTCTCTATAGCACACAAAAACTATGTCTCTACTCTAACTAAAAAGAGGGCTAGCAAGATAAACAAATTACTCTACTTTACTCTACTTGCTACTCTACCACAAGATATATTGCAAGTATGAAAGAGAGGGAAAAAGACTTTTATACCAACGGTGAAGAGTAGAGGATGTTGCCAATCACCAATAAATAATCCCAACAATATATATATCAATCAATCCAATGCACCGGAGACAAGAGATGACACAATTGATTTTTCTCCCGAGGTTCACTTGCTTGCCGGCAAGCTAGTCCCCGTTGTGTCGACCAACACCTTGGTGGTTCCTCGGTTGTGGCCCTCAAGCCAACGCCCGCAAGGCACCGTAAGAACCCACACACAAGTGCGGTAACTCAATGACACGAGCAATCCACTAGAGTTGGAATTAGGCACTCCGCCGGGGAACCACAACAACCCCTCACAAATTCACCTTGATTGGGGGCGGACACAATCACCAAATCCCCTCACCAATCAATCCAACACCAACCGTCTAGGTGACGGCAATCACCAAGAGTAACAAGAATACCACAATTGCAATCACCACCTAGTGCCAAGAAATTGAATCACAAATGCAATGCACACTAGGGTTCCCAATCTCCTCTCATGAACATGTACCAACCATGGAGAGGGAGAGGAGAGGGAAGGGATCCTCTTGGAGCTCTCAAATCGATCTCTAGAACAAGCTCTCTCAATTGATTGAAGTACGAATCCAAAGATTGAGAGAGGGAAGGATGAGAGCTATCACTTTTCTCTTCCTAGGGTTTGAGCAAGAGCAACAAGGGAAGAGGAGCTTTTCTGAATACTGACCAAGAGAGGGAGAAGGAGTGGAGGCGCAGGACCTTATCTACTCCAGCCGGCCAGCCACCAATGGTCGCCTCCCCAACGGTCCGGAGGGACGGCGGCGGCCGTGGTTACCCAGCGCTCTTCTCCGCTCGGCAGAAGCAAGAAACAAATGTCCACATACACTACTTCCCGAAGAAAGCAAGCAAGCTAGCTGCCCTTCGCGGCCGAGCACCATCCACCGGCAAATAGACTCAGTGTGTAAGAAATTCTTGCACCTCCTCCTTCGTTCCATCAGTAGAAAAAGCAGGGCAGCCCAAAGTCGCGCTATTCCGGCCCACAGAGCGAGCGGAGCAGGCTGGCCCGGCGCGCGTTCGGCGGCCCCGGGCCCACGCGCGCCCAGGGCCGGGCGCGGCCCAGGCAGCGGCGGGAGCAGGCGGCCCACCAGCGCGCAAGCGCAAAGCGGCGGCCCAGCAGGCGCTCGCGGGCGTGCGGCCCAGCGGTGCCATTCGGCCGGAGTGGCCGGCCACGACGGCGGCTCTCGGCCCAAGGATAAAACCAGTCCAGCAGCTCCGCAGCAGCACCTCTGGCTTCAATTTCCGGTTCAGCCAAGTAAAATACCGAGGATACCTACTCTGTCTCACACACTTCCAATTCCTCATCAAGGCATAATCCAAAGCACAAAATATCTCATCCAAATGATCAAAACCTTTGAGCACTTGAGAAAGCTTTTCACTAAGACTTTTCAAGGGAATTTCAACCAACTCATCAAGTCACTAAAAACCCATGCATATGCAAAAGCAAACCAATTTAGTGGCACTAGATGAGTGAGAAATTATAGTTTTCCCCTCTTAATAGTGCGGTTATCAAACCTAAACCACTCACACCCTCTATGGTGTCTTGAGTGCAAACCGAAAAAGGCCCTATGGATTTATACCTTTGCCTTGAGCCAATTTTCGCTTTTCTCCATTTCCATTTCAAGGATGAGCACTTGACCATCTTTTGGACCGTCACCATCCACCTTGATCCATTTGCTCCATCACTTGGTTTGTACCACCTTGCTCATATTCCCAAAGCACTCATGACAAAGGTTAGTACACTAGGTTTCATCAATTACCAAAAACCAAACTAGAGCTTTCAATCTCCCCCTTTTTGGTAATTGATGACAACCTTCACAAAGATATGAAATGAATTTAAATTGTGAACTTGAAATGTTTGCCCATGCATTTTGACCATGAATAGGAGTTGGACAAGCATTTCAAATTCGGTTTTGATAGTACTAGCTCCCCCTACATATGTGATATATGAGTTTGGTTCAATTGTTCACATATGCATGAATTGGAGTTTTGGGTGAGCTACTACTATCAAATGATGCTAAAGTATATAGAATGGACCTTTGAAGCGTGTTACATCGGAGTTGCCAATATATACCATCTTTAGCACCATGGATAACTAGACATACATCAAAAACTCGAGTACCCTGTGAGATCAACATTATAAGAAAGGGAGCACTTGAATTACTTGAAAGCATAAAAGTCTAGTTACCAACCTATGCATGCTAGTATTTCAATCACCATAAAAAATTTATACTAGCATACACCACATAAGCATATATAAAGAATTTAAATACATGTGCAAAGAGCAAGTCATATGTTAATGCACATACAAATGCAACAAATTGTTCATGAGCTTGCTCCCCCTACTTGTGTGCTTAAAAAAATTTATTGACCCCTTTCCTTTCTCACATCTCCCCCTACTTGTGTGCTTAAAAAAAATTTATTGACCCCTTTCCTTTCTCACATCTCTCCCCAACATTATCTTTGTGACTCATCTCTCCCCTTTGTCATCTATTTCTAAAAAGGTATGGTCAAATTGGGGTTCAATCTAGATCACTTGCCAAAGATATTTAATTCGGTTTGAACCAAAGACAAGCTTCTTCACACCTCATAGAAAGGGTTATCTTGCCTATGTTGAATTAAACACTTATAGCAAATTTTCTAGATTCAACACTAGGATTGCAAGCTCACAAACATGTCATATGCCACCACTAGATCAAAACAAACATAGAAGCAATAGTGGTGCCATATATACATCAAATTCTTTTGATTTATCATGAATGCCCCAAATGCAACTTGTATGTCTAGATGCACTAACAAGTCCTTAGCATAGTATGAATGACATGTCATATAATGTTACCTTTGCTTTGTCGAAGGAGAGGCATGTCATATATATATGGGGTGCATTCAACTCATGTTTGAGAAATCAAGAATATTCAACTCATTCCTTAGCTTGCAAAACCTTGTCTCATCAAGTGGCTTAGTGAATATATCGGCAAGTTGATCATCGGTGCCAATACTCTCAATAGCAATATCACCCTTTTGTTGATGATCTCTAATAAAATGATGCCTAATGTCAATGTGCTTTGTTCTTCCATGTTGAACCGGGTTGTTTGTCATCTTGATAGCACTCTCATTGTCACATAGCAATGGCACATTCTTGAAATTGAGACCATAGTCCTTCAAAGTTGATTTCATCCATAGCAATTGAGCACAACAACTACCGGCACTAATATATTCGACTTCGGCGGTAGAGATTGCTATGGTGTTTTGTTTCTTAGATGACCATGACACAAGTGATCTTCCAAGTAGTTGACATGTGCCACTAGTGCTCTTTCTATTTATCTTGCATCCTCCATAGTCGGAGTCCGAATAACCAATCAATTCAAAATTTGGCCCCTTGGGATACCAAAGTCCAACATCTTTTGTATGCTTCAAGTACCTCAATATTCTTTTAGTTGCGGTGAGATGACTCTCTCTAGGTGAGGATTGATATCTTGCACACATGCATACACTAAACATGACATCCGGTCTTGATGCGGTCACATAGAGTAGGCTTCCAATTATAGAATGATACAACTTTTGATCCACCATGTTGCCACTAGTATCACTATCAAGAGTACCATTAGTGCCCATAGGAGTAGTAATTGGCTTTGCATCTTGCATCCCAAACTTTTTCAACATGTCCCTTATGTACTTTCCTTGACTCACAAAAGTGCCATTCTTCAATTGTTTGATTTGGAGACCAAGAAAGTAGCTAAGTTCACCGATCATGGACATCTCAAACTCTTTTGCCATCATTTCTCCAAACTCTTCACAATAGGCTTGGTTGGTTGACTCAAATATGATATCATCCACATATATTTGCATCACAAATAAGTCATCCCCTATCTTTTTGGTGAAGAGAGTAGTATCAACCTTGCCCATTTTAAACCCCTTAGAGAGTAAGAAATCCCTTAACCTCTCATACCATGCTCTAGGTGCTTGCTTCAAGCCATATAATGCCTTCTTCAACTTGCATACATGGTTGGGTTTCTTGTCATCTTCAAAACCGGGAGGTTGTTCAACATACACTAGCTCATTTATATAGCCATTGAGAAATGCACTCTTCACATCCATTTGATATAACTTGATGTTGTGGGCACAAGCATAGGCTAATAAGATTCTAATTGCCTCCAATCTAGCAACCGGTGCATATGTTTCACCAAAGTCAAGACCCTCTACTTGAGAATACCCTTGAGCAACTAGTCTTGCTTTGTTTCTCACAACAATGCCATCTTCATCTTGCTTGTTTTTAAACACCCATTTGGTTCCAATCACATTGTGGTCTTTTGGCCTTTCTACTAATTCCCAAACTTCATTTCTAGTGAAATTGTTGAGCTCTTCATGCATAGCATTAACCCAATCCTCATCATTCAAAGCTACATCAATCTTGGTTGGTTCAATGGATGAGACAAATGAGAAATGCTCACAAAAGTTAGCCACTCTTGATCTTGTTTGCACACCACTTCTTATGTCACCAATAATCATATCCATTGGATGATCTCTTGCAATATGTTGAGGTTGGAGCACTTGAACTTGATTGCTTGAGCTAGGTTGGTCATTTGATTTATCTTCATGAGATGAACTAGCATTTTGATCTTGCAATTGAGAGTCACTAGCTTGCTTCATTGGAGAGGTGATCACTTGATCTTTATCATCTTGTATGTCAACCACTTGCTTTGCTCTAATGTCCCCAATGTCCATATTCTTCATTGCTTCCACCAACCTAGGTCCACCAACATCATTTAGATTTTCTTCTTCATCTTGTGACCCATTGGTTTCATCAAATTGCACATCATGAACTTCCTCAAGAATGCCACTAGAGTTGTTCCATACTCTATATGCTTTGCTTGTAGTTGAGTATCCAAGTAGAAACCCTTCATCACATCTTTTGTCAAATTTTCCCAATCTAGAGCCCTTCCTCAAGATATAGCATTTGCAACCAAACACTCTAAAATATGCAATATTGGGCTTTCTTCCATGTAATAGCTCATACGGAGTCTTTTCAAGCAAAGGATGACAATAGAGCCTATTGATGTAGTAGCAAGCCGTGTTGATTGCTTCATCCCAAAAAGATTGACTAACATTGTACTCATGAAGCATTGATCTAGCCATATCAAGCAATGTTCTATTCTTCCTCTCTACTAGGCCATTTGATTGTGGAGTGTATTTGGCCGAAAATTGATGTCCAATGCCATAGTGATCACAAAGTTCTTCCATTTCTTGTATTTTTAAACTCACTTCCATTGTCACTTCTCACTTTCTTGATTCTCATGTCAAACTCATTGTGAACTCTAGTGAGAAAGGTCTTGAAGGTGTCAAATACTTCACTCTTGTCACTAAGAAAGAATACCCATGTGAATCTTGTGAAGTCATCCACAATGACAAATCCATACTTGTTGCCACCAATGCTTGTGTATGTAGTTGGGCCAAATAGATCCATGTGTAACAACTCAAATGCCTTGCATGTGCTCATTGTACTCTTCTTTGGATGAGAGCATCCAACTTGCTTCCCGGCTTGACATGCACTACAAAGCTTGTTCTTTTCAAATTCAACATCTTTCAAACCATCAACAAGTTTATGAGTCACAAGCTTCTTCAATTGTTTCATGCCAACAAGCCCAAGCCTTCTATGCCAAAGCCAACCCATGCTTGATTTGGAGATTAAGCATGTGGTCAAAGATGCTTCACTAGTATTGAAATCAACTAGATAGAGGTTCTCATATCTAAAGCCCTTGAATATCAAGTTGGAGTCATCCACACTAACAACTTCAACATCATTTGCCCCAAAGATACACTTGTAGCCTAGATCACAAATTTGTGCCACGGATAGAAGATTGAAATCCAAGCTCTCAACTAGCAACACATTGGAGATACTCATATCATTTGATATTGCAATCTTACCCAATCCAAAAACCTTGCCTTTCTTGTTATTGCCAAAAGTAATTGAATCAACACCACTATCATTATCTTTGATTGAGTCAAACATTCTTGATGTGCCGGTCATATGTTGAGAGCACCCACTATCAATAATCCAATGCCTTCCTCCGGCTTTATAATTGACCTACAAGAAAATTAATGAAGCTTAGGTACCCACACTTGCTTGGGTCCTTGTAGGTTAGTGACTAAGCTCTTTGGCACCCAAATAGCCTTCTTCTTTGGGCCAACAATGGGAGTACCAACAAACTTAGCTTTCACACCCTTCTCACCCTTAGTAAGCACATAACAAGAATCAAAAGATATAGCATTAACAAACTTCTTGTTCTCTTTCTTCTTGTTGCAACTTTGCTCTAGGTGCCCAACTTGCTTGCATCTATAGCAATACCGACCATTGCTCTTCACAAAGCTAGGCTTTGGAGTTGCAAAGGCCGACTTGCCTTTCTTGGGGATATAGCCCAATCCCTCTTTATTAAGAGAGAACCTTTGGCTACCCAAGCACTTAAGCAAGCGGGTCTCACCGCCATAGGCCTTGCCTAGGGCGTGAGTGAGCTCATCCACCTCTTTCTTGAGGGTCTCATTCTCAACCATTAGTGAGGCATCACATGTGAAACCATCACTACTAGTAGAGATAGAGTTGGTAGTGGTGGATGAAGAGCTACAAGAAGGGTTAGCATTTGATATGATGATGGGTTGATAAAATGAATCCTCAATGATGTCACAAGTAACACCTATATCACAAGATGCAACCACCACTTTCTTTGCTTGTTGCTCAAGAAGCAATGAGTGAGCCTTTTCAAGCTTAGAATGAGCATCACCAAGTTTCTCATGGTCTTCCACTAGACTCTCATGAGTGGTTTTAAGCTCACTAAGAACTTTCTCAAGTATTGCTACTTTCATTGAAAGCTTCTTACACTCTTTTTCCTTGGCAATAGCTATGTCTCTAGTCTCTTGCATCAAGTCATATAATTGTTCCTTAGAAGGTTCATCATCATCATCATCATTATCACTATTGTGAGCATATTCCATCTCACTATCATCATCACTATCATCATATTGTACCTTAGTTTCTTTGGCCATGAAGCATGAAGATGATGTAGAGAATATTGATGGCTTCTTGTTGATAGCAATTGAAGCAAGAGCCTTGTTGGATGAATCTTCATCTTCATCATCATTATCACTCTCCCAAGTGACCACATATGCACCATTCTTGCCCTTCTTGAATGTCATCTTGGCCTCATGCTTCTTCTTCTTCTCAAATTTGCCCTTGTTGTTGTTCTTCTTCTTCTCATATGGGCATTCGGCTTGAAGATGTTCGGTGCTATCACAATTGAAGCACTTTCTTTGTTGCTCATTTCTCTTGAAGTTGTCATTTCTCTTCTTGAAACCCCTTCTCTTGATGAACATGTGACCCATCTTCTTGACTACAAGAGCAAGTGCCTCATCATCAATTTCAAAGTCACCATCTTCATCATTGTTTTGTTCTTCTTCAAAGATTGGTGCTTTGCCCTTGGAGGAGGTGGCTTGGAATGCCACGGTCTTCTTTTTCTTCTCATCTTCCACCTTCTCTTTCTCATCAACATCTTGATCATATTTTTCATAGGTCAATACTTCACCAAGCAAGTCATTAGGCTTCATAGCTTCAAGCCCATCTCTTTGCAACATCATGATCAACATCTTAAATCTTTTAGGTAAGCTCAATAAGAACTTGTGGCAAAAATCTTGATCTTGAGTCTTGTGCTACCGGAGGGCTACTGTTGGGGGCAGGAGTGGAATTGGCCACCCCGTCCCCTCTGATAATGTGCGCCTCTTGTGTTTGACGTACGCAGGCACGGCCGAGAGCGCGGGCGGCCGCGCATTCGGCCGAACGTTGTGGCGCCAAGACGGAAATCCCGATAGCGGGGAAGGCGCGCATTCGGAATCGACGCAGGCGCCGGGACGGAAACCCCGATAGCGGGAAGGCGCGCATTCGACATCGACGCCGGGCGCCAGGACGGAAATCCCGATAGCGCGGGAAGGCGCGCATTCGGCATCGGCGCCGGGCGCCGGACGGAAATCCCGAGCGCGGGAAGACGCGCATTCGGCATCAACGCAGGCGCCGGGGATCGGAAACCCCGATAGCGCGGGAAGGCGCGCAGCCGGCATCGACGTCAGCGCCAGCGGAAACCCCGATAGCGGGAAGGCGCGCATTCGGCACCGACATCAGCGCCGGGCGGAAACCCCGATAGCGGGCGGGCGCGCATTCGGTGCGGGCCTGGGACGCATTCGGCGGCCCGGCAGGAAGAAGAACCCGGATGTGCGCTGGTCGGTGGTTAGCCGGCAAAAGTGGGCCCTCGGGCCATTTACTTGTCTGCCCTGTGTCGGTTATTCCTGTACGTTGAAATTAGGGTTGCCAGGGGCATTCTTGTACTAAACGCAACACAACCTCCTATAAATACACCCTTCAGGGGACGTTGAAGGAGAGTTCGGGACTCCGTGCGTTTTAGCCGGAGGACTTGGTATATAAGGTTTGCGTTGTTTGTTTCGTATTGTAATTCCGTGTTTTCCAGTTCTTTCCGGTTTCGGTCCTTTAGGGGTGCAACCCCAAAGGGTGAAACAACATTGCCGCCCACCGTGGTTGTCGCCGGACTTGTCATGCCACCCAAGGGAAAAGCTAGAAGTTCAAGAAAGCAAATGCCGACCATCGACGAAATCATTCCTTCAAGAAGAACCGGCTCGGATCCGGTACTCCCCGGCCACGCATCGGGCGCGCCTCCGCCACCGAATCCGACGCCTCAGCCTGACCGATCCGGCCGCCGAAGAAAATGCCGTCGGAGCGGCGAGACGGAGCGCCCGATCCCATCCAATGTGGAAGCCGTAGTCGTCGAGGGGGCGGCGGAAGACGCGGAGGCCGCCGGACCCAAAGCCCCGAATGCGGTGGACGACCGATGCCGCAGAATTCAAGCCGTTAAAGCCGCTGGATGAGCACACGACCGAATCGAGGAGCTAAAGGCATACCGTGATCGGTTGCAAGGAGACATCGAAGCAAGAAACGGGATAACAAGCGACCCGGGTAGCGGTCGATCACGCAAAGAAGAAGGCGTAAAGGTTACGGCGGGAGATTCGGGCACTTGGAGCAAGAACCGAAACCGAGAGCGAGGTCGATATCGGGTTCGGCCTCGTGCAAGGGGGCCCCGGATATGGTTGACATGGCGTCCCCTTTGTCCCCCG
The DNA here is from genome assembly GCA_018135685.1 of Themeda triandra. Classification (NCBI taxonomy): domain Eukaryota; kingdom Viridiplantae; phylum Streptophyta; class Magnoliopsida; order Poales; family Poaceae; genus Themeda; species Themeda triandra. Next base: position 794,735 of record JAENPR010000105.1, read on the forward strand.
AGCTGCAAAAATACCCATGGCCGCCGGGTACAAGCCCAAAATCCCGCACTTTAGTGGTAAATCCAATCCCAGAAGGTTCATATCAAGTTACGAGGCTGCAATATATTCGGCAGGAGGCAACGAATCCTTACTGGCCAAGACTTTGATTCTGGCAATGCAAGATGTGGCACATGATTGGTACATGTCCCTGCGTCCATTATCCATTCGGTCATGGAGGCAGGCAAAAGAGGAGCTGCTGGCAACATTTTAGGGGCTTCAAGCCGACAAGAAAACCATAATGGATCTGCTCACTTTGTTTCAACCAGATGACGAGCCAATGGCCAAGTACCTGGAACGCATCATCCAGATGCGGGCACAAGTCCCGAATGTGTCTGACGACACGGTCATCGCTTCGGCCATCAGAGGCCTCAAAATTGGGCCGTGCGCCGAAGTGTTGACCAGGGAGGTACCCAAAACTGTAAAACAGTTATTCGATGAGATGAGAAAATTCGCCATTTCAGAGGAAGACTGCGAAGCGCAAGGTATCAAGAAACAAGATCAAACAAAACACCCCGGCAGAATCAGCAGAATCGCGAAGTGGGGACAGAATCAAGGTTATGTCAACAACCTTCGGAGGAGTCATCCAACCCCGCACCCCGAAGCAAAGCGATAGCGCGGTTTCATGAAACCCGGAGGAGGACAGAACCGGGGGCCGTGCTAACGAGGCGGACGAGGTCGAGGGCGCAATGGCGGCGCCCCGAAAACGCCATATTGTTGCGTGTGTGGCGAAAACAAGGGCCATTTCACCAGAGACTGCAAATACACGCAGCAGGCCAAAGAGCAGAAGGAAAGAGATGACGCCATAGGGAAATCCGAATCCACAAAGCACGTATTCCACACGGCACCGTCACAACACTACGCTTTCCCCTATCAAATGGCCGTTTCCACGGTGCGGGCAAAGGGAATCCATACCTCGCTCCACATGTTCATGCACATTTTGGGGGGGTCGCCAAGCATGCAAGACAACAATACCAGAGCGGCCGATGATTGCGCAATCGATGCCAAGATCTACCGTGGCTTCTTCCTCGCCGCCTACCGAGAATAGACAACAGCTAAAGAATAAACAAAGCAAGAAACTTCCAAGGAGTTGCAGATCGTACACACTCTAGCACCCGCGAATGCGATGCCATCCAACGGGCACATATACGCCATCATTGGAGGTTCCAATATAGAGCACGACAAGAAGAGAACGCGAAGAGAATATCGAGGCGCGTGTTGGCAGATCATCCGCTCCGCGAATCGGGCCGCGTGGAAGCTTCGGCCCATCACCTTCACCGAAGAAGATAATCAAGTCCGGGATTACCCGCACTATGACGCTTTCGTTGCAACCGCCAGAGCCGGTACACCTTGCACAACATTTCGATTGACAACGGAGTTCGGCGGACATCTTGTTCACCAAAGCGTACGACAAAGATGAAACTCGACAGCGATCGCTTGATCAGGCGGGCAATGCCCTATTCGGTTTTGGTGGAAAGAAAATAGATGCACTTGGGAAGAAGACACTCACGGTAGCGTTTAGCGAAGGAGAGAAAGTGCGGGCGGAAGAGATATCGTTCGATGTGGTACAAATGGAATACCCATATACGGCAATCTTCGGAAGAGGGCAGCCACAGAAGTGCAAAGGCTTTTGGACGCAGATGTGATCAGGCCTGTGCAGTATCCGGAATGGCTAGCCAATGTGGTAATGGTCAAGAAGAAAAGCGGCAAATGGCGCATGTGCGTGGATTTCACAGATCTAAACAAACATTGCCCTAAAGACCCATACCCATTACCGCGGATCGACAAGCTGGTCGATATCGCATCGGGTTGCGAGCTGTTAAGTTTACTGGATTGTTTCTCGGGGTACCATCAGATATGGCTGAATGAGGAGGACCAAGAGAAAACAAGTTTTATCACTCCCGGGGGGACCTTTTGCTACAAGCGCATACCCGAGGGACTGCGCAATGCTGGCCCTACTTTCTCCCGAATGACACGAGGTCTTTAGGGAGCGAAAAAAAGAGGAAAAACCTAGTCGCATACGTGGACGATATAGTGGTAAAGAGCGATAAAAAAGCACACACATCGAGGATCTAAAGAAAACTTTTGTGAACCTTCGAGCAAGCGGCCTGAAGCTAAACCCGGAAAAATGCATATTCGAGGTTAGCAAGGGCAAGATGTTGGGATGTCCAGTATCGGCCGAGGCATAGAAGCTAACCCGGACAAGATTGCCGCTATTGTAAACATGAGACCGCCCGAGACAAAGAAGCAGGTGCGAAGCTCACCGCGGGATCGCCGCTCTAGGGAGGTTCATATCCGTAAGCGCGGAGTGGGGACTTCCGTTTTTCCGCATCCTAAAGAATTGAGAAGGTTTCGGATGGGGCCCGGGAGCAAGCGGCAAGCATTCGATGACCTAAAAGCTTACTCCGTCAAAGGCCACAACATTATCAAGCCCATCGCCGATGCGACCCGCATCGTACGTAGCAAAGCATCCCACGCCGCGGTAAGCGCGGTCCCGTGGAAGAAAAAGAGAACGAGGGGAAGTTACGCAGCGGTTCCCAATCTACTTCGTATCGTAAGCGTTGACATCGAAGGCAAACTATTCCGAGCCGGAGAAAATCGCATATGCGGTGGTCATGGCGTCGCGGAAGCTCAAGCACTATTTTCGTGCTCATCACATTCGGGTCTTGTCCGCTCGGCCCCTAGATGCCCCGTTCGAAACGCGGAGGCGGTAGGGCGGATAGGCAAGTGGGCGGCCGAGCCGAATGAATATGTCATTGACTTCGAGCACAGATCGGCCATCAAATCGCAGTCATAGCGGACTTTATCAGGATTGGACCCCATGCGGGACAACACCACCCTCGCCTTCGAGGAACCGAATGGACAAAGTGCACACGGATGGAGCGTGGTGCTCCGCACTGAGCGGGCATATCCGCGGTATTGACACCTCCAACCGGCCCAAAGCTGCGATACGCCGCAAGGTTACAGATCGCACCACCAACAACGCAACGAATACGAGGCGGTTCGCGGGTCTCGTGGAAACTCCGAGTGCTAGGAATCCGCATGCGTCATCAAGTCCGATTCGCAAGTAATTGTGGGGCACATCCGGAAGGAATACACAAAGCAAAGGAACCGGCTACGCCAGTATCCGAAGCCGTTCGACGAATGGAGAAATATTTCATTGGTTTCACTTTGCAATACATTCCAAGGGCGGACAACACAGCAGGCGCATGCGCGCAAAAGCCGCGGCCGTAACACTCCTTGCCCGCCGATGTTTTCTACCAAGTCTTGACGGCCGCAGCGGTGCAAATGGAGGAGGAGCGACCGGCAGAATTCACGCTATCGCGAGTGACGACCGGAGAGCACCGATATGGGCATTCATTTTCGGAACTTATGAGCCCGGAGACAGAAGCAACAACAAAGGATGGAGTCGAACCAAGCAATACTCCATAATTGGAGAGAATCAGTACAAGGAGGGAGTCGTAGCGCCATTTTGAAGTGCATTAGCCGGAACGAGGGGGTCCAGCTTTTGCACGATATACACTCGGGAACATGTGGAGCGCACGAGGTCCGCATGAAATCGCTCACGAGCAATGAGGCAAGGCTTTTATTGGCCGACCGCCATCGAGGATGCCAAGCAATTGGTGAAATCGTGCCGGGGCTGCCAAAAGTTTGCAAAATATCGCAGGGCCCCGGCGCACCCAACCTCCCGATATGTCCAACTTGGCCGCGGCAGAGATGGGGCATCGACATAGTGGGCCGCCCACCAAAGACCGGAAATCTGAAATTCACCGCAAAGGGCACTTGAATACTTCACCAAATGGGTCGAAGCAAAGGCGCTGGCGACAATATCATCTGGCACTCTAGTTAACTTTGTGTGGCAGAGAATCATCTGCAGATTCGGGGTCCCATCCTACATAACAGTGGATAACGGAAAGCAGTTCGATAGTACCAAGTTCAGGACTTTCTGTGAAGACCTGGGGATCAAACTGACATTCGCCTCAGTAAACCACCCAGAATCGAATGGCGCAGTGGAACGGGTCAACGGCGACATTTTCACCGCCATATCAAAGACCCTCGAAAGCACCGAGAAGAAAGGCAGATGGGCTCAGGAGCTAACAGCTACGGTTTGGGGGCACAATATATCCAAGTCGCGCGCAACTGGATTCACGCCTTTCAGACTCCTTTTCGGGGAAGAGGCCATTACCCCGGAAGAGGTGCGGCTGGGATCTTTCCGAACCGAAATCATGGCTACTACGCCAGAACAGCGATACTCTCAGCTTGAAGCAGTTGACTCCCTAAGGCAACAGGCGGCGGAAAATCTTGACAAGTACCATCAGGAAACAAAGGCTTGGAGAGATAAAAAAGTGCTCAGGCAAGTCATCAACCCCGGAGATATGGTGCTCATTCGGCAGCCCGACAAGCAAGGCAAACTGCAGTCGCCGTGGTACGGACCGTACATTGTCGCGAGAATGGTAAAAGCAGTGTCTACACGTTGGTGAATGAGGATGGCGCCGAGTCCAGCCCACACGGAACGCCGACAATCTACGCCGCTTTTACCCGTGAAATTGCCCCACGGGGGGTTGTAATTTTCCTTTTTAATTCTTAAGCATACATTTTACAATTCGGGGGCGCGCTCTTTTTCCTCACCGGGGAAGCCTTTTCGGAGGCGTGAGGTTTTTTAATGAGGCGTCCCTATGTACCCTTTTCAATGCTTTTTAAGCCGCGTTTTCCCAAAAGCGAGAATGCGTACTACTCTTTTAAGCCGAAAAAGACAATGGCAAATATGCCACCTGTCTCCTATTCGGATCGATTTTTTGTCGTTGCAAGCAACCAAAAGCCAAAAACGGCTAGTGAACGCTTGAAGCAAAACGCTGGAGTGTCACGAACAAACATCTAAATTGCGCGAAACAAAACGCCGCAGCGAACTCGGCAAAAACGCGAAGTGTCGCGAAATCGGCAAGAAGCCGAATGCGTGCAAACAACGCCTCGGGTGAAACGAGCCTCGGGGATAAAGACCGAAGGTAATGATAATGCAAAGTTACAAACAAGCAATTTTCATCCGCAAGGTCAAACTTCTTATTCATCATATTCTGGCGGTATAATTACACCGGAGGTGCTTGTGGTATTTAATATCACAATCAAGAGCAACACACCCTCTATATCGAGCAATGCCTCGAGAATGTGCGCGGTTAGAGTCCCTCGGACTCTCGAAAGGAGCGCTGTTCTGCACCACTATCGAGCGTGCTCCACCCGAATATGGCATACACAACAGGCGAAAGGGCCGAAAGCCTACGCCCGATATGGTTAGTGAGGACTGGGTAGTGAATGCGGCATTTGGTCTGATGACACCGCAAATCCCAAAACCTCCCATTCCAGCACGACATAAGCAGGACATGCGGTTGGTAAAACAAAAATCAAGGTCTTTGCCGCCATGATAAAAACCAAGAGCTTGGACGAGATTATATAATCCAGCTACTCAGCCTCTAAGACGGGTAAAATTCATGACTCACCTAACAGACGTACGACGGCGTTATTCCATAAGAAGGTGTTTCAAGCCATTATGATCCAAGCAGTATTATATATGCATGGCATCCCCCATAATGCAAAGCAATGTCAGTCAAACACAAACTCACCCCGTTTCAAAACTAAGGTTAGTAGGAATGAGAGGAGTCAGGAGGGGAGTCAGTACTAGTCCTCCCGTTTCAGTTGTGAGCGTGGAGCAAATAGGCGCAGCCAGGTTCAACTCGGGAGGAGTCAGGAGGGGAGTCAGTACTAGTCCTCTGGTTTCGTTGTGAGCACCAAGCGGTTAGGCGCGGCCCGGTGGTCAACTCGGCCGCCTAAGCAAAAGCAGAAGCGCGCAATAGCGAGATGCGCGGAATCGCGCGCCTCCCCTATTCCCAAGAATGACTGGAAGTTCCGGCTCCCGCACGGCGACTAGTCGATATTCGGGAATCCGGCCCACGGCAAGTGTGGGGCAAACATAAGGCCGGGATCTAGTCAACGGATGAGGTTTAGTGCTCTACCCGCCCATAAACGAGAAAGGGCACGGCGCGCCCATTCGGGTGTTGGAAGCCGAGTCTTACCACTTCGAGATAGGACTCAACCGGTTTCGGCCAATAGGGCCATACGAGTTCCATTCGGTGGACGTGCGAGCGCATATGCACTTTGTAACAACCATGACAAACTCTATGTGAAAACAAACTGGAGGGCTTAACTCAAAAAATTCACGAATGCGCCCCACCGCTCAAATTCGGGGGCGGCGCTCTAAGACTCCATGCAACGCCGGGAGGGCTTAACTCAAAAAATTCCCGAATGCGCCCTCCACCGCTCAAATTAAGGGCGCTCTAAGACTCCATGCAACGGAGGGCTTAGCGAGAATTTTCCCGAATGCGCCCTCCACCGCTCGAGATTCGGGGGCGGCGTTCTAAGACTTCCCACAACGCCTGGTGGGCTCAACGAAAAATTCATCCCGACCGAGCCCTACACCGCTCAAATTCGTGGGTTCGGCGCCCGAGTCTCCGTAATTAGGCGAATGCGTCGCCGCGGCGAAAGTGGCATCATAAGCGCAGTGCAAACAACCGGATAATTAAGTTCTGCCCGCATACGCCACCGGCGCCACAAAGTATATCCAAAAAGTTCAAGGGTTCCCGAACCCGGCCTCGCGCGGGGCCCCAAACACGGCCACGCAGGCCAATCACGACAAAGTTGGTGCAAAGGAAAGAAAGAGACTAAGAGTCGGCCGCGGCGTCGTCGGCGGAGGAGATTGAGGACGGGCGCAACCGCTTCGGTGGACGTCGCCGCGGAGTTGGCGGCACCGGACCGACCGCCCGTGTAGTACCATCGGGCGCTTGAGCCATCTCCCGGGGATCGCGGCGTATTGGAAGATGGTGTCCGCCCGCCGCGGCCGCCTCGCGCTCGTCCCCGGCCCGAATGTAGGCCATAACCCGATCACGGATCATGGCCTCTTCTCGCCTCATCTCCCTAAAAGAAATAAATACGAAAGTGGTCAAGTCGATAAAAGATTCCCAACCGGATCGTCATAAAGGGTAAATGCATTCGCCGGTTTTACCTCCGCCACGCTCGTAGCCGCCGCGGCAAGGCGAGATTGCGACCGCCACAACCGAAACCACCGAAGAACTTCACGGCGGCCTCGTGCGCGTCGTTATCCGGGACCCGAGCGGTCCACGTCATCGGGGCCGGAAGGGCCGCCGCATGCGGACAACCGCGTCCATAAGTGCCTTGCATAAGGCACGGGCGGTTTCGAGGGCAGCCCAGCGTCGCCCGATCTCCATCTGGCCCTCCAATGCGGCGAGCCCGGTCCGGAGGAACCTGGAGAAGTCGAACACAGAGGTGTCCTCCCCGATGGCGGGCACCACCACCTCATCGCCAACTCCAGCCACCAGGCGCGCGAAGATAGCAGTAGCCTGGCTGAGTTCTTCGAGCTGCTGGCGACGGGCGGACCTTTGCAGCTGGTTCTGGGTGTTCCTTTCGGTCCTGGCGGTGCGGGCGTCCGCTTCGGCCTCTTCGCGCGCGGTTTTCTCCCTATTAAGCTCGGTGCGCGCTTGCGCAAGCTCTTCCCTCAGCCTGCGTACCTCGGCCTCACTTTCGGTGAGTTTGGACTCAACGAAAGCGACCGCGGCGCAATCCTGCTTGACGAGCGCAGCACTTATAACAGATTGCTGTGCAAAGGAAAAAAGGAGTGAGAATTCAAACAACCCGAAATCGAAAAGACTTTGATCATTCGGGGTCGACAACTTACAGAAATCGCGTGGAAGTTGATGGCCGAGAGGAGCTCCGGCGATCCACCTTGGCCAAATCCCTTTCGGTGGTGGTGGTGTTAAAAGAGGTGTGACCGGTCCGCGAAAGCGACAGCGGCCCGCGCCAGCAGCACGCCGCTTGCGCGGCGGTCCCCCGCAATTAAGCGAGCGTCCGAGGCCGCCCCTAGAGCACGAGCAAGTTGGTAAGTCCTTTCACGGCCCGGGCTCGTCTCTTCGGGAGATGAGCACCCCGAATACACGCGCATGTGATCACACTCGTCCGGGGCTCGCTCCAAGGAGAGTCTGCCGTGGCCAAACAGAGCACACGCGGCGGTTTCGGGGGTCATTCGGCTCATCTCGCGAAAGAATCGGGACTTACCAGACTGTCGGGCTTGTGGGGGCGAATGCGCGCGGGCGGATTCGGGGATGGCAGGTGGCGGCATGGACGCGGGTGCATTCGCGCTCGTAGACGTGCCCGCGGCCTTCTGCCTCTTGGACATCTCGAAAACACTTCCGGTGGGGTCAGCAGGCCTCTTGAAGCTAACGCCAAGTGTGCTCAGCGTAGGCTGTGGTTTCAGCGGTAGGCGGCATGGGTCCGAAACTTTCTTGCTTCGGGTCCCGGCCATCGATCTCGGCCCGCCAATATCGTCCTGCAAAACATAAGCCGAAACAATCAGATTAGTTTACGTCGCCCGAAGTATGAATACAGCAGCTATGCCCTAATGCGCAAAGCATCTCTCGCTCTACCATTTCGGCATGCAGCGGTTCCGGGACCCCCAGGAAATCCAATGAGAACTTAGCGCTGCGTTTCAGCGGCTTAGTCCACAATCGTCCAGCCATTTCACGGCATACCTGAACGTCGCGGGCCTCTGGTTCCGGGCGCTCTCGGTTTTGCTTCGCGCGCTTTCTTTTCTCGGCCGCAGCCGTTGTAGTGGCTCGAATCGGCGCGGAAGGAGGAGCGCGCCGAATAGGGGCCGGCCTGGGGGCACCCGAAACTGAGCCGCTCGGCGGACTGGCCTCCGGCTCGTCCGCGCTATCACCGGCCTTGGCCTTGGACGCTTTTGGAACCGGTGCAGGTCTCTCCGAATAGGGGATACCCATGCAATCCAAGGCACGGTTTTTCCTAGGGGAGTTGCCAAGTCGGAGCATCTTTTTCTTGTGCTCCCTTTCTCCATATGGCCCGCACAATCGGGTAGCCTTTTTCTCCAGCGCAGCCAAGTACGCAGCATCAGAATCAAAATGAGCAGGGCGCTCCAGAAGGAAGTCGGGACCACGATAGCCATCAATGTCCCGAATAGGCTCGAACTTCACCAAATCACATAAGGGCCACTCGTCCATAGCAATCATCTCTTCTGCCAGGTCTCGGCTGATCTGCCGGCTGGCGGTCAAAGCATACGCTTCCGCGGCGGCGTGATCAGCCGGACCGAAATCGTCGTGAGGTGGATGTTTCTCTCCAATCATCACGGTCATCAAAGACACCAAGGAGTTTGCCCGGCGGCGCCTAACTTTCTGAGCAGCTTCCACCTCTTCGTCCGAAGCAACGCGAATGTAGAACCAGTACTTGTTCCAATCCTCCCATTTTTCTTTGAAGGTGGGCACCTGCACGGTTCCGCTCTTGCCCCGGGAGCCGGCACGAAGTTGTAAGACCCATATTCGGTGCGAATATTGGGCCGTCCATCGACCTTCCCCACCTTCGAGTGGAAGTGGGTGCAGTGGTACTTCACGAAATGGGCAACACTTGGCTCGTGGCCCATCATCTTCATGGCCATGGCATATATGCTGAGCCGAGCGATCGCATTCGGGGTGAGATGGTGGATCTGCAGACGGAATTTTCGCAGAATGGCCCCGAAAAACGGAACCAAAGGAAATCTCAATCCGGCTATAAAGAAGTCGCGGAACACGACCGCCTCGTACGGTTTCGGATCCGGGATCACTTCATCCCCCGGCGCCCGGCTCCTTTCGCGCTCGAATGCGCTGAGAAGCCCGTTGCGCTGGTATGAGTCCAGTCGCTCCTCGTCAATCTTGGATCGGCAAATAATGCCGGTGTGCCCTTCAATCCTGACCCGGCGGCTTCTCCGGGGCGGGCCGGATTCGACTCCTTCGCCCCCATCCGGGGCACTGGCCGCTGCGCTCCCTTCGGCCCCATCATAGTCTGCAGATTCGGCATCTTCTTCATATGCCACTCCAGCGCTCCCCTGACCGCTGCCAGTTTCTCCAGCAGTTAAATCGACCACGGGCGCCGCCATTGCAGGCGCTATAGCGCGAATAGGTTCCACTAGTTCAGGTTCTCCCAAGCTGGTCCCTGAGTCATGCGACATATTTTCGGCCCCGGATTGGGCGAGTTGGGCAGCAAGTTCTGCGCAAAAAGAAGAAAGCCCGGATGCGGTTTCGTGGGCCGCTCAAACCGAATCCCCAGACGAGGAGCTTTCGGACATAGGCGGTCGCTCCGAATGGGTGCCCAGGCTTCCGAGCTATGAAGAAAAACGAGAATGCGTTCAATAGAGCCGAAATTGACCCGCTCACCTTTCCTAAAACTCCCAAACCCAACCCCGGAAACCTAACCAACGAAAAAGAAACGAAACCGCAAATTTACGCCTTACCGAATTTGGAGGAAGGTTCGGATGAGGAGACCGAAAGCGTTCCTCGAATGCGTCCGCGGCAGAGCGCGAGGGCAAAGTGTCCGCCCTCCCGCGTCTTTGCCTTTTATAGGCAGGGGGCGGTCGTGGGGGGAGCCGACGCGTCGTTTCACGCGAATCGAGGCAAAAAAAACCGTCTCCTCATCCTGGGGGCGGCGCTGGCACATTCGGCACGGTCACATTCGGCGCGTCAGCGTCTTTTCGGCGGCGCTGGCACTTTCGGCATGAACACATTCGGTGTATCAGCGTTTTGTCGGCCTTGCCCGGAAGGGGCCGCCCTTTCCGGGCAAGACCGGAGGGCTACTGTTGGGGGCAGGAGTGGAATTGGCCACCCCGTCCCCTCTGATAATGTGCGCCTCTTGTGTTTGACGTACGCAGGCACGGCCGAGAGCGCGGGCAGGCGCGCATTCGGCCGGAACGCAGGGCGCCAAGACGGAAATCCCGATAGCGCGGGAAGGCGCGCATTCGGAATCGACGCAGGGCGCCAGGACGGAAACCCCGATAGCGCGGGAAGGCGCGCATTCGACATCGACGCCGGGCGCCAGGACGGAAATCCCGATAGCGCGGGAAGGCGCGCATTCGGCATCGGCGCCGGGCGCCGGGACGGAAATCCCGATAGCGCGGGAAGACGCGCATTCGGCATCAACGCAGGGCGCCAGGACGGAAACCCCGATAGCGCGGGAAGGCGCGCAGTCGGCATCGACGTCAAGCGCCAGGCGGAAACCCCGATAGCGCGGGAAGGCGCGCATTCGGCACCGACGTCAGGCGCCAGGCGGAAACCCCGATAGCGCGGGCAGGCGCGCATTCGGTGCGGGCCTGGACGCATTCGGCGGCCCGGCAGGAAGAAGAACCCGGATGTGCGGGTCGGTGGTTAGCCGGCAAAAGTGGGCCTCGGGCCATTTACTTGTCTCGCCCGTGGTCGGTTATTCCCGTACGTTGAAATTAGGGTTGCCAGGGGCATTCTTGTACTAAACGCAACACAACCTCCTATAAATACACCCTTCAGGGGACGTTGAAGGAGAGTTCGGGACTCCGTGCGTTTTAGCCGGAGGACTTGGTATATAAGGTTTGCGTTGTTTGTTTCGTATTGTAATTCCGTGTTTTCCAGTTCTTTCCGGTTTCGGTCCTTTAGGGGGTGCAACCCCAAAGGGCTGAAACAACAAGTTCCTCTGTTTCCCACTCTATTATCTGAAGGCATTTGCATTCGGATGTGCATACAATTTGGGCCTGACACCAGGAAGTATCAACTTAATAAAATTAATAGATGATTGAATGACAAAAATGAGAGTAAATTGTCAGATTCCTGAACACTTTCGTTGTGCCAATGTGTTGATCTCAACAACTCAAAAATAATTCAACCTAGTAACTAATTGCAGCAATATATATTTTTGCTAACGCAAAAAGATAGCACATAAGAGCATAATTTCTGTTTATAAAATCATATAGAATTCCATGTAATAACCTTTAAATGCCCAAAAATGAAGGAGATTTTGGATCAATCTTAGTGCATAGGTTCTGTATGGACCTAAATAACCTTTACATTTTTCATTTTTTAAAAAATAAAAATACTTAGGCTAACTACTACTTCAGCCATTGCCATATTATTTTCAAACTCTTATATACATTGCCAAGGTTGATCTGCTTTAGTGTCATCCAAGTATCCAACGACTCATCAGAAGTCCAGAACCATATATTTCAAAAAGGCTAACAATAACTAGAAAGAGAGCAACTCAATTAAGTCTACAGAGGACCATACAACTGGCAAAAAAAAAAAAAAAAAGTTTCCTCCCATTACTTCCATGGCAACTTAAATACTTACTCCAGTAAGAAAATGTGTTGTCTTTACCTTAGGGACCATGTCTAACTAAATACGAACACATGTTTTTTTTCATAAAAACACATGCATCGATCTACCTTGAAAAATAGTTTCATAATGCTTAAATTAATTGAGAGCCGCTCTGGTACTCCCTTTCTACTACAGTCCATCTCTTTGTCTTTAGATCTTGATGACAAGGCTTTCACCTCTTTGGATCGTAATAAACCTGAATCCATTGTTCTTGGGCTCGCCTGTGCTCGGAGACAGTCAGATCCACCTTTCCGCAATGCTGATGGCGTGCCACCTGATGCTGAGACAGCAAGTCCGGCTGCTATAGAAGGGTCAGTGGATGTATAAATAATTGACTCTGCTGAGGAAGACGTGACACCTGAGAAGAAGGGCAACCACTGTGCTGCTGAATCTTTGGATGACGAGGACGTCGTGAACCGACAAACAATGACGGTGCTGCAAAGAATGCTGCCGAGACTCCGGATGGCCGAGGCATCACGGCCAAAGCTAGTAGTAATGGCGGTGCTGCAAAGAGCGCCACTAAGACTACGAGAGAGTAGTTTTCATGTTTACTTAAGCACTAGTGTTTTGGGCGTGCCCTTGCGCGCATGACGGCACCACAGATATTGTTCTTGCATAACTATAAACTTAGTGGACAGTATGGAAAAACAACATCAGTGATAAAGAGAGGTGCAGCCAAGCACTTTACAGAATTCAACCTACAATTAATGTTGAAACCAGGTCTTAAAATACACGAAAGTTCGAATGGGACGACAGGTGTCCAAGTTGCACATAAAAGACACAAGGGATAGTGCATCAACTATGCAGGCTGGCACCATCAATATACAGCTAAATAGATAGCGCGAATAATTACACCACCTTAATAATCCAGAACATACAACATTAGTTACAGTGATAGTCGCCATGGTTCTTAGATGCCAAAGTACAACATAGCATACCTAGGTAAGTTGTCATGGTTCTTAGATGCTAAAGTTCACTACATAAGGTCCTGGCCTGCATATTACACAGGGTTAGTAGCAGCTGTTCCAAAGTTTTGCTTCAGACAGCTGCAGAGGCGGTCGTGGTCTATACACCATAATGGAGCTTCCAGTTGCAATCAGACTCCCAACCATCATCATGGAACTCTGAGATGCACAGGGATGAATCTGTATAAATATTGGTCTAGAAGTTAATGTTTCATGTGTTGTTTTCTCCTGAGGGCACATAAAAGATATAACTGGACGGGTTGATGTACCTGAACTGTATAGTGCACTGGCCCATGAATGAAACAGTGGGTTTTCTAACTCCTGATTAGCTGCATGATAGCAGTATGAATCTGTGAGATCTCAGTTTTTTAGTTTGTGTGCTGCTGCTGAATATTAGCGCAGTGGTTCATCTCTTTATTCCTCATCTCAGCATCACACAGTATAACCGAGAGGAATGGAACCGCTGCTGCATCCTAAAGCAACTTTTTCTGGAAGATAAGCAAAATAAGTGTATTCTCTGTCTATACAATGACAGTAAATGTATGCTATTTAGGCGAGCTACGCACCATGGCAACCTCTGTTGCTCATCCTGGGGGACCCCGGCTGCTTGCTGCTAGAAAAGGGAAAAATTGGCAATGTTCCCCAAAGACGGTAGCCATGACAATAAACAATGAAACCATGTGCCTAGGCCAGTCCTAAGAATCGCCACAAACATATCTAGGAATAACGGTACTGATTTTTCCATGAGCTAATCAAGCAAATATCTTTATATATTGCTTTCGTGTTTGGTCATGCAGCAGAGGTAATATTCAGCTGCATAACGGCTTAACCACGTAATGGGATGGTTGGCTGAAAAATCATCAATCTTAGCATCAACCTGACGAATTGTCACTTAGCAACACTACAAGGGATGGATCAAATGAGAGGAATAGGGATTGAGGAGCTCACCAATCAAGTTCAGTAAGACATTGGCAACGCGATTCTAAAGTTTAATCTGGGACCATCATGCTTCCTTGGTACGCCAAAGCTGCTATATATAACTTTTTTGCTGTGCAGCTAGATTTAGGACAACTCCTAAAACAAAGCATTGCAGTTAGAATCGTAGCTTTGACTACTATAAGACAACATCTAATCTAATAAATTAAAAAGGGACTGTTACACTGAAGACATTACAAATATTACTACCCCACAATGTTGGAAGCTAGGCAAGACAGGGTAATTTCAGAAGTGCCGATAGTGGTAGCAAGCAGTACCAATTGCACATATAATGGGATAATTCAGGACCACTGATACCTCCACAAATATATACCATCTACAGATAGAACCAATAATATAGAAAAAATAGAAAATATGTGAAGTGTGGAAAGGAAGCCACATGCATAGTTGATTTGCTATGGACAACGTAGCACTTAGCTCATCAGAATATATGAAGGATTCAGTAAAAAAAAAAAAGTGTACAGCTTGGGGTTTAGGTTGAAGGATTCATGTTTACTCATTTTAAGAAGATTACTGCAATATGAATCATGGCAATTGCACAATTTCTCTATGTGTCCCATACCTGCATCCTAATTATATTCCTACAAGGCAAATAACCTCATAGGGCTACCCTTCTAATGCATACATTGGTTAGTGTGCAATGGCACCATAGATGCAGCCAACAAAATCCATTTTATTAATTCTATGACACTATCATATTTAAATGAGGAATTAACTATCAATCAAAATATGCTACAGTACTCTAATGATTTCAGAGGTAACAATGCCATTTTTAGTGATAGTGGCGCCCAGGTCCTCGTGAATGGTTATGTGATGTCATGTTCTTACCCTCATGAATTGTAAATATGCATTACCTCTGTGCTGCATGACTGTATGTACTACGACTGCATGTTCGACAGAAGGGCAGTAACTGTATTGTATTTAGAATTAGATACATACCATCTTAGTCTATGCTTTTGATATCTTTTGGACCCACTGTTATTCCAAGGAATAGCACCTGCCCCTCTCTGCAATAGAAGTAGGGACAAATTGGTATTATTTCAGAGGAAATGGAATGTAGCAAGGACTATTTTTAAGCAATTGTATCCATTCTCAGTTTACTGCATGGATGATCTTGCTTTATTTCATAGGTGAAAAGAACATTGCTGTCACAATGCTAAGCAAAATAATAATATCAAGCGACAGCAAGCAAACCTATCAAACATTGCTATCTGTGAGTTGCAACCAAACTGGTTTCTCAAAGCAATAAATCCAAAAACTGACACATCCAGAGCCTTTTTCACTCTGGTTTCCACACTCTTACTGCATCTTAGAAGTCTAACTGCGCTTTCATGACTAAGGAAAAATAGGAAAGGATTACACATTGCATAAGTTCTGTAGGAATCTTGTATGTATCTATTCTATATGCAACAAAAGAGAGCAGATACTGCTAGAATGTGATTCCCTCTCAATTGGGCTAACCCTAGAAGGGTAGCTATATAGTGTTGCATACATGGGCCTCATGAGCCTAGCCTCATGGGCCTCATACTCATATACTCCAACACCCCCCGCAGTCTGAACTACCGGCGCAGCGGAGTTACAGATTAGACACCATGAAAAGAAGTACACACACAAGCCTCCCCACAAACGCAAGTAGCCACGGGTGATGTTGAGGCTGGAGCGGAAGTCGGTGAAGGTCGAAGACGGGAGGCCTTTGGTGAAGATGTGGCGAACTGGGAGGTGGTCGGTACGTGAAGGACCCGCACCTCGCCGATGGCAACCCGATCACGGACGAAGTGTAGGTCAATCTCCATATGCTTGGTCCGCTGGTGCTGAACGGGGTTGGTGGAGAGGTAGACCGCACTGACGTTGTCGCAGTAGGCGAGCGTGCTCCGGAGAAGAGGGCTATGGAGCTCGGCAAGGAGCTGCCGGAGCCAGGAGGCCTCAGCCACGCCTTTGGCGACAGCGTGGTACTCTGCCTCGGCACTGGAGCGGGAGGCCACCTGTTGGCGCTTGGACGACCAGGACACCAGGTTGCCGCCCAAGAAGACAGCGTAGCCGAAGGTGGAGCGCCGAGTGTCCGGACAGCCAGCCCAGTCAGCGTCAGTGTAGACAACCAGCTCGGTGGAGGAAGACCGCCGGTGAAGGAGCAAGCCGTAGTCGACAGTGCCGCGGTGGTAGCGGAGGAGATGCTTGAGAGCAGTGAGGTGGGGCTCCCGCGGATCATGCATATGGAGACATAGCTGCTGAACTGCATAGGTGATGTCCGATTGGGTGAAGGTGAGGTACTGAAGAGCACCAGCAAGACTCTGGTACGCGGTGGGATCTATCACTGGGGTACCCTCGGCCTCTGACAGCTTGCCCTGTGTGTCAACCGGAGTGGAGCAGGGGTTGCAGTCTGTCATCCCAGCTCGCTCAAGGATATCCAGAGTATACTGCCGCTGGTGAAGAAGTAGCCCGGCAGGATGAGGCTCAACAGTGACCCCAAGGAAGTAGTGTAGCACACCCAGATCCTTCATAGCAAACTCCTGCTGAAGAGAGGTGATGATGCGGTGGAGGAGTGACTCACTGGAGGCTGTGAGGACGATATCATCAACATAGAGCAGTATGTATGCAGTCTCAGCTCCATTGTGATAGATAAACAGGGACGTATCTGATTTGGCCTCCACAAAACCCAGTGTCAGTAGGAAGGCAGCAAACCGATGGTTCCACGCCCGGGGGCCTGCTTGAGGCCATACAGATACTTGTTGAGCCGGCAGACCATGTCAGGACGAGAAGAGTCAACAAACCCCGCCGGCTGACTGCAGTAAACTGTCTCAGTGAGAAGACCATGCAGGAAGCCATTCTTAACAGCCAGCTGATGCACGGGTCAAGAGCGGGTGAGAGCCAGCGAGAGCACCGTGCAGACAGTAGCCGGCTTCACCACTGGGCTGAAGGTCTCATCATAGTCAACACCAGGGCGCTGAGTGAAGCCCCTGAGAACCCAGCGAGCCTATGCCAGAGAGTGCCATCAGCCCGGCGCTTATGTGTCCAGATCCACTTGCCGGTGACGACGTTGGAGCCCGGCGGACATGGCACCAGATCCCATGTCTGGTTGGCGAGGAGCGCCGCGTACTCCTCTTCCATCGCGCGGCCAGTGAGGGTCCGACAAGGCCTCGCGGACGGAAGAGTGTACTGGAGAGACTTGCGAGTCACCGGGCAGCACCGCGAGGGCCCGGGGCTGCAGAGTGCCAGCCGCGTGTTGCGTCACCATAGGGTGAACATGACGCGGGTGTCGGTGAAGAATCGGCGGGTGGTACATCGGTGTCGCGACACGAGCAGCCGAAGCCCGTGGCGGTGGTGTCGGCGTCGCCGGCGGAAAAGAAGAAGCCGCCGGTGGTGCCGGTGACCCCGGCGAAGAAGGGGCCACCGGCGGTGACGGAGGCGCCGGTGCAGCCCGTGCACGGCGCTGGTACACAAGCACCGGGGTGACGGGGGTCAGACGCAGTGACGGGGGCCGTCCCGGAAGGTGGCCCCTCTAGGCCCGGACAGGGAGCAGGGCTAGGGGTGTCACCGGCGGGCGACGAGCTGGGGTACGGCCCCGACGAAGGGCACGGTGCGGTAGTACCTATAGGAGACAACTGTAAAGGTGGCTCGACCACCACGTCAGTGGGAAACAAAGAGGAGAGGTCAAGCTCCGGGGTGGAAGTGAGGGTGGTGGTGGTGGAGAAGGGGAAGACAGACTCATCGAACACCACATGGCGAGAGATGAGGATCCGACGGGAGGTAAGATCAAAGCATCGGTAGCCCTTGTGATCCGGGGAGTACCCGAGGAAGACACAGAGAGTAGACCTGGGAGCTAGCTTGTGAGGAGCGGTGGCGGTGGTGTTCGGATAACACGCACACCCGAAAACACGAAGGTGATCGTACCTACGAGGGGTACCGAAAAGAGCGTGGTGTGGTGTGGGAGCTGGGCAGGCAGCGGAAGGAAGGTGGTTAAGGAGATAGGTGGAGGTGTGCAGACTCCCAGCCCAGAAGCGAGCAGGGAGTGAGGCCTGAAGTAAACGCGTGCGCATGGTGCGAATCATGCGCTCAGTCTTGCCATTCTGAGAGGAGGTGTACGGGCAAGACATGCGCAACTGGACACCATGAGAGAGGAAGAACGCACGAGAGGTGGAGTTATCGAAGTCACGGCCATTGTCACACTGGACGACCTTGATGGTGAGGCCGAACTGAGTGGACACCCAAGCGAAAAAAGTGGAGAATCGTGGGAAATGCATCAGACTTGGCACGTAAGGGAAATGTCCACGAATAATGAGAAAAATCATCAACCACCACAAGATAGTACTTATAGCCAGAAATGCTGAGTACAGGAGATGTCCATAGGTCGCAATGTACAAGATCAAAAATGCGAGCCGCATGTGAAGAACTATAAAAAGAAAAACGAACATGACGGCCCAGTTGGACGCATGACACAAATGCTCATCATGAGCTCGAGTACAACGAATGTCGGAGCTATGACTGAACTGCATCAGGGCATCACGGCCAGGATGGCCGAGGCGCCGGTGCCAAGTAGAGGAGGAAGTAGTAGTGGCGAAGGCAGCTGACAAAACGGGCGAAGGAGAGGCAGACGCCGGAAACCGAAGAGTGTAAAGGGGCCCCGAGCTGTCACATCGGAGCAGAGGACGTCGGGAAGCCAAATCCTTCACAGTAAGACCAGAAGAGTCAAACTCCACAGAACAAGAATTGTCAGCTGTAAAACGACGAATATAAAGAAGATTGTGAACCATAGAGGGTGCAACAAGAACGTCAGGAAGACGAAAGGAGCCATGAGTGCCAGTGGCACCCACAGACGTGACAGGAAGACACAAGCCATTAGCGACCATGATGGACGAAGGGTGGGAGGAAGAAGGAGGGTGAACAGACGAGAGTATACCAGGCTCCGAGGTGGTGTGGTAGGTAGTCCCCGAGTCGGCGATCCACTCTGGGCCGACAGGAGGTGTTAGGCCCATAGTGGTGAAGGAGCGTGCCAAGGCCTCCGGGTTCCAACCGGCCAGCCCGGGCGAGGCGCCGGAAGGTGTGGCCCACAGGGATGCTGGGTAGAACCCCGGAAGAGCACCAGCGAACATGGCGGCCGGCGGGCGAGGCTCACCACCTGGAGCCCGGAAGGGCCACATGGAGATGCACCCGGACCAGGGGTTGTGGAAGGAGGGCTAGGGAGCACCCCATGGCGGCTGCGGAGCCGGGTTGCCCCCACGGCCAGCCCCCTACCACCAGGACCCCCACCACGTCCCTCCACACCCGCGACGGCGGCCACCACGGCCCCCCACCCCCGCTCGGCCCAGGGGGAAGGGGACCCAGAACAGACGACAGTGGCGTGAGAGGAGCAGACGAATGCGGCGGTGGAGTAGCAGCAAGTGCAGTCGAGGAGGCCGAGGACCCCGAAGCGGAGAGAGGCCCCGGCGCGGTGGTGGACCCCGACTGGATGCCCTGAGAGAGCTCCTCCATGACAAGGTCATCCCGGACCTGCAGGAAGGTCGGGAACGGTCGCTGCCGGGTGATCCACATCTGGAGGTGGGCGTAGCGGTCGCTGAGCCCGCGAAGGACGTTGAGGACAAGTATGCGGTCCTCCATGGGCCAGCCAGGTCACCGAGGGAGTCCGCCATAGCCTTCATCTTGCGGCAGAACTCTCCAACAGCAAGGTCACCCTGCACAAAAGTTCAGAAGCTCGCATCGAGCCGCAGAGCCCGGGCCTCGGCATTGCCCAGAAACTGGCCCTCGAGCGCCAGCCAGGCCCGGCGAGCGTCGGCGGTGTTGCGGACAAGGTCGTGGAGGTCGAGGGAGATCGTGCCGAGGATCCAGGAGAGCACGATGCTGTCGAGGTGCAGCCAGGAAGGAGTCGGGACCGCGGTCGAGGCATCGACGAGGACGTGGTCGTCGAGGGCGTAGCCGCGAAGGGTGAGGAGGACCAGGTCCCGCCAGCGGGCGTAGGAAGGCGACTCGGGGTCGAGGACGACCGGGACGAGCAGCCGGATGTTCTGGACACCCCCGGCCTGGTAGTGAAGTTGCGCCACTTGGGGATCGGCCGGGTCGTGCCAGATGACCACGGTCGTGGAGGTGCGGTAGCCCGTCGAGCCGGAGGAGGTGGCCCCAACGTCGTGGTAGGTCGGAGGGACGAGGAGCTGCTCCGCCTCGGCGATCTGGCGGGCCAGCGCATCAGCGGCATCCCGCTCGCGCTCCCAAGCGAGGGCAGCTGCACGAACACGGGCCTGTCCCTCGGCGGCCGCTGCCCGGGCAGAGGCGAGCGCGTCGACGAGGGCGGAGTCAGGACGACCGACGTAGAGGTTGGACGATGGCGGCGGAGACGGGGCGGGGAAAAGGTAGGCACCCGGGCCAGCACGCCTGCCCCGGCCTGAGCAGTGAGAACCGGCGGGGGAGGACGGGCCGCCGGCGGCGGAGGCATCCCCAGGCCAGCAGCAATGGCGGCTGCGACGGCCCGCCTGTAGGCAGCTGCAGCAGCCCCCGCGTCCGCGGCCATGGCGGCGGTGGCGCTGGGCGAGCTCCGGGCGGCGGCGGGGTTGGAGCCGTAGGTGGCCAGGCCCAGGAGAGTTGCGCCCTCGACACCCTGGGCCGGCGCGTCGTCCTCCGCGCCTGCAGTGCCTGCCCCCGCGCCAGCGGCTGGAGCACCCGCGCCCGCACCCGCACCTGGAGCCCCCGCGCCCGCGGCCATGGCACCGGCGGCGCTGGGCGAGCTCCGGGCGGCGGCAGGGGGCGGGGATTGGGCCACCTGCACCCACGACGAGGAAGGAAGGGGAGGAAAGGTATGGAAATAGTGGGGAGGAGGACGAGGAGGCCGGCCGGCCATGGCTGCCGGCGGCGGCAAGCCTGGCGGCGGCGGCGGTAGTACCAGGAGGAGGTGGGGAGGAAAGAAACCTAGGCTGATACCATGCTAGAATGTGATTCCCTCTCAATTGGGCTAACCCTAGAAGGGTAGCTATATAGTGTTGCATACATGGGCCTCATGGGCCTCATACTCATATACTCCAACAGATACTACAGCAGTGCTGTATTGAATCCTGCATGTTTTTTTATTGACATAAAGCATAATAAATAGGCAATGACTTGGACTGCTTCTATTCATACCAATCTATTCCATTAGGCGCAAAAACTGAATTGGTGAATTGGTGCGTAGAGGAAAATTAAAGATTACTCAAAGAAAAGCAGATCTATGCATACAAACTCAACATGCTTGTCATACCAAATCAGTCTATCATTCATTCTGATCTCTCTTTCACAGATCGGTTGCCCATTCACTTCTTTAAGATAATCACAAGATGAACAAATCACAATTAACAAAAAAATGGGAGGAAACCTTGTTCATGCTTCTAGTTTTAGACCCTATCAAACACCAAGCAACACAAAATTTAGAATGGAAATTAAAAGATATCAATGTCAATTTCAGTTTGCTTCAGTTTGCAACTAAGTTGGGATAGGCAAAACCAAAGCTATATTTGGTATACATGCCTAGGAAATCCATAAAGAAATACTATTATCATAAGATGCTTAACATACCTGATATTTTCTCTAGCCAGTTGGAGCTACAGTAGATTTGCTGGCATCAAAATATTTTTGCCTTCTAATTCAACATGTAGATGCATTTCTAAAAAGCATTTCTTCGTATCGTACCTGACCAATGTCCAATAAGCGTACAAAATGAACATGAGTTTGAAAGCTGTGACATAAGCAAGCTAAAACAACACATTGATATAAAAGCAATCAATAGATCTTTGGTAATGTCATTTGCGTAGCTTGCGTTAAATGGAAAATTCTTTAAGCTGCAACAAACCAAAATAACGACCAATCCTTTAAGCCTAACATTAGTGCCTGAAATATTGGGCTCAGTTATCGTGGTGAAGGATTTTGTGGCCAGCAAAAAACATGCTCTATAAATATGAAGAACTATTATAAAGCACGGACAACCCAAAAGTGTAAATCGCTCTATTCTGAAATCTGAGGGAGAAGCATATGAAATCAAGGTGCCGTCCGTCGATCTCTTTCAGCATCTGCTTTCTTTGTTCAATCTCGTTCAGCAGCAGCATGTGATGGGACCCTGAAAAATTCAAGCAGAAGAGTTAGAGAAATTATTAGCGTGAATCCTCAGCTCCAGCTGCAAAATCTGAATAACAAGCCCGCCGCTAGCTGTCTAGCATCTGGAACACAGACCACCACCTCTAGCAACCCTCCCATGCTACTGTCAGTGCTGCCTGAAGCACCCTGCAATAGATGAAGACTGATTTGGTTAAATTAAATATGCTAGCATCACATGAAGGGCAATCGAATAATCATGGTACCTAAAGTAATACTACCAGCCAAATTGACTCCAACTACTTCAGACAATCCCCACATCGTTGTTCAACGACTCCACATATCTTGTGCAAGAACAAGCAACAAGAAAATGTCTTGAGACAAGAACTACCCAACTCAGGTGGGCTTTTCATCGAACATCTGAGGGACACCCTGTCCTCATGTAGCATAGCAAAGAATCAGTAACAGGTGGAGGAGGCAAAGCAACTGACCGGTGTAACGGCGTTGTAGATCGACCAGAGGTACTCTTGTTGAAGTCAAGGCTGGTGAGGATGCGCAACCAGACTCCGGGGGCCAAACCTGAGGTCAGACCGGCGACGCGCGTGCAGCACGGAGTCGCCCTTCCCCACCAGCAGCACCGTCGCCATCCTCGGCCGGCGGCCCTCGCAGTGTAGGTGGCAGCGGACACGCGGAGTGAAAGCCTTGGGCCACGCCGCTACATTGGGCCGCCACGCTGGAACGCCCACGACCGGAGCCAGCCTGCGCCGCTGTTCCACCGCCGCGCTAGCAGCCGGGGTCCATTCATGAGACAGAAGGAGAGTAAAGGAGAGAGCAGAGTGGGCCCCGCAAGCGCATGGACCAATCGCTGTTCGACAACTCGTCGACGCGTCTGGGCCCCCAGGGGCCGAGTCCGCCAACCACCGTTGGACACCGCGCTAACCGGGCCACACGGCGCACGTCAGACGCCGGTGTCCCAAGCGCGGCCGCTCCGCTCCTAGGCGACCGGCGCGCGCCGCCCCACAGCCAGCCGTCCAGGCCCCACAGCAGCTGGCCCCGCTCCGTCAGCCTCTGGTCTAGTAGCACCCAGTCGCATGTACGGCGGCGAGACCGGCCGGCCATCGGATGTGCGATCCGGCGGCGCACAGTAATTCCGGTGATGCGTCCACGTCCACCATGAGGCCGCGTTCATGCCGCCCCGTTTATTGCTCTCGCCAAGGCCCTACGACTACGAGAGAATAGCTGACATGCATGCGTTCAATGCTGCCAGAAATTTTTCTTCTTTTGACCGGAGGGTATTGCCAGTCAAGTTTTATTCATTGGGTATAACTCAAACTTACCGTACAATTCGTGTGGTGTGTGTCGTGCTCGTCCGTGGTATATTAGCTACTCGCTAATGTTGCGTCTTTGTCTCCTGATGATCCGCTCGATGACTTGACGAATAACCATGGCTAGGTGCTGTAGCTTGAAGCTTCGTTCGTATGCCGCTCAGACGCTGTCCATCACCTGGCCGCTGTAGTTGTTCTGCACGTCATCGAAGCGCTTCCACACCATGATGCCGCCGTAGTTGTCAGTGCCTCCGATGGCAGGGATCACCGTGTTCGTCAGGGTGCCGGGATCGATGTAACCCGCGCCCTGGGGAGACGCTGGGAGGCCGAGGTAGAAGCTCCCCGCCGTGACGCTGCTGGTCCACGTGTTCCAAGCGTTCACCAGGTTGGTGTCGTCCCCGTTGGCGTACTCGCACCTGGGGTTGTTGTAGAATTGTATCCACACATTGTCGAACTGGCCCGTCTGCAGCGCCGGCCCCAGCGATGCGTCCGGGTAGGGGCACTGCGGCGCCGCCGTCAGCAGCACGCTCCCCTTGCCCCTGAGCGCGTTCGCTAGGTCGTCGTAGTGCGCCGGCTGGTTGTTCTCGATGTCAAAGTCGATGCCGTCGAGCACGGCGGCGCCGAGCGGGCGGGACGAGCCGCCGCTGCCGCCCAGGAAGTTGTCCCACAGGTAGTCGGCCACACTGTTGGCGTCGTCGGTGGAGGAGAGGCCGTAGCTGCCTATGTTGCCGCCGATGGAAAGGAGCACCTGGATGTCCTGTGACTGGCAGGTCTGGATGTCGCTGCTCAGGCTGGTGCAGCCGCCGGAGGCGGGGTCACAGTGTCCGGCGAGGTTGAGGACCGGGGTCTGTCCGTTGCCGAAGGTTGTGAGGAACGCAAGGTTGACGTAGGCGTAGAGCCCGGAGTTGCAGGCGTCCGCCAGGGTGCCTTCGTTGCCGTTCTGGCCCCAGTACACTGCGATGTCGCCAGCACTGGTGGTGCCAACCATGGCAGCAACGAGGAGAAGGGGCAGAACAGGAGCCCACTTGAGAATATTAGCCGCCATGTTGCTTACTGGTCTCGATGATGAGTCGAGGAAGCTTCAGTTGCTATTTGCTTTGGCTTGGTGCCTTGGTGGTGTAGTGGTAGCATGGAATCCTCTATATAGGCGTGGATGATTGAATCGTTCCAAGGAGATAGGCAGAGGAAACTAACACGTAGACCTGCATGGCCTTTTCTGGTGACTCGCTGCTAGACTGGTAATTCAGATTTTGAGGAAAATCGTAATTGTTGGGCATGTACATCTTTTTTTCTTGGATCTGACTATAGATAACTCGGGTGCTCTGTAAGGTTTTGATAACTCGGGTAATTAGTATGGTCAAATCACACGGATAGAGGACCGAAAGCAACACTATGCCATAAAAGCTTACTAGTGACGTGTATAGAGAGTTATAAGTGACGCGGAAAAAACACGTCACTGTTCTTGCGTCACTGATAAGAGAAAATCAGTGACGAGTAAAAACACGTCACTGATAACCCTTATCAGTGACGCGTAAAAATGCGTCACTGACAACCCTTATCAGTGACGTGTGTAGGCAAAACGCGTCACTGATAGCCCCCACCAGCGACGCGTACAGGCAAAACGCGTCACTGATAGCCCCCATCAACGACGCGCACAGGAAAAACACGTCACTGATGAGGAACTCATGAGTGACGCTTATCGGCAAGACGCGTCACTGATAATAATTTCCAGAAACAAAAGAAAATGGATCCAGGTGTAAATTTTGAAGCCCCATGTTTCATTTCACGGCAGTACACAGTTCACACTTTACATTAAGTTCTCATGGTCAAAATACATGAGTATGTTAAGCTATAAGTAATTACATAGAGTATCCACCCGAACTGTGAAGATGTGACAGAGGTTGCTATATAGAATAAATGGCAATACATATACCTCCTAGCTACATTCCTTTCCGCTCAGCTCAATGTAGGCCAGCTGCTCGCAAGCTACGACAAAACAGCTGATAGTTAATTAATAAAGACATAAATGCAATAAATGTCATTATGCTCAATTTCTACAAAACAGCAGGTGGTGGATGATCTCTGGTGGCAAATATACTTTCTAGTATGTAAACCTATTGTGAATGAATGTGAAAATAACACTTTCAAGGGTATTATCCCTAGGACCGATGCATACAACACCTAAGACAACCTTAATTTCCTGGAGGAAGCAGTGTGGTCTGTAGATAACTGTGACGGTCCATGTATCTAGGAAATTATTTCTGTGCCTGCCTCATATTATAGTTCTGAATGCTTCCTTAATTAGACCATTGGTGATTGGTAAGAAAATGTATCATATAAGTACCATAGCCATCTATAAGTTTAGAATACAAGCATTTCTTAAGGTTAGAAGAACTGTATCTAATCAAGAATATATATTTATTTTCTATCACATAACTTGTTTATTTACTAGCGAAAAACCAGAGAAAAGGATACTGCAGCAACATGGAGATGGGAGCAGCCTATTTATGGTCAGTACATGATTTCCCTGCTTATGGCGACTTTGTTGGATGGAGTACACATGGTAGGTTTGCATGTCCAGTGTGCTTAAGTGATAGTAAGGCATTTACACTTCGTCACGGTCACAAGGCTTGCTGGTTTGATTGCCATAGACATTTCTTACCTATAGACCATGAATTCAGATTCCAAAGTAATGCATTTTGTAAGGACACATTGGTCCTTGATGAGGCTCCAAGGCCTTTAACAGGGGAGGAAATCTTTGCCCAAATGAGTAAATTCGTAGATGACAAGAAAAGCTATGGTAAATTGCACAATTAGACCCATGTTTCTGGGCTTTGGCAACTTCCATATTTTAAAAGATTGTTGCTGCCACACAACATTGATGTGATGCACAATGAGAGAAATGTAGCTGAAGCTATTTGGTAAACTTGCTTTGATGTACCAGTCAAGACTAAGGATAATTCCAAGGCAAGGAAAGATTTAGCTGATATTTGCAATCGTCCATCACATCATTTGAAGTTGAAGGCAAATGGGAGTTGGGATAGGCCATGAGCTCCATTTTGCATTAGTAAGGATGACAAGATAAAAATTCTTAAATGGTTTCGAGAACTTAAGTTTCCTGATGGCTACGTAGCGACCATTAGAAGAGGGGTTAATTTGTTACGAAAGATGGTCTTAGGCCTAAAGAGCCATGATTACCACATATTCATCGAGCGATTGCTCCCTGCTGCATTCCTTGGATTTCTTCCGGAAAGCATATGGTTGTGTTTGGCTGAGCTTAGCATTCTGTATAGGCAATTGTGTGCCAAAGAGTTGAGCAAGGATACCATACTGTTGACCTCATAATATCTTGGTCTAATTTAAATGTTGTAGAGATTGTATCATCTGGATCAAGGATTTGTTTCTTGTGGCTATGTGAGCCAGACTATGTGTTCTACCAATTGCAGTGTTTGGTTACTTGCTGTCCTTAAGTATTTTCGCTAACTCAGTTTTCAAAGAATTTTTGTCATTTCTAAACTATGATGTCTTTCTTGATGTCAACACTTGAATATGTGGTAGTATCCAATTTATCAGAGTGCTAAGGCTTTTCCTTTCTTTTCATAGGTATCCAATTTGAGGTTTTGATTTGGAGCTACGGCAAAATATCATCAGCCAGCTATGTCGCAGCATGCCAAGGTAAATTATCTAGGTGTAAAAGCTATTGTTCAGTTCATGTTATTACTGTTGGGGTTCTTTAGTGTATCCTAGATAATTCTGTTGGTGCTCCTCATGGTCTTATGTTGACAAAAAAAAAAAAAAAAAAAAAAAAAAAAGATGCGTACTGATATCATCTAGCATGCCTCTTTAGCTTGTGCCAACCAAATACTGCCAGTAGCAGTAAAAAAAGTAGGTCAGTGTCCATGTGGCTACCAAATGCAGTACCAAAAGTACATCTGCAAGCTGCCTTAGATTGTGTTGACAATTATGAGAACCTCTTCCTTTTTTTTTTGATGATACTGATTAGATAGTCTGAGAACACTTTTCTTTTGGTTTTCAGCTTATAGTTGGTAACAATCATATATACTTTTTCTGCGTGTTGTGCGATTTGCTGGTTCTCCTGATTTGTGTACATGGGAATTTATACACCTCTTTTTGTCATGACACCCTACCTTGGTAATAATTAACTCTTTAATACGCCCTGCCTCTTAATACTTCACGGCAATTTTGAAGCCCTTTTTAGCTTGCTAGGTTGGTTATCTGTGAAGTTACAGTACTGATTGCACTGTGAAGACAAGAGTTGGTGGATTTAAATTTTGGTAGTTCTTCGCTTGTGCTTGATGGATTGTACAGTTGGGCTAGATTGTTTCATACTAACATTTAGCATATTCTTTTGTAGGACACATGGAAGACTAAAGTTGCATATCTACTTCTGATGCAAGGTACATGTCTATTGTAAATAGTATGAACTGAAAAATTCCTTCCAGAATTCATTTGTAAATACATGCCATGACGTTGAATATTCTAACTCTACTTGTAGATAACTTGGTTGCCCCCATGCTGGAAATGATGACGTTTCTACTTCTTTTGTGTAGTTAAATATGTAGAGTGAAACATAGTTAGGAACTGGACCAGCAGTATATGCAGTGCAGTGAACTTGCAAATCTTTGACTTTGTATAGAAGATGTCATGTTGTTACTTGTGTGACGAACAATGACTTTGTACAGAGGTTTGGATGACATGAATTTATGACTAATTACATGCGCGTGATGATTATTTGTGTTGCATGAATGTCTAATATGATTATTTGGATGACATGAATTTGTTATTAATTATATGAATGTCTAATATGATTTGAGTGGATCGATAAATATTACCGAGCACAATTATGGGTTATATTGGTAGTCATATGGGATAATTCTGGTACAGATCAAGTTTCCTGACGGCCTGCTTGCCTTTTCCTTTTTTTTTTTTTGAACGACTCTCGTCTAGATACAGCTGTAGCATCTGTTCGTACACATGCACACCCACTGAACACATGCACATTCCTCACACTACCCGTGTACAAACAAATCTACAATTACACTCAGATCAGATCTAGAAGACCGCGTCCTTCTTGAGTTCACCGAAATCCTCTAATTCTGTAGACGATGGGCACGTCGCGATTTCATTGTGACTTCACGCGTGAGAGACATACTGATTTATTTGGGGAAAAACCCCGGTGGAATCCTGAGCTGAGCATAGCTTGAACTCAGGACCGGTCGCTCCACACCTAGGACACGTACCGCTCGAGCTACGGCTCGATCCCTCCTGTTGGTTTTGAATGACAGGAAAAATGCCAGATTCCTGACAGGGTGCCTTTCCCTGGCGGCTGACGGTTATACTGTCGGGAGTCCGCTTTGGCCGGTTGATGTAAACCGTCATGAACTGCCGTCAGGAAAAGGCCATTATTCCTGTCGAGTCGTTTATGTCAGCCTATTCTTGGCGGTCGGGCGTTAGGAATTGTATTCGTGACATTTTTCAGGTATTCCTGACAGTTTTTTACCATAAGGAAAAATCTCTGGTCTGGTATATACAACGTGGAATACGAAACTTTGCTGGTTGGCAGGTTGGTCCCGGCCCGGACAACTGGACGGCACACGTACAAACAAAAATTGATGTGGCTTTTGACAAGGAATGCACGTGAACCCACAGGCGGAGAAATTGGGCAGTAAGAGACAAGAAGGCACGCCAACTTTTCTGGGGGCTTGTTTAGATGCCCGATTCGGTGCATCCCAATTCTACACAGTGAGCCACTGTAGCACTGTAGTATTTTTGTCTTTTTGTGTTCATAATTGTCCAAATCTTGATTAATTAGTCTTAAAATGTTCATCTCGCAAAGTACAACAAAACTGTGTAATTAGTTTTTGATTTCATCTATATTTAGTACTCCATGCATATGCCAACATTTTGATGTGATGGGAATCTTCTTTTTGCATAGTGGAATTTAAGGGTGAATTTTGGTATCTAAAGAAAGCCAACGCTGATTGAATGAAAAAAAAAGAAATGAGATCAAAGTTGTTCCTTGGAATAATAAAGGAAATGAAATAATATTACTAGCAGGACATGACTCGTCAACAACCCAGATTCCACGTAGGTCTCGATGCAGGCGTTGAATGGAGCCTTGTGCAAGACCACACCATCGATGAGTTGTCCCATATGTATATTTTGGATTTGGTTTAGGTGCCGATCGGTGTCGAACATTCAATGACATCTATAAAACATCCGGAATGGAAATATAATGTAGATTGAAAATTTCGCTGATATTTTTATTTGAGCCCCACGAATGTATATAATTGCGCACCACTCACTACATGCCACTTTATATACAACTAGCCTATAAAATCTCCCATGCTCCTCATCTGATAAAATATCTATCTTCTTTGTGGTTAACTTATCAGTTACTCTAGATATTTTTACCATCCATGCATATCTAAAGTTTATCTCTATGCATGCATGGCATACTTCACTCACTATCAGTATTGGTTGCTTTCGAACAAGCACTGATATTATATCAGCTAAAAGATTTTGAAGAGTTATACATATTCTAAAACTGCATAAACACTGCCACAAAATGTTGATGATATGGTAAACCGGCAGTGATGATCAAGTCAGCACCACAACGACGCACCGGCAGCAATGATCAGGTTAATACTGCTGGATCAAACGCTACACCGGTGGTGATGACCTCTTCGCACTACCGGATCAAGCGCCACACCAGCGATGAGAGGACCTTCATTACGGCCGGATTGTCTGCCTCACCTGCTGTGATGATCAATTCTTCGCCGATTGAACGTACGTCAGACCGGTAGTGATAATGTGATAATCATCACTGCTATACGATGAGCTGGACCGGCGGTGATGTCGATGATTGTACCGGAATACCCCTAGAAATGGGATTTATAGAGGCTGCTCGGAAGAACAACGGTCTCTACAAATAGATTTTTAGAGGCGGTTATAAATCACAGCTGCCTCTACAAGTATGTTTTACAGCTAAAAATTGATTTGTGAGGCGGCCATTGTTTCCACCCACCTCATTAAATTTTTCCGTCAAAATTTAATCTGAATTTGTGATTTTTTGTGTACACACATGTACGCATGTTCAAACGTCAGAACGTACACCACATCAGTTTATATGAGGCTATATGGTGATGAAGACAACTGTCCAGCTCATCATCCTCAAGAGGCATCCCAAAAGATTCTACACAAATGTGGGGTGTTCCATTAGCTATCATCACAATGGCTAGCTTGTTGGTGGGAAAATCAAGAGATGATTGGTTTGAGGTGTGCAACTCTCCTGGTTTCTATCATGGCAGAGACAACAAGCAAGTAGATGATACTCTGTGGATATTGTCTCTTAGCTACTATGATCTGCTATCTCATCTAAAGATCTGCTTACTGTATCTAAGTGTGTCTCCTGAAGACTATGAGATTGAGAATGATTTTTTGATATGGAAGTGGGTAATAGAAGGTTTTATAGAGAAGAGAACAAGAACAGGGCTGTTTCAGCTCGGAGAGGAATACTTCCATCAGCTCATAAACAGGAGCATGATCCAAGGGGTGGAGTCAGAAGTGGACGGCATCATACGTCGCTGTCGTGTTCATGACATGGTCCTTGATCTTATTCGTGGTCTGGCAGGCGAAGAAAACCTCATCACTATCTCAAATGATGATGGATGAACATCATCACGACACAAGGTGCGCCAGTTAGCTCACCAGAACAGGATACTGATGGATCAATCTCATCCTGAGGATCATAGGGATATGACACAACTGCAGCGCCGGCCCTGGGGGTGGGCAGGGTGTGCGGCCGACCCTGGCCTCTAAAATTGGTGGGCCTCACCCCATATAGTACATTATTACTAATACTAGTATATACGTATGAGTAAATGGCCAAATGGGCATTTGGTGCCTCCGTACCTCCTACAGCTCAAATGACGAAATGCCTGGTACAAGCAAAGTGTAGCTGCGTAGGTCTTTCCCAATTCCCATCGACCGATCGACGTTTCAGTTTCCAATCTCGCGGCACAAACCGAGCCGCCGTGCGGCCACCAGACTATCACATCGCAGCCTCGCAGTCACATTGCCAGAAGGTACATTGTCTGCTATGGAGATTTTCAAGCATGTCAGAGAGTTGGATTGTTATCCAAATATCTCCATTGCTTATCGGATCTTATTTACCGTTCCTGTGACTGTCGCATCAGCTGAAAGAAGCTTTTCAATGTTAAAATTATTGAAGAACTATTTGTGGTCAACAATGTCTCAAGAGAGGCTAAATGGCTTGGCGACTTTATGCATCGAGAAGAAGTTGTTGGATGAGAACGATATCAATAGTATAATCAATGATTTTGCATCTCGAAATGTTAGAAGAAATTTCTTAAAATAGTGTCAAGTGCCAGTAAGTAATTTATTATTACATATGTCCATTTTATGAACATTGTTACATTGAGATATTCTATATAAGTTTTTTATGTATTGAATATTGTCGAAATTGACGTATATTTGTGGGAGTATATATATCTATATCTATAGAAAAAATTATATAAATACTTTTTAAAAATGGACTATATAGGCCTCTATATTAGTTCTCGACCATGGCCTCCAAAAACTCAGGACCGGCGCTGCACAACTGAGATCACTGGTTGCCCATGGGTGTGATATCCGTGGCTGGTTCTTGCACCCGAGCTTTAAACTCTTACGTGTGCTAGCTTTAGAGAGGTGCACATCATCTTATAATGATGAGTATGACAGGTGCAGGCTTGAGCATCTGGGAAACTTAGTTCATTTGAGATACCTTGGGCTACGAGGTACAAAGGTCAGAGAGCTCCCGGAGGCGATAGGAGCTCTAAAGCTTCTTCAGACACTGGATTTGGGAGGTATCGGACATTTTCATATGCAAGTCCAACTGCCATCGAGCGTTAGCCTGCTAATGCAGTTGGTCTGCCTAAGATGTGACTAATGGATGAGGGTGCCGGATGGGTTCCTCCAGGAGGTGACGTCACTGGAGGAGCTACAGATAGATGTTGGCATTCTATCTTTTGAGTCCAAGAGGCAGTTTTTGAAGAAACTGGGCAACCAGAGCCAACTGAGGGTGCTCCGTGTGGTTGATACCGGTGGGCTGGATCAGAGCATGCAGGCAGAACTTGTGAAGTCACTAGGCAATCTGCAGGAGCTCCAGCATCTGAAACTGTATTGTTCTCTGCTCACTGAAACTAGCCCTGCTTCAACGGAGTGGGACAAAGCCACGCTCCCCTTTTTTTTTAGATAATGGATAGTATATTTCTGGCTTCAGCCATCCTCTCACGAGGATACATCAGGCCATAATTATTACAAAAGGTACCCAGTGAAACAGGTAAGACCTACGTCACCTGACTACACTGGTACAACTAAAACAAAACTAATAAAAAAGTTACATCTCCAATAAGGAACTCTGACTTATCCTGGATATGACCAACAAGTCAATAAATCGACGTCAAAACACGTCTATCAGACCTAGAGGATACTGAAAGAACGTAGGACGCCGACTGCCATTGGAGACTCCGGATACTGTAACCTAGCAACGGTACGAAGCACCTCGTGCATGTGCAAGGGACTCACCAAAAACGATGCCAGCACCAAAGCCGACAACCCATGAGATCTTCCAAAAGCGACGTCTCCAACGAGCATATGATATCTAAAGACACCATCATCGCCCACCAGATACACTAGTGTTGGTTTTCACCTAGGGAGATCCTCATGAAGGACAAGACGACGCCTCCAGCGAGGAAAATGGCGCCCACAGGCGTCACCACCGTCAAAACATGGTAGCACTACAGCTGCCTCCAAAAGCCATACCATTACGCCATACACCAGCGACCTGAATTAGCACTGGATCCAACTATCAAATCCGGAAAACTGAGCGCCACCGACGAGTTGCCCACTACGAACGTCGAAACCATCACCAGCGTGGGCGCATCCGGTTCCCTTGTGTGCCAGCATTCATTGATCCCACCCTTCTCCCCAACCTTTGCTACTTGGAGTTGTCTATGGATCATGTGGACGAGGCAAGGTTTGAGAGCCTTGGGTGGGCTACCAGATCTCCGTTACCTCCGTATTGTACCCGCAAATTTTGGGACGGCTTCTCATAAGCAGGCTGCGGTAGTTAATATTGCTGCCCATGATGTCTTCTTCCACAAGTTGAGATGCCTCCGGTTGAAGGGGTTGATGGTCCAGTTGGTGACCAACGATGACTCGACTAGTGCTTGGTTTAGCATTTGGAGGAAAGGACAGGATCCTATGGTATTTGATTCCAAAAACTGCACGCGCTTTTGTTGTTGTGATGCCAAAACTCCACGAGCTTTTGTTTACTGCCCCAGTCAGGGCTTTCTACGAGGATGGACACGGTACCTGTGACAATCTCGGCTTGGACTTGGACTGCCTCCCTTCGCTGCGCATTATATGGGGCATATCTCGACACAAAGGATGCCTTCCCTCATGACGTGAACAAGACAGAGGCTGAGGTCAGGCGCCTAGCAGAACTCCATCCCAATACTCCCAAACTCAGCAGCGAGTTAATAAATGGTGGCACGACCAATTACAAGGACGATGAAGAGATACCTACCAGCTCCTCGTAATCGTACGCGACATAACTCCCGATACTCAAACACTTGCCTATCTTGTTTTTAATACCCACATTCCATTCACAATTCCACTAACACGTACTTCTGCATTACTATGTTACGTATTATTATTGTAGTAATAATATGCGTAGAAAATCAAGAGATACGGTACATACTCTGGTTACCACCCAGTAGGTACGGGGTATGAAATCATAGCCCTTGATTTTTAGAATTATTGGTACAATTGAATAAATTTAAAGAATCAGAGAAAAAGAAAACAAACTCCTGAAATCTTGGCGTCCCAGCTTGCTTGTTTTGTCTGCGTGGGCACGCTAGTGTACATATGATGTAATTATCACTTCTCTAACACTACGGGAATCGCCCTGTTCGCCGACAGCCCAGGCGTTTGTCGACAGCCAGGATCTGGGCTGTCGGCAAACCGGCTCTTTCCCGACAGCCCAAGTCCGCTGTCGGGAAAGAAATCTTCGCCGACAGCCCCAGATCCATGGTCTGTTGGCGAAGACCGGCTGTCGGGGAAGAGCCTCTTTCCCAACAGCGAGCCTGTCGGGAAAGAAGGGCTGTCGGCGAAGCGCTGGCTCGGGCAAACGGCGCCGTCGCCGTTTGCTTCGCCGGCAGCCGCGCCGTCAGCCCTGTCGGCAAAGTATGCCGACAGCATACACATGCTGTCGGCGAAGATGTTCTTTGCCGACAGCATGTGTACGCTGTCGGCGAAGGATGCCGCCGCCGCAGCCCGCCGCCGCCCCTCCCGCAACCCGCCGCCGCCGATTCCGCCGCCGCACCCGCCGCCGCATCCCGCCTTCTCCACCGCGCCGCACCCCACCGCCTCCACCGCGCCGCAGCGCCACCGCCGCATCCCGCCTTGTCCGGCGGCCCCGCGGCTCCGCGCCTCGTCCGCCGGCCGCCGGTCGCCATCCAGCTGGGCGGCCCCGCGACTCATCCGCCGGCCCCGCGGCCCCGCGCCGCCGGTCGTCATCCCCGGGGCCCCGCGGCGCCGCGCCGCCGTCCTTGGCCCCCCAGCTCTGCGCCCCGAGCAGAGAGGAGCATTGGGGGAGAGAAGGAGAAGGAAAGGGGGAGAAGGGAGAAGGGAAGGAAGGAGGGAGAAGGGACAAGGAGAAGGGAGGAGAAGGAAGGAGGGAGAAGGAAAAGGGAGGAGAAGGAGAAGGGAGGAGTAGGAAGAAGGAGGGAGAAGGAGAAGGGAGGAGAAGGAAGAAGAAGGGAGAAGGGAGAAGGAAGAAGGAGAAGAAAAAAGAAGGAAGGAGGAGGAGGAAGAGAGAAAGGGAGAGGGTGAGGAGGTGCCTCGGCTGTCTTCTTGGCGTGTCCGTCCCGCCGACACCTCCACCATCGTCGAACCGGCTACAAGAGCAAGGTATATTAACCCCTTAACTACTTGTCGGCCTTCGTG
The DNA here is from genome assembly GCA_018135685.1 of Themeda triandra. NCBI lineage: Eukaryota > Viridiplantae > Streptophyta > Magnoliopsida > Poales > Poaceae > Themeda > Themeda triandra. Next base: position 830,357 of record JAENPR010000105.1, read on the forward strand.
CCGTTGTGATGTCGGCCTTCGTGCCGCTATGGTTGTCGGCCTTTGTGCCGCTTTGGTTATCGGCCTTCGAGCCGCTGTGGTTATCGGCCTTCACGCCGCTGTAGTTATCGGCCTTCGCACCGTTGTTTTTTGCAGGTTTTGGAAACCTCCCCGTGCAGGGGAGGTGCTACCGAAATTTTGCATGGATACTAACCTTTTTTGCCCTTTTTGTAGGAGGACCTGTGGGGGGTACTGGGTGACGCCGATCTTCTTCGTGGGCGTTGCGGGTCGTCCTGCACCGCGTCGACTCTCCACCGCCCCGCTACCCGCCTCTGCGCCGCCACCCTAGGTATAAATCACCTCTGTGTCTTATAGTTGTTGTAAGTACTTTGCGTAACCGAGTTAGGTGTCTCCCGTCCGAAAGGGATTCGCGGTCGTTGGTATGCGGATCAGTGCATATCTGCGACGGTGTCTCTTTCGGATTGTCCATGTTTTTTGGACAGCCCGAGGATGCGTAGATGGGTTAGCTTCCATGTTCTGCCCCCGTCCGAGTCGGAGTTTCGGCAGCCCCTCCCCGTTGTTCTCCGGATGCACACTCTCCCAGTCGGGACGTGTATCGGGAGAACAGCGGGGAGGTGCTGCCGAAATTCCATCTCGGACTGGCACGGAGCATGGAAGCTAACCTCATCTACGCATCCTCGGGTGGGATTAGGACCTATCCTTCACCTATTAGATGGTAGGAACGCCTTGTAGATGCAGATGCTGGTTTTATTGCTCGCTTATATTGGCGCATGTCAGAGGATGGCTGACCGTGAGTGGATGTAAACTGGCTGGACAAGGGAAAAACAGACCACTGAATGGGTTAGGGGGACCAGTGCTTTCCTGGAGCAGGCATTTGACCGAGCTGCTAGAGGGTCGATTCGGATGCGGTGTCCGTGCAGCAAATGTAAGAACAAGAAATGGAGAGACAGGCGTACGGTTATGGAAGATCTTTTCAAGAATGGATACGTTCCAAACTATACGTGCTGGGTCCACCATGGTGAATGTGATCTTATTAGGGAGGTGTCGGTGAGACCCCTCCTCGAGGAGCATGATGCAGATGCCGGGATGGCAGATATGATGGAAGACTACCAAGAAGGGGGTTCCTCGAAGGAATAGAGGCGGAGGAGGATCCGGAGGAAACCGCAAAGGCGTTCTTCGCCATGCTGGAGTCGGCACAGAAGCCCCTTCATGAGAAGACAAGTATTTCACAGCTGGATGCCATTTCACAACTAATAGCGTTGAAGTCGTCACTGGGCATCAGTCGAGAAGGTTTTGATCTCGTGTTGGCGACGGTTGGCGGGCTGCTTCCGGTGCTTCACGTGTTGCCGAAGAGCACGTATGAGTCACAGGCTCCTTTGAGCACTCAAGATGCCGTACAAGCCGATTCATGCTTGTAAGAATGGGTGTGTCCTGTTCAGGGACGACCACGAGGACACAACACACTGTCCAACGTGCAAAACCTCTAGGTATGTGGAGGTAGAAGGCAGTGATGACATCAAGCGACAGTCCAAGATCCCCGAGATGGTCATAAGGCACCTTCCTTTCACAGATCGGCTCCAACGGCTGTATATGACAGAGGATACCGCGAAAATGATGGTGTGGTACAAGAAAGGCAAAAGGTACACTAACAAGATGGTACACCCAGCGGATGGTGATGCATGGAGGCACTTCGATGCCATGAATCCTGAAAAGGCCCAGGAGGCTCGGAATGTACGCGTAGCGTTGGCAACAGATGGGTTCAACCCGTTTGGAATGATGGCGGCTCCGTACACTTGTTGGCCGGTGTTCGTGATCCCCCTCAATCTCCCCCCCGGCGTCATGTTTGAACCCAGGAACGTGTTCTTGACGCTGATAATACCTGGACACCCGAGCAACAATATGGGTGTGTTCATGCAGCCAGTGTGGGATGAATTGCAACATGCTTGGGACGAGGGGGTGCTGACGTACGACCGAGCTACAAAGAGAAACTTCACAATGCATGTGTGGTACCAGTATTCATTGCATGACTTCTTGGCGTATGGCTTGTTTAGCGCGTGGTGTGTTCACGGGAAGTTCCCTTGCCCAACATGCAAGACAGATGTTGTTGATGTCTATTAAGTGCAACTGAAATAAAGAGGGTTCCGCAAGCGCACAGAATATATCATCATAGCATTTTAACCAGGAGTAATCCAGGTATCGTTATTTATAATTTTACCACCGGGAAGGGAATGCACCTTTGGATAATGAGTGATGAGCAATGCACATGCAATAATGGAGAGCTCAACCTTGTCTCGTATCGATCATCTCATACGGGGTAAGTGTCACATAAAATATAGGAATGAATGATAAATGACATAAGATAAATGAGAGCATTTAGCCACATAAAATAATAGTAATAAGCCATCTCAACTTAGCACTCTAAGCTTATAACACTAGCATGGACTAGGACGATCTAGGGTGTAATCCTATGTTATTCTAACTATAAAGTCAAAGCATACAATGATTAGTGCAAGAACATCTAGCAATCATGGCGGGAAAAGGCTACATCTATGCATAGTGATATTACCGAGAAGACAAGAGACATAGCAATGACTTCAATGTAATAGGTTTGTTCCCGCTAGACCTATACTCGAGAGAAGGGCTACAAAGGACTCAACAGATGTCACTCCCGCGATCTACCTCACGATCCGGAATATAGGGTGCAATCGCAGATAAATACGGTCTAGGCACCACGCCTACACAATATTTACCACTCACCCATCGATCTAATGAGCAAGCGCTATACGATCCTATGCATAAACATAATTCTAGTCCAACTATGCTAAACATATAATCAAAGTAGACTAAGAACAATATAATTGAGAACACAATCAAATAGAGCAAAGTCAAGTCTGATATAATAGAATAGAATAAAGTACTACTCATAGTATCACGAACAATGATGAATATTACAAGAATGTAGAGGGGAATTACCAAGAACTCCGACAGATCCGGACTCCAAGCTAGGCTTGATTCCCTCTAGATCTATTCCTATGTAGCTATGCTACTAAACTATGGAGCTCTAATTGAGATGGTGGCTCGGCTTCTCCGAATCCTCTCGATGAATGAAGAGAGAATGAATTAGGGTTTTACCCGGGGCCAGGGGCTCGAATATATAGCCCCCTAGGATGAACCACGGCCCTCGGATCAAACCGACCTAAATGGACGATAATTATCCATCCTCAAAGGCGGTGGAGGCGGGATCGCGAGACTCGACGTGATTGGTCGAGGTGGGGAGTCGGCCGACTCCCCCTTGGGCGGCCGACCCCGGAGGCTGCCGGTGTGGGGCCCACCTTCGGGGTCGCCTTCGGAGTCTTCTAGATTATACTTTTTCAGCCGTTCGGTCTTTATCTCTATGTAATCATGACATGTGGGCCTCCTTTGGTTCTCTTTCGATAACCCCCCGAGAAATAGACAATCACCAAAACTCGTGGAATTTCGTCGTTGTAACCCCTATATCTAATAGGTGAACTCATATTAGTCCTTTCTCTTGCTGCGTTGACGGTATAAAATTGATACTTAACGACCGTCAACAAACTCCCCAAGCTTACCTTTTGCTCGTCCCCGAGCAAAGATAGACTCGTGATGGATCGGGAGTTGCTACAATGCCTTCACTCCTCACAAGTACACATGCGTTCAAACAAGAACTCTCCTCCGGATTAGAGTGAACTATTCGACTCAAAACTCACTCATATTACCTTTCACCATGGGGCTTGTAACCGTCACTTGGGTCTTGAGTAGTTGAAAGATAGAACGGTCAAGTCAAGCGCCATGTTTCTCGCTCTTTGATCAACTATTATCCCAGAAGTTTTTGCAAAGTTTTGAAATAAAACTCGAGTTCCTTGTATGAACCTTTCGGGTCTCTCATTTGTGGTATTTCTGGATCCTCTCCAAGGCATGAGTAGTGTATGCCTTCTCTCTTCTCTCAAAATATGTGGTATTTGTGGAACTAAGGTATAGTGAAAAGTGCCTTCTCTCTCTCACCCTACTTTCTAATAGGCTTATGTGGAGCTCATAGGTGGGGAGACACTCAAACTCACTTGCATATATTGCATAGTTAAGACATGGATCCAATAGGAACTAAAATAATAAAGTCATATGTGCATGTGATTGAGGAAGTGGAATGGATGATAAGATGATGATGGGATGATGATGATAAGGAAATGATTATGAGGGGTGATCACTTGGTGAACATCTACTTCTACACTTGCTCCTTTGGGGATAACATGACTCCCTTTATTTGGAAACCTTGAAACTTCTTGAAACTTCTCGAAAGGAAGGACTTGGCTACTCTTTCTTTCTTTTCTCTTTTTTAGAGCAACCAATCCTCCGGAAACAAAACTTTAGCACGGGGAGTATATAACTTGAAATGATAATGACTGGAGCTTTGATGTAGGCAAATGGAACGGCGATGATTTTTCTAGATGTTCACTCCCAGGATAGGAGTAGAACCTTTTTTGGATGAAGTGAAATGAATGGCGTATGTATATGTGGATGGATGGATGGATGCGTACTCCTAGGGTAGGAGCAGCATAGGTGCGTATCTCCAGGGTAGAGATAGCACGATATGTGGAGAATGCGTACTCCTAGGGCAGGAGCAGCATAAGTGCGTATCTCCAGGGTAGAGATAGCACGATATGTGGTGGATATGGATCTATATGTGGGTGGTACTTCTAGGGACAGAAGTAGCACAAAATGAATGTAGTAGTTATAAAATGGGTGCATGCTTCTGAGGACAGAAGTAGCATAGATCAATGGATGGAGAGCACATAGTATTGACTTTAACTGCATGACTGATTCCTTATGGGTCCACAGCATAACCACACTCAATGCCTATAAAGACTACACTCAAGCCTACAATATGATCTATATAAATAGATGGGTTTTCCTAATCTAGTAAGCATGAATATATGGCTGTGGTAGGAATTTGAACTCTCATCATAAAGGAACTCATCATGCAGGAATTTAATATTTTCACAGATAAATTCTTCAGAACTCTAGTATCTCTAGGAACAAGATGGACAACAGCTCAAAACCTTCCTATATCATACCCGTCAACTACCTAGACTTAGATCAAGTGTTCGCTACCCACAAGTTTCAGGTTCAGAGCAAATCTCAAGTCTAAACAGTTGTGTCCAAAACTCGGGAGAGTGCAAGGTTGAAAACTAGGTACTTGAAAGGAATTACGGTAGAGCAACTATTCATCATCTCCATGTAGAGTTTATTCTGGGGACTATTTAAAGACAAATTGCAAGAGCTCTCCAAAAGATAAATAAGGAAATCTTTCTGGGTTTCTATGGTTATGCATCTTTTTTAGTAGTTTTAACAAAGCATACTTTAGCAAGGCGTAAACGGATAAGTTGGAAACACTTAGCTTGGTACACGGGGATGCCCTCCCCAAGCCTGGATGTTGACATAGTCTCGCGATGTTGCCGACGGGCAATGAAGAAGTTCTAGTCCTCCGGGAGTGTCGTAGATGGTTGCTTTGTTGGAGACGGCGTTCGTCAGTGTCGCGGGCAGCACTCCGACGGGACTGGATGTCCTTTCGCTCGTTGGCTCTTCTTGATCCTTGATGTTCTCGTGAAGCTCAAATAGACAACAAAGCTTGTGGAACTAATTAAGTGTTAGTGACAAAAATCTCTAGGCCTTAGTTGTCTAGAACTTTCCTAACTTAAAACTCATTCTAACATGATCACAAGAAATATTTTTATCTTTTTATAATTTAAGGAATGCGAGACGGGGAAAGATAAATATGCTAAAAAATTATTTTTGTGCCACCACGGTGAATGATTATCCACATGGGGCTTAATGATTTTCTTGATGCAAATGCAAAACATCTTTATTTTCTTTTCTAATGCAGAGATAATAACACAACGATGCAACTAAGATGCAAGTAGGAAAATAAATATGCTAAAAAAATGCAATGCTGAAAAAGAATTGCCGATAAATACCAAGTTACCTCTTGGCGCGGCGTTCGGTGGTTTTAAGTCCTCCGACGGGACTTGTCATGTTCGCTCATTTTCGGGCGCATTGGCCGGTGCCTCCGATGACGTCGCCTCTTGTGTAGGAATAGTTTCTGATTTTTCTTTTACCTTCCATACCTTCTTTGTTGGAGAGGGTGACCTTGAGGAGGAAGCTTCTTGGATCACTTGTTTCTCTTCTGCTGGTAGCACCTCTTCTTCTTCCGCAACGTTCTTCTCTTCTGGGTACCGATGTTCATATCTAGACACTTCTCCCTCATAGTCAGCCCATCCATCTGTAGTGATGTTCTTCTTGTTCTAGCGACGGGTACGCTGCCTTCTCCTTGTTCTGTTCTTCTTGGGCTCTTCAGTGATTATATAATTATTGTTGAAGTAGCGGCGTACCTTCTCAGTGGGAAAGTGGAAGTGAATCTCTCCTGTCCCAATATAGATGATAGCTCTGGTGGTGTTCAGGAATGGTCTTCCTAGGATGATTGGAGGGTCGTAGTCATCTCCCATATCGATGACTAGAAAGTCTCGTGGGGACATAATGGTCATCTATCGGATGAGGACATCCTTCACTTCTCCTTCGACGAAGCGGAATGTCTAATCTCGCCATCTGCTTGTTGTGCATAGGTGGGCTCCAAAGGCATTGTGCCATATAGATATTCATGAGTTACCTTGGCCATAATGTTGACGCCCGATCCGGTGTCACGACATGACTTTATTGAAAGAGCTTCGTTGATGGAGCATTGAATGGTTGGGACTCCTGGGTCATCCTTCTTGATCAGACGTGGGGACTTGAGTAAGTGGTCATGCTCCCTGTGGACTGCAGTGACCATCCTTACTGTCTCCGTCTTCTTGGTTTTCTTATCTTTGTTCTTGCTCTTCTTAGCCTGGATTCTTCTTCTTCTCTCGTTTCGTTGATGAGGGTGTGCCGGAACTGCGGCCTCTCTGTTCTTGAAGAAGAAGGTCTCTCTCTTGCCCTTGATATTGAAGATGATCTTGGCAGTGTTGGCATACATGATGGCTCTAGCAGTGTTCAAGAATGGTCATCCCAGAATGATGGGGGACCTTTCGTCACTGCCTGTATCCACTACCACGAAGTCTGCAGGAACATACGAGTTGCCTACTCGTACACATATATCTTCTAGTACTCCCAAAGGAACACGGAGTGACTGATCTGCAAGCTGCAAGCACATGGTTGTGTATGCTAAGGGGCATCTGAATAGCTTCTCGTATATCACTCTTGGCATGATGTTGATGCTTGCAACGAAATCACAGATTGCCTCATTGAAATTGGTACTTCCAATGGAGATCGGAATGACTGGTCTCCCTGGATCGCCCTTCTTGATTGGTAGAGTTGAGTCAATCCATGACCCCTTCGATGGATCACTCCGGCTGTCTTCTATATTGAATATATCAACAAGATTTGCAGTTTCGAGCTCTTCGGGTTGTCCTGCTAGTTTACCTTGATCGCAGAGGGAGCAAGGTTAACAAGCGTTGTACCGCGACTCAAGTATTTTGTTGAAGTTAGTGACTCTTGATGGCATTGGAAAAGCCATCCATTCTGTTGCCGAGTGTCTCTAGGACCTTGTCATTTGATGCCGCTTCTTGGACAGCATTGTCCATCATCTTGCCTTGATTCAAGACTAACTCTCTCAAAGGCGGCCGGTTGTAATTATTGTAGGAGGAGTCGTTACCTTGATAATTGCCTGAATAATTGCACGAGTAGTTAGGCCTCTGCTTTGCTAATTCCAACCTTGATTCGCGAGGACGATAGTAATTGTTGTTGTTGTTGTTGTTGTTGAGGTAGTTCACGTCCTCCTTGGCTACGGCGGTTAGCACTGTGTGCCCGGTCTCTCCACACTCTTCACATGTCATGCGAGCATCATGTATATGCATGACTTCTTTCTTCTCGTGGCTCTCTCATCGAGCCTCTTCATTAGCAGAGATCCATTTTGGCGGACAAAGCATGTCTACCTCCTTCACTGGGTGCATTCCTCCACCTCTCTTGCGGGTCTCGAGTTCTTTCTTCACTCCAACCTTGGTTGGATGCCATCTTCTCCACAAGAGCCGTGGCCGAGGAATAGTGAGTGATAAGAATGCACCTCCAGCGAAGCATCCATCGTCTCACGTGTCTTGTTCTTGAGCCCATGGTAGAATGTCTGCATAAGCAGCCAATTCTCCATGCCATGATGAGGACACTCGAGGATGTAATCTTGAAAGCACTCCCAAGCTTCTGGGACAGTCTCATCATGATGTTGCTGAAAGCTTGATATCTTCCCACGAAGAGCATTTGTTTTGCCCATGGGGAAGAACTTCGCCAAGAAATTGGTGGAACATAGTGCCCACGTAGTATTCTTCTCCTTATTGGCGTAGAACCACTGCTTCGCTCTCCCTAAGAGTGAGAATGGGAAGAGGCGAAGTAGTATAGCGTCTCTGGGGACATCCTTGATAGTGAATGTGCTACAAATCTCCAGGAAGTGTTGGAGATGAGCACTAGCATCATCATGGGCCTTCCCACAGAACTGGCTTGCTTGCACCATGTTGATTAGTGCAGGCTTGAGCTCAAAAGCTCCGTCGATGTCCGCAGCTGGTCCAGTACGAATGTTGTCCGTAGTGGGAGCTGAGAACTCGCGGAGTGACTTGTTCGCCATGGCTTCAAATGCTGGTGTCAAGTCTCGAACGAAAGGTCGACTTTCTGCTTCCGACAAACTTCCAAGTTGAGTTGATGATGATGATTGATTGGTCTTCTTCAACTTGCTTTTGGCCTTCCTGAATAAAGCTTCTGGATTGTCAATATAATTATCAGGAAGAATTGTCTTTTTCATACATTACCCTGCATAAGATATAAAATAGACGAAAGACAAGGGTAAGGCTGTATGAGTAGAGAATGGTGATAGTGCTCAATCTCATTATTTAGTGCAATGCTACTCATTATCCATTGGCTTTCAACCTTCCCCGGCAACGGCACCAAAAATGCTTGTTGATGTCTATTAAGTGCAACTGAAATAAAGAGGGTTCCGCAAGCGCACAGAATATATCATCGTAGCATTTTAACCAGGAGTAATCCAGGTATCGTTATTTATAATTTTACCATTGGGAAGGGAATACACTGGATAATGAGTGATGAGCAATGCACATGCAATAATGGAGAGCTCAACCTTGTCTGTATCGATCATCTCATACAGGGTAAGTGTCACATAAAATATAGGAATGAATGATAAATGACATAAGATAAATGAGAGCATTTAGCCACATAAAATAATAGTAATAAGCCATCTCAACTTAGCACTCTAATCTTATAACACTAGCATGGACTAGGACGATCTAGGGTGTAATCCTATGTTATTCTAACTATAAAGTCAAAGCATACAATGATTAGTGCAAGAACATCTAGCAATCATGGCGGGAAAAGGTTACATCTATGCATAGTGATATTACCGAGAGAAGATAAGAGACATAGCAATGACTTCAATGTAATAGGTTTGTTACGCTAGACCTATACTCGGGAGAAGGGCTACAAAGGACTCAACAGATCTGTCACTCCCGCGATCTACCTCACGATCCGGAATATAGGGTGCAATCGCAGATAAATACGGTCTAGGCACCACGCCTACACAATATTTACCACTCACCCATCGATCTAATGAGCAAGCGCTATACGATCCTATGCATAAACATAATTCTAGTCCAACTATGCTAAACATATAATCAAAGTAGACTAAGAACAATATAATTGAGAACATAATCAAATAGAGCAAAGTCAAGTCTCGATATAATAGAATAGAATAAAGTACTACTCATAGTATCACGAACAATGATGAATATTACAAGAATATAGAGGGGAATTACTGTTGACGGTCGTTAAGTATCAATTTTATACCATCAACGCAAAGCAAGAGAAAGGACTAATATGAGTTCACCGTTAGATATAGGGGTTACACGACAGAATTCCACGAGTTTTGGTGATTGTCTATTTCTCGCGAGGGGTTATCGGAAAGAGAACCAAAGGAGGCCCACATGTCATGATTACATAGAGATAAAGACCGAACGGGTAAAATTGTATAATCTAGAAGACTCCGAGAAGGCAAACCCCGGAAGCCGGGGGGCCCACACAGCGGGGTGGCCGGTCGGCCGACCCGGGGAGTCGGCCGACTCCCCACCTCCACCAATCGTGGAGTCTCGTGGATCCCGCCTCCACCGCCTTTGAGGATGAATAATTATCGTCCATTTAGGTCGGTTTGATCCGAGGGCTGTGGTTAATCCTAGGGGGCTATATATTCGAGCCCCCGGCCCCCGGGGTGAAACCCTAATTCATATTCCTAGGTCATTCAAGAGTTCATTCTCTCATCGTAATTCGAGAGAAGCCTTGAGCCACCATCTCAATTAGAGCTCCATAGTTTAGTAGCATAGCTACATAGGAATAGATCTAGAGGGAATCAAGCCTAGCTTGGAGTCCGGATCTGTCGGAGTTCTTGGTAATTCCCCTCTACATTCTTGTAATATTCATCATTGTTCGTGATACTATGAGTAGTACTTTATTCTATTCTATTATATCGACTTGACTTTGCTCTATTTGATTACGTTCTCAATTATATTGTTCTTAGTTTACTTTGATTATATGTTTAGCATAGTTGGACTAGAATTATGTTTATGCATAGGATCGTATAGCACTTGCTCATTAGATCGATGGGTGAGTGGTAAATATTGTGTAGGCGTGGTGCCTAGATTGTATTTATCTCGCGATTACACCCTATTGGCCGGGTCGTGTGGTAGATCGCGGAAGTGACAGTTCCGTTGAGTCCTTTGTATTCCATCCCCCGTTGGTAGGTCTTAGTAGAACAACCTATTACATTGAAGTCATTGCTATGTCTCTTGTCTTCTCGGTAATATCACTATGCATAGATGTAACCTTTTCCCGCCATGATTGCTAGATGTTCTTGCACTAATCATTGTATGCTTTGACCTTATAGTTAGAATAACATAGGATTATACCCTAGATCGTCCTAGTCCATGCTAGTGTTATAAGCTTAGAGTGCTAAGTTGAGATGGCTTATTACTATTATTTTATGTGGCTAAATGCTCTCATTTATCTTATGTCATTTATCATTCATTCCTATATTTTATGTGACACTTACCCCGTATGAGATGATCGATACGTACAAGGTTAAGCTCTCCATTATAGCATGTGCATTGCTCATCACTCATTATCCAAGGCATTCCCTTCCCTGGTAAAAATATAAATAACGATACCGGATTACTCCTGGTTAAAATGCTACATCGGTATTATCCGTGCGCTTGCGGATCCCATATTTATTTCTAGTAGCGGTTGCATTATTTAGTACCAAAGCATTTTTGGCGCCATGTTGGGGATGACAACCTAACACCGAGTGGCGTTAGAAATGTCAACAAGCATTTTTGGCGCCGTTCGCAGGGAAGGTTGAAAGCCAATGGATAATGAGCAAGCATTGCACTACATAATGAGATTGAGCACGTCACCATTCTCTACTCATACAAAGCCTTACCCTTGTTTTTCGTCTATTCTTATATCTTATGCGGGTAATGTATGAAAAAGACAATTCTTCCCGATAATTATATTGACAATCCGAAGCTTTATTCGGGAAGGCCGGAAGCAAGTTGAAGAAAACCAATCAATCATCATCATCATCAACTCAACTTGGAAGTTTGTCGAAGCGTAAAGTCAACCTTTCGTACGAGACTTGACACCAGCGTTTGAAGCCATGGCGAACAAGTCACTCCGCGAGTTCTCGGCTCCAACTACGGACAACATTCGATCTTGGACCAAATTGCGGACATCGAAGGAGCTTTTGAGCTCAAGCCTGCGCTAATCAACATGGTGCAAGCAAGCCGGCCGTGGGAAGGCCCATGAAGATGCTAGTGCTCATCTCCAACACTTCCCGGAGATTTGTAGCACATTCACTATCAAGGACGTCCCCGAGATGCTATACTACTTCGCCTCTTCCCATTCTCACTTTTGGGGAGAGCGGTGGTTCTACGCCAATAAGGAGAAGAATCCTACGTGGGCATTATGTTCCACCAATTTCTTGGCGAAGTTCTTCCCAATGGGCAAGACAAATGCTCTTCGCGGGAAGATATCAAGCTTTCAAGCAACACCATGATGAAACCGTCCCGAAGCTTGGGAGCGCTTTCAAGATTACATCCTCGAGTGTCCTCATCATGGCATGGAGAATTGGCGCTCATGCGGACATTCTACCATGGGCTCAAGAACAAGACACGTGAGACGATGGATGCCGCCGCCGGAGGTGCATTCTTATCACTCACTATTCCTCAGCCACAGCCTCTTGTGGAGAAGATGGCATCCAACCAAGGTTGGAGTGAAGAAAGAACTCGAGACCCGCAAGAGAGGAGGAGGAATGCACCAGCTGAAGGAGGTAGACATGTCTCGCCAAAATGGATCTACTAATGAAGAGGCTCGATGAGAGAGCCACGAGAGAAGAAAGAAGTCATGCATATACATGATGCTCGCATGACATGTGAAGAGTGTGGAGAGACCGGGCACAGGTGGGTGCTAACCGCCCGTAGCTGAAGGAGGACGTGAACTACCTCAACAACAACAACAATAATTACTATCGTCCTCGCAGAATCAAGGTTGGAATCGCAGCAGAGGCCTAACTACTCGTGCAACTATCAAGGTAACGGCTCCTCCTACAATAATTACAACCGGCCGCCTTTGAGAGAGTTAGTGCTTGAATCAAGGCAAGATGATGGACAATCTGTCCAAGAAGCCGACATCAAATGACAAGGTCCTAGAGACACTCAGCAACATCGAATGGATGGCTTTTCCAATGCCATCAAGAGTCGCTTCGCTTCAACAAGATACTTGAGTCGCAGTACAACAACCTTGTTAACCTTGCTCCCTCAACCGGTCAAGGTAATCGGCGGGACAACCCGAAGAGCTCGAGATCGCAAATCTTGTTGATATATTCAATGTAGAAGATAGCCCGGAGTGATCCATCGAAGGGGTCATGGATTGACTCAACTCGCCAATCAAGAAGGGCGATCCAGGGAGACCAAGTCATTCCGATCTCCATTGGAAGTATTAACTTTAATGAGGCAATCTGTGACTTCGGTGCAAGCATCAACATTATGCCAAGAGTGATATATGAGAAGCTATTCGGATGCCCCTTAGCATACACAACCATGTGCTTACGGCTTGCGATCGGGTCACTTCGTGTTCCTTTGGGAGTACTTGAAGACATATGTGTACGAGTAGGCAACTCGTATGTTCCACAGACTTCGTGGTAGTGGATACAAAGTGATGAAAGGTCCCCGTCATTTTGGGACGACCATTCTTGAACACCGCCGGAGCCATCATGTATGCCAACACCGCCAAGATCATCTTCAACATCAAGGGCAAGCGAGAAACCTTCTTCTTCAAGAACGAGTGCTAGTTCCAAAGACACCCTCATCAACGAACGTGAGAAGAAGAAGAATCCAGCTAAGAAGAGCAAGAACAAAGATAAGAAGACCAAGAAGACGGAGACAAAGTGAGGATGGTCACCGCAGTCCACAGGGAGCATGACCACTTACTCGATCCCCACGTCTAATCAAGAAGGATGACCTGTGTGTCCCAACCATTCAATGCTCCATCAACGAAGCTCTTTCAATAAAGCATGCCTGGTGACACCGGATCGGGCGTCAACATTATGGCCAAGGTAACTTATGAGTATCTATATGGCACTATGCCTTTGGAGCCTACCTATGCACGGTGCAGATGGCGAGACCGGACATTCCGCGTCGAAGGAGAAGTGAAGGATGTCCTCATCCAGATAGATGACCATTATGTCCCTACAGACTTCCTAGTCATTGACATGGGAGATGACTACGATCCTCCAATCATCCTAGGAAGACCATTTCGAACACCACCAGAGCTATCATCTATATCGGGACGGGGAGAGATCCATTTCCACTTTCCCACCGAGAAGGTACGCCGCTACTTCAACAATAATTATATAATCACCGAAGAGCCCAAGAAGAATAGAACAAGGAGAAGGCAGCGTACCCGTCGCCGCGTAACAAGAAGAACATCACTACGAGATGGATGGGCTAGCTATGAGGGAGAAGTGTCAAGATATGAAGACCGGTACCCGAAGACAAGAACATTATAGAAGAACCCGAAGAGGTGCTACCAACAAGAGAAACAAGTGGTCCAAGAAGCTTCCTCCTCAAGGTCACCCTCTCCAACAAAGAAGGTGTGGAAGGTAAAAGCAAAATCAGAATCAATTCCTACACAAGAGGCGACGTCATCGAGGCGCCGGCCAATGCGCCCTTGAAAAATGAGCGAACATGACAAGTCCGTTCGGAGGACTTAAAACCACCGAACGCCGCGCCAAGAGGTAACTTGGTATTTATCAGCATTACTTTTCAGCATTATATTTTTGCCTTAGCATCCTTATTTTCCTACTTGCACCTTAGTTGCATCTTTACTATCTCCGCATTTGGAAAGAAAATAAAGATGTTGTGCATTTGCATCCAGAAAATCGTCAAGCCCCATGTGGATAGTCATTCACTGTGGTGGCACAAAAATAATTTCTCAGCATATTTATTTCCCCTGTCTGCATTCCTTAAATAATAAAAAGATAAAAATAATTCTTGTGATCCCGTTAGAACAAGTCTAAGTTAAGAAAGTTCTAGACAACCAAGGCCTAGAGGTTTTATCACTAACGCTTAATCAGTTCCACAAGCTTTGTTGTCTATTTGAGCTTCACGTAACATCAAGGATCATGAAGAGCTAACGTGCGTAAGGACATCCAATCCCCCGTCGGAGTGCCGCCCGCGAAAATTGAATCTTTGTCTCCAACGGCAACTATCTACGACACTCCCGGAGGACTAGAACGTCTTCAAAGTGCTCGTCGGCAACATCGCCAGACTATGTCAACATCCAGCTTGGGGGAAAGCATCCCCGTGTACCAAGCTAAGTGTTTCCAACTTATCTATTTATGCTTTATTAGAGTGTGCTTTGATTAAAACAACTAAAAAAGATGCATAACCATAGAAACCCGAAAGATTTCCTTATTTATCTTTTCTACTTTTGGAGAGCTCTTGCAATCTGTCTTTAAAAGTGATCCCTAGAATAAACTCTACATGGAGATGATGAATAGTTGCTCGCCGTAATTCCTTTCAAGTACCTAGTTTTCAACCTTGCACTCTCCCGAGTTTTGGACACAACTGTTTAGATTTGAGATTTGCTCTGAACCGAAACTTGTGGGTAGCGAACACTTGATCTAAGTCTAGGTGGTTGACGGGTATGATATGGGAAGGTTTTGAGTCATTGTCCATCTTGTTCCTAGAGATACTAGAGTTCGGGAGAGTTTATCTTAAAAAAAAAAATATATTAAATTCCTGCATGATGAGTTCCTTTATGATGAGAGTTTAAATTCCTACCACACCATACATTCATGCTTACTAGATTAGGAAAACCCATCTGTTTAAATAGATCATATTGTAGATTTGAGTGTAGACTTTATAGGCATTGAGTGTGGTTATCTTTGTGGACCCATAAGGAATTAGTCACGCAGATAAAGTCAATACTATGTGCTCTCCATCCATTGATCTATGCTACTTCGTCCTCGAAGCACGCACCCATTTTATAAATACTACATTCATTATGTGCTACTTGTTCCTCGAAGTACCACCCACATATAGATCCATATCCACCACATATTGTGCTATCTCTACCCCGGAGATACGCACTTATGCCGCTCCTATCCCGGGAGTACGCATTCCCCACATATTGTGCTATCTCTACCTTAGAGACACGCACTTATCTTGCTCCTACACCGGGAGTACGCATCCATCCATTCATCCATCCACATATACATACGCCATTCATTTCACATCATCCAGTAAAAGGTTCTACTCCTATTCTAGGAGTGAACATCTAGACATAATCATCGCCGTTCTATTTGCCTACATAAAAGCTCTAGTCATTATCATTTCAAGTTATACACTCCCGTGCTAAAGTTTCGCTTTCGGAGGATTGGTTGCTCTATTAAAAAAAAAAAAAAAAAAAAAAAAAAGAAAGAAAAAAGAAAGAAAAAGAAAGAGTAGCCAAGTCCTTCCATTCAAGAAAGTTTCAAGGTTTCCGAATAAAGGGAGTCATGTTATCCCCAAAGGAGCGAGTGTAGAAGTAGATGTTCACCGGTTGAGTACCCCTCGTAATCATTTCCTTATCACCATCATCCTATCATCATCTCATCCATTCCATTTCCTCATTCACATGCACATATGACTTTATTATTATTTTAGTTCCTATTGGATCCATGTCTTAACCATGCAATATATGCAAGTGAGTTTGAGTGTCTCCCCACCTATGAGCTCCACATAAGCCTATTAGAAAGTAGGGTGAGAGAGAGAAGGCACTTTCCACTATGCCTTAGTTCCATAAATATCACATATTCTGAGAGAAGAGAGAAGGCATACACTACTCATGCCTTAGAGAGGATCCAGAAATACCACAAATGAGAGACTTGAAAGGTTCATACAAGGAACTCTGAGTTTTATTTCAAAACCTTGCAAAAACTCCGGGATAATAGTTGATCAAAGAGCGAGAAACATGGCGCTTGACTTGACCGTTCTATCTTTCAACTACTCAAGACCCAAGTGACGGTTACAAGCCCCATGGTGAAAGGTAATATGAGTGAGTTTTGAGTCAGGATAGTTCACTCTAATCCGGAGGAGAGTTCTTGTTTGAACGCATGTGTACTTGTGAGGAGTGAAAGTATTGTAGCAACTCCCTGATCCATCACGAGTCTATCTTTGCTCGGGGACGAGCAAAAGGTAAGCTTGGGGGAGTTTGTTGACGGTCGTTAAGTATCAATTTTATACCATCAACGCAGCAAGAGAAAGGACTAATATGAGTTCACACTGTTAGATATAGGGGTTACACCGAATTCCACGAGTTTTGGTGATTGTCTATTTCTGCAGGGGTTATCGGAAAGAGAACCAAAGGAGGCCCACATGTCATGATTACATAGAGATAAAGACCGAACGGGTAAAATTGTATAATCTAGAAGACTCCGAAGGCAAACCCGGAAGCCGGGCCCACTCCGGGGGTGGCCGGTCGGCCGACCAGGGGGAGTCGGCCGACTCCCCACCTCCACCAATCGTGGAGTCTCGTGGATCCCGCCTCCACCGCCTTTGAGGATGAATAATTATCGTCCATTTAGGTCGGTTTGATCCGAGGGCCGTGGTTAATCCTAGGGGGCTATATATTCGAGCCCCGCCCCCCGGGTGAAACCCTAATTCATATTCCTAGGTCATTCAAGAGTTCATTCTCTCATCGAATTCGGAGAAGCCGAGCCACCATCTCAATTAGAGCTCCATAGTTTAGTAGCATAGCTACATAGGAATAGATCTAGAGGGAATCAAGCCTAGCTTGGAGTCCGGATCTGTCGGAGTTCTTGGTAATTCCCTCTACATTCTTGTAATATTCATCATTGTTCGTGATACTATGAGTAGTACTTTATTCTATTCTATTATATCGACTTGACTTTGCTCTATTTGATTACGTTCTCAATTATATTGTTCTTAGTTTACTTTGATTATATGTTTAGCATAGTTGGACTAGAATTATGTTTATGCATAGGATCGTATAGCACTTGCTCATTAGATCGATGGGTGAGTGGTAAATATTGTGTAGGCGTGGTGCCTAGATTGTATTTATCTCGCGATTACACCCTATTGGCCGGGTCGTGTGGTAGATCGCGGAAGTGACAGTTCCGTTGAGTCCTTTGTATTCCATCCCCCGTTGGTAGGTCTTAGTAGAACAACCTATTACATTGAAGTCATTGCTATGTCTCTTGTCTTCTCGGTAATATCACTATGCATAGATGTAACCTTTTCCCGCCATGATTGCTAGATGTTCTTGCACTAATCATTGTATGCTTTGACCTTATAGTTAGAATAACATAGGATTATACCCTAGATCGTCCTAGTCCATGCTAGTGTTATAAGCTTAGAGTGCTAAGTTGAGATGGCTTATTACTATTATTTTATGTGGCTAAATGCTCTCATTTATCTTATGTCATTTATCATTCATTCCTATATTTTATGTGACACTTACCCCGTATGAGATGATCGATACGTAGACAAGGTTAAGCTCTCCATTATAGCATGTGCATTGCTCATCACTCATTATCCAAGGCATTCCCTTCCCAAAGTGGTAAAAATATAAATAACGATACCCGGATTACTCCCCTGGTTAAAATGCTACATCGGTATTATCCGTGCGCTTGCGGATCCCATATTTATTTCTAGTAGCAGTTGCATTATTTAGTACCAGCATTTTTGGCGCCATGTTGGGGATGACAACCTAACACTGAGTGGCGTTAGAAATGTCAACAATTACCAAGAACTCCGACAGATCCGGACTCCAAGCTAGGCTTGATTCCCTCTAGATCTATTCCTATGTAGCTATGCTACTAAACTATGGAGCTCTAATTGAGATGGTGGCTCGGCTTCTCGAATCCTCTCGATGAATGAAGAGAGAATGAATTAGGGTTTTACCCGGGGGCCGGGGCTCGAATATATAGCCCCTAGGATGAACCACGGCCCTCGGATCAAACCGACCTAAATGGATGATAATTATTCATCCTCAAAGGCGGTGGAGGCGGGATCCGCGAGACTCGACGTGATTGGTCGAGGTGGGGAGTCGGCCGACTCCCCCTGGGCGGCCGACCCGGAGGCTGCCGGGTGGGGCCCTTGCCTTCGGGGTCGCCTTCCGGAGTCTTCTAGATTATACTTTTTAGCCGTTCGGTCTTTATCTCTATGTAATCATGACATGTGGGCCTCCTTTGGTTCTCTTTCTGATAACCCCCTGCAAAAATAGACAATCACCAAAACTCGTGGAATTCTGTCAGTGTAACCCCTATATCTAATAGGTGAACTCATATTAGTCCTTTCTCTTGCTGCGTTGACGGTATAAAATTGATACTTAATGACCGTCAACAGATGTCATGTTCACCTGGCTGAAAAAGGGTGGCAAGTATTCTTCTTTCGACAAACATCGGCAATTCCTGCCCGAGGGCCATGAATTGAGATGGGATGAAAAGCACTTCACAAAAGGTGTTCAAGTCACCGACCCCATTCCTGAGCCTAGGAGCCCTGCCGCTGTCCTTGCCGAGTTACAGGCTCTCCAAATTGATGAAGTGAACGGTGGTTTTATTGGATATGGTACCACACACATGTGGACTCATATATCGGGCTTGTATAGGCTACCGTACTTCAAGGACCTTCTTCTTCCACACAACATCGATGTAATGCACACAGAGAAGAATGTCGCTGAGGCACTCTGGGCAACACTCATGGACATTGGTAAGAAGTCAAAGGACAACGTTAAGGCTAGACTAGACATTGAAACGATTTGTGATAGACCAAAGCTTGTGATGAAGAGCCCTGTGGCAGGCAAGAGATGGAAAAGGGGCCCGGCCGATTACGTCCTGAAAAGGCCAGTTAGGAAGGAAATACTGAAGTGGATGACGACGTTGTGGTTCCCTGATGGGTATGCGGCGAATCTGGCTCGGGGAGTGAACTTGGAGACTATGAAAGTGTCAGGGATGAAGTGTCATGACTTCCACATATGGATTCAGCGGATCCTTCCCGCGATGACCCGGGGATACCTCCTCGAGCCAGTGTGGCGCGTCTTGGCAGAGTTGAGCTTTTTCTTCCGACAGCTTTGTGCCAAGCAGTTATCTCGAGAAGTTTGTCGTGAACCGGAGAAGGTTGCACCTCTATTGCTCTGCAAGTTGGAGATGATATTTCCACCCGGCTTCTTCCTATCGATGCAGCATATGATTTTGCACCTACCAAGAGAGGCATGGTTGGGGGGGCCCGTGCAACACCGTTGGTGCTATCCAATCGAGAGGTGTCTAAAGCTACTTCGGAAGAAGTGTAAAAATAAAGCCAAAATTGAGGCTTCCGTGGCAGAGGCATTCATTATGGAGGAGGTGTCGACATTCACACAGGCGTACTATACCGAAAAACTTCGCAGACCGCGAGATCCAACCCCTCGTTACAACGTCGAGGAGAACTCATCGATCCTCAGCCTTTTCAAAGGGGATCTCAGAAAAGGAAGCGCAGGTGCCAACAAGAACTTGACCCATGAGGATTGGGCCACTATCATGATGTACTTGTTGTTGAACCTTGATGAGTGCCTGGATTATCGAAGTAAGTTCTCGTCCGCTTGTTTCATACGCCGTCATAAAATATCCTCTTACCTATCGATCCGACAACCCTGTCTCTTGTTTTTCAGGGAATTCATTAATATTCACTGGAGCGGCAATACTGCTCCTACCTCGCAACAAGAGGACCATCTTCTTAGACATGGCAAGCCCAACTTCGTTTTCTGGTTCTGTTCAAAGGTACCATCCGAGTAACCTCGTTCCGACTTTGTGATTCCACTTTGCTCCTAGGATAGAGTAATTTAACGATCGAACCGTCCTAACCCTGCAGGCCCAGACAGATCCGCAAATGAGTGCTGAATTGAGGGAGGTGGGCCTTGGCTTCAACCGTAAGGTCAAGTCATACACTGTTTATGATGTCAATGGCTATCGCTTTCGCACTAGAGGCTACGAGGAGAGCCGGCCCCAACAAAAAACCACGTGCAGCGGAGTTCGTACGCCCGGCAATGATACATTGGACTATTACAGCATAGTCGAAGAGATATACGAGCTCGAATTCAAGGGTGGCAGTTCTTTGAAGCCAGTGGTATTCAAATGCCATTGGTTCGATCCTTATGTCACGAGACAAGACCTTAAGATTGGGAAAATCGAAATTCGACAGGATTCTAATTATAATGGAGACGATGTCTATATTGTGGCTAACCGAGACACCAACCAAGTTTATTACCTTCCATGGGCGTGCCAAACTGACCCAAGGCTTGCGGGTTGGAGCCTTGTGCACCAGGTATCGCCACGTAGTAAAGTTGCTCCCCCAAATGATGATGATTACAACTTTGATCCAATGACAGATGAGTTCTATCAACCTGAGGGGCTGGAAGGGCGATTCGAGATAGACATTTCTACGCTAATGAGCATGGAAGTAGACAACGACATCGATGAGGACGAGGGTGATGACGTGCTGGATGCTAAGGACTTACAACTCCTTGAGCAATGGCAGAGGAAGCGCGAAGGAGTTGTTTTGGACGATGACGATGACGATGGCGATGGAGATGATGAGGATGATAGTGATCTCGACAACATCGATAGTGATGATGAGGAAAGTGGTGACGACGTCGCACCGGTCGTATTGCCATACGCGGAGATTATGTCGCCTCCACGTAATACAACTACTTGTCATTTACAATTATGTTTCTTTATTTACAACTACTTGTCATTTACAATTATATTTCTTTATTTACAACTACTTGTCATTTACAATTATTATTATCACCTTGCAATTTATGCTAATTGTTTTAATCTTTGTCATTGCAGGCACTCGGCGGAATGCCAGGCGGTAGGAAGCAACAGCCGAAACGGAACTGCCGCTCGCGCTTCGGCGGTCGCGGCTTGGAGGTGCCGGACGTGGAGGAGCCAGCCGGTAGGGAGGAGGAGCCGGTTGGTATGGAGGAGACGGCCTGCAGCGGCCGTCTCCGGTCCAGGAGGCTGGAGTTCGAGACGACGACGACGACGACGACCGGGGACGGTGGCAGCGGCAGCGGCGGCGGCGACGACGACGACGACGACGGGGGCCACTGCGACGGGGGCGACGGGGGGACTTCCTCAGGTTCGAGGAAGCTCTTCGAGCACGGGCCCTCGACGCTCCCTAGCCGAAAGCCGCTCCCCCACCATCGCAAGGTGATTTCACCCGTCGGCGACAAGTAAGTAAACTACTTTGTTCACATTGTTCATATGGCATGTTGGAAACCGAACTGCAGACTAACAGTTGTTGTTAATGACTCATGCAGGAGCTGGGTGTTTCCCAATGGGGCAAGAGGTTCACGCCATGTCAATGGCATCCTCTCCCTGCTGATTAGGGAGTACTACCCTGGCATGGTCACCATCGAAGGTGTTCGACACCCGCCCATGCAGTGGGACCACTTCCACCTGCACACCGTCCCCGTCCCCGAGCCCAAAGGCTGCGATCGTGCTGGTTCACCTGCACGTGAGCCACTTGCGGCGAAGATCAAGAGGGAGTTTTGGGTGAGTGTTTTCATCACAATGCATTTCTCAATACTACACATTCGTTGGACGTTCTTCAAACAATGAAATGATACATGATGTCTGCGTGCAGGGGTACTTCAAGTGCGCGGATGGGAAGCAGGCCAGGGCGGAGATCGTGCTGGAGAATGCCTGCCACTCATGTCTCAAGGACTTGTACCACGAGGCGCGCATCCAGTGCGTCATCAACCACTATCGCAACGTGCTTGGCGAGGCGATCGATAAGAAGCGAGTCAGGGAGGAGATCGTGCTGGAGAGGGAGACCGACCTCACCGAGGAGGAGTACTTGCGGGTAATTAAGCATGAAACATTCGTTCTTATTTCTTCCGTGAAACATTCAATTCATCTTCTGACATGTCAAATACTTGATGTTTCTTAGTGGATACCGGGGTGGTGCGACAAGGACCCGCAATGCTGGGAGGAGATTGTGCGCTACTGGAGATCGGACAAGGCGTACGAGGTGAAAAATGAGCGTCGGGAGCGCAGGCTCAAGAATGCGGGGGTAGCACACCACCAAGGGAACCGGTCCCTCCCGCAGTTCATGGACGCATGGGTATGCTCCTTTTGATCTATTTACTGTAGCGCTCAATCTATTTACCTCTAACCATGTTTGTGTTTTCATCGCAGAGGGAGTCCCATGGTGGGGAGGAGATCAACGAGGTGGTGGGGTACACCCTTTCTCACAAGGGCAAAGCGTCGGACCCGGACAACAGGTTCGACCCGGAGGACGGGCCGGACGCGTACACCAACGCGAACGTCCACCCCAAGCTCATCGAGTACAGCGCCACGTTTCGCCAGCGCCATGGGAACGAGAAGGACCCCGCCACGGAGCCCCTGGACCCAGAGCTCGTGATGAGGTTGGGAGGAGGGAAGCAGCACGTCTCCTACTGGATGGCCAACAGTGCCATCGACCCGACCACTACTCCCACGCTGAGGGAGATTCGAAAAGCCAGCTCCAGTAGCTCCTCCGGAATCCCCATAGCGCCCCGACGGCCGAGCGCCGCCCAGATGTACACGCAGATGGAGGTAAGTGTGGTTCCATTCGTCGTTCACTCGTTTCACACACGATCCACCTTGGCTTCACATACCATCAACCATGTGCGGGTGTAATATTGCAGGCTAGGTTCGCAGAGCTGCAGGCCCACCAGGCGGCCCAGGACACGGCCCACCAGCAGCAGCTGGTGGCGGTGGAGGCGGCCCACCAGCAGCACCTGGCGGCACTGACGCAGCACCACCAGCGTCAGATGGTGGACCTGGCCAGCTTCCTCCGGTCCCAGCACCCGGGCACGCAGGAGCTTCCTCCCTCGCTCTTTGCTCCACCACCAGTCCCAGTGCCTGCTCCTGTTCATGGTCCGGTGAGTATATATATTGCCTTTTGCTTTAGCTTGTGCGGCCATCCTGCAGGTACTATACTAATTACCTCACTTGTCCTTTGTGCAGGCTCCGTCGGCGGGTTCGAACCCGACTCCTGGTGCCAGCCCTCCACTGGGTGCCAGCCCTCCACAGCACGGCTGGCCAGGGTACCTGACCTACCCCACCTACCCCACGCAGCCGTACACGTGGGCTCCTCCACAGTCGCAGGGCTACTCCTCGTGGCCGGGGGCGCAGACGCAGTAGGGGCCTCGCCCAGGATTATGGCACTACGAGGCGGCGCCGTCAGGGTGGAGTCAGCCACAGGCACAGCCAGGGGGGTCTCCGTGGGAGCAAGGTGGGGCGATGGGACCCCTGGGGACGGCGCCACGAGCTAGGTACCTTTGCCTCCCTCTTCTGGACTAGTAGCAATGCATGTGGACTTGTATGTTGGACTTGTTGGACATGTTGGACTTGTTGGACATGTATGCTGGACATCCTAGTGTATTTGGACATGTATGCACTCGTTTCGTGACGTTATGTGTATTTTGGACATCTATCGATGGATTCGGCGAATGTTGATGTATGGATTCATGTTGAGATCGAATCCGATGATGAAATGCGGTTTATATGCTATATTGTTGTTATAAATGTGATCTATGGTATATATATGCTATAAATATGGTTCGAATGCAAGAAAACAGCTAAAAGAAAAGAAAAAAAATTTCCCAGCTTTGCCGACAGCATGGGTCATAGCTGTCGGCAAAGCTGGGATTCTAACCCAGCAAAAATCCCCAGATTTGGCGACAGCTTGTCTTTGCCGACAGCTATGGCCGAGGCTTCGCCGACAGCCGGCCATAGCTGTCAGCAAAGACATCGCCGACAGGAATCAGCGGCTGTCGGCAAAGAGTTCGCCGACAGGAATCAGGGGCTGTCGGCGAAGCCTTCGCCGACAGCCACCACAGTGCTGTCGGCGAAGCGAACGACAGCCGAGTTGACGGCGCTGTTCCTTCGCCGACAGAACACGTGGCTGTCGGCGAACTGACGCCGACAGCGCCCGTGTTCCTGTCGGGAAATAGGTCTTTGCCGATAGGATTTTCGCCGATAGGGCTTCGCCGACAGGAACAGAGAAACCCTGTCGGGAAACCTTTTGCCGACAGGATGAGAGTGAAGCTGTCGGCGAAGCGCGCGATCCCAGTAGTGTAAGAAATATAGTTACGCTTAAGTATATACCTCTATTACTGTAGTAACGTATGGACTATGCTTGAGTATGCAAGAACAGTAATTTTTAGTAACATGATGTTAGTTTTAAAAGTGATCTAAGATGACTAGCGACAAATAAATCATGTACACACGATTAACGTGATGTTGCTGTCAAAAAGAAAAAATCGTTACAGATCACTTTAGTCTTTCCACATTAAAAAAACTAATTTTGCAGGTATATCACGTTTGATCTTTATTTTTCAACTTACAGGAAAAGAACATGCATGTTAGAAAAGCAAGATAATTTTGATCTCATCCACATGTCACATTGCATCAAATAGGAAAGTTCAATCATGCATGAATATTAGATGTATTCCCTCCATCCAGAAATAAGTTCGTTTTAGACATGATTTAAGATACCAAGGAGTGATTAATTTTGGAGTCTATTTTTCATTGTTTGCCCTTATTAAATAGCTTTTTGGTCGTCCATAAGATGAATAACCCTGTGCGTTCGACCTGTTACCAAGGCGAGCTTGTAGGTGAGCAGGCGCGGGTTCGATCCCTTTCTTTTGTTTTTTGTTGTCAGACTGCGTTTTTTTTTTATTTTGTGTGCGCGCACAGGACTGCTTTTTTTTTTTTTTGTGATTTGTTGCGTGCATGCGTGCATATGAAGCGAATGCAGCGCTCCCAGTGACGTGTTGGCTGTTTTTTGTTGCGAGGAGGACAGCGTTCTACGTGACGTGTTGGCTGTTTTTTGTTGCGAGGAGACAGCGTTCTACGTGTTGGCAGTTTTTGCTGCGAGGAATGAGGTTTTTTTTTTTTTCTTTTTTGTGCGCGCATGCAGCGCATCCAGTCAGGCCCGAGCGGGCGAGTGGCTCCGGTGTTATTGTCGCGTTACTGACCGCGCCGTAAACGAGACTGCAAGGGCAAACTCGTCTAATCTAACGCTGGTCCACCTAAAACGAATTGTTTTCTGAAAACTCATCAAGACTCTGGAACCAACTTATCTTAGGATGAAGGGAGTATTTAATAAGAAGATATTTTCTCTGTTCATTCTATATTTCTTCTATTACCTGGTAATATGTGATAATTTACATCTGGATCAATGGTCCATAGTCAGTGGCGGAGCTCGGCAAGAAATTTAGGTGTGGCATAATTTTTTAACAACATCGTACTACCACAATGAATATCAAAAATAATTTATTGATACAACAAATACAAATTAAACA
Source organism: Themeda triandra (assembly GCA_018135685.1). Taxonomy (NCBI): domain Eukaryota; kingdom Viridiplantae; phylum Streptophyta; class Magnoliopsida; order Poales; family Poaceae; genus Themeda; species Themeda triandra. Next base: position 856,343 of record JAENPR010000105.1, read on the forward strand.
AGAGTGAAAAGGAATACCCAAGAGCTAAAAAAACCTATGAATTTGAATAACAAATGAGTTAGTGCATAATGTTGTTTATCTAAGCAACAACGAGGAGACATGCCACCATCTCCTTCATAACCTGCTGCCCTGCTACTTACCGAAAAAAAGAAAAACCTGCTGCCCTGCAACGCTGGACTAAGCTGCTGAGGCAGATAGGCAGCACCGTAGCAGCACGCACCACGGCAGCAGGATAGCCTGGCAAGGGGCGCCGGCGGGCCACACAGGCAGCAAAAGGTCGTGAGCGAGCGGCGGCCGCTAAGGGCGGCACGACGGTGGCCTGATGATAGGATGACTTGCAGCGCAGTGACGAAATGAACTGTCGGGGGGATTCCATTGGGGATCGAGAGCAAGGCACTGGCTGTTGATTTCCTAGGCTGATGGGCTCTCTTCTCGTATTGGGTCGGCTTTTATTTGCTGGCTCTATCGTGCGCCACTGCCCCTCTCTAAAAGACGCGTTAAGAGTCCAGCTGCCCTGTCGCGCTGTCGAACGCCAAACGCCGCCGCTCGACTGCCGCGCCTGAGGAAGAAGAGAGGGGTACCAGGGGCTCGTTGCTGGTGGTAGGTGTGGCAGCTGCCACACCTTGCCATATGGAGAGCTCCGCCTCTGGTCACTTCGGAGTATCATAACAAAACCCACATAGTATAGTAAATATGTTGTTGATTGGTTTAGCTGAGTTCCATCATTTCTGTCGACCTCCATCAACCATAAATGCTAGACTAATGCTAATCAAAATTATTTTTCTTGATTTTTATTTCAGTTGTCAGAGATTCAGCTGCTTGCCTCTTGATCGTCGGTGGGAGGAGTTTGTGGCTCAAATTGGTTGATTTCAAGACGTTAGGAGCATTTTGGGTAGTCCTGTCGGTCTACTACATGACATCTTCTTTCAACATATCTATGTGCTCATGATAGACCTTTGCGTGCTTTAAACCTCTAATAATGTTGCTCGACGATCATGCCCGTTGTTTACTATATTTCCTTTCACTCAGCGTACCTGCAAGTATGTTTGGAACATAAATGATTTGTGTGTTACGTTAAATGAGTCTTAAATTTGGCTTTCGTATGCCTCCGCATGCATGCCTGCGCTCCAACGGGTGTACAGTTATTTGCATTGCGGATTTTCTCCAACTGGTGAAGGTAGCTCTTTCATTCACTTCGTTGCTATGATCTTGGCTACTATATTATTGATTTATTGTAAATTGTGGTGACGAATGCTGTCACAGCTCCCATGTCATGGAATTTATTCTAATCTAGGCAGCCACACGTGTTTTTTTCGCAATTTTTCGATTTTTACGAGATACGCACAAGTGCAGTCTCTCTCATGCGTTACCCCCTCACCTCTACACCCTAGAGTCACATCTAAAATAAAAGGTAGAAACATTTCTCTCATATTCACTCGACCAAATTTTGAATGTAGATTTGAGGTCCTAAAGAAGGACCACGATAAAAGGCGACCAGTCGTGCGCTTCGGGAGCGCGCCACCCGGCTCCGCCCCGTGACCGTTGCATTTCTCCTCGTGCACGCCTTTGTCCTTGCTCTGCCCCTCGACCCCGCACTCCCTAACCTCCGGCGCGACACCTCTGTAGGCGTCGTCCTCGCCTTGGCCCCGCCCTCTCCCCTCGATCCTGCCCACCCAAATCCTAGGGCAGGGTGTCGTGCCGCCCTCGCCACCAGCCCCACCCAACCGCCATCTCCCACCACCTCGGCGGGAGGCGCTCCCGCTGCCCCGCCTTGCCGCCATCTAACTTGCCTCCACTGTCGTGTCGCGTCCGTTGCCCCCTAAATCCCCTTCTAAGCCCGTCGGTGAGGAGATGGAAACCCTAATGCTAGTGGGCTCCTCACTGGAACCCTGGCCGCCTTATTCTTCCTCTCTGACATGGGCGTGGGAGTATGCGTGTGAGCCGGCACATCGTCCGGTCATGCTCTGGCGCGACGGGTCGTTTAATAGAATTTGCGCTACGGAATTCAAATGAAAAAAGCTTCAACTGCAAAATTTTAGATATCATCATGACCTACAACTTTGCTTTTGACCGTTTTCCCATCCGAGGTTGTTTGAGACAGGAAAAGGTCTAAATTACTCCCCTAAAGTTTGATATTTGCCAGGATAACTAATATCTGGTTCAATTTACTCCCTAGCTATTTGAGTTAATCCAGTTTACCACTTAACAAAATTTGTTATTTTTGTTTCCTCACGAATAAGTTGAGTTTTAATATCAATTTTTTTGTGATGTGATAGAGGATAATATGAGTTATATTTGAAAAAAAATCCATATTGGATTCCTGCCTTGCCATTCAGCATTGACTGGCTCGACAACCAAAGAGTCCCTAAGAGCAGTTTGCTCTAGTATGTTGATTCAGAGGGTGCAAAGGGATATTATAGATTGTGGCAGAAGTTGTGCAATACACTAAAGGCGTTGGAGCTTGCTAGAAATTGCAATTGCTAGAGTTTACAAACAGTGAGAGGGAATATATGCTGCCGATCTAGTCCTAGTCGCATATTGCACCAGCGACTCGGAAACATAGCCATTTGCCTGCCAAAGTACAAACATGCATGATCAATCACTACTAGAAAAATTAACTTCAATCACCTTGTTTGAACCATCATGATTAGTCACTGGTACAGAAATTAACTTTAGAGGTGGGCATGTGACATTAACTAAGCACTACCACAGGCGAAGTTTTCGGAGCCCCCTCCCCCCGGCGTGGTGTTTCCAGAGGGCAATCCCGTTTGCCTGTGTCAAAACCCCTCTAAAAAGCTTGATTTCCAGAGGGCAATTCCGTCCGCCAATGCTTTGGGCCAGCGGAACGGGTAGATGGGGAGGAGGCATGTTAGGGTAACTAATATAAAGGATTATAACCATTTTGGGCCCCTCAACTCTTGCCTTTTTCTGATTTTGATCCCCAACAACAAAACCGTCTAACTTTAACAAATCAACAATCAAAATGTTCAATTTTATTGCCTAGAGCCATCTGAAAACGTCTCACAACTGTCTCGGAGATCAAAATTGAATGGTTTTGATAATTGAGGTGCCAAAGTTAGACAAGGCAAGAGTTGTGGTGCCAAAAATGGATATAATCAATTACTTTATCTTTTAGCATGTTTGTGCAAATATTTATATATTTAGATTTACTTATTGATAATAATTTGCATTTTCATTAAATGAAATATTTATCTACACTTTTATTGGATTTTCATATGTTAGGTTATGAAAATATTTTGGTGGAATACTCTCTAAAATGACAAAGAACAAGCATGAGAATCGAAAACAATATATATAACGAAAAAAAACAAGCTACAAATTTGATCTTATATTGCTGGCTCAAACAGAAAGCCGACAGTGATATTATTTTGGCGATGCTGGGTCAAGCCACGGCCTGGAATTGGAATATCATTGTCAGTTCTTATCTTTAACTGGCAAAGTTATTGTGTCACTGCTGGTGCATGGTTCGAGCCATCTTTGATATTATCCTAGTTCATACTATTGAAATTTTTTGTTAATGATAATTTTAAAATTATAATGGATCATATTATGATCAATGATAATTTAAATCTTTTACTAACGATAGTTGAGGGGTCAAAATAGACTTAATCCTAATATATAAATGGGCTGATCCCTTGCTTAGGTGGGTCTTATAGGATGTCCGTTTTTGCATGTGACGTCTAGAATGCCCTGTTGTCTTGGTAAATACACCACCTATCTCTAAGAAATGCTGAATATTTTTTTTGTTGACATGGTGAAATTTTTACTGTCTGTTTAAATAAAATAGGTTCCGCCTCTCCTAAAATTGCATTGTATCGACGGTAAACTGGTAACAAGTATGGTAGGATCAAATCACTGGATGAACACCAATTATTGGGACGAGGATAAGCAGCCGAAGACGGGAAAGAAATGCCTGATCATGCTCAACACAAACCAAAACTGGAAATTTGGGTTGAAAAGGACAGGTGATTTAGCTATATATGCCATCTATATATGCCATGTGAGCAGCAGCAGCTTGATAAATCTTTGCATATAGAGGGAATCTAAGAGAAAATAAAGGCGTAGGTACTGCCCGGCCGTCGTCAATGTGGGCCGTCGTCAATTTTGGCGAGGAAAACGACCTCCGCTGCGAAGGTCCCCGACAGAAAATGGTGGTGTCACTGTATATTCACATGGATGCAGTCCCACTTTGTTTGACATCGAGCTCCCTAAATTTCAGAAAATGATGACACGGTACTGCTTGCCAACAGTACCATTCCTGGCTTTTCGTGATTCCTAGGCATACTCCCAGACTTCATCCTTCGCCGGCGGAGTGAGGCGCTCGTCGTCCAACCGGTACAGCACCGTTACATCTGGGATTTTCAGGCCTCGTTTAGTTCACCCTAAACTCCCAACTTTGATACTATAAAAAAAAAGATTTCCTATCACATCAAACTTATGGTACATGCATGGAGTACTAAATATAGATGAAATTAAAAACTAATTGCACAGTTTTATTGTACTTTGTGAGACGAATCTTTTGAGTCTAATTAATCAATATTTGGATAATATTTCACAAATACAAATGAAATTGCTACAGTGCGCTACAGTGTGTGAACGCCTGAATTTGGAATCCCAATTTTGGGATCTAAACAAGGCCTCAGTCTTGCTAAACACTTACATTTCATGAGCATAAGCATCATCATGCATGACATTGGCTAAACATGGATTGTCATTTCATGTGTAATGCTAGAATTGTTGATTTGTGCTTGAAATGCATGAAACATGATAAAGTAGTACAAGTGTTTGATGCTTGATCACTAAAGCAATCTAGACATACTTAGGGAACTAAATGAATCTCGGTTTATGTTAATGACTTTGGCTAATTATGCTTGGATCAATAGGTTGACTTGGTTGACCTATTGAATGTCTTTGCTTGATTTATTCAAAAGTGTTTCAAAAGTTCAAAACTGGCTTTTAACCTCTTAATCAACCTTGTGTAGAATTTTATAAGGAACAAATCATCCACCTACCACTTTTTGTGAAGATAGCTATAAGGTGCTAAAAATAGGTGGGTTAAGGCAGAAGCTAGGGGCTGTTTTTATAATTAGAATATTTCTAAGTCATTGAGTTGCTGACAGTTGTCGGTTGGCAATGCCGCGTTCTCCTAATTCTATTAGGTAACATGAGTTAGCCCAATTAGAAAATATCTAACCTAGTGGGACACGACATGCCAAAAGTTAGGATCAAATTGAGTTAGTTTAGCCATCCAATTTTGTGAAATAGGGTCTCTAGGTCAAGTATGATTAGCAGATTGGCAATGCCACATTGACAACCAATTATCTCTTAAACCGTTGGCCTAATGACCATAAACCCTTAATGAAAATTGTTAAGCATCATTTGGTGAACAACTTTCCTTTTTGGCCCATGCCTTCGGCCCATAGTTGGCCCATACCGCAAGCCCAAAACGGCCCATTAGCGCACGCCAGGTGTTCGGCCAAATGCCGCAGCGCCGACACGCGTCCGCGGCCGTGGCGCCGTGCATGCTTGCTGCGCGCCCGACTATGCCTCTGTGTCGCCGCCTCGGCCCTCGGCCGTGCGAAGGGGACGCCGTGTCCCTCGTCGCCCTCGTCACTCTCTCCAGTCCTCTCTCTCTCTCTCTCTCTCTCTCTTCCTCTCGCACGGACGAACGCGGGCAGAGCCGCTTCGTCGTCGTCACCATGGCGCCGCACAAGCTCCGCCACTGCCACCCACTCCCGCCGAGCTAGAGCATCGCCCGAGCCCGCTGCCGAGCTCGCGCTCGCGCGCAGCTCCTTGTCGGCCATCTCGCCTCGCGAACCTGCCACCGCTGAGGCCGCACGGAGTGCGTCGCGGGACGGCAGTTCGCCGCTGCCGCGCACTTCTTCCTCCGCACCTCCTCGTTGCAAAATGAGGCCGTCATCGCCTTTACCGCCTTGTGCCGTGCCTGCCGCACCCCTTCCCCATCCGAATCCGTCGCCGGAGCCTCGACCTCACCGGACCGGGCGGCTGGGAGCCGCCGGCGTGCGTGGGAAGGCCACCACGGGCCGCCACGGGGGCCATCTCAGGCGCTGGCGGGTGCGCCTTGCTGCCACGGAGCTCCGCCGCCGCTCCAGGGGCGCCGACGAGCCGTCATCGGCCCTCCCCAAGTCTCCTCTGTTCCTCCACACGCCAGGGACCTCGCCATTGGAATTTGAAGATTGGTAAGGGTTCCTGTGTAAAACGTCCAGACACAGTGGTTTCTGGATCTACTCTTGGTTAATTTCTAGAAAACACAGGGGCTAAATTGCAAAGTGTCTGTCTTATTTGGGATTAAGAAAATGATTTCCAGATTTTCTTTTTAATCTTGCAAAATTCATAGAAGTAGCTAGGATTGTTCAAATTAGGTGATTCAACTTGCATTATTTTTCTTATGATGTGTACTATCTGTGAAAAATATCACATACCATGTTGGAGATACTTTTCTGTGTAGCTCTAAGTAATTATTGATTGGGGATTAAACTAAGGAAATTCATAAGTAATTGTATAGAACTCAGAAAAATATGATTATTGTCTTGTTCATCTTGTGTTGACATGTTCTTCCTATTGAATGCTTAACATGGTCATGTGTTATGTAAAAATATAGAATTGTAGTTCATGTGTGCTTTAGGAGTTATCATTGGAATAATTCACAAATGAATTATATAGGTATAATCTGAGGTCAATAATTTTTGTAAGCTTCTTATTTGCTATGATGTAGCTCTAGATGTGATTAAAGTCATGGTTTGGTCAACTTGGTAGACAAAGTATTTTTAGGTGATCCTCTGCCATGTCACTTGTCATTTTTGTGTAGGGCAGTAGAATCATCCAAATGGGATGAAATTTGGATGATGGACTGTTGACATGTATTGCCTACTGTAATTTTTGTAGGATTTTAGGAGTAGTGTAGATGTATGTTCCTGTTCAAATCATAGTTAGATGAATTAGGGTTTAAACCAATGATGCTATGGTTTACCTAATGATAAGTTAGCTTTCTGGGAAACTTGTCAGTGTATGATATGCTTATAATTAGTGTATCTATCTATTGTTAAAATTTGGTGGTCATTGGATGAATAATTTAGAAGTTGTGGCTCTTGCAAGTTGGTTTGGCAGAGCTGTTTATTTGCTGTTTGGCCAGAACCAGTCCTGATGTTATCTGTTTTAGGACGTCTTGGTGTCTTAAGATGTTTTGTGGGCAATTTCATAATCTTTCTAGATTGTCCTTTTTCAAGTTCATTGGAGTTATAGAAATTTAGTTATGAATTTATCCTTGGTCGGCTGATTGTAGGTCTGCAATGGATAATGAACCTTGAATGTGTTAATGTTGTAAGTAAAGCTTAGTGATAGGGGTTCACGGTGATTAGTGTGTGTATGATTGATTGTTAGTGAGTAGGTCATGATGGATGAGTTAAGATGATTATGCTTAAGTGTAGATCTTTGGCTTTATAGGCTTGATTGCTAGTGATAAGTGTAAAAGGGTATAAGGGTCATTCATATATGAACATCCATAATCGTCGACCATTCATGATCATGCATATGCCCCAGTAGTCATGTATTCATACATACGCACATGCATCATTCCAGGATCATGATTATAACACTTGTTGTGAAGTCGAGGATCCCGAAGGTCAAGTCGGGAAAGGAGTTCCCGCACAGGAGGTGATCGGGAACCAGACGGGGGAGTGACCGAGTACCTGGAACCTCGACCTCACTCGACAATGAAAGGCAAGCCTCGGAGCATTCTCTCCTACGGTTTGCCAAAACTAACTTGCATCATTTTATTATTTATGCTGCATTACGTTAGGCGTTGATCGATACCTTTGATGCATTACCTACCTTGACCACTTGATACCTACCCTGATTAAGTGTAGGATGAGTAATGCTTAGCCTTGCTTAACAACATGGTAGAAGTCGGGTGGTTCGCTTTAATCATCCGTGAGAGTAGGGAATTATGCATGAAATGGTTGGATCGGGAAAGTAAGATTGAAACATAACCAAACGGGTGTAAGGAACTTTGCCTTACTTCGTCACTCGGTCATTTTGAACGCTTCTCACATTTATGTGGTGATATGGCACCCTGAAGCCTAGTATCTCTGTTTGGGTCGGGTTTCGATCTGCTGGACGCACTGTACTGGTGTTGGGGTGGGTCAGGACGCGGTGGTAAGACTGATGTTGGTACCCGACTAGAGGCAGCCGATGAGTACTGGGTACGAGTGGTTCCTATTGATCCCAATTCCGAACGAACCAACGGTGACCTATCACTCACTTTGGCAAGTGAGTGGGGTTTGTGTGAGAAATTATCGCCAGCTGGTTAGTAATCTATTCGAATCGCCATCGTTCCTGGATAGGAATAATTTGATAAGAGCACGAAGAAGGGAGAATAGAACTGGTTATGTTGTCAATATTGTTGTTGGAAGTTAAATGTTCAACCATGCGGAATAATATCTTGATCGTATACTACACCACTTGTATGTTTAGTGCAGGTGCAAATTTAGTGTCATGCAGGTAATATTAATTGGTAAGCTAGTTGATAACCTGAGGAAAGATAACACAACAAGCTTTTTGGTCTAATGCAACGCCGAAGAATTGCAACGTAGAAAATTTGGTTGCTAGAGATCATTGTATTACAACCATTCTAAAAAATGGTAGCGATACATGCCTTTAATACAACGGTTTTCAAGATGTTGCAAAGCTCTGTTGCATTTGGTAGACGATATTGCAATGGTGAAAAATGGTTGCAGTAGAATTGATTTTGGTTGCAATTGTGTGGTAGTACTGCAACTACATTTAGGTTAGTTGCATTTGGTTTTGACTATTGCTGCGGTTTTTTTGTGTTGCATAAAATTTAACAAGCGTTGCAAACGCTAGATGCTTAATACAACGAGAACTCTTGGAGGCGAAGCAAAAGTGGGGGGTCAATTGCAACCTTTTTTAGTAGTTGCAATATACTTTGATATTGTTCCATGTGCTAAATTCTATTGTAACGAGATCTTTGGGGTCGAAGCGAAAATTGTGTTCAAGTGCAACGCTTATTTTTTGTTGCAATATACTTTGATAATTGCAACGAGAACTAGAAGGCGAGGTTGATTTGGATTGGGCCTTATCACGGGCCATACATGGCGAGTGTGGTGTTCTTCGTATTTATCTATGATTGTTATTAATATAATTTATTCTCTATGATTTTATCCAAAATAAAAAATGGGGGAGTTAAGAGGATCGAACCCTGCACCTCACGAAGGAGATAAGGCGAACAAACCACCAGGATAGGCATGTTCTTGTGTTATTCTTAGATTATTTGGACAATTTAACATCTTTTTCATGATTTTTTAAAAAATGAAAAACAGCAAATAACTCAGTGGGAGTTAGGGATCGAACCTAAAACCACAAGGATAGGCATCCTTTAGTGATATTTTTGGATTATTTGACTCATGTAACATTGTATTCATCATTTTTTAACAAAAAGAAAGAAACAACAAAATCCTGATACGAGGCAAGGAACAAACCTCCAACCTCTTGAAGAGGAAAGTTAAGTCATACCACCAGACCATTCTAGCATTGATGGTGAAAGATGTTATTGCGGCTTTTTATAAGAAAATACATGTAGATGTTCCACAAACAAAACCAGAGTTGAGCCACGCCAAAACAAAAACTGAAAAATCAAGAACATGAGCATTTCTTTTTTTAATCTGTAGTCAAAACTTGTAACTAGTCTTTCTCCCTCGTACTGTCCCGGCGGCGAGCTGAATCGTGAAACTGGGCCGGGAGAGGCAAAGAGCCCACCAATCTGAGAATGTCGAGCATTGCAAACCGCCCGCTCTTGTTCACTAATAAAATTAAAACCAGAGTTACAACGAACGCACCTACATAGCGTAGTGGTAGAGAAGTTTTTATCTAAACCAGATCTCCATGGTTCGAATCTTGTAGGGAGACGTTTTAAATTTTAATATGCGTCCCCAATTCTTTTGTTTATTTTTTTTAAGTTTTCAATTTTGATTTTCATTGTTTAATTTTGTTATATATGCTACTGCAATAATTTTTTAGACTTTACAATCTTCACAATCATTCCTCACTAAGTGAACTCACTATGTTCTATGTAGAGTAAATTTCTCAGAATTAGTTCAAGGTTTTTGAATTTTTTATGTAGCTTAAGGTATTTTAACATTATATCTTTAGTAAATGATTTCGACAAAGTGATACTATACATTGTATTTATTTATTTCTATAGTATGAATAGCTTGATAAACTGATTAGATATCTACCTCCAGCATCCAGAAGAATTTAAAAGATATTTTTGATACTCAAGATAATATTAAATAACTAAAAAGAAGTAAATAATTTAATAGATACAAGAAAAATGATCCACTCTGTAATTGTATACAATGATTCACTAACTACAAAGTTCCATACTGAAAATAAATAAACAGGTGTAACACCACTACTAAACCAGTGTTGAGGGAAAATCTTGTTCTTGGTTCTTCAATCATAAAGGAACATCCAAAATATCATATATTTGTCCTGCATGAACAGAGTGTCATTAAGAGTATATTTCGAAAAATATAACTGATCTTTCCATGAATTTAAAAGTCATGGTAAAGGAAGCAGATAACTGAGCTAATGTATATATACCTGTTCCTGGCAGCTCTTCTTTGTCTACAGTGACACATGCCCTGATATAAAAGAAGCTGAGCTAAATTAGAACCAATAATGCCACTGAAAAAATAAATAAATTGGAACCGGTGTGCGTTGTCTAATATTTCTACTAGAAGTTCTCTCAAATTAGAACTAGTATGGCAGATAAAGCCAACTGTCTTCCTTAGTTTTGTATATAGCATAAGCAGGGAGTGTGCATCTCACGTGATGTTACATACATATATTTTATATTAAAATTATAGAAGAACAAGATTTGTCTTGGGTCATACGCCTGATATACATCTACATGGGACTGACTTGCCATCAGAAACAAGTCAGATTTTTTTTAGATAACCAGAGAATTTTTGTACGTGGAATATAAATCAAAAGCTGGAAACAATCTTAAACTAGAGATCAATCTGCCGAAGTATGCCAAAATATAGAAGACAAACCACATATACTTGAAGATGTTTACCTTATTAGATCTGTTCTTCAATCATCTCGTCATCCCTCATAGTTGTATATCACAGAATCACAGTACAGACTTCAGAAGATTTACCTTTGTCTGCACAAGTTCAGAAAGATAACACCATCCATCAGTAAGCATAACTGAATTACTACCAAATACTTGTTAATTTCATAACTGAAGAACTAATCTACTCCGGAGCCAGAATATAATATAATTGCACAGAACACACTATTCGAAGCACCAGTGGCGGAGCCAGGCCCGGGCCAGCGGGGGCCATGGCCCCACCCAATGTCCGGTGAAAAAATTAGTAACTCTTCTGTAGGTCTGTGTATAATACGGTTCGAGCCCATCAGAGATCAGCCCATGTACGTGTTGGTAGCCAAAACCGTCGCCACGGCCGCCACGTACAAATCCACGATCTCTATTTAGCTTGCTGCCACAGTTTCGCCGCCGCCGCCGCCGTAGAGACACCTCCGTCGGCGTCCAGGGCTCCAGGCACACTCGTCCAGTTCCAAGCATTGTGATACTGGCTCTCTGTACGATCTGCTTCCTGATTCAGGTAGACAGGTACGTGTAGGTTCTATTCTAATTTTTTATCTCCATCGGTTTGGAGCTAATACCTAATTGGCTAATTAAACTACTATTTTTTATATTAAAGGATAATCATCATGAAACTTAAAAGGACGATAATTGATAACTTTTACGAGAGAGACACCACCGCTGCTGATGTTTCGATAGGCAAGATGACTTTGAGTTTGAATCTGTGGAAGATGAAATGTCTTACTGGCTTGCTGAAGAATAATTGACAACCATTGTCGAGCTTTGTCGTCGGTTAGCTAAATAGAGAAATCAGATGACTACTATTTGATCGACAGGTCTGCATTATACTATATTTTATCTTAAAGAATCATAATCATGCTTATTTGCTAATAATATTCTTCCACAGCTATGATAGAACGTGCCTTTTCTGTAATGGAACTTGTTAAAACCAGATTATGGAATAAGATAGAAGATGGGTTCCTAAATTTGTCACAACAAGCATAATTTGTCAAAACCAGACTATAATTTATTATAAGATAGAAGATGGAATAAGAATCATAATCATGCTTATTACCATTATATTTTTCATCGCAAATTTGTCACAACAAGCATAATTATTATTTAATACAGATTTTGGTGTTTCAATATGTGACCAAAACCCTATCCCTCTATATGTATACATATTAAAATTTTATAGTAGACTATACGTTTTTTATTGTCCGCCCCCTCTATATATAATTTCTGGCTCCGCCACTGCGAAGCACCCATGATTATGGATGTTGATCTTCAAGATGAACAGTGTTTTTTCATATTGATCCAATCATACAATGCAAAAATGCAGGCTAAATTATTGAAAAACAATAAATTCGAGATTTGGTCGACTTGTTTTGATCTGGGATGTATAGAGAGATGTGACTTACCAAAATGTTTGTCCTGATCTCTCCAAGTATAAATCTCTCCATGCACAGTTAGTGGTGCTTGCAATCAGCTACTCCATCGTGACCACAACCGCAAGATGTCTGACACTCTGATCGACAGTTACCACACACCTGCAGAGCCTTTTTGTGATCGGATTAATTACTTAGGATTGAAACAAAGATCTAGGGTCAGATAGAGGTTAATGGGAATTTCACGAGAGGGAGTGGAGCAATACTCGCTAGATCCAATCAAAAGGGTACAACATGACAGATCATGCAGGACGCAAAGACCAAAGATGATGGGAACCTGGGCACCAGATCGAAGTGATGGCAGACACGCACTGTACGGCACTGGTGTTGGCCAGCACTCATCGCCGCCGCATCGTTTGCCGCCTGGACCCTTGATATCTAATTGAAGTTAACTCGGAATCAGTGCTTATTGGAGCTCGCCGCTGAGACGACGACCCTGGGCAAGGGTGGCGATCTTGACCACGCACCTGATGCACCGCCTTGTATGCCAAAGGCCGGCGGCCGCCACCTGCAGAATCAAGATGGTCACCTACGGTTTCCTCTCTCCGCGAGCATGGTGGAGATTATTAGATCTGAACCCGGAGAGATCAGAGATGGATTAGACGTTGGGTTAAGGAATGGGTTGCGGAGGTGGGGGGGTACGAACGGGGTCTGGAACGCGGTTATGGCCACTTCTCGCGTAGGAAGCGGGGAGGTGGGAACTAGGCTCATTTTCCTAGCGTTGCTAGACATCCGATGCAAGACAGGGGTTTGTGTTGTAGTGAGTTCAAGCTTTTTTTAGAACACTTATACATCAAAAGGATGTGTCCCTCCAAGGTTTTTGAATTTTTTATGTAGCTTAGGGTATTTTAACATTTATTCTTTAGTAAATCATAAAATAATTACAATAATAGGTAAACTTGGTCAGAAATTTGCATAGATGCACACAACATCATAGTTTGGCTCCGTAAACATCCCATTAAAGTTTTAAATGATTTCGAAAAAGTGATACTATACATCTCGTACGAGGATGAAGATCTCTCGCTCATCTATAGGGGCATGTGGGAGACCACATATGACTTTGTGAGGATGTGCATCACCAATTTCTCAGAATCAGTTCAAACTTTTTTTAGAACACTTATACACGAAATGGATGTGTCCCTCCAAGTTTTTTGAATTTTTTATGTAGCTTATGGTATTTTAACATTTATTCTTTAGTAAATCATAAAATAATTATAATAATAAGTAAACATCTCGTACGATAAGTGATTTCGACAAAGTGAGAAAAACAGATGAAGTCCGGTCATGAAAAAAATTACGTTCACGAGTGATAGTATTAAAGTATAATAGTGTAACATTGATGACCATGCCTTGGCATACAATACAACGTTCTAGCAAGGGTACTCCTACGGACAAAGGTTTCCAAGATTTGCCAAGAAAGACGTGCTTATATTGGACTCTGAGAATATCCTATACGTTTTATGGCACCACTTGATATGTAGTCTTACCGTGCGTCATTTATTGGATTTTGCAAGCACAACACTACTTGAAGCCATTTACAAAATTATCATCAGCCCAATTTTTTAAGATTATAATAGGCCCGAACATGAAGTAAAGTAACTAATCACCGCCTGATCAGCAATGCCAATTGCAAGAAGCCAAGAAAACCAAGGTCAAGAGGTCATCATCATGTGTGTGTCGGTGCATCATGAACTCGATCATGGTGATCAAATTTATGTAAATTAATAAATTTAATTTAACTTTATTTAGTTAATACCTACGTGATTTATTATTATTTATTTTACAAGGTTAAGATGTTTGATTAATTTAAAAATTATTTTAAAGCAAAAAATCAATAGTTTTGAATTAGGACACCACGACACTGCTCAAAATTTGTGTCCCCCGCCCCCGCGCGCGCCCAGCCCGCGCCCCCGCGCGAAAAACCTCCACAAAATTAAAGTCAAAATGGGCCCGCTAATTTCCCTTCCTAAAACACGGTTGAGTATATATAGATTCTAAAATCACGGAGGCCTGGAGACACACGAGCCGCCGCCCACGTTGCGGTTCGTCTCCTTCGGATCTACTCCACTCCAACGCAACGAAGAAAAACCGCACCACCGTCTTCTACCTCCAATAGGTCGCCGGCCATCAACAAAGGATAATGCCATCTCCTCCGTCCAAGCTAGGGGTCGCACGATCCTCCGTTGTCCCGCAGACTGTCCGCCGGACGGCGGCGTTCCCATGAAGCCGACGTACATGTTGACCCTACGGAGGACACACCTCCTCGTGGTCAAGATGAAAGCCAGAATACAGACGATGACCTACCCAGGTGTGTAGTTGATGGCCCTAGTTTGCTAATAGATCGATCTCGTATATATGCATGTATAGGTCATGCGTTCTCTTGTCCTGGTATATTTCGATCGATGCTGGATTCATTTTAAGGCGGAAAATAGATCTCGTATATATGTATGTAGGTCATGTGTTCTCTTGTCTTGGTATATCGATGCTGGATTCCTTTTCTATGAGTAAATTAAGCAGTTCTAAATTAAGCAGTATATCGATGCTCGTCCTGATGTCTGGATGATCCATGGCATGCATCAAGTGTGGAGATACACGATCCTTGCAATGCATCACCTACACCATTTATTTTCCATCTGAATGCTACTTTATCTCATCCAATTCTTGTTTACCTTGGAATAGATTAGAGAAATAACCAACCATTGAAAATCTCAAGCCACTTGATCCGGTATATGGTAATTAAACTAGGGGATCATGCGTTCCTTTCAACTAGCCAATTAACTGTTAGCAATATTTGACCTTATTTACACTATGTGAAAAAAGCACTAAGGGAGCGCTTCCTCTTTCACTGTAAGGACGGCTTACATAAGGGCGGCTCAATCACCAGCCGCCCTGGTGATTGAGCCGCCCCTACAGTGGTCTGTAGGTGTATAAGCGGGTTTAAAAAATTTCAAATTTTGTAAACGATGTCGGATGGAAAAACTTTCTATATGAAGTTTGTACATCTCAAAAAATTATGAAACTTTGTAGTTGACAACTTTTTGATTTGACTTCATCTTGTCATGCGAAACCTACGTTTTAGTTTCTCAAATTTAAAATTCAAATTTTATAAACAATGTCGGATGGAAAAACTTTCTACATGAAGTATGTACATCTCAAAAAGTTATGAAACTTTGTACTTGAAAACTTTTTTATTTGACTTTATCTAGTCATGCAAAACCTACGTTTTAGTTTCTCAAATTTTAAATTCAAATTTTATAAACGATGTCGGATGGAAAAACTTTCTATATGAAGTTTGTACATCTCAAAAAGTTATAAAACTTTGTAGTTGAAAACTTTTTTGTTTGACTTCATCTAGTCATGCGAAACCTACGTTTTAGTTTCTCAAATTTGAAATTTAAATTTTATAAATGACCTCGGATGAAAAAACTTTCTAAACGAAAAGTGTAAATCTCAAAAAGATATGAAAGTTTGTAGTTGATGACTTTTTGATTTGATATCGTTTAGGGCCTTAAATAAGCAAATTACTTTTGGTTGGGTACAATATATGGGGAACCAAAACTATATATAGGCACATGTGATGGTGTAGTGCAGTGGTTAAGGGAGGAACCGCGCGAGGGTGAGGTTCGAATCCCGGGTGATGCAAAGTCCGAAAAATGCTTGAAAAAATATGGTGTGAATAGAGTGGCATGGTGGTTGACTAGTGGGGGCCTTCCCGGATTTTTAAAAATTTTTTGCTATTATTTTTGGATTTTTTTTCAGATTTTTTAAAAAATGCACTATAAGGACGGTTCGTGTTGAACCGCCCTTACAGTGCAGAGCACTGTAGAAGCGGGGGCGGGCAGCTGCCCCTACAGAGGCTGGGCAGCCGCCCCTACAGAGCGTTTGTTACGTAGTGTTAATTTTTCCCTTGATGTTTCAGCGTTGTCAATCTTGGTGCAGCCTTGCAGGACCATGTTAATCTCATTGACCTCAGTCTTTCCCTTGTGCTCACTATCAAAAGGTACTCAAGATGTACTTCTTGACTTTGTTTGCTGACTATGAACTAAAATGCACTTCCTCATGCTTCCTCACCTGAAATGCTGACCCCAAACATGAACTAAATATTCAAGTATCACTGTGCACAATTATGTTGACATTCGTTTAATCTCAACTATCATAATTTACTATAATATGTAGAAGATTCAAAACTGAAATTAGTGCAACACACTTGTAACTTACCTTACTTTCAGATTTTCATTTTAATTTACCTTACTTACCGTTACAAAGGATGGCGATCTACATTTAGTGCTACCTACAAGGCGTACACCACCTATGAAGACAGAATGAGACATAGGCCAGAACAATTAGACATTGTTGAGTGGCACTATCTGGTGTGGTATTTTGGCACCGAAGAATTCCAGGTTTTTTCCTAATTTTTTAAGAAACTTGCCAATTCCACTTCTGACATGAAGGTTTATGTTTTGCACACTGCTGATTTTACAAAAATCAAATCATTGCTGGTTGTGTGCAGAGGATTAGCAATAAGAATTCTCAGAATCGGCACAATCGAAAGATACACCATGTTACAGGATCAAAGGGTTTTTCTCAATTGAGCTATGAGAAGGTAAAAAATTTTGTCACAAAGTTTTCCATCCGGCATTTTTTTATGGTTTGTGCTTGTGCCCCCAAATGACAATGACATGATATTGTTATAACCTATATAGTCTTTGTTTCCTCTTGCTGATTAGAAATATATATGGATGTGTTTGTGCTCATGTGCTCATAAAATGTCTTGGGAGGCAGCTGCATGAATGTTTATATTTGATTTTCGCTTCAAAGTTCATGGTTGATAGTACTGCAGCTCATAGAGCGCTAGTACTGCAGCTCGTATTTTGCTTCAGTGTTCAATTAGCTTTGCCACCACTAGTCTCAGTTTAACTAATGCATGTCAATGATTTTTTCAGGAGGAATCTTGAGTTTGAGAAGGAGCATGCGAATGTTGGGACGATGGCCAACTTACATATGAAGGGAACCTTTGCTACTATAGTGGACATTAGTCTTTTGATTCGAACGAGTTCAAACAGTTGTCTACATTAATCTTTTGATTCGAATGAGTTCAAACAGTTGTCCGTGCTTGACACATTATTTTGTGTTAAGCTATCTACTTGTGTTCTCATTTGGTTTGACACTCGGTGTGTTTCATTAGAGATTTTGTATGAACAAATTATATTTTATTTTAATGGATGTCGATGCTTCATTCATTATGGAATTGTTGTTTTGCAATTATTGATTTAAGCTACCAAACAAAGTGTCGCAACATGAATTATTAATATATTAATCGGCGTTGCAATAAATGATGGCACATATAACAACCACATTTAGTCATGGCAATAAGTACGATAATCGTGGCAATAGAGAACCTATCTCTTGCAACTACAAAAAGATGATGGTGGCAATAGATGACCTATCTGTAGCAACCAACCTAAGTAACGTGGCAATAGCCCATGCCATCTATAGTAACCATTCAGAAACGTGGCAATAGAGGACCTCTCTATAGCAACCAACCTAAATAGACGTTGCAATAACCTAAGCCACCTATAGCAACCATTTAGGCGACGTGGCAATAGAGAACCTCTATTGCAATGCTTTCTCCGCGTAGCAATAACCACGATTGCAACACCTGTGTTGCGTTGCGATTGCATTGTGTTGCTACACGACCAGCGTGTCGCAATACGTATCGCTAGCAACACCTAGTTCGTTGCAATTGATACTATTGCCACACCCATAGTGGTTGCAATTGCTTTTGTTACAACACTCACCATGTGTTGCAAAAGCGTCAAAAGTGTTGCAATAGAGGGGCTGTGTGTCGCAACTAAAACGTAACCCGTTGCATTCTGCTATTGCTACCCTTACAGGTGCAACGACATTTAACCAAAAACAAATGGTAGCCAAAGTACAATTGCTACCATTTTTGGGTCTTTTGCTACACTTTTTCGGCATTGCATTTGACCGAAAATCTTGTAGTCTTTCTTGCAAAATTAATGAGTCAGTTAGCCCACTTATATAGCCTTGCATACTCCTTAAGAATCACTTTATTTTCAGTTGGACGGGTAGGTCTAGCTGAGTACAACCTCGTACTCAGGGTTTTATTCCCACTTGTTGGAGATCATAAGATGTGTTGTTGTGGCAACAAGGTGGACCCGTATCCCACTACGGGAAGAAGTTAGATCATGGGCAAGGTCATCTCTTATACCTCTTCTATTGTTTTTGTTGGACATCGACTCTGAGCTGGCACTATATTTATAATAAGTAGGTGTGTGTGTGTGTGATTACAAAAGAATCTATTTCCACTATTATTTGTAACTCTGATGTATATTAGGTTCCATTGGAAACCTATGATGTAAATATGCTATGTGCGAAATGAATGATCAGGTGGATTGTAATTGCTGAACTGTGCGATTCAGGTGTATCGTTGGAAAAAGTTTGAAATCTTTCATGATTTCGCGGACTACCGGGTTTACATGGGCTCAAGTGTGTTAACTTCATGCCTTGGCGATGATATTTCATACTTGTGCTTATGTAAATTGGGCGGTTCTGTGACAAGCACAGACATCGATGCACGCATATATACTTTTTTGTGAGGAAAGAGGAGGGGCTAATAATGAAAGTCCTTATTGGTTAATACTAATAAAACGTACTCGTTCAGTCTCAAAATACGTACATTTCTAGCATTCAAAATTTTTCCAACAATAAATAAACGTACCCATTTAGAGCTAGTACTTTTTGCAACTTTCTCTATTGCCAATGTGATATTATTACATGTTGCCTTACCTTTTTACAAGTAGGGTATATATGTAATTTTATAATGGTATTATTTCTCTCTCGATTTTAAAAGTATACTTATTTTGCGACCAAGGCAGTAATAATGAAACAGGTCTAACTACATGAAAGAAGCCAAAGAAAGGATAGACAACAAAAGCAAAGTTCAATGCAAGAGGCAAAAAGGAAGATAATGAAATAAAAAAAGGAAACAAAAGACTCTTTATCCACATGACTAAAAGGCAGTGTGTAGCAACAGAGAAATTTCCTTGATGAACCTATACTTGCACCCTCAGGGCTTGTTTGCAATGGTGGAATCGAAAACAAAGGAATGTATAAAAACAGAGGAAAGGGATAGGAATGGTATTGCAAAACAGAGGAATAGAAAACGTAGGAAGAAGATGAAAAATGGTGCTTGGAACGCAGGAATCGAGGAATTAAAACATGGGAGTGATAAACTAATATTAGCATCTCTCTCAGTTTACCTTTCCTACGGTGTGGGCGTACCATTGTTTCGGTCTCTCGTTAAGAGAGAAAGGAAACAACTTCCATCGCAACGTTTCTTGTGACATGTCTGAAATGGTTAGGCAAGCACAAAGCTGCTCAAACTTCCGTAAGTGATGATATGGGTTTTCATAATCCAAACCTGAAAAGGCTTGGTCCCGAACCATGGCTATGAAGCCCGGGCGGAGCTCATAACTAGAAGTTGTGATTGGCTTCGAGGATTGTGGAATTTCAATGAAAGGATTGTGACATTTCTTAGCGTCGCTACCAAGTATGGAGGGTTTAATTCCATCCCCGGCAACGGCGCCAGAAATGCTTGTTGGCATTTCTTAGCGCGATTACCACAAACAGACATAAAGCCCATCCCCGTTAACGGCGCTAGAAACGCACATTGGCATTTCTCGACACAATCACTAGAAACAAGTTCTAGTAACTATGCGAGAGTTGCCAACAGATAGATCACATACTATTAGAATAATATCCGCAAGTGCACGGATCTATCGTTGCAGCATTTCACCCGGAAGTATTCAGGGTATCGTTATTTATATTTTCCCAAAGGAAGGCATGGGTAGTTAAGTAATCTAGCATGGGTATGAGTATAATATCTAGCATGAGGAGAAACCGACAAATGTGCTATACAGGGGTAAGCATACGGTAGTTTGGATAGTGGACACACACTCAAAGCAATCTCAAAGGAATAAAGGTAAAATAAAGAATAAAGAATAATCTACGCGGAGCAGGCAGGTCCTATACAGTCAATGCTAGAATAGCTAATTCCACATGTTATACAAGTCAAGACTCGACTATAGACTAGGAATATGGGGAAACCGCGGCAACCGGGTCACGATCGATGGCGGCATTTACGAACTCCTACTCAACATGCGAACGTGGGGGATTACAAGGGACGGACAGGGCTGTCACCACCTGCCGCCTACCACCTCAACCGTGGCATGCCGACATATCCGAAGGTTCCCTCGCATCCGGACACCACGCCCGCATACTAAGGAGCTACCTACATCCCCCAGGACTCCCACCCTACGGATGGACGAGCTAGGACATAGGCAAACCCGAAGGCACATCGAACCGCTATTCCTCTTCTACAATCTAATCTAAACAAGTAAAACACATGAACGATGAAGAACAATGTAGAACACGATGAACAACTCTCACAAGAACTATGGCCTAGTTCTTGATCATCGAATATATCGTGTACTAGACTATACTCTAGTTCATATGCAAGACTATATAAATGTGATGAGAACTTGACTAAGGAAGAACGCTCCATAGATTTATACCAAAGATGTAGCTTTTCCTCCTGGAGACAAGCTCTCCAAGTAGCTTTGCCTAGCTCCAATGGCCTAACACTAATGCTAAAAGAATAAGTGAGAGGTGTAGAGAGAGCTCCAAATGGTGTGTGTGTGTTGATGGGGGCCTCTCCTCTTCATTTATAGGGCGCTGGAGGCGGTTCGGGGGTAGTATGGTCAGAAGCACCAGCGGAATCGTCATGCCCTCGATGGAAGGTGGCAAATCGCCTTTGGCCGGGCCCACGCGCCAGCAAGGGGGGCGCGCGCGCCCCAGGCGTGCTCGCGCCTGGGTGGAGCCGCCCCCTGACCGACTTTGGTCGGTGGGCCCGTGCCACCTCCTGGGCTGCGCTGGTGCTGGTGCTTCTGGCCCATTTGGCCTCCAGATGGCCCACTTGCTCTCTAGCTCGTTTTACGCCTTCTCAAAAAGCGCCTTTTTATTCCGAAAATTCTTGCACTTGGTGTATTTTCTGCAAAACAATATTTTCTCCAAGTACAAGTGGAACTAGGTCAATAGTAAAGATATATGCGCAATAAAATATTTATTTCTCCCAAAATGATCTATAATTGGCGGGTAAAAATCGGAGTTAAGGACCGCCAACAAGATCCCCCAAGCTTACCCCTTGCTCGTCCCGAGCAAGGTTTTGCTGTTGGGTTGTTGATCAGGAGTTGCTGCAATGCCGATTATATCTCAGGTGTACAAGATAAAAGAGAGCGTTCTATTGCAATTTGAATAAATCGGCAATTATATCTACTCTATGATTCTTGAATAGAGTGGGGCTTCTAATTTTCTCAAGTCTTGGGTGATTGCAAAATAGAACAGTTTCAAAGACCGGTGCTTTTCATTTGTCCCAAGATCAACTTTCAGTCCGGAGGTTTTTGTAAGATTTTGTAAAATAGTCCAAGTTCCTCAAATGACCCACTCAATCGCTCAAAGTGTATGGTAACCTTACCGAAGGCTTTGATGTTTAGCCTTTGTATCCTACCTCTAGTATTTTTTTTAGTGGAGTTCTGGGTAGGCATACAAGGAATGGCTTACTTGCCGCTTGTGGATAGCCGAGTCAAAGCCCAAACCAAGTTAAGGTTAAAGCCATACACTAGGTTGAGATGTGCAAGTGTGTGGGATGGATGGAGAATGATTCCTAATTTTTGTGGTATTTTTGGGTCTCCATGCATCATGACAAACTCTCTTTTATTGGTGGATGAAGAGATGAAGGAAATATGGGCTATAAAAGAGTAACTAAAAACTTTTCTCTCTCTCTCTTTTTTTTTGAACGGGGATCTAAGACTTTTCCCTCGCCTACAAGAGTGGTAAGTCCTACAACTATCTCTGTTTTTTTTTCTTCTTTCTTTCCTCTCTTTTTTATTGACTAAGAACATAGCCCATAACTTATTGCTTGAAAAAGGATGGAGTGGAGAGAGATGTCATGATAGAATGCATGGAGAATTTTGGTAAACTAAAAGAGAGGGGTGCGTGATCCTCAGGGTAAGGGTCGGCACTTTTATTTGGTGGAATGGTGCACAATTCTCGGTGTAAGAATTGGCATGTAGGTGTGAGGGGTGCATGTTGTGCGCAACTCTCAGTGTAAGAGTCGGCGATTATTTGGTGGGTGCAAGTGAATCTCAACCATATGTGTAAGACCCTAATCTAGGTTAGGTTCAAACCGTGACAAGGTCCAACAATTAGTAAGAAGCATAAGACAACAAGGGTTTTGTAAACTTGTAGAAGAGCATGTCGTATTTGGCCTTGGTAGGTATTTCGCGATCATTGAGGAATTATTGTTTTTGAAATTTTTGAAACAAAACTCCGGATGTCAGGTTTTCTCAAAGAGACAAAGTCATTGCTGTGGTCTATGTCACTATATCATATCGTGCAATAACCTAGACTAGAGCAATTGTATGCAACCCACTAAATCAAGTTTCTAGAGCATGATAATGTAAAGCCGATAAACCCAAATTTTAGAGAAAACTCCATTTTAAACAAGTACAAGAGAGACATAAAACAGAGCAACTATTCATCATATCAACATGGGTAGAACTAAACATTTCATGGAACATATATGGAGTGGAATTTTTTTTTTTGGATTTTCAATGCAAGATAAGAAACTTGAATTTAAACATGCTAAAAAAAAATTTGCAGGAATTAAATATGTAATGCAGGTACCTCGTGTGGGGGTCCTCCCCCAAGCTGTCCTGAAGCTCATGGCCCAGGGTTGTATCCCTGGGACCTCCAGAAGGCCCTCTGCTGCTCCTGCTGCACGCGGAGGCTCTCTGCGAGAGCGTCGAACCACTGCCCGTGCTGCTGCTGCCACTGGGTTGTCGAATGCATGAAGTTGCCCAGGGTGTTCCTGATGTCATTCGTCTGGATCTGCAGCTGTCCAATGCGTGCATGGACTGTGGCCAGTGTCGGCTCCTGCTCCTATGGTGGTGAGTCGATAGTGTACCGCCTCTGTCGCTCCCACTCGTTGGTCCCTGCCTCGGACCATGCCCTCTCAGCGGTCTGCGCCGGTTGAGGGTACTGCTCCCACCCTGAGTAGCCTGGGTAGCCCTGGTAGGCCTCCCATCCTGCATAGCCATACTGCTGGGGAGGCTGTGCAGGAGCGTCAGGCTATGCATGGGCCTCAGCCTCTCCTCTGGTGGCTCTCGGTTCGAGCTCTTCCCTGCGTGTTTCTTCTGCAGTCTTCAAATCAAAGATGAGCTCATCACAGTTATATAAATAAAGATTCGGGTTAGGTAACCGAATCTTATTTATATAACTGGGGAAGAAAAAGCAGATATGATTCTTTCCATCAGCCTTCAGGGTATGCCCATGGTTTAGGACACGTAGGTCAGAAATCGGGCGCTCAAGAGGAATAAACTCAACATCGTTCCCGTCTAGCGCTCCAATGGCATTGGCAATGCGAGTAATGAGAGAGGTGCAATCGATAGCATAAGACTTCTTAACCATATCTAGCCAGTGAAGGCACATCTCCTTCACAGGAGCGACTTTGAACTTATGAACCATGGCATAGAGAAGCTTAAGCTCTACGGAATGCACCCATCTAATTTTGCCAGCAGGAAACAGGGTCATCGAGATCCAATGATGCATGAGTCTAAGGGTAGGGTGCTGGATCTGTGTGTTCAGGGGTTTGAAAGGTCCAACTTCAACCCTACCCGAAATCCTCTCCCAAAAAGAATTGCGATCAAAACCAGGAATGGCTGCATCTATCTTAAGTGCACACTTAAAATGGAAGCCTAGATGATGAGCAAGTTCCCTCCAGGTAAGATGATAGTTCGTGCCAAACAAACGGAAGTAAATATGCTCATCATCATAATCAAGTGTGCAAAGGAACTGGATAGTCAAGAGACGCGAACCTTGCTCATCGATGGGCTCGATGCTTTCCCAACCAACATCCCTCCAAATGGTTTCGAAGTCGGTGGTCATACCTATTTTCTCGATGAGGTTGGCGTCGTAGATCGTCGTGTGGTTGAACAGCTGATCCCTGAGGCGGTGGTACCTCTGCAGCTCCTGCGGAACCTCCAAGTCGAGGTGTGGGGCGTCGACCGCGTAGACTCCTTCGGGCTCGGGGGTCGCAGGTGTTGCTCCCTCCTCGGGCACTTCGGGCTCGTAGGGGGCCCCATAGTGAGAGCTTGAGCCCTCACCGTACCCCCACGAACTGTAGTCGCTCATGGTGGACTACTTAGGTGGCTAGTTCTCGGGTGCGAAGGAACTAGTGGAAGTTGATTTTCCACACCCGAGACTAGCTCTATCACTTGTGCTCTTGCTTAAAAGTTGCTAGTGGAAGCTTGTGGCATAGGAAGTGGGGGTGGAAGAGAGTGAGAGGTGTGAGAATGGGAGGTGGTTTGAGCTCCCGGCCACCCCCTTCCTTTTATAGGCGAAGCCCCAGCGAGGGAAGGAGGGGGCAACAGCTAGGAGCCGTTGGCCGCCGGCGCGGCTCCCGAGGCCGCAGGACTGGCGCGAGCGCGGCGCCAACGGCTAGCCCTTGGCGCTAGCCGTTGGTGCTTCCGCCCCGGAGGTTTTGAAAATAAATTTTTTTCAAAATAAAACTTCTTCTTCTTTTTTTCGAGAAGAAGTTCTACTCTCTTTTTTTCTTTTCTTTTTCTTCCGGGGCATATTTCTCATATATAATTTTTTTTTTATTTTTTTTAAAATAAAACTTCTTCTTCTTTTTTTTTTGAGTAGCAAGAAAATACTTACCGACCTGCTTTGTCGGTTCTCTTATTCCTCCCCCAAGCTTGCTTGGTTTAACAGGGGTGACCAAACCCTGCTGCGATCATGTTCACTAACTCGGGCGGGACCTCGGGTTGCCCTGGGATCCTGCTTGTGTCAGCGTTTGTTGGGATCGCTGCGGCAATCTGGGCGAGCTGGGTCTCTATCATCTTGTTGAAGCTCAGCTGATTCTTGATAGCGGATGATAGACCCTCTATCTTGTTATTCATATTCTTCAAGGTCTTATCATTTTAAATCATCTTTTTGGTGAGATTTTCGTTGATCTTGGCTTGGCCGTAAACTAGGTCCTTCAATGAAGGTTGATTCGAATTAAACCCGGAGGCGTAATTCGAATTACCTTGGAATGGAGGACGGGACCGGTTGTTCCAGCCATTTCCTCCTCCTTGTTCCGGCGAAACCCATTGTTGAGGTAGGCGGCCTCTTCACGGGTATCGGGGCAGTCATTCCCCGAGTGTCCAGCTTCACCACAGACCTCGCATGTCATGCGAGCGTCCATGGCGTTGACGGTACCGGATGCATCATTGATGGCACCACCGTCAAACTTCTTCAGGAGTAGGTCTATTTTTGCGGCAAGCATATCCGCCTCCTTCACGGTATGCATACCTTTTTGTCCTTTAGTGGGGGCGCGGTCCTCCCCCCAAGCTTGGTTTTCCACCATTTTGTTGATTAGTGCCGTGGCACTATCAACAGTCAATGATAGAAAGGCGCCGCCAGCGGCGGCGTCCAGGTGCCCCTTCGACATGGGTGTTAACCCGTTGTAGAAGTTACGGAGCACCGGCCAACTTTCCATCCCATGGTGAGGGCATTCCTGGATGTACTCCGGAGCCTCTCCCATGCCTCGGGGATGGGTTCCAGTCCGCTGGAAGTTGGCGATTCTCCCCGTAGGGCATTGGTTTTGCCCATGGGGAAGAATTTAGCGAGGAACGCGGTGGAGCACTTGCTCCATGTGTCAACAGCGGCCTTGTCCTTGTAGAACCAGTCTTCGCCTTTCCCACAAGGGAGAAAGGGAAGAGCCCGAGCCTGATTGCATCGGGTGCGACATCCCGATGACGATGGTGTCACGAGATCTCCAAGAATCGCTGAAGATGGGCGTTGGCGTCCTCACTTGGCAGTCCACAGAATGAACTTGCCTGCACCATGGTAATGAGCCCAGTCCTAAGCTCGAAGTTCTTGTCTCCCAAGTTGACAGCGGGCCCAGTGGGCACGTTGGCAACATTGGGGACATAGAACTCGTGCAGGGACTTGGCCATGGAGTGTGGTGCGGTAGGTGCAATGGTGACTGGTTCGGCTGTCATCGGAGTAGCAGAAGAGGAAGAGGCACGAGCCTTGTTCCTCCTTAGGAGTGCCTCCGGATTTGGAACGAAGTTTTCCGGCAGGGAGAAACCAGACATGCACTATCCTGTTCTCATCCACAACAGGAGAAAACATAAAAGTTAGCCTGTATAGACATTTGTCATTTCTCATTTTATATTATATGCATACCCATGCTGCTAGATGCTTAACTTCCATGCCTTCCCCGGCAACGGCGCCAGAAATGCTTATTGACATTTCTTAGCGTCGCTACCAAGTATGGAGGGTTTAATTCCATCCCCGGCAACGGCGCCAGAAATGCTTGTTGGCATTTCTTAGCGCGATTACCACAAACAGACATAAAGCCCATCCCTGGTAACGGCGCCAGAAACGCACGTTGGCATTTCTCGACACAATCACTAGAAACAAGTTCTAGTAACTATGTGAGAGTCGCCAACAGATAGATCACATCCTATTAGAATAATATCCGCAAGCGCACGGATCTATCGTTGCAGCATTTCACCCGGAAGTATTCAGGGTATGGTTATTTATATTTTCCCAAAGGAAGGCATGGGTAGTTAAGTAATCTAGCATGGGTATGAGTATAATATCTAGCATGAGGAGAAACCGACAAATGTGCTATACAGGGGTAAGCATACGGTAGTTTGGATAGTGGACACACACTTAGAGCAATCTCAAAGGAATAAAGGTAAAATAAAGAATAAAGAATAATCTACGCGGAGCAGGCAGGTCCTATACAGTTAATGCTAGAACAGCTAATTCCACATGTTATACAAGTCAAGACTCAACTATAGACTAGGAATATGGGGAGACTGCGGCAACTGGTCTGCCAGTCGATGGCGGCATTTACGAACTCCTACTCAACATGCGAACGTGGGGGATTACAAGGGACGGACAGGGCTGTCACCACCTGCCGTCTACCACCTCAACCGTGGCATGCCGACATATCCAAAGGTTCCCTCGCATCCGGACACCACGCCCGCATACTAAGGAGCTACCTACATCCCCCCAGGACTCCCACCCTACGGATGGACGAGCTAGGACATAGGCAAACCCGAAGGCACATCGAACCGCTATTCCTCTTCTACAATCTAATCTAAACAAGTAAAACACATGAACGATGAAGAACAATATAGAACACGATGAACAACTCTCACAACAACTATGGCCTAGTTATTGATCATCGAATATATCATGTACTAGACTATACTCTAGTTCATATGCAAGACTATATAAATGTGATGAGAACTTGACTAAGGAAGAACGCTCCATAGATTTATACCAAAGATGTAGCTTTTCCTCCTGGAGACAAGCTCTCCAAGTAGCTTTGCCTAGCTCCAATGGCCTAACACTAATGCTAAAAGAACAAGTGAGAGGTGTAGAGAGAGCTCCAAATGGTGTGTGTGTGTTGATGGGGCCTCTCCTCTTCATTTATAGGGCGCTGGAGGTGGTTCGGGGTAGTATGTTCAGAAGCACCAGCGGAACCGTCATGCCCTCGATGGAAGATGGCAAACCGCCTTTGGCCGGGCCCACGCGCCAGCCAGGAGGGCGCGCTCGCGCCTGGGTGGAGCCGTCCCCTGACCGACTTTGGTCGGTGGGCCCGTGCCACCTCCTGGGCTGCGCTGGTGCTGGTGCTTCTGGCCCATTTGGCCTTCAGATGGCCCACTTGCTCTGTAGCTCGTTTTACGCCTTCTCGAAAAGCGCCTTTTTATTCTGAAAATTCTTGCACTTGGTGTATTTTCTGCAAAACAATATTTTCTCCAAGTACAAGTGGAACTAGGTCAATAGTAAAGATATATACGCAATAAAATATTTATTTCTCCCAAAATGATCTATAATTGGCGGGTAAAAATCGGAGTTAAGGACCGCCAACAACTGCCAGTCTCTGCATTGATGATACCGCCTCACCGAAGGTGGGGCCGATTGTCCGTCGGGCAGGGGCGCGCGCTCCCCAGGTGCATGCGTGGAGCCTCCACCTGACCGACCTTGGCAGGTGGGCGTCTGGCTGGGCCTAGGCTCGGCCCATGGTGGGGGTTCGTGTCGGTTTGCTTTGGTTGGGCCAGTTCCTGGTTGGTTTCCTTGCTTTGCCATGGGCCAAAAGTAGAAATGTTGTTTTATAATTGTTTTTCTTCATTTTTTGGTTAAATCATAGTTGACCTGCAAAACAAGTACATACACCAAAACTATTTGTTAGTGTAAAAGTCCTATCTCTATAGTCTTGGGTGTTTTCTATACTAATGTTGGCGGGTTAGATTTGAGTTAAGGACCGCCAACAAGCTTCCCCACACTTAGCCCTTTACTCATCCTCGAGTAAAGCTGCGAAGGACTAAGGTGGTTTTATTTTCCCAAGATGTTAACTTGCATACAGATTATTCCGAGCTTCACCTGTATCTGTGAACATTCACGGTGTCTACCAAACCATCTTAGAGTGATTGAAAGACGGAATAGTCGGGATTCAAGTCAACTTACTCTATTTTTGCTTTTAAGAACTTGGGGTTTTAGAATTTTTGCAAAGAAAGATAGCTTATCTCCTCATATGATGCTTTCAAGTCACTCTTTGAATTTCTTTCCTCACCAAAAGCTTTGTTGCTCATGCTAAAGCTATGCATAAGGGCTAATATCTGGAGTTTATAGGTAGGAATGAGTTGCACACTTACCTTGCTTATGTTGCAACATCAAACCTTGGATCCTTGGAGGGAAGGACATAGCCCTAGATCGAATATGTGCATGTGTGTGGAATATATATATGTGGAACTCCTTGTCATGCCCCTCTCTTTCTTATTTGGACGATTTGGGCTTCTGAATATATATTTTCTTTTCTCTGTGTTTTCTCTTCTTTTTTATCTCATACCACCTCGGTATGGAAATCTAGATTTATCTTCTACATATGTTTTTCTTCATGCTTGCAGAAAACTAAAGCCCGTACATGATTGTTTCAAGGAATGAATGAATTGGAGAGAGGGGGCCATGATCTTTGATTGGTGGAGCTTTATTTTGCTGGAAGGATGCACAACTCTCAGGGTAAGAGTTGGCATTTTTTATGGACGGCGGAGATGCATGTTGTGCGTGTCCTCTCAGGGTAAGAGTTGGCAAAGTTATTTGGCGGGTGCATGTGAAATTCGATCTTAGGGATATGAAGCTTCTCTCACCTAGATCACAAAGCTTGATACAACTCAACACAAAATAAGTAGCTATGTCTCATAGTTGCAAATGTAAGTGACATGTATATAACTCTGGTAGGAATTTATTCATCATAGAGGAATATGCTTTGTATTTTTGAATTTGTAAATAAATCTCAAGTCTTTTGCAAGAGAAAAGTAAGTCTCATATCACCCTACTATCTCACATCCGTCAATAACTTAGATAGAAATGGGGTCCCTACTAACAGTTGTTCACAGATTATTAGGAATTTGGCAAGAAATAAAAAGTATGCAAGTTGCTATCAATTGGTGAAAATAGGAGTGGAGTATTAATATTTTAGTATATATTATTTATTATTTGAAGAAAGATTAATAAACAATTCTTTAGGGAAAGTGCGCGCACCAATTATTTTTACCGTCGATGCATGTTCGTTCACTTCGTCATGGCGCCTCCCCCACACTTGTTTTTGTTCCTGTCTTTTTATTTTACGTGCAGCAATAGAACAAAAATAAGTGGAGACACAATGCATATATATATAATCTTTATTGAATTCAAAATAACTGGATACAATAGGCGTCACATTTGGAATTCAAATTGTGATAGGGAAATACAAAATTTCTTAAAATAAATTGTGCGTGCACCTAATTATTTTGCGGAGCGGATGGTATGTACTTGGGAGGATTGGGGGCGCGTGCCATGTGTGCAGCGTGCGCCACCCTCTCAAGCTTGGTAGAGAAACTAAGACGAAGGCTCCTAAGCTTGTTCACTAGGTACTTATGGTTAACGTCCCTAGTCTCTATCTCTTCCTCTAGTTCCTCTATGATGCCGTAGAGCGCATCCACTCACCCGCTAAGGGAAGTCAAGGACGGAGCCTTGGGTGGTTCTGCACTCTTTCTAACGAACACATTGGGTGCCTTCCTAACATTGTTGTTAGGGATTCTTAACGGCGTACCCGATGATGTGCCTACGGGTTTGGCAGCGGGGGTTTTAGCTGGATTTGGTATGAATCTCTTCCCACGCCCACCATTGGGCCTATCAACTCCAACAAGGAGACGGGAGGGAGTCCCAACAGCGGTGTGGTATGAAGACGTACTGCCTAAAGACGCCACCATGGGGCGCTTGCCCGATCCACCAGCGTTGGAGATGGTCTTCTTGAGGCCGATGGCGTCGGTGGTTGGCATCCTTGGTGGCGCCGGCTTGATCTTGGCACCGGTGAGCAGAGGCCTTGAGCGAGCGGTCGACTTGAGGCTGTCCCCCCGGCTTGAACCATTACTAATCGGTGGCAGCATGGCAAGAGGCTCCATGGAAATTGGCTCCTCCCTCTCTCTCTCTCTCTCAAGATCCTCTTGTGTGAAGGATAACGGACCATCATGGTCATAGGGAGTGCGTGAGGAGTTGTAGAGGGTAAGGATGTGGTCAGACATTGCTATGGGACTTGGGATAGCTGGACAACCTTGCTGGTTGGGGGAGAAAGAAAGAAGAAATGTGGCTTAGTGCTTGTGGAAAAGAAGGAGAAGAGGGTCACTACTTATAGCAATGGGGAGACCCCTCTGTCCTCGACTGAATCGACACAGCAATATTCCCCATCATGGCCATCATCAACATGATGCAGGAAATGTAGAGGCGAAAATCTGGGTCAGGCCGAGCTGGCCTAGGCGCGCGTGCACCTAAGGCCGGGCGCGCCTGTCCTGCCCCCCCCTCCCCCGTCGAGTTTTCAACCATGTTCTGAATTGCTCATTTGAATTTTGAAAACGCTAGGGATTCGGTCGTTAAGGACCCTTGCCGATAGTATTAACCCAGGAGAATATTCCATTAAGGTAGGAATTAATGATATTTTCTCCTTAATATTGTTTTGTAAAACATTCGACCAAAATAGCTTTTTAATGATAGCAAAAATATTGGAATGAAATGCTTATTTTGTTTTTGGAATATAATATTAATTATTTGAGAAAGAATAGATTTATTTGCCTAGTAATTATTTAAAAAAGAATTATTTTCAAGGCATGATTAAATCTATCCTATCTATTTCTTGATTAAAATCAGATAGATGAGATGGCTTAAGGAAAGGTTTTAGACGCTAACCGTTCACCTTGAAGATGTTACCGTCATCATCTTGGATTGTGATCGCTCCATGGGATGATGTGTCGATGACGGTGTAGGTCCTTTCCACTTGCTCCGTAGCTTTCCTTCACCGAATAGTTTCACCTTGGAGTTGAATAACAGGACTTGATCGCCTTGCCAGAATTCTTTGAGCTTGATTCGGTGATCGTGCCATCTTTTTGTTCATTCTTTGTATAACTTGGCACTGTGATAAGCTTTCTCACGCCATTCTTCTAGCTCGGCAATTTGCTTTTGGTGATTGCGGCCGGCTAGCTTGAGGTCCATGTTCCAGCTTTTAATTGCCCAATAAGCTCGATGTTTAAGCTGTACTAGCAAATGGCAACTTTTTCCGTATACCAGCTGGAATGGTGACATGCTGATAGTTGTCTTGTAAGCAGTCTGTATGCCTAGAGTGCATCAGGATGCTTACTTTTTCATCCTTTCTGCATATCATTGACCATTTTCTGTAGGATGTTCTTGATCTGCTTGTAGGAAGTCTCAGCTTGGCCGCTTGTTTGAGGTTTGTAGGGTGTAGCGATGTTGTGCTTGGCTCCAAGCTCTTTCAGGAATGCTCTGAATGTCTTGTCAATGAAGTGTGATCCTCCATCGCTTATCACCATGCGTGGTGTCCCAAAGCGAGGGAAGGTTATCTCATGGAACATCTTCCTGGCATGCTTGGCGTCAGCTGCTCTACATGGCATGGCTTCTACCCATTTGGATACGTAGTCGATGGCGACAAGGATGTACTCGCAATCTTGGGACTTCTGGAATGGCTCCATGTAGTCAATGCCCCACACATCAAATATTTCTATTTGAATATTGTAGTGTAGGGGCATCCGTTGCGTGCTATTATGTCTCCTTGATATTGACACTTTTGACACCTCTGAATGAATTCTTTTGTGTCCTCATACATCGTTGGCTAGAAGAATCCGCACAGCCAGATTTTGGCCTGTGTACGGAATACTCCATAATGACCTCCGTATGGTGATGAGTGGCATTTCTCAATGATTTGTTGCCCTTCTGCCATCGGTACACATCTCCTCAATAGGCCATCTGAACATACTCGGTACAGATAAGGGTCATCCCAAAGGTGACATCGGCTTTCGACTTGCAACTTCCTCCTGTTTTCCCCTGGCGGTACGTACCCTACAATCATGTAATTCATAATGTTTGCATACCATGGGCTGGAGTCCATCACCTTTAGCAGCATGTTGTCACGTAGGAAGTCATTGATTGGTAGTTCCTGCATGTTAGTGACTTGCATACGCGACAAATGATCCACAACGGTATTCTTTACTCCTTTTTTATCTTTTATTTCTAAATCAAATTCTTGGAGTAAAAGAATCCAGCGAATCAAATAAGGTTTTGCATTTTTCTTAGTGAGAAAATATTTGAGTGCAACATGATCAATGTAAACAATTACTTTTGCTCCCGCTAAGTAAGATCTGAACTTATCAATAGCAAAGACCACTGCAAGAAGCTCTTTTTCTGTGGTAGCATAATTAAGTTGGTCTCCTATTAGCGTCTTGCTAGCGTAAGCTATCGCATGATGCTTCTTATCTTTGGTTTGGCCAAGGACCGCACCAATAGCATAGTCACTAGCATCACACATGATCTTGAAAGGTAGAGACCAATCGGGCGGCTGAATGATCAGGGCCAAGATGAGTGCTTTCTTTGGAGTGTGAAAAGCGTGCAAGCACTCATCGGTGAACTCAAGAGGTACATCCTTAGCTAGCAAACTCGTGAGGGGCCTAGAGATCTAAGAAAAGTCTTTGATGAATCTCATGTAGAACCCCGCATGCCTTAAGAAGCTATGGATTCCTTTTACATTCACTGGAGGAGGTAGTTGCTCGATAACTTTGATCTTAGCCTTGTCTACCTCTATCCCCCGTTCAGACACCAGGTGCCCAAGAATGATGCCTTCATGGACCATGAAATGGCACTTTCCCAATTAAGTACCAGGTCCTTTTCCTTGCATCTTTGCAAGACTTTGTCTAAGTTTCAAGACAATGATCAAAAGTCGTTCTATAGATCAAAAATTCATCCATAAAAACTTCCATGATTTTTTTGATCATGTCGGAGAAGATAGACATCATGCACCGTTGGAATGATGTGGGTGCGTTACACAACCCGAACGACATTCTACGATAGGCATATGTTCCATACGGGCATGGAAAGGTCGTCTTGCTTTGATCGTTGGGATGGATGGGAATCTGATGATAACCCTAGTACCCGTCGAGGAAACAGAAGAAAGAATGTTCAGCTAATCGCTCCAACATTTAATCAATGAAGGGTAGCGGGAAGTGATCTTTCTTAGTTGCCACGTAAGATTTCGGTAATCTACGCACATGCTCCATCCTATGATGGTTCATTGTGGGATAAGCTCGTTCTTAGCGTTCTCCACTACCGTCATTCCTCTCTTCTTGGGAACCACTTGGACAGGACTAACCCAGTCGCTATGTGGTACGGGATAAATAATCTCGACATGAAGAAGTTTGAGAACTTCCTTCTTCACGACTTCCCACGTCGCATTATTAAGCCTTTGCTGAGGCTCTCATGTGGGCGTACTAGACGGATCGATAGGAATGCGATGGGTGCAAAGTGTTGGGCTTATTCCCTTAAGATCTTGTAGGGATTATCCAAAGACCATCCAATGTTTGTGGGGGTATAGACCTGTATACCCTCATAGCTGGCCTTGGGGCGTGACGACTTGGTGGCCCACACTAGTAGATCAAGCCCATCGGATGCCATCAGAACTGGTCGGCAGCCCGCATGGGTGCTCAGAGGCTACTTGACACGCAAGGAAGCCTAGTCAGTTAGGGTATCTACCGTATCCTACGAGGAAACTATTGATTGTAACCGACCCAAGATAGATTTCCATATCTATAACCCTGCTCCCGTGCTATATAAGGCGAGCAGGGACCCCCTCAAAACAGATGGATATACTGAGCAATACAATCCACAAAGACGCAGGACATAGGGTACTAAGCACCTCGTGGCCTAAACCTGGATAAACCTTGGTTGTTTGTCTTGCGTCACCTCTAGTTCATAGATCTAAGTGCACCTCCGCTGCACTTCTACTACCTCGGGTAGCCCTATGGTAGACTGCCGATGATATTTCATCAACAGTGGCGTGCCAGGTAGGGGGTGTGCAATTAGATCCCGAGGTGAGCCAGATGGTTTCCTTCCCTGCTTCCATGGAGTTCGAGGCTGGCCTACCTTCACCGTTGGTGTGTTCAGCTAGACCACCGATGCCATGACGACTGCCGAAACTGTGGAGGCGGTGCAGCCTGCTTCTGCACCAACGTCATCGACCACTCCATCATCGAGTTTGATCTTGAGAATGCTCTGCTTCCATGACTTGCCAATCGCTTCCCATTACCAGGGGAGGCGGCTCGACTACTGCGATCTGGTCGATTTGATCAACCAGCATGGCGAAGGTTTGGCTAAAACTCTATCTCTGGTTGAATCTATTCAACTTCAGCTGCAGGATGATAGCTTCACCACCGTTCGTCGTTGTCGACGTGGTCGTACGAGCCACGTCGACCACTCAAACCATCCAGATTTAGATCTGGTCGTGGGTCAGCTCGCTCTATCTCCTTAGGGCGACGGACTTCTCAACACCTGCCAGCGTCGGAGCGGACATAGAGCTGATCCGACCAATCATGCCGCCCTGATCTGACTCTGGCTGCGGTTTGACCGCCACCAGCTCGTCAGATCCAAAGAAGAACATCGCAGGCTACTGGTCCCGGACTAGTAGGTCTAGACACTCTTACGTCAAGCAGCATGGCCACGTATCCTTACGGGCTGATGAATGCGGCCTCATCCTATATGAGGAATTTTCCCGATCTGTTCGTGTGTTCCAATATTGACCATGTTTTAGATCTGGATCTTGCGAATATTCCACATGGCAGAATTCCAAGACCGGTGGTAAACATGGCGCGCCTAAAGGAGATCAACAATGAGTCCAGGGGCACAACCTCAATGGGCGATGACGCATCTGACGATCAAGTCTCTGGTTTGTATGGAGGATCACAAACGCCTCAGGGCTCCCTTCACACCGTGTCGGTCTCAGACTCCGATGATGACTGTTCTCAGGCTCGAGCTCTAGGTGCGCCTGAAAAGCAAAGCTTGGCTATACCTGAGAGCTAGTGCCTGGAACTACCACAATTCCCGCCCGCCCATGGAGGGACAGTCTTCCACATCAGTACTAACGAGCCAGCTGTCAATGGCGAGACCGACTCGGCCAAAATAGCCAGAGAAGCACGAAATGCCAGCCGAGATAATCGCTGGATCTAAGAACAGGAAGCAGAGCAATGGTAGAAGGAGGCTCATGATGCTGAGCAAAGATGCCTTCACCGCAATCTAGCAGAAGAGTTTGATCTAGTCAGGCAGTGCTCTGTCCATAAAACTCCTAGCGCCAACATTGCCGTGGCTATGCATACCTTGAAAGCAGCTACCGCTAAATCACCCGCCATCCAGGAGGCCCTCGATAACCTGATGACAGCCAAGGCCTGTTGGCGCCCCTTACTGCATGATTTTAACATCGAAATTGATAGGGTTTTTAGCTAATCATTTCCATGAGTTTTGGTGTTTCACTCGTTTTGCAGGGCATTATATGAAAATACATAAAAAGTGGGTCAAAAGTACAGAAAAGAATAAAGGAATAATAAACACTCTTTTGGCCCCTAGCAAAACATAAGGAAAATAACAAAAGGCCAACCAACGTACCTCAAATGGACGATTCCCCACTGCAGCGAAGGCCCAGGCCCAGCCAGGAGCCCACCAGCCAAAGACGGTGGCCAGAGGCAGCAACCCTGGCATGCTCGCGCCTGCTGTGCTGCCGTGTGGGCCCAGCTTGCTATGGCGGTTCAGTCTTAATGTGTTGAGGTCGGTTTCGCGGGGAGTCCAGGTGCAATGTACCCAAACGTCCGTTTGGTACCTTCCAAGTGGGGAGAGAGCATTTTCCAAAGAGCCCCCTGTCGACGAAATATCGGCGATAGTCCGACCAGGGGTATGCCCTGACCGGTAATGGATTGGCGGAAGGCGCACGAGATTGCGAGCAAGACGTAAACAGGGAGCAATCACACGAGGTTTACCCAGGTTCAGGCCGCAAAGATGCGTAAAACCCTAGTCCTGCTCTCTGTTTCGATTATGATGTGGATGTATGAGTACGTGCGTTATGCCGATTCGTCCTCCGGCACGGTGGTCCTTGCTCTCCTTATATATCACGGGAGCAAGGTTACAAGTCGGAACTAGCCTATCGGTACTAAGTTTACATACTTTACAAGTCTAAACTTTCCTATCTCGGCTAGGTCTTGTCCTCCTTGTCGGTCTTCGATATTCTTGCTGTTTTAGGCTGTCCGACCCGGCCGAGCCGATCGGTCTTGAAGCTTGATGGGCCGGCCTGGCGATAGCGTGTCGGCCCAAACTAGGCCGTGAGGGTATATGGAGTTTATACCTCCACGGCTAGTCCCCGAGCATCATGGATCTTGAGGGAAAAAACACCGTCTTGCTTGGTTGAGTGAGAAAGGGTGGTCGGACACACGTTCGACATGTGGTCCGAGCGGGGGCCGGAGGACCGTCTAGTGCTTCCGACCACACTTTGCTTACACTTGGTTGACGTTTTTGGTTTTGACCGAAAGATTTATGATGCTCCCTAAAAGAAAAAGAATTTTGAAAGGGTCCCAAACGGAGACGTGGGCCCTCGTTAGTGTGTGATGCCCGCCATCACATGGTATCTGTCGTGATTGGTCGTTGCCTTAGCTTAGTTTTGAAACTAAACTCTTTGTAAAGAGAAAGGATCAGGCCGAGTCATGCAAATGACGTGGGCCCACGTAGTCCCCGAGGTTGCTGTAAGATAGTATATGTTGCGGCAAGCTCTAAAAGAAGGATCTAGCCCATGTCGCCTCTCAGGTGACGTGGGCCCACGTAGTCCCCGAGCCTGAGATGAGGTGGAACACGTTATGTCAGGGTCTAAAAAAGAAGACAAAACTGATCATCATATCATGCTTTATGTGTTTCCGACCACTCTTTGAGTGAGACCGAGCAGGCCAAATTTCATTTGGGCTGGTCGGTTTGAACCATGCCATGACTTTGTCATGATTAAGTCAAGGCAGCTTTGCTACTTAACTCAGTCCCCAGCGTGGCTGTGAGACCATGGTTTTGAATCTAAACCCATGAAATAGCTTTAGCTATTTGTGTGCTAGAATAACCGGTATCATTGGCGAAAAAATCCCAGCTCAGCTGTCGGATTGTGTGGGTTGAATTGTTGATGCTATACTGTAACTTTGTTACAGCGGGTTGGAACGCTTCTTCGAGGTATTGCTGCAAAGAGAAAATTTGGTATGAGTGAATGTTTTGATGAGGTATGCTGAATCGTATTGATTTGATATAATCTATGATACGAAGTTGTGTCGGGATGTATTATTTAAGAATGGTCTTGGTAATCGCCTCTCCTTAGAGTTAATCAGTCCTCAGGTGTGTAGATGACCTATAGTGAATAGCGCGTTGCCGAATCACTTAGGGCCCTATTTCCGTTGGAAGCGACCGCTGTCATCCCTGTGTTGTATAGCGTTGGAGCTGTGAACACGTAGCGGGATTGATCAGAGACAGTGCATGCTAATTGTTTTCTGTTGGAGGGGTGACGTACTTGGCCATTTGGTACAAAGAAAAAAGGATGTTTTTTGCTTTGTAAATATGTGTTGAACGTACTTTGAAGTAGTTCGTGTAAAGAAATCTTTTGTGAAAAAAAAGATTGGTGAGGGCATGTATGTTAGGTTAGGAGAGCACTTATCTGTATTTTGCTGTGAGCCACCGTCTTCCCGTGGTGGGTTTTGATCATGCCTTTGTTCCTGAAAGAATGGTGATATGGTGTGTAAAATTCTGTTATGCAGAAGGGTAGGTCATGCTTATTACAAGTTTGGAAGAAAAAATTGCCAGCAGCACTCTTCTCTTTCTCATTCAAGAGCCGACCAGGCCTTAGGGATTAGATGATCCTAAACAAACAGCACGGTGCCGGAGTGTTTGGAGCCCTTTTCCTTTGGGAGCGACCGCTGGCGCACTCTGTGTTGTTTGAGCGTGGTGCTATTAACACGTAGCGAGTGAGACCGAGACGGTGCGTTCTGGCTTGCTTTGTGTTTGAGAAAAAAGATTTGTGAAGAACCTGGTTTTTCCAAAGTGTGGTCTTTTGAAATGGATGGATAAATAAAATAGAAAATTTATTAGAGATGTTGGATACTTATCTTTTAGTCCGTTGTGTCACGTCACGATCGCGTGTGGAGCAAAAAATATTCGCTTGCCGATGCAATCGTGCATCGGCAACCGACTGTCACGTCCATCTCGGGGTACATTTTTGGACTCCGGTCGGGTCAATTCTCTTTGTTGGCGTGGGATCGAGATGTCGGTGACTCAATCGCTCCAACTCCCTGACGATGTGAGTCAGCGAGCGCGCGGGGGGTTCCCGATGCGAGGGAAACGTATAAATGCATATCGTGCTAGTGGAGCGGTTTTTCATCGCTTCGTGCTTCTTGGGGAACGAGAGGGCCGCGGGGTTTTGATTACCCACGATCCCATCGGTTGCCTTCTCAAGTCCTCCAATCTCTCTATAAATTGGCGCCTGCGCTGAGAACTTCTCTATCCGCAGCGCATTTTCTGTTCTTGCTCCTCTCCTTCTTCCAAGTCGTGAATCATGACCGGATCTTCTTCGGTGCAGAGTAGTAGGTCGTCATCGTCCAAGACTTGATCCTCTCGGCGTCGGGCGTGGTCGGATATACTTATCCCGTTCCGAGTAGTATTGAGATTGTCCTTTTTTGGAAAAGGCACATCTGTAAAGGAATCTAAGGAGCTTGAGTTTTTCTCAAACTGGGTTCCTTTTTGAACTACTTCATACCACTCTCCGTTGATAAACATGCCTTCTGATGTTTTGCGCCCTGGTGATCGAACTGTTCTGATGCACCGAAGGTTAGCTGGGTTTATTGGATTAGGGAATATGTGCTCGGTGTGCGGCGGTATCCTATCCTCAGGAGGAGTTGGGCTGGGGAGCCTCCAGTTTGGTTCTTGAGTCAGCAAATTGTCCAAGAAAGGAGTGATAAAACCATTGCGGTTTGTTTGGACGGATGGAACCGTTCGACCGGGGGGAGGACTCTGATTGTTCATGCCAAAACTGCGGCGATTTTCTCTGATTGCTGCCATGTGTTTTTGGCGCTCTTCCCTTCATTTTCTTTCTACGTCTTGGTGTCGGTCAGCAAGTGCCCTGGCCCTGTGTGCAGACGCCCTTGTCATTGAGGGAGACTGAGTTGATCGTGCTCGTGGCCGTTCTGCTCTTTGCTCCGTTGCACCTGATGTTGCCATGGCAGTCAATACCTCTTGCCGTCGTCTTTCCCTCCATTGTTCATCCCTTCGGGACTGGTCGCCATGACGAAGGGCGGCAGCTAGCTCAGTACGTTCTGCGAACAACCGGGCGTTAGATGTATTGTTTTGTGGGGATCGTTCTTGCTGCGTTGCCGCAGTGGGTGCAGTTGGCGGGTTCCGACCAGTTCGTCGGATTTCCCACTGACGTCTCCGCCGTTCGTTGCGGCGTGCGTTCCTGCGATGGGCTGTTGACGCGTAACTCCGACTAGGTACATCGTGTCGGGTAGTTTGTGTCATCTGAGCTGGACTGCTGTTGTTCCGTGAGGCTTGTTGTGAAGTCCTCTCTCTCAGATCTTGAATATCGGCTAAGATTCTCTGCCGTATGTTGCTTGGCTGGCCTCTCCGACCACCGCGTACGATGATCGGCCGTGGTCGGAGCTGCTGTGAGTTTCTGCCGCCATCTGGCCGTGTATGGTTGCCACGAGGATTTGTTGGAGCGCGTCGTTGTAGATTCACCGGCTGCAAACGTGGCCGCTCGGAGCGCCCAAAAGTGACTCTACGATGGTTGTTCTGCCTTCATGTCGATGGATTAGGAATTCGTTGTTGTCGCGCGAGTTGTAGATCGCGCCTGACGCGTCGTCGGAGCGACTCGAAGTTGGCATGGGTTTCGATCAACCTCATGTCTTGTTGATGGATCAAAAGGAGTAGATCCGTGTTGCTGACATACCTCCTTTGGTTAGGACCAGTCGGAGGTGTTGACGCCGTGCCGTCAACTATCAGTGGTGGATTGGTTGGGACTGCAATGGTGGTCACCGGGATGAGTTGGATCTGGTTTGGCGCAGCCACCATTGTTGGTGCTATTGTCGGCGTGATAGCCGGAGGCGTGAGAGTTGTAGTAGCAGTTGCTGAGTTAGAAGTCCACGTGAACGTTCCGAAGTTGAAGGTGAGGCCGGCTTCGAAGGTCATGGAAGCCGGGAAGGAAACCATCTTGATCGACGTGAAATCTCGGTGCGCACCCCTACTCGGCGCGCCACCGTCGACGAAATATCGGCGATAGTCCGACCGGGGTATGCCCCGACCGGTAATGGATTGGCGGAAGGCGCACGAGATTGCGAGCAAGACGTAAACAGGGAGCAATCACACGAGGTTTACCCAGTTCAGCCGCAAAGATGCGTAAAACCCTAGTCCCGCTCTCTGTTTTGATTATGATGTGGATGTATGAGTCCGTGCGTTATGCCGATTCTCGTCCTTCCGGCACGGGGTCCTTGCTCTCCTTATATATCACGGGGAGCAAGGTTACAAGTCGGAACTAGCCTATCTGGTACTAAGTTTACATACTTTACAAGTCTAAACTTTCCCTATCTCAGCTAGGTCTTGTCCTCCTTGTCGGTCTTCGATATTCTTGCCTGTTTTAGGCTGTCCGACCAGCCTGAGCCGATCGGTCTTGAAGCTTGATGGGCCGGCCTGGCGATAGCATGTCGGCCCAAACTAGGCCGTGAGGGTATATGGAGTTTATACCTCCACACCCCCTCCTCTCCACCTATAAAAGGAGGGCACCTCTCCCTCTCAAGACACACCACAAGGAAGAGCTCCACCTCCAAAGTTCCAAGATGTAGAGTAGCACTAGCAAAGTTGGGAGTGAGGGAGAGGAAAGCTCAAGTTCCAGAGTAGTCCTCGGAGTTCTGACACTTCTTGTATTGGTCCTCTATAAGGCTCAAGTACTTTCAATATATTTATCTTCTCTAAATTACTGCATTGTCCTTATGGTTATCTAGTCATGTCTTAGTTATTTAACTAAGTTCGGTCAGTATAGTGGTTCACGCTTTGGCATGAGATCTCCGTTCGCCCGAATGCTCTAGTCATCATATGTGGCTAGAGTAGTAACCGCTAGCGTAGACATGGTGTCTGGGCTAGGGTGTACCTGAGTTTATGCCCAACCATACGGATAGTTGTGGTAGCCTCGGGGGTGACAGCTCTGACCAGGCCTTTGTATTCCACCACGTTTGAGTTGATGTTTCGTAGAGCTTTTGGCTGCCTTCTTCCAGTTACCCCTTCCCAGTCTTGTTGAGAACCGGAAAGGAACAGCTGCTCCAAAGTGCCCTGGTGTGACTGCTATGTTTGACCATCACTTAGTTAACCCTTTGGTGTGCACTAGAATAGATCCACAGTGATAGAGGAGAAAACAGGAATCTTGACCTCTCCTGTTGACCTCCCAGCTGTTGGCGGTCCTTATCGACGATTTTATACTACCAATTAGAAATGAAAAGGATGAATTAACTATTTTTACACACATATACATTTCTAACTAACCCAATTC
Source organism: Themeda triandra (assembly GCA_018135685.1). Lineage (NCBI taxonomy): Eukaryota > Viridiplantae > Streptophyta > Magnoliopsida > Poales > Poaceae > Themeda > Themeda triandra. The sequence continues at coordinate 899,019 of JAENPR010000105.1, forward strand.
CGTGTGCACTAGGAAAAATACTGCTGTTGCAGGAATATATATAAAGTGCAGGAATTTTATAAATAAAAGGCGATTTCTGGAAAGCGCCAAACCAACCCAAGTGGAGAAAGGACACCTCGGGACCAGATTGGGCCGAAACACAACACCACCACGGCCCAGGCCCAGAACACAACCGACCTGACGAAGTCGGTCAGGGGGAGGTGCCGCCCGGGCGTGGCCGCGCCAGGGGCGCGCGCACCAACCGCCCTGGCGCACGGGCCCAGCCGGCTGGAGGCGGTGCATTGATGGCAGAGGAGGGCGGTGCGCTGGTGTACCTTCCTTTCCTGGCCCTGAACCGACCTCCACGCCACTATAAGAGAGGAGGAGCACCCTTCACACACACACCATTTTGGAGCCTCACTCTCTCATTCTACACTTGTTCATTAGCTTAGTCTTAGTAGTGTTTGGAGCAAGGAGAGCTACCAAGGAGAGCTTGTCAACTAGGAAGAAGAGCTACCCCTCGATAATTATCTATGCAGTCTTTTTCCTTAGTCAAGTTCTTACTCTTTATATATAGCTTAGCATATGAACTAGAGTATAGTTTTGAACATGTTCTTATTGATATATATGAACCAAAGAAAGTTCATATGATCAGTTCATAGCATGTTCATATGATCAGTTCATAGCATGCCACGGTTGAGGGGTAGGCGGCAGGTGGTGACAGCCCTGTCCGTCCCTCGTAGTCCCCACGTCCGCATGTCGTGTAGGAGTTCGAAAATGCCTCTATCGGCTGGCGGACCAGCTGCGGGGTCTCCCTATTACTTTAGGCTCTGACTCATCTCTAACTTTGTATAACATGTGACTTAGCTGTTCTATGCATAGCTGTATACGAACTACCTGCTCCATGTAGATTTATTCTTTCTCTTACTTTTATTCCTTATTTCTCTTTATCCTTGAGTCTGGCCCAAATGTGTGTCCACAATCTTTAAAACCCGATTATCTTTACCCCTGCATAGTACTAAGACTCATTTCAATGATATGAAGTCCTATATCCATGCTAGAGGTATTTTACACCATGTCTTCCTTTGGGAAAATATAAATAATGATACCCTGATATACTTCCAGGTGAAATACTGCAACGATAGATCTGTGCGCTTGCGGAAATTATCTAAAAGGTTACGATCTATCAAGGTATTTCCTAGCAAGGCTGCTAGGATGTAACAATTCTAGTAGCCGAACTAAGAAATACCAACAAGCATTTCTGGCGTCGTTGCCAGGGATGGACTTAAAACCTCCATACTTGGTAGCGACGTTAAGAAATGTCAACAAGCATTTCTGGCACCGTTGTCGGGGAAGGCATTGGTTAAAATAATCTAGCATGACATGGATATACAACTTCATTAGAAATGGTTCTAGTCTATGCAGGTTAACTTTTATGTTTTCTTCTGTTACTAGTTAAGTGCCGGTGCGTTGCTACGGGTGAAATATCTTATGACATACAACCAAAAGAAAACTAAAATACACATGAGATGCAGGTTCAGTTGTGTAAGAGATGGTGCTTCCAAAAGCTAGCGGAATTGGCAAATGAAGTCAAGAGATACAATAGGAACGATAAGGATATCACAGGCCACTTATTAAACAATGTGTAAGAGATACAACAGTGCAACATATGGCTCAAAGGTTTCCCTATGTCTTTTCATATTATCTGTTGCAATTAACTTCCTCCAGCGCTTTGTACATCTGTTGCCAAAATGCAAAGAAGCAGACAACCTCCTAATAAAGCCATACTTCCTAATTATGTTGCCTTGTTTATTAAAATGGACAATTCTTGAGAAAGGGTGAATGCATCGATAGATACCATATCTAAATCTGTTAGCTTTGGCTGTAGCTTCAAACTACATGTGACATATCTGCTGGACAGTTAACTTAGTATTGACAATACAACCCAAACAATTTTAAATTTTTATTATTTACTTAGCATAATAGGGGGTTATGATAGGACAGGAAACGACGACCAGAGGGTGTTAAATGAGAACTTGGCCTGTATCCCAAACAACACTTAATAAGCAAAAGAGGGGCTATTGAGCAAGATATGAACAACATTGTGTACTAAAAAGTGACAATAAGTAATTTGATCAAGCAATGATAGATTAAGTGATGAACTACTACTAAACGACAAGCTAATGATTGTTTTAATATTGGTCGGAAAGGACAAGACACTGGGTGAATACTTGTTGCTAAACAACTGCAAAATAAAATCATGAAGAGCAGACCATGCATGTACCAAGCACTTTGATTGCTGGGATGCAGTTGCCGACCTACTGCAACCTCAGTTAGGAGAGGCCAGCAAGCAGCTGAAAATTTAAGATTTTTCCCACTGCTGTGGTGGGTTGGTCAACCACGGAACTAAGCTAGGTCGACCAAGAAAAATTGCAGCTATCAATCCATTTTCTTCAGAAGAAAAAACAGAGAGCAGAGCAAGGTTTCATGCAATACTACCTGATGTGGACTTGATGCAATACTACACTGAACTGAACTAAAGCATAGCAACTCTGAATTTTATGGACCGAAAAAACACAGCTTAATCAAAGGACATGGCTGTGCACATGTACGCATAATCATCTTTAAAAGGGATAGAAATTAGCAGGCATGAGACAAATAACCAATTACCTTAAGTTAGGGTTCGGTTCTATGTTTCGCACAAATAACCAATTATCTTCAAAAGCATATTAAATTCCAATCTTTCATACCTAAGCTAGCTAAAGCTATCAGTACCCTGACAAATATGGGTTCTTGAAATAGGATATTTATTTCCTCTCAACTCTAATTATCATAAGCAAATTTACAGCTACCATTTCAATTATGGATTCTTAAAATAGGATATTTGTTCTCTCTAATCATGATAAGCAACGGAACCACTAATTAAGGAGCATTCATACAGAACTAAAATCCAGTAGTCTACGTTGAAGTTCCGAAACCAGCCATCATGTTCTCATGACAACATCTTTGTATCAGATTCAATATCACAGCTGAGGATGCATTGAACTGACCGGCGTCTCAGAATTTATGAATTTGCCACAGGAAAAACAGAGAGAGAGCACCTAGGAGTAATAAACAAAGTTACTGTCAACAATGAGAATGAGAGGCAAAATACGGTACACAAGAAATAACTTTCAGTAAGCAAAACATGTGGTGAGGCAGCTGTTTCAACCCATAAATCGCTTATTTGAAATCTAACAAATAGATTATGTTTTCAAGCCTAACATTCAGTTAGCATGATCATGAAAACAATGTTTAGCGTGGTTCACTTATCAAAAAATAAAAACATCCTTAAAGAGGAGCATCTAGGTTCAGCATTGAACTGATTTGCTACCCACAACACCAATATGCAGTTTGCACCAAAAACCGGGGAATACCCCCCAGGACACATAGGGGCTTAAAAATGTAGCAACTCAGATATCAGCATCCCCTTTCCTTGGGTCTCTTGTAGAGAATATTTGTAATTACATACAACTGCATAGCATTAACTATTAGAAAATGTACAGAACTATAAGCAGTCAGGACTCAGGACCAGGTTCTGAACCCATTGCTGCACAATTATTAAGTTCATTCCATACACACATAATGGTAACTGTGACAGGGATGTAATCATGTGCTGGGTAGTCAATCCAAAGAAATCAAGCTGATCTGAAGCAAAATGTTGTCAAAGGCATACAACGATTAGAGCATGACATAATTTACACAAACTTGCACCATCTGTACAATTGGTAACTTCAACTGATAACTGGTGATTATGTTAACTATGAACAGCGCTTTCTCATTTTGGGGATTACTAATAATCAGTATCATTACTACAACTAAATTCTTTAGGTTTTGGCTGACAAATTCAGATCAAGATTGAAACACGTACCTGTCTGGTAGCAAGGTTCCCGGGATTGTGTACTGATGAAGATTCCGGCTTCAAAGAATGAGGGCAGCACGGAGGAGATACTGCAGCGTCGAGATCCTACGGCCTGTCCAGCGGCAGCGCATCCGGGTTGAAGTAGTGGCGTCGAACTCGTACGGCCCTTCCACGGCGGCGGGTATGGTGCTTCCGGTGTCAGGTGGCGGCAGCAGTGGGAGGACCCAAACGTTCTGGGTTGCGGCGGCGTCGAGGTGTCGGCGAGGTGCGCCTGGTCGAGGGAATGGGAAGTCGGACGGAGCTCGCGGCTTCTGGTTTGGCAACTGTCTTTGGATCTGAGGGAGCTCGAGGCGAGGCTTGGGGGCCGTGGATGACAGCGCGGGCTCACGCAACGTCGAGGACGATGGAGCGAGCGCACGGCGCGACGACGGATCCGTTCGTGGATGCAGCGGTGTGTCCGGTGGCGGCAGAGTCGTGGCAGCGTCTTGGGGCGGTGGCGTCGTGGAGTCGCGGCGGCGTCGCGGGGCGGTGGAGTCGCTGCGTCGCGGCGGCGGCGGCGGTGGCCCGGCGGCCTGGAGGCGACCATGTCATGGGCGGGCGAGCTGGGCGCCGAGGTCGTGGGGCGGCGGTTCTGCGGTCAAGCGCGGAATGGGGATTGCCGGGTGGCCTCGGGAGCGAGGGTGGAAATTTTACCGAGCGAGCGAAGGCACATGCGAGCGTGCGATAGGCCGGGTCGACGATTTACTGCGGTTCTTTTTAGTTGTAGGATGGATGAAAACAAGATAGTGCATGTCTGGTTTCTCCCTACCAGACAATTTCCTTCCAGATCAGGAGGCACTCCTAAGGAAGAAAAGGTCTCGCACCTCTTCTTCTTCTGCTACTCCGCTGACAACCGAACCGGTCGTCGTTGCACCAACCGAGACCATCCAAATGGCTCAGAAGACCCTCCACGAGTTCTCTGTCCCCGCTGTTGCCAACGTGCCCACTGGACCCATTGTTAACGTGAAGGACAAGAACTTCGAGCTCAGGACTGGTCTGATCACCATGGTGCAGGGGATCCCATTCTGCGGACTCCCCAATGAGGGTGCCAACGCTCACTTACAGCGTTTCCTAGAGCTATGCGACACCATTGTCATCAAGGACGTCGAAGCCGATGTCATCAGGCTCCGTCTGTTTCCCTTCTCCCTAGTGGGGAAGGCGAAACAATGGTTCTACAAGGACAAGGAAGCCGTGAGCACGTGGAGCAAATGTTCCATGGTATTCCTCGCAAAGTTCTTCCCCATGGGCAAAACAAACGCCCTGAGGGGAAGAATTGCCAATTTCCAGCAGACCCAAATGGAACTCATCCCAGAAGCATGGGAGAGGCTTCAAGGCTACATTCAAGATTGCCCTCATCATGGGATAGAGGAATGGCTGGTGCTCCAAAACTTATACATTGGGCTCACGCCCATGTCGATGGGGCACCTTGACGCTGCTGCTGGAGGCGCATTTCTATCACTTACAGTTGGTAACGCTATGGCGTTAATCAACAAAATGGTAGAAAACCAAGCTTGGGGGAAGAAAGGGCCCCATCCAAGCAACAAAAAGGCATGCACCCCATGAAGGAGGCGGAGGCGCTTGCTGCAGAAATAGACCTACTCCTGCAAAAGTTTGACGAGAGAGCCACTGGAGACACATCCGACACCGTCAAAGCCATAGACTCTCGCACAACGTGCGAGGTCTGTGGCAATGCCGGACATTCGGGGAATGATTGCCCCAAAACCCGTGAAGAGGCTTCATACATCAACAACGGGTTTCGTCAACAGCAAGGGGGTAGTAATGGATGGAACAACCAGTCCCGTCCACAGCACCAAGGTAATTCGAATTACTCTTCAATTACAATTTGAATCAGCCTTCTCTCAAAGATTTAGTCCTTGGCCAAGCAAAGATTAACGAAAATCTTACCAAAAAGATGCTGGCCAATGACAAAATCTTAGAGAGCATTAATACTAAAATAGAAGGTTTAACTTCTGCTGTTAAAAATCAGTTGAGCTTTAATAAAATGATAGAAAGGCAATTAGCTCAAATTGCTTCTGATGTTCCTGTTGATCCCAATGGTAAAACATTGGATCAAACTGCAAATACTTTTGAAAATGTTAAGTCGGTGACCATGAGGGGCGGTAAGGCCACTCGTGATCTACCACACCCTAACCATGCAGCCAGGAAGCAAGTAGCTCAACAACATGAAGAACCTTCATCTTTCGAACCTGAAGGCGATGCAGAAGCAGGGACAACCCTGGGTTATTCGGACACTACCCATCTGCCGTTCGTCACGAGGACAAGGAAACAAACCGTGGATGATCAGTTCGCTCAGTTTGTTGAGATGGTTGAGAAAGTACATTTGAGCGTTCCGCTCATGGATGTCTTGCATGTACCTTCTTACGCCAAGTACATCAAAAACATCATCAACAACAAGCGACCATTGCCATCCACGACAGTGGTCAAACTGACAGAAGAGTGTAGTGTGGCAATCCTAAGTCACTTGCCAGAGAAGAAGAAGGATCCTGGATGCCCCACTATCACTTGCTCCATCGGTGGGCAACAGTTTAACCACGCACTCTATGATCTTGGTGCCAGCATCAGTGTCATGCCGAAGACGGTGTTTGACAAACTGAGCTACACACGGTTGTCACCAACAATGATCACACTCCAATTGGCCGACTCCTCCTTACGCTACCCAGCGGGGATAGCTGAAGATATACCTATGAAGATCTGAGGATACTTCATCCCGGTGGACTTCGTGGTGCTCTACATGGAGGCCACCAAAGAAACACCACTTATCTTGGGACGACCATTCCTCAGTACCGCTGGCGCACAGATTGATGTTGGAGCTGGAGAAATCCGGTTCAACATCAATGCAAACGAGGAGAAGTTCCAATTCCGGCCAAGGAGGATGGAGGAGTGCAACATGATTCGCATCAAGTACGAGCCAACCACATAAGAGGTCACGGAGGTCGAAATCCTACCTCATGGTGCGAACATGATTCCCAAGATTATCTTGGAGCAAAGGGCAGAGAAGAAGACCAAAGCCCTGGAACAAAAGAAGGAAAGAAAAAGTGCGCAGGAACAAAAGCAAAAGAAAAAGAAAGAGCAGGAGCAAAAACCAGAGAAGGAAAAGGAGCAGAAGCAAAAAGCTCCTAAAGAAAAGAAAAATCCAACTCGGCACAAAAGAAAGAAAAGAAGAAAGCTCCTACGTAAAAGATAGAAGAAAAAGTTGTTCCTGCACGACCAAAAGAAAAGAAGAAGAAGGGCAAAGCTCTGGCCCAAGACAAGGTGAAACTCGAAAGGAAACCGGTTCCACCCACATCCTCTGGGGAACCAAAGATCAGAACAGTTCCCAAGGAGGAAGCAAAGGTGGTAAAGATAGAAAAAGTCTCCACGCCTCCAAAAGAGGCTGAACAACCACTTTCCACACCATGTGCCACCACACCCCCAAAGAAGAAGATGGTGTGGAGGCCCAAACAAGTGCACCCATCTACTTCTCCTAAGACGGATACTCCAATATCGAGCACAACTTGAACAGGAGAAAAGTCTCGCTTCACGGACTATAGACGGTGAGCCCGACCGACAGGCCAATCGGTAAGTTATCTTTTAAAAAATATAAAATAAAATATTACCTCAAAATAATTTAAGGGCCCCGTTTCCAAGCAAGCTTGGGGTAAGAGGTAAGTACTTTACTAATACTTAGGCATTCAAAAAAAAGAGATTTGTCATCTCCTATATATGTGTTATAAAAATATTTGGTTCTACCCTTGTTGATATGATGAATAGTTGCTCTGTCTCATAATTTGTTTGTACCTGATTTATAATCGAGTTTTCTCTAAGATTTGAGTTTATCGGCTAAAAATGTCTCATCCTGGAAAACTTGAGTTAGTGGGTGTCATAGGCTGGCTCTTGTCTAAAATTATTGCCTAATATGATATGGTGCCATGAGTTGAGCTATGACTCTGTCCTGAGTGAAAACCTGACTACCGAAGTTTTATTTTCAAAAAGATCAAAACAAAAGTTCTTCAATGATTTTGAACTACCTACCAAGGCCACATGACATGCTTCAATTCTTATACAAAACCCATTGTCATATGCTGCTTGTTTGATCATTGAGTTTAGTCAAATTATTGTAACCTCTGTGAGATTATAGTCTTGCACTCATGATTGAGATTCACTTGCACCCACCAAATAAACTTGCCGACTCGTACACTGCGAGTCGCGCACGTCATGCATCACCATCCAATCCACCCAAAAATGCCAACTCTTAATCCGAGGGTTGCGCAACTTTCTTGCCAAATAAAGCATGTCGATCGCGCATCCACTATCCACCCAATAATACTCCCTGCATTTCCATCATGACTTCTCTCCATCAAAAATTCTCATCATACCAAAAAAAAAAAGAGAGTTATGGGCTATGTCGCTTAGTAAAAAAAACCAGGCCAAGGGCATGAGGAAAGAAAGAAGGACAAGTGTCCAAAATAGACAACAGGAAATCCAATTAGCCCCCGTTCAAAAAAAGGACAAAGAAAGAAAGAAAAGAAAGATCGCAGTTTTCTTTTTCCTCTGTAGCCCATACTCTCCCAGAAAATCCCATCCACCAATAAAGAGAGTCATGATGCATAGAGTACCAAAAACATTTAGAATTAGGAATCATTCATTCTCTCACACAATTGCACAATCTCAATCAAAGTGTATGGCTTGTATCTCTGGATGGTTCGGTCTTTGACTTAACAATATATGTGATTCAATCATGCCTACCTTTCATACCTACCCAGAGCTCCACCTTCAGCCTTAGTCATAGGTTTGAAAGAAAGGCAAAACCACAATGCCACTGGTGAGGTAAACATACACATTGAGTGATTGAGAGAATCATTCAAGGAACTTGAGTTTCTTTTACAAAATTCTTAAGACCTCCAGAAAGTTGGTTGATCTTGGACAGATGATAACCAATGCTTGTGAAACTGTTTTGTCTTGCAGTCACCCAAGACTTGAAAAAGCTGAAAAGCCCCATCTTGTCTCAAGACAATAAAAGGGTGGATAGTCATGCCGATTGTTGATGTCTATTAAGTGCAACTGAAATAAGGAGGGTTCGGCAAGCGCACAGAATATATCATCGTAGCATTTTAACCAGGAGTAATCCAGGTATCGTTATTTATAATTTTACCACCGGGAAGGGAATGCCTTGGATAATGAGTGATGAGCAATGCACATGCGATAATGGGGAGCTTAACCTTGTCTCGTATCAATCATCTCATACGGGGTAAGTGTCACATAAAATATAGGAATGAATGATAATTGACATAAGATAAATGAGAGCATTTAGCCACATAAAATGATAGTAATGACCATCTCAACTTAGCACTCTAAGCTTATAACACTAGCATGGACTAGGACGATCTAGGGTATAATCCTATGTTATTCTAACTATAAAGTCAAAGCATACAAAGATTAGTGCAAGAACATCTAGCAATCATGGCGGGAAAAGGTTACATCTATGCATAGTGATATTACCAGAGAAGACTAAAGACATAGCAATGACTTCAATGTAATAGGGGTATTCTGCTAGACCTATACTCGGGAGAAGGGCTACAAAGGACTCAACAGGACTGTCACTCCCGCGATCTACCTCACGATCCGGAATATAGGGTGCAATCGCAGATAAATACGGTCCAGGCACCATGCCCACACAATATCTATCACTCACCCATTGGCCTAATGAGCAAGCGCTATACGATCCTATGCATAAACATAATTCTAGTCCAACTATGCTAAACATATAATCAAAGTAGACTAAGAACAATATAATTGAGAACATAATCAAATAGAGCAAAGTCAATTCTGATATAATAGAATAGAATAAAGTACTACTCATAGTATCACGAACAATAATGAATATTACAAGAATGTAGAGGGGGAATTACCAAGAACTCCGACAGATCCGGACTCCAAGCTAGGCTTGATTCCCTCTAGATCTATTCCTATGTAGCTATGATACTAAACTATGGAGCTCTAATTGAGATGGTGGCTCGGCTTCTCGAATCTTCTCGATGAATGAAGAGAGAATGAATTAGGGTTTCACCCGGGGCCGGGGGCTCGAATATATAGCCCCTAGGATGAACCCAGCCCTCGGATCAAACCGACCTAAATGGACGATAATTATTCATCCTCAAAGGCGGTGGAGGCAGGATCCGCGAGACTCCACCTCATTGGCTGAGGTGGGGAGTCGGCCGCCCAAGGGGGGGAGTCGGCCGACCCTGGAGGCTGCCAGGTGGGGCCCATCTTCCAAGGGTCGCCTTCTGGAGTCTTCTAGAGTATACAATTTCACCCGTTCGGTCTTTATCTCTATGTAATCATGACATGTGGGCCTCCTTTGGTTCTCTTTCTGATAACCCCCTGCAGAAATAGACAATCACCAAAACTCGTGGAATTCTGTCAGTGCAACCCCTATATCTAACAGGTGAACTCATATTAGTCCTTTCTCTTGCTGCGTTGACGGTATGAAATTGATACTTAACGACCGTCAACACCGATTTATTCAAATTGTACTAGAAAGCTTGCTTATACTTCTGGTACATTTGAATTATGATCGGCATAGTAGCAACTCCTGATCAACAGCCTAAACCTAAGCTTTGCTCGGGCCGGGCAAAGGGTAAGCTTGGGTGATCTTGTTGGCGGTCCTTATTGACGATTTTATACCACCAATTAGAGATGAAAAAGGCTAAATTAACTATTTTTATACACATATACATTTTAACTAACCCAATTCCGTGTGCACTAGGAAAAATACTACTGTTGTAGGAATATATATAAAGTGTAGGAATTTTATAAATAAAAGATGCTTTCTGGAAAGCGCCAAACCAACCCAAGTGGAGAAAGGACACCTCGGGACCAGATTGAGCCAAAACACCACACTACCACGTCCCAGGCCCAGAACATAACCGACCTGACGAAGTTGGTCAGGGGGAGGTGCCGCCCGGGCGTGGCCGCGCCAGGGGCTTAGCATATGAACTAGAGTATAGTTTTGAACATGTTCTTATTGATATATATGAAGTAGAGCAAAGTTCATATGATCAGTTCATAGCATGTTCATCCATGTTCTTCATTGTTCATATGTTCTATAAAATTAGAGCCCACGATGAGAATGGAGTAATGGTTCGATGTTCTTTCGGGTTTGCCTATATTCTAGCTCGTCCATCCGTAGGGTGGGAGTCCTGGGGGGACATAGGTGGTTCTCTAGTATGCGGACGTGGTGTCCGGATACGACGGAGCCTTCGAATATGACGGCATTCCATGGTTGAGGGTAGGCGGCAGGTGGTGACATCCCTGTCCGTCCCTTGTAATCCCCCACGTCCGCATGTCGTGTAGGAGTTCTAAATGCCTCTATCGGCTGGCAGACCAGCTGTGGGGGTCTCCCTATTACTTTAGGCTCTGACTCATCTCTAACTTTGTATAACATGTGACTTAGTTGTTCTATGCATAGCTGTATACGAACTACCTGCTCCATGTAGATTTATTTTTTATTCTTTCTGTTACTTTTATTCTTTATTTCTCTTTATCCTTGAGTCTAGCCCAAATATGTGTCCACCATCTTTAAAACCCGATTATCTTTACCCCTGCATAGTACTAAGACTCATTTCAATGATATAAAGTCCTATATCCATGCTAGAGGTATTTTACACCATGCCTTTCTTTGGGAAAATATAAATAACGATATCCTGAAATACTTTCGGGTGAAATGCTGCAATGATAGATCTGTGCACTTGCGGATATTATCTAAAAGGTTACGATCTATCAAGGTGTTTCCTAGCAAGGTAACAACTCTAGTAGCCGAACTAAGAAATACCAACAAGCATTTCTAGCGTCGTTGCCAGGGATGGACTTAAAACCTTCATACTTGGTAGCGACGTTAAGAAATATCAACATCAGCTTAGACTATCTGCTCTGCTATCATATCTAGGGTTCTTTTGTGTGTGTCATTTATCCAAATACCAATCTTTACCTTTTACCTTCATATTAGTCTAGTCGGTACTCTAGCTAGCAGATGCATGATGATTAATTATCATCTGCTTTACCCATTGCTTCCCTGAGGATAAATACGATACCCTGGAATACTCTTGGGTGAAAGCTACAATGGTATCCGTGCGCTTGCGGATTTGTCTGTGTGCGTTAACTTATACCAATTAGCTTTCTGGTGCCGTCATCGGGGATGGAGTTAAAACCTCCATACTTGGTGATTGCGCTAAGAAATGCCAACAAGCTTTCTGGCGCTGTTGCCAGGGAAGCAATTGGCGTAAAGATTTTGATATTTATCTTGATATCTGTTAACCTAGTTGCCACTAGCTTTTATGGGTATTTTAAAAAAAATCATCATGAGCCTAGGGTGCCTGATCGTTCTTGAACAATCAACTCTTTCACCCTGCCATCTCATAGATAGGCATATATTTTGTACACACTAACTCTATGCAGATGGAGACAAGGTCGTCGTCAAGAGAAAACAATCCTATCAAATGTGACAAAACGACTACACATGGCTTCACTCACAATTCAATCACAAATTGTGAGTGATGAACCAATTAAGGTATGTGAGAACCAACCCAAAAATATTTTATACCTTCCAAATTTATTTTCACCATTGCATGTTTGCTTAATTCATCATTTATCTAGTGCTTTCTTTGGGTGGCTCCTAGTCTTTGAGTGAAAATGCCTAGTCTAGGTAGATGGCAATTTCATTGTTGTCTATCTATTTGATGCTCTTAGTCTAGCCTCGTAGTAGGCGAATGTTAAACGGGACTCTCACGGCATCATATATTGGCTTTGCCAATTGATATGATGATTTCGTTAGATGGTCCACGCTATGGGAAAATGCTAAAGCCTTGATTTGCATGCATATCACTCAATTTAAATTCCTTCAAAACCGTGGCATGCTTGTTTAATCGCATTCATCCACCCCGTTTGCATTGCCCTGCATATAAAAACAATTTGGTTCTCTATTTCATCATTCAATGTTTGTACACCCGTCTGAATCAATCTCATGTACCTCATTTTCATGCCACCTTTTCTATTCTAGTATGCTTTGGTTTGGGAGTGTTGGTCATTCTAGATGATCGTACTTCCATAGGCTTTTTTAAATTAAGTATGGTGCTTAGGTTAATTAGCCTACGTGAATCAAATTGGACATGCGGTCTAGTTTGATTTTGAACTGAAATTACTAGTATAGACTTTGGTTGTATGCCTGGACTAACCCTTGCAAGAATTTCTCAAATCCATAAGGGTAAGTCTTTGAGATAAATTCATAACAAAGGTAATTAAAGTTTTATTTGATGTACATTGAATGAAACCTTGATCAAAAGAGAAAAAAAGAATCACATACACGCCAAGCCAAAATTACATAGAGATCCTGATGGCATGGCGAAAATAGGAAGTGCAATCATCTTCATCCATCTCCAGGATGAGATGATGCAATTTCAAGCTCAAATATGTCAATGGAGAAGTCCTTGCTGAGCGGACTTAAAATGGTGAGTCCTTGCCAAAGGTAAATCGATATTTATCTCATATTTGATTTCCATACATCTTTTGTTTGAATTCGGCATGTTTATCTTTCCAACAAAATACTCTTTGCATTAAAACAAAAAAGTCTTACTTTAAAAAAGGAAAGTTTTGCATAATAAAATTTTCTTTCCATAATAAATTTGTTTTGATTTAGATTTCTCAAAATAATAATAATGCAATAACCTCCCTATCCCCCAACAATAAAAAAATCTTGGTGCTAGACAATATTTTCTTTGGGTATTCTTTTCCACTAACAATTTCAGGAACGAAGGATGAACGATGTCTAGGAACATGGGTACGCAACACACCGTAAGGAGATGCATCGACATTCACACTTGGTTTTTATTTTTAAATGACATAAAAATCCAAGTGTGGGGGATCCGACCCTTCCATGCTAACAATCAGGCATATCGATTTGCACTCCATTTCCTCACCCATGTTTTGCTCCTATGAAATTGATTTGTTTAAAAATGCTTTACATGTTAATCAAACTTATGATATGAAATAAAATCTTATAAAACTATGAGCTTGACTTTATTAAGATTGGCCTGCATAAACTTTATTCCGAGGTCATATACTTGTTACTTGTGGATACATCTTTATTAGGAAAACATGTCAACTAAGTTGTTGTGAAGTGAGATATGGTACAACTAAAGTTGTCCTATCTTTTCTATGCAAGCTCTTAGGGATTTTTGTTTTGATAAAACATAAAATTTATAGCAATACTTCTCCTCAATGGTTAAAATTCCTACCAAGGCCATATGACATGCTTTACTGACAAAACCCCAGTCATATGCTACTAGTTTGATCATTGAGCTTTGTCAAACTGTTTGTGACCTAAGTGAGATTATGGCCATGCACCCATGATCAAGACACACATACACCCATAAATAATTCTGCCAGCTCTTACACCGAGAGTTGCGCACAACATGTACCCTTCCATCCACCAAATAAATGTTCTACTCCTACACTACGAGCGAACAAGAAAAAAAGTGGTTAGGTCCCATCAAAATAAATGCTCTATATCCATATGTTTTTTTTTTGAGTTCAAGGGTGGCCCCCGGCCTTTATTAAAAAGACCAACATTAAGCGTTTACATAGTTTCAGCGCCACAGCTTACAAACACTCGCATGCTGAGATTAACACTCTCCCTCACAAAGTTTCGAAGCTCTCAACTCACACTACCAGCACCTATTACATATTCCATGCCTTCTTCATCGCAGAAGTCTAGCCACTTTCCTTCGTGTTCGCCTTCTCCAAATCATCATCAAGCAACACCCGGGCTTCTTCTTCACCCACGCCTTCCCGATCCAAAGTGCCGACTCATATAGGGATCTATCCACCTTGTTCACCACCGAGTTCAGCCACACAGCCTCGGAGGATCGATGGCCAGTTCTTCGGCTTGTCCAATTTCACCCGATACTCGCCACCTTCTCCACAGACGAGAGAGACACCCAATTGTCCAACAGAATCGCCACCTTCGTAGCAACACACGCCCACTTTTCCGGGCCCCCTCCCGAAAACACAAGGCATTCCTTAGTTTCCATAGCCCCCACAGGCGGCAGCAGCACAGAACACATTCACTACTAGATACTTATTCTCACACAACCATAATGAGCCAATGCTCAAAAATCAGCACCAACTTCTTTCTCTAATACTCTAGACAGATCAACCCAAAGCTGTTTTGCCACAAAGACAATCAAAGAATAGATGGTGCACACTCTCTAATTCCGAACAAAAAACACATGTAGGATCATCTACGGTCCTCCTAATGCTCGATTGTCTCTCGGTTAACAGTTTATTTTTAGATAATAACCACAGGAAAAAATGAATTAGGGGGGAACTTTTAAGGACCCGACACAGTACATACACCGGAACTACCCCTCTAAAATTAATCACCCTATATAAAGATTGAGAGTAGTAAATACCATTAGAACTAAAACACCAAATCAGTTCATCCTCTTGATCTAGGAATTCTATAGTAGAAGCTAATTGCACAACTTCTAACCACAAGTTGTATAACCTCGATCAACACACCTTCGAAAGTACATTTCGATTAACTCCATCCCAAATCTCAGCCACGGTTGCAGATTTCTCATTAACTAAGATATAAATTTCCCAAAATTGGATTGCTAGACTAGAAGTTCCTAACCAATTATCCTCCCAGAATTTACATTTCCTTCCATTACCTATTTGCCATCTATACCCCATTTTTTTATGAAAGCGCCCAAATCATCCCTTTAAAGAATTGAGATGCCACTAAAGTAGAACTATAAAAAATACTTGGCTTATCAGTTTTGTATTTGAAATCTATGTACTGTCTCCACAACTTATCACCATCAAGATTATATCTTCTAACCCAAGAGGCTAGCAAACACACATTCAAATCCCTCAAATTAGGTATCCCAAGCCCTCCATACTCTTTCAAAGATACTCACACTCTCCCAATTGGCCAAATGATATTTATGTGCCTCGGGGTCATCATTCCATAAGCAGTTAGCCATATGGGTAGTCAACAACCTAATAGCCCATTTGGGAAATTTAACAAAGGACAAGTAAATAGATGGGTATGCTAGCTAAACAAGCTTTAACTAAAATTAATCTACCAGAGATGACAATAACTTCCCTCTCCAACCAGCCATCCTACTAAGCATCTTATCAATCGGGGCTGAATATCCTCTCTACTTAACTTGTTGTAATGCAATGGTATACCCAAATACTTAATTGGCAAAGAACCTACAGGACATGCAAAAAGGTGTGCTAACTCATGCACTATCTCTTGATCAACATTCAAAGGTATGAGCTCACTCTTATGGAAATTAATCCTCATGCCCGAGATCCGCTCAAACCACATCGAATGCCCTTTAAATTCCTAGTATAACCTTCTTCTACTCTAGAGAATAGGATAGTATCATCTCGCATACCGCAGAGATATTATCCCACCCTCTCTAAAATCTTCAGCAATTCCTTTTACTAAACCTCTATTAGCCCCTTTTTGTAACATCTTGGTCAACACATCTCCTACCAAATTGAATAACAATGGTGAGATGGGATCCCCCTGCCTAAGACCTTTTCCAGCCTTAAAAAAACTACTATCCTCACCATTCAGATTCACTCCTATGGAACCCCCTATCACAAGTTGTTTTATCCAACTAATCCACTTGCTATCAAAACCCCTAGATTCTAGCACTTCAAAGAGGAATTGCCATGACACCCGTCATAGGCTTTCTCATAATCTAACTTAAGCAAAATACCAGGTTCCCGTGACTTATGCGAGACTATGAACCACCTCATGTGCAACAACTACACTTTCTAGTATAAATCTACCTTGGATAAAGGCACTCGCCGAGGAGCAATCAATCTGTTAATAATTTTCCCTAATCTCGAGTTAACACCTTTGAAAACAACTTAAAGCTACAATTAATCAAACTAATTGGTCTAAAATTTTTCATATTCCTAGCATCCTCAACCTTAGGTAATAGAGTAATCATTGCAAAATTAATTCTCTTCAGATCTAAAGAACCATTATGAAAATCAGCAAACATTTCTAAGAAATCACCCTTAACCAGTTCCCAAAATTTCTGATAAAATATGAAGGAAATGCCATCGAGCCCCGGTGCTCCTTCAAAGATAACAACTATCTAAACCTATCTTAATCTCTTCCTCGAAAAAGGAGCAAGTGAGCAACTCATTCTCACTTTCTAGCACCATGTCCGAGGAATTCCAAAATTATTACCCAGAGAAACATGGAGCCTATCTTCTTTACTAAACAAATTTTTATAAAAATCCATAGCTATCTTCATCATACCAGCTTGATCTTCTACCAAACCCCTAGGCCCTTCTAAACATTCTATTCTCTTCTTCCTACTTCTATTAGCAAGAATCGCATGGAAATATGCAGTATTCCTATCACCTTCTAATATTTCCCTATCTCTAGACCTCTCGCCCGGCTTTAATTTCTTCTAAGGCCCAGATTTTCTCTAACTCTTTAGCTACCCAATCCATCCTATCTTGTTCTCGCTCTATCTAGACCTCTGTCATCTTGGCAAGACTCTAAGTCATTGTACTCAAGGGCCGGCTCGATTTAAACTTATTCAGTTTGGCTACTTCATTCATAGCCCATCCTCTTGCCATTCTCCTCAAAGATCTAACTCTAGCTTGCCACTTTTCCATACTATTAGAAAACTGACCCGAACATTCCAAGCTTTTTCTACCAACTCCTTAAACCCTTCTTGGTATAACCACCACTTTTCAAACCTAAAACTCTTTTTACTACCAACATAACTTGAGCTTGTATCTATAACTAATGGGTTGTGGTCACGGGAATTTGTCTTCGGTCCTTTTATGAAGCTAAAGGAAACTTAGCTAACCACTCGTAGATACAAAAATTCTATCTATTTTGGACAGAATTAACTCACTCGCTTATTGGTCCAAGTATACTTCCTGTTACAAGGATCTAATTCCACTAATGCCCATCTATTAATCCAGTCATTAAAGGCATCAGCCCACCTATAGTTAATGACCCCATTGTTCTTGTCACTTGCAAACCTAATCAAATTAAAATCACCACCAAGAATTATAGGGCCAGACCACACACTCATTACATTATGTAACTCTTCAATGAATCTCTCTTTACCTTCCTCATAAGGACTCCCATAAACCACTACTAATTTCCAACTAAAACCAGACTTTTTATCTTGGACCATAAGAGTAATAGTAAATTCTAAGGAAGAAACTAAAGAAGCATGAAATAAATCAGAGTTAACCCCTACTAGCATACCTCCAGCAGTCCTCTTTGCAGGAGAATAAAACCAAGTAAAAGGCACATTATCACTCAAAGACTTTAAATAACCAACAGAGAAAAAATCTTTTTTAGTTTCCATAATTCCTACAAAGTCAGCTCTAGTACTTTTAATTCTACCTCTCAGAGCTGGTAATCTGCCAAAAGTCCCAAGTCCTCTGATATTCCAAAATAGACCTATCATATTTTCCTTTTACTTTTTTTCCTATTAACTACTTCAGTCCAGGCTTTTTCAAGTGCTGCCTCTAGCACATTCATGTCCTTCAGACATTTCACATTAGCATTATTAGTAGGAGTTTGAGGATCCACTTCCTCAGTCCTACTTACTAGGGACACCTCAACACTATTATTATTCCATTGCTCTACACCACTAACTACTTTAGACCCAGAGCCTGACTCTCCAGCAGCTACAGGATTAAGGTAACTATTACCATGCACTACAGCATTATTAATACTACTTGAACAAGATTCAAAAGAGCAATTACTGACAAAAGACTTTGTCCTATCAACCTCAACTTGTAGCATTTGCTGCACTACATTCTGACTATGATTATCTACTGAAGAAACATTAATGCCAATATCATCAGCAATGTCTAAAAGTAACTTTGTATTCAGACTAGAAGTAGTTTGTTTACCTTTTTCAATCTCCAAGTTATTCTTCCTTTTGAGAGCTTGAGCTCTTTCCAGCATAGAAACCCCATCATGAGGCACCCTTTTATTCCTTTTCTCAGGAATAATAGGGCCCCAAGCTTCCTTATTCTTTGACTTCTTAGCAATTTCAACCACCTTCTCAACCCCTTCTTTGTGAGAATCATCCACCAGATCTGATGAAGATGAGTCAGCCAACTTGTCTTGTGTTACCAGAACCCCATTCTCTGAACCATCAACTACCCCCTCATATAGCCACTCCTTTGGAAGATGCATAGCTTCATCCTCCTCACCAGCTTCCTCCACCACAACTTCTCCTGATACTTCATCATTCACCTCAATTTCCATAGCCTTCAACAGATTGATGCAAGCATCTTCTTCAGCTTTGTCTGACTCACACATGGAAAGCACTTCCTGAGCAAACAGAGCACTCAGATTCCTGACTGTTTTACTACCCCCTGCAGAACCACTTCCTTTAGAATTTTCCACCCCACTAGCACTAGCAGAGCCACTTCCACCATCACCAGATTTTTGGTTCCCATTTGCATTCCTTTCATGAGATTCATGATCTTCCAGCACCTCATCCCCATCCTTAGGAGCATCCCCTTCCTGATCACTATCATCATTTCCCCCATCATCATCATTTTTCCTAGGATTACTATCCAGCTGAACAAACCCCTCAGTCTTGAAGCTGATTGCAAGCAGTTTATCTTCAAACTCCACCAGTCTCTTCTTAGGTATCTTAGCTGGATCCCTACTCTTGATCTTCAGTCTAACCATGGCAAAAGAGCTAGTAAATAAGGAATGCCAGTCCACATCCACCAATTTCCCCACAGCAGAAGCAACTTGTTTCATTGTTCCCCAATCACACCACTTTGGAGGCATGCCTCTGACCTGCACCCAGTCCTCAATCAATGAGCTAACTGGTTCTATGTTGCCATTCCATTCCTTTAGAGAAACCATTGTTGCCCCATTCTCCAGATAGAAATAAGACATCCCACTAAAAGCAATTCTGTCCACTCTCAGATCAGGAGGAAATTTAGCCAAGTATGTGAACTCATCCAAAGGTTTTAACTACCAATCCCAGTTAGCATCTAGCTGAGATCTCAACAATTGAACCAATGCCTCTGGTAGAAGCTCTCCTTCCTCCACAGAGAATACCCCATAATTATCAAAATCTTTCCACAGCTTGAATCTTCCTTCACCACCACCATCATCAGACAAATCAACATGCATGAAACCCAAACCACTGCTAGCAGAACCCAAAAAGAGCACTGCCTTTTCCTTTTCCTTCCACCTGGGACATTTCTCAGCTATATGGTCTGACTTGAAGCAAACAAAGCAGATCTTAGGCTTGAGACAAGCTGAGACAAAATGCCCTGTAGCACCACAATTATAGCAGGCAATCTGATTAGCCCTATTCCCCCCAGAGCTCTCTCCCTCTACCACCATAGAAACCCGACCACTCTCTGCCTGAACTGCTGGAACAACAGTCTGCTCAACACTCTTGTTCTGCTGAACCTGAGAATTTTGCCCTTGAGTCCCTAGAAGTCTGCTGAGCTTGTGACTGCACTACTTTACCCCTGTTACTCTGAACAGCACCCCTGCCTCCTGGCCTAAATCCCTGATTCCTCTGATAATACTGAGAAGGAGCCTGATTACCTTGGTTGTAGAACTGCTGGGGAGGGCCCTGGTTGGGGAAGAAGCCGTAGTGCCCCTGAGGTGGAGGATACGGCCCTATCGGCCCCATGGGAGGTCCCATCGGACCCATGGCACCCATCCCGCCCATCGGCGGCGGCGGGTAGAAGGGCGTCGCCTGCCATGGCCCTTCCATCCACCTCCACTCCTCCTCTGGCCCCTGCGGCCTTCCGCCCCTTCCTCCGCGACCTCGATTCGCCATACCGGCCTTCACCTTCTCCACGAACGACTCTCGACCGCCCTTTGCCTAGAAATCCTTCGCGAAGTTCAGTTTCTTCGGGGAACCAACCCACTGATCTCCAGAACCAACTCCGTAGCAGTCCCCCGGATCGAACTGCTTGGTTTCCCACAGATCCTTCCTCACCCAAACTAGGGCTTCGGTCCGGCGACCTCGAACCCTAGCCTGGCGGCGCGGAGAGGAATGGGGGAAAAGCCATAGCTGGCCGAACAATTCCTCTACTTCACCTTCGTCCTCCACCGGCTTCACCTGATCCACGCCGTTGGAGGCTCCACCGCCATGCCCAGATCTCGCCAAGTGCCGCAATCCTCTCTCGCCGCGTGGATGCAGCCCTGGCCCGCCATGGGGGCACCTCTGCAACCCTAGCCCACCATGGGGTCCCTCCACCACCGCTTTGACACGGTCAAACGGCCTCTCCCGCCCACTCCTGGGTGGAGCGCCTCTGACTCGGCACGGTGAGGCGGGGATCCCGGCCGCCGGCTCCGGCGGGCAGCCCCGACAGGGCCGCCGCGGGATCGCCGGGCGCGGAGCCGACGAGTCGCCTCTCGAGTCGCCTCTCATCCGCTCTCTCTCGAGTCACCTCTCCTATATCCATATGTTGACTTCTCTCTCAAAAGTTTATGTTGCAACAAGGGGCATGAGGCTATCATTCAAAAAAAAGAGACAGAAAAAAGAGAGAGTGAAAAAATGAAAAAAAAATAAAGAAAGAGAAAAAAGAGAAAGAAAGAAAAATGGGTAGAAAAAAAGAGAGACCAAAGATAGCCCATGCTTCCATAAAAAAAATAAATAAATCCCAATAAAGAGAGAGATGTATTTCTAAAAGAGCATAGTACAATTAGGGTAGATATTTCCACACACTTGCACGTCTCAATCAAAGTGTATGACCTGTATCTTCTTGTGGTTCGGGTTTTGACAGAGCAATATGTGTGATGCAAGTGTGCCCCACTTTCATACCTACCCAAAACTCCACTCATAGCCTTAGTGGTAGGTCTTGAAAAAAGGCAATATCTCAAATGCCTTTGGTGAGGAATCATACACTTTGAGCGACTCGAGAGTAAAATTTGAGGAGAAGTTCGAGCTATGTTTTCATTTGCAAAATTTATAAAAACTCCAAGTATGCTCCACAGAGAGAAAGTGATGACTTGGTGTCAAAGCCGTTCCACTTTTCAACCGCTCAAGGCGACATGGTAGGCACTTTGAAATCCACAAGTATAAGGAATGACATAGAATATCTTTTATGCTATCATCATATCTTTCGAAGTCATGTTCCATAGTTGCATTTAACTTTGCTCGAGGACGAGCAAAGAAAAAGTGTGGGGGAACTTATTGGCGCTCCTTACTGCATGATTTTAACCGCCAAATTAATATGAAAACATTTACCAAAACTTAGTAATAGGGTTTTGAGCTAATCATTTTCACGAGTTTTGGTGTTTCACTCGTTTTGCAGGGCATTATATGAAAATACATATAAAGTGGGTCAAAAGTACAGAAAGGAATAAAGGAATAATAAACACTCTTTTGGCCCATGGCAAAACATAAGGAAAATAGCAAAATCCCAACCAACGTACCTCAAATGGATGATTCCCCACTGTAGCAAAGGCCCAGGCCCAGCTAGGAGCCCACCAGCCAAAGACGGTGTGTGGGGGTATTAACCCCTATACCCACACGGCATGACTTTAGGCCTGCTCGGCCACGAACCTTTGGCCCAGGAATGGAAGATCGACCAGGGCCCAGGCCTGGTCGGTCACCTTGGAAGACAAGGAAGGAGGACCGAGCAGATCGACGCCCCTGGTCGGCGATAAGGATATTGGTAGTTAAGGATCAAATCAGATTGATATTGTTACCTTTTATGTAAATCCTTTGGCCCGAGATATTAGGGCTTGTAATCCTGCTCCCCACTATATAAGGCGAGCAGGACACCCTCCCAAAACATCTCCTCATATACCACCGAGTATAATCAATCAAGAGCATAGGACGTAGGGTATTACGTAATTTGCGGCCTGAACCTGTATAAATATTGTGTCTCTTGTTCTTGATTACATCTCGTTCGTCATCTAGCGTGCCTCCACCAATCAATCTACTACCGTCGGTATACCGTAGGTAGACTGCCGCCGATATTTCGTCGGCAGTGGCGCGCCAGGTAGAGGGTGCGCGTGAAGAATTCAAGGCAAATGAGATGGTTTCGTTCCCTGCATCCATGGAGATCGACGCTACCGTTCAGATCAGTTTCGGTTCCCTCAACACCCATGGCAGTCCGGTGGACAAGTCTGGCGCCGAGGCGACAGCACTCGCCCTTCAGGCCCCAACCCCGCTGGACGATCAAGTTCCCGATTCCATCGAGAAGCTGCTAGCGCCATCTCCTCGACCATCGATCCCGCGATACCAAGGACGTCGGATTGACAATTCAGATCTGATCGAGATGATCGATCGCCATGGAGAAGGATTGGCGGAAACTCTCGCCCTCGCGGAAACCGCGCTCAAGCAACTTGCCGACCTCCGAGTCGATGACGGTTTCACCACCGTACGCCGGCGGAAGCGTAACTACACTCAGGGAACCAAGCCAGATTCAGATCTAGTCAGACTAGATCGTTCAAGGCAGTTGCCAAACACAATTACATGGCAGTTGTCTGGCCCCCATGATCGCCGAACAAAGCACTATCCGACCAGGTAGCGCTCATGGAGATCGACAACGACGCCACGAGCCCTCAGGATGCCATGCCCGATCACTCACTGGCACGTCAGGCGCCGCAACCTGAAACGGCACCCACGGTAGCCGACCAGCCAGACTGGCATCTGGAGTTTATCCGCTACATCAAGGATGAGGATGTGCCGGATGATCCTATTCTATGAGAGCGCATCATACGACGCAGCAAGCATTACATCCTTTTGGACGGAAAACTCATGCGAAAGAACGCCAGACAAGAGATTCTGTAGAAATGCATCTCGCAAACTGATGGCATAAAACTACTCGACAAGATACATTCTGGCGAGTGCGGCAATCATGCGGCCTCCAGAACGTTGGTCGGCAAGGCATTCCGCGTAGGATTCTACTGGCCCACAGCTGTTGCCGACGCCGAGCAGCTGGTCCGGCACTGCGTCAACTGTCAATTTTTTGCTAAGCAAATCCATGTGCCTGCCCATGAGGTGCAAACTATTACTGCCTCTTGGCCCTTCTCGTGCTGGGGACTTGACATGATTGGCCCCTTCAAAAAAGCTCCCAGTGGATTCAGATATGTCTACGTGCTGATTGACAAGTTCTCCAAGTGGATTGAATATGTGCCACTGGTTAAAGCCACCGCCAAAACGGCCGCCGAGATGTTGACGGATGTTATCCACCGATTCGGCATTCCTAACTCCATCATAACCGACCTCGGTTCTACGTTCACAGGAAGTGATTTCTTCGACTTCTACGACGGCAAATCTATCAAGGTGAAATATGTATCCGTCGCCCACCCGCGAGCTAATGGACAGGTAGAGCGGGCGAATGGCATGATCCTCGACGCCTTGCGCAAACGCCTCTACAAGGACGATGCTGACGAATTACGTCCTGGACGATGGCTCAAAGAGCTCCCTGCAGTAATATGGGGACTATGCACCCAGCCAAGCCGTAGCACTGGCGTCTCTCCATACTTCATGGTGTTCGGATCCGAAGTGGTCCTCCCCGAAGAAATCGCCTTTCGTTCTCCATGCGTTGAGCACTACGACGAAGAGCTGTCAGACGACGCCCGTGCCTTAGAAGTTGACTCCGCTGAAGAAAAATGCCTCGAGACATGCGCATGAACGGCCAAGTATCTGGCCTCCATGCGATGGTACTACAACCGTAACGTCAAAAAATGTTTCTTCGTGGTCGGCGACTTGGTGCTACGGCGCAAACAAAACCTTGCCGGCATACATAAACTTGCCTTCCACTGGGAGGGGCCGTTTATGGTCAAAGAAGTCACCAGGCCCACTTCGTACCGGCTGTGCACCTTGGATGACCCACCGGTAGAGGTCCCAAATTCATGGTACATCGACCTATTACGAAGATTCTATCCATGAAGCCTAGTGCTAGGTGTCACATGTATCCGCCTTATACATTCTCGATTCATGTCGACTGAATAAAGATTGTTACTATTTCATCTTGATTTACTGGCACTTTTGGTTCTACTCCTCTACTATGTCGCGATTGTTCATTTAAACCTCACGCAAAAAGTGACATTACGAGGACGATTAAACACACAGGAGCAACACACTGCAGCCATTACGACGAATAATGTAACAAAGTTACGATGACCGCCTCCAAGTCAACTACACAAGTTCTTAAGAACCAACACAACCAAAAGATAAGTTTATAAATTTCCCCCTCAAGGCACTATGCGGATGTTCTTCACCATCGCCTTGGACGTCTCCAGCGAGTCGCGCCTAAGTTCCTCCGCGGCGTCCATGTCGGTACCCGGCGCCACGCCTTTCTTCAGAAGCTCCAGGTTGGTAGTCGGGCAGTGTGAGCGTACCACGGCAAGCACATGGGAACCCACGTGCTCGGCGCCTTCCGGGACGAATTCTTGCAGCCGGGACCACGACGCCCTGCACGCGGCAACCACAGTGCCGAGCGGCGTTGCTTGCGTGATGTCCTCCGCCTCCTCTTCAGCCAGCACGTTAAGCACGGGGGGCGATGCCTTCAACAAGTCCTGCGACCTCCCCTCGCACTTGCTCGGCCTCCGCGGTCAGAGCACAAACGTGTTCCTGCGAAACCTGGAGACATTCTGCGCAACAATATCGAGTGTGTCAGGGTCTGACAAGCTTAGGCAAAGCCAAGTGCATGATACTCTGTCAGCCTTACCTTGCGCATCCTTCTCCAACACAGCTGGACGAGCGACCAGCTCCTCGTTCTGTTTCCACATCTCCTCCATCTTGTTCTCCGCCCACTCGGCGCGCTCCTCCGCATCTGTACACCATGCAAGACAAGCTTGTAGTTGCAAAGACGACAGAGCATAACCTTTACCCCCGGGAAACAATTACCTTTCTTCTGCTGCAACAGCTGCCTCACATGTTTCGCCGTCTCGTCCTGCTCGGCCACATGAGCCGTCAGCTATGAGTTCAGCCCTTGCACCGTGCCCCTCAGCGGCTCTACTTCACTGTGCAGTCGGGCGTTCTCCGTCGCCGTGGCCTTGAGCTGCTCCAGTGAACGTTTTCGCTGGTCGGCAAATCTACCGACGCTCTATTCGCCACAAAAGCTCTCTCAATATGGATTCTCTTGGCATGGCTACTTAATAGATATATTTTGTTTCGCTGATTACCTGAACCTGGCGCAATAGCTTGGTCACCGTCTGCTCCATCTGGCGCATGGCATCTTCTGGAATTTCGGCATCTACGGCCGTGCCAATGGCGCCATCCCCGGACCCCTGGCCAGGCTCCTTCGAGATCATCGCTGACTCGTCAGGCCTCGGGCGTTCTGGAGGCTCTTGTGCTGGCGTATACGCCACCACCGTCCCGAGCACGCCGGCTTGGGCAGCCGCCATTGTGTTTGCTCCTTCTTCGACGGTGGCCTCCGCCATGGTTGGCACAGCCGCCATCGCTTACGCATCACTGCAACTACATAGTACTTGTCAGTTCTAAAGACGGTACCGAACAAACTTCATAGCATAAGAAGCGATTATTACCTCATTGCAACGAAGAATGTAGACTGAAAGTGGCCACGTCGATGGCCGCGACTGCTCTCCCCTCCATGACCAGATGCCTCGGCAGCATGCTCCGTCGCCGTCACGGCCGCGGCCTCGCCGACCACCTTATTCGGCGCTTCGCCACTCGCCTCGGAAGATGGCACCTCAGGAGGCACAACCTGCCCCGCACCAATGTCCAAGGGCTGCTCGACCGGGGGCAATGGTCGGCTCTCCCCCTTGTCACGCTCACCCGCCGCCTCCGCCTCGATTGGTCCTGCTTGCGACACAGAGGGTTCGCGCCATGGTGAGCCAACTGGCGTAGGAGGATCCGGCGCGCCTCCTCCCAGCGACCCCACAGGGCTGCCGACTGGTGGTGTTACGCCCGGTGATGGCTCGACGCGAGCCTTCTTGAATACTTGACTCAAGGGGATATGGTCCCTTGAGTCCTCTGATGACGACGCAGCGATATGCGCTATCCTCCTCTTCTTGGGCGCCTTCTTCGCTTTTGACGGGGACGCACGGGAATCAGGCTGTTTCGCAGCCACCCGGCGCCGCACCCTTTGCGCCCGCGGCATGGAGCCGTGCTCGGAAGCCTGTTCCCCATCGCTCGACTCACTATCCAGGGCCGCCATCCGAGCGACACGCTCACCCAGCGTGTGCCCACAGCTCTGAGCCTCGCCACGGGGCCAGTCTTCGGACGGAACGTCCGAAGTAAACACGGCACGGTCCTGCACAAATACAATTGTGTTAGCACCCATTCTTTAAACACCTAGGCGCAATGTGGGAAACAATGACAAGTCAAAACGAGGAACTTCATCAACATACCGCTGGTGGTGGGTACGCCGCATTATACAGTGTCTATGGTTTCTTCGGCGCCATCTTCGCCGGATCGAAGTTATGGAATAACTCGTGACACCTCAGCGTCATCTCCGTCCCGTCTACCTCCTCTGGCCCCTCACGGGATGGGTCCGGCAACCCCCGATACTCGTACATCCTCGTCGGCCTCTCCTTGCAAGCCTGCACGTGACGCTGCCACCAGGTCACGGCCACCATTACGCCGTGCACGCGCTCCCTCTTTACCAGCGGCAGCAAGTCGTTCACCTACTCCATCTCCGTCATGGTCGGCTTTGCCGACCATTTGACATTCGGCTTGGGGATCAGAGCAACATCACAGGGAACTGGCTTTCCCTCCGGATTCTACCTCATGTAGAACCACTTGTCGAACCAGTTCTTCATGGAGGTGGAATGGGGGATAGCAATCCATTGCGATTTCATCCCGTCACGAAGAACGATGTAACATCCACCTACAACCTGTGACCCACCGGTGCCCTCCCCTTTCTTCTTCAGATAATAGAAGTGCCAAAAAAGGTTGAAATGCGGTGGTATCCCCAGGAAGGCCTCACACACGGTGATGAACTCCGCCACCGTCAAAATTGAGTTCGGATGCAAGTTGCATAAAGAAATCTCCCAAAGATAGCACAAATCGCGTAAAAAACGGTGGACAGGAGACCCCAATCCCTGGAGGAAATAATCCTCCAACACCACTATTTCTCCATTGCGGGGGAGGGGAAATCGCTCACCTGACGGCGGCGCACGCCAGATCCCGCTGTCCGCCGGTGGGAGCACACCTCTCTCCGCCAGTGCCTGCAGCGACTCCGCCGTCGACTTCGTTGGCGTCCAGTGCTCCGCGAGGAGCTTCCGCCTCGCCGCCTCCGCCCGCTGCAGGTGGCTCCCCGACATTTTCGCTCCGCCTCCTTCCTCTCGGCCTCGGCAAGGTTGCAATGGCGCGCTGGCTAGGCGTCGGCTGGTGCCGTGTGCGGCGGCGGGCCGGAGTGGTGAGAGATTCGGCTGGATTCGCTGCGCGGCGGCGGCGGTGGTGGTGGTTAGGGTTTGGGAAGAGCGAGCGGAGCGCTCGAGAAAGAAGAGGAAGAGAGTGGAATCGCTCGAAAATGATGAGTAGCGACTGATGCGGCGGCGGTGGTTTTCTTTATATATGGTTCGGCGGTCCGCTCGAGTCCTAGGGTTGACCCGCCCACGACCATTTTCTAAAATGGGCCGACAAGCGTGGGCCTTTATTTTATTCCTTTGGAGATGTCTTGGCCTGATGCGCTGCCTCATCAGAATGGAAAGGCCGATCTGCCCCCGTGGCAAACTACCATGTCTTTTGGAATGATGCAAAGCATCAGCCAGAACACGACACAGTTGTGGTCCACTGAGAGACTTTTTGTGCACAGCACTAGTCCACCCATTTCGCATCTTACGCAAGGATGCATCAAAAGATGTGTCATTTACCACCTATTTAGCCTTGTGCATAGCTGGGGACTGGAACTGTGGTGCAACACCACTTTCCCCATGGTAAAGCCATGGATTTAGCGCTGGTCTTTCTTTTTACTCGACACATGGCCCTTGGGATTTGGTCGGTATGCAAAGCTACCTTCCATTCAACTAGCAATGCTGTTTTTCCCATCTTCACCCTTTCGCATTTTTGCCATGTTCACTAGTCAGCAACTAAGTTGTGTGCCTAGACACAATGCAATTGTGGTCGAACCCCCATTCTAGCTAAGCCAGGGACTGGTCGGCAAAGCTGACAAATCATTATCAGGGACTGGTCGGCAAAGCTGCCATAATCTTTCCCCGGGATTGATCAAGTATTTCTTAAAAGCTCACCAAAGCAAGATGGTGTCAGGTGTTCAAAATTTTTGACCCTGAAACAACGTGTTCCACACCTTATATCAGGCTCGAGGACTACGTGGGCCCACGTCACTTTGCAGTGACTTGGGCTATTTTCGCGCGGTACAAAGTACTTTATAAATCACAGACTAGTACACGCAGTCAAGAAATCTTATTTGTTTCGACTGTGGGCCCACGTCATGAGATATCCAATGATTTTTTCTTTTTTCATCAAAGGAGCAACATGCATCTTTCGACTATTCAGTTCAAAGGAGCAACATGCATCAAATACTTTCGGGTTTATGACTATAAAAACAAGATGCACGGGGAAGCCATTTTGTGGTGGTATTAACCCCAAATGACTTTAGCTTGGCCACGAACCTTTGGCCCGGGGAATGGAAGATCAACCGGGGCCAGGGCCCGGTCGGTCATCAAATACGATAAGGATATTGGTAGTTAAGGATCATCGATTGATATTGTTACCTTTTATGTAAATCCTTTGGCCCGAGATATCAGGGCTTGTAATCCTGCTCCCACTATATAAGGCGAGCAGGACACCCTCCCAAAACATCTCCTCATATACCACCGAGTATAATCAATCAAGAGCTGAAGGGATTTCTGTATAAATATTGCATCTCGTGTTCACAGATGCATGTGCCTGCTCGTATACCCTAGGTAGACCGTAACATCCTAGATGTTAATTGCAACTAAAACTTGATTTAGAATTTTATTAAGGCCTAATCATCGAGCATCATGGCATTAATGCATTCATGTTTTAATATTATTTTTGATGTGATGCTTTGTTTTACATATGAAATGATGATTGTGATTGCTAATGCCCGATTAGTTAGTATAGAAATTAAATCGAGCTCCAATTGCGTTTCAAAAACCCGTTTTCCGAAAACCCCGATTTACCCCCTTTTCTCTATTTCAAAATCTACAAAGAATTTGGGGTTGGTCCAAAAAGCAATATTGTGGGTCTTGATGAGAGCATCAATGTTGGTGTTCAAAGTTTTTCAAGTTTCCAAAAAGAATTTCAAATAAATTTATAAATACGGTTTTAAATAGTTGTCCCCTTTTGATTTCAAATCCATAATTCAAAAACTATGCATATTTTGGAGAAACTCTTTTTTGAGAAAATGTGCAGTTTGAAAAGTTGAGTATTCCATATTTTTGGAGTTTTTCAAGTTCTTTAGAAAAATCAAAAGTAATTGCATATATTTGTTTCTAGGGTTTTTGTCCCCTTTTCAAAATTTGATTCAAGTTCAATTTTCCTTGCAAAATTTGAAAATGTGCCAGATTGAGAAAGTTGTAGAGAATGAAAAATTAGCTAGGGTTGCTTTTTTGGAATTTTTCAACTTTAGTTCAAAATTTTGGAGTAATTTGAAAATTTCAAAATCTGTCCTGTGCGACGTCAAGCATCTCCTCATTCTCCTCACCGGCCCCGGCATCGCGCCCCGCCATGCCGTCCGGCCGCCGCGGCGATTTGCCGCCACGCGCGCTCGAAGCTTCTCCGCCGCGTGTCGCCGTTCCTCCCGGCCCCAGCGCCTTAACCCCCCGGCCGGCCAACCACTCCTTCCTCCTCCTTATCCTTTCGCCTCGGCCGCCGCTCGCCATTGCCGCGCCCGAGCTCCGCCTCCGCACGCCGTCGCCGTTTCGTCGCTTCCGCCCAAGAAAATACCACCGCTAGCTCCGCCTCGTCCTCGCGCGTCCGTTGAGCTTGATCGTGGCGCCTTGCTCCGCTAGAATCGCCGCACGCCCACTTTCTTCCTCGCGGTCGGTCGCCGAGCCGTCGTGATTCGCCATCGTCGTAGGTCGTCATCGTTGCTCCATTTTCCAATTCCTCTCGCCACCATGTTCGCATTGATCGCCGGCACGTGATGCGCTCCTTGATTCTCGTTGGTGGACAGACACGCCGGAACGCGGGCCGCCGCCGGAGCCCGCCGCCGACGCCATTGCCGCCACCGCCAAGCTCCCATCTCCGGCCGCCCAATTATCCCATCTTCAAGCGCATCGTCACCAGGGTGAGCTCCTCGTCCTATCCATGCCCTTACTTGAGCCGCTAGGGCACCGTAGCGCCCGGCCGCCGTCGCGTCGCCGCCGCTTGCCGTGCCGCCGCCGCGTCCAAGGCCGAGGCCGATAGGGTCTCGCGCTGCATCCTTTGGCTCGCGCATCCCGGTTCGCCCGCGTCGCGTAGCACCATTCGCGCGCACGCCGCCGGAAAAGCTCCGGTGAGCTTTCCCCGCCGCGTAGCCGCTCCGCCGTGCCGCCATGGCCGCCGGCGAGAGTGCCGCCGCCGTTCCGCCGTCCCATTAGCTAGCCCAGGAGGTGCGCCGTGTCTTGGGGTCACGTAGGACCAAGCCTTGCCGCCGGAGACCTCGCCGCCGGCGAGATATCGCCGGCGAGCTCCCGCCGCCGTCCCCGGCCCGGGCTCGGCCGAGCTTGTTGGGCCGGCTCGGGCTACTGTTTGGGCCGGACTGCAATGATCGGGCCGAGTCGGGCCGGATTCGGCCCGGTTCGCCTTTTCCTTTTTATTTAGGTTTTATTATTTTCTGTTTTAGTGAATAGTGTTGCAATTTGTTTATTTTGTATAGAATTATTGGTAGCTCCAAAAATTATGAAAATATTTATGAATGCTCTTTATCATGTGCTTGATTTTAGAAAAATATTAGATGCCTATTTTGGTTATGTTTTATATGTTTTAAAATTAGCCCTTTTAATTGAAAAATGCTCCTTCTTTTATTTTTAGTTATTTATTTATTGTTCCAAAAATCTTGAAAATTATTTGGTAGTCTTCTCAGGCCATGAGAAGCTTGAGTTTAATTTGTGAGATTTATTTGACAACTTTTTATTTAGTCTTTATTTTATATTTAGTTTTTAATAGATCTTTAATTGCTTATTTAGTTCTTTATGACTTAGGATTTTCTTGAGTGACTTTGAGAGTGATTGAAGACCTTAGGTCATTGATCTTAATGGCCTTTGGCACTTTAATTAGTTGTTTGTGCTCTCTTGATCAAGTCATTAGGGTTTAGTTGATGTGTTCTTGTATGAATTATCTTGATCCGCCGTTGTCGTAACTAGAGTGGCTTCACCTATGTAACCATAGGTTTTGTTTAATTAATGTTGTTAGAGTACAACTCTATCGCGAAGGAAAGTTGTACTCAAGTTAATCTAGTTGTTATGCTTTCATCATGCATCATGCCATGAGCTCATCGTTCTAAATCACGCTTCATTAATTACGTGTAGTTGTTTCGAGAGTGAGGTGGATTGTGTTGATCGACGTTCGGAAAGATGTCGTCCGATGTGGTACTCGAGAAGGTGTCATCCATGGTGTTGATGTCAACTCGATAATTGGAATCTAACTTCACGCAACGAGCAAGCCCGGAGCATGCAACCCATTTCTATTTTCGCAAATATTTTACACTATAAGTCTAGTGTATTGTGCATTAAGTTAATAGGATTTGGTTGATACCGTTGCCGCATGACTACCTTGATCTACTTTTACATCATGATATCCCACTAGTATGTGTAGGTCGATTTCTTATGCTTAGCCATGCTTAGACTTCGGTAGAAGTTGTAGGCTGTTAATCTTTGATCATGATTTACCATTGTATCTTTGCTTCTCTAGACCTAAAGATGGGTCACGAGGGCATAAGAATATGGTTATAAGAAATTGAGACCGGTCGGGTAACTTGCATCGGGAATGGAGTCTTGATGTAGTGTTTCCGATCGTGTCGATTAAGGACCGTACCGTTGTTGGCCCTTGGATCAAGACTTTACAACTACTCACATATCTACGGAAAAGCTTTACCCTAGGATAATCTAAGGACTAGTATGGTGAGCCCGTGCACCGGAGTGGCGAGATGGCGGGAGTACAATACCCTCGTGGGCCGTGTCCCCCGGATTGGAGGTGTAAGTGTACTCTCGGGTGGCGCGGAAGCCGAGCCTAGTTCTAGAATGTCCGACGGTATTGTTGATATAATTGTGGGTTAGAGTCCCACTTATATCGTGTGTTTAGGGATCCTCGGTGAGTAAAATCGCTTCGAACCGTCGTTTGCTCCACGTATAAGGAGACTTGATCCTCGCACCCGCATCGTAGCATTCAAGAGAAATATGAAAGAATTGGTTCTTGGTGACTCGTGGAGTCGAGAAGGGAAGCAAATTTGGAAAGATAATCTCAAGTGTGATGCTTAAATGATTGTTGAGAATAGAACGGTGCAAATCTAGCTTTAATAGATATAATAGAAGTTGATGCTTTTATCCCGTTTAAAATATTGAAAGTAAGGTTTCAAGATTAGTAATGCTTTTCCGCAAAACTCCCTTTTCTAGCTCAACTACTCAAAAGGCCAAGCATATCCTTGAGAGTCTTTTACTTTTAGTCGGGTAAGTCTTGCGGAGTACCTTTGAATGTACTCGGGGTTTGTTCTACCCCGTTGCAGGTGTGCCGACAGTTGCTCCTAACCATGTTGTGTCGTTGGGCTCGACATGATTTGGTTGCCTCTCGCAACTTAGGTGTCCTACCTAAGTTGTCTTCAGTATCTCTACTCTACTTCCGCAATATAAAGTTAAGTTTGTAAAATGTTAACTTATTCATTATTGTAAACTTTTTAATGTTATCATTCTTCCGCACTCGATATATATATATTTTGTAACAAATGTTGTAATGTTGGAGTTACTCCATTGTTGATCCCGGGTATGAGTGTAAAAAGTGGTTCAATCGGTGTTCGTTAAGAACATCGACGGGACTTCATAAGTCGTGTGGAACACATGCATAGTAATCGAGGTGTTAAGACGAGGATTAGTGCATGTGGGCCACATTACTTAGGAGGTTCTGCCACGTTGGTATCGAGCTCATACTTTGGATCGCATTCTACAACATTACATTTGAAAACTTCAAAATGATTTTTCTATATAAAAGTTTTTGAAGTTAACAAATTAAAAATGGATCCTTATCTATTTTCTTTCGCTGAAAGACTTTGAGAAGTTTCTCGGTACTTCTTCAAATGATCAACATGGAAGTCAACTTCCTCAACAAAAGCTTCGCTGAAGTGTCTTTTAACAGTTCGTCTAACAAGCCCTCTAATTCACTAACTTGGTGAAGATGAAGTTTTCTAACATTGTGAGGACGTATAGGACGAGCGTATCATATGAAAATCTTTTGGAAGTTAAAAGATCCCCTTAAGGTTGGAATGGTTATATTCCTTTATGATTGTTCTATTGTTAAAATCTCGCCATGTACCAGGATTGTTTATCAATTGAATCTTTTATTTCATAAATTTTCGATCTTTGGGAATTTGTGGAATATACCTTGATATACATCATTATCTTAAAGATGAAACCTGGTACAAATTCTTGATTCTTTTGTTGAGTATGTGCCATGCCTTGATTCTTTTCAACTCCGACACATACTATCTCCTTGGTGTCATTTGATGACATATATCTCATTTGTTCATAACTTGATTATGTTCTCTAAGGTACCATGATCTATGACCGGGAAATAGCGATGAAACCTGGGGTCTCCTGTGGCTTATGACCATAAGGAATTACTGCCGGGCGTTCGCTAATGTCGGGGTCTATGATCATGAAACCTTATAGTTCACAATTAGTGTGTTCACATTCTTTGAACATGCTAATCTCTTGACCTTCATATTCGACAAATGTTTGTCGAAAGTCATTATGATGTGTTCTATGGTGGTGCTTACAATTCCCTCCCTATGTTTGAAGAACAGTTACATCCTTTATAATTGTTCCATTGCTGAATCTCGTCTTATACCAGGTTTTTGCCACCTGTTAATAATCCTGTACTCCATAAGTTTCTGATCCTTGGGAATTTGTGGAATATGCTCTGAAGTACACTATTACCTTGAAAACTGAAACTAGTGTGAATCCTTAATTCTTTTGTTAAGTATGTGTCACACCTTGATTTCTTTCAACTTCGGCATATGCTATCTCCTTGATGTCGTCTGACGACGTATATCTCGCTTTCATGTCACTATAATTGTGTCCTTAAGGAACCATGATTCATGACTTGGAAACATCGTCGAAACCTAGGGTCGCTGTGTGTGTGGTGTTACCGCTGGGCATTCGCCGTTACCCAAGTCTATGATCATGAACCCTTATAATCCAAAATTAAGTGTGTTCTCATTCTTTGAACATGCTAATCTTTTGATCATAATATTTGACAAATGTTTGTCAAAAGTCATTTTGATGTGTTATATAGTGGTGTCTCGACCCGTGACTATGGTGCCGTGTCAACCTGAAATCTCTGTGATTTGCGACCACATGAGTTTTCACCAGGCTATGCACATGGTATCGTAGTAGATCACAATGGATGTACTTTACTTATTGAATATTCTTGGGATTCAAAGTTGTTCTTTGAACTCCCTAAATACCTTGTGACCGTGACCGATTTTTGATCTCGGTTACATTCCCGATATTACTAAGAGATGTGGGTTAAGATTGTTGTGCCCTATAATGCTGCCATGTCCCGAAACCCTGGTGCCGCGACGGAACCTGGAGTCTCTTGTGTGACCCGGGCACACAAGTTTCTGCTAGGTGCGCGCAGGTATCAATGTTTGCGGGCATGAGCCATTATAGTCTCATGACAATGTACCCTACTCTTCGAACTTATCTTGGGAATTATTGCTGAAACTCCCTTGAAACTCTAAATACCTTGTCAGTTGTAACCACTTTCATCTCATGGTTGTAACTCTCGAATCGAACCTTGATGATCTATGAACTTCTGTCAAGTTGATTTGCTTGACACATTTCCTTTTCCATTACTTACCCCACGGGATTTTGTTGCTCAAAATCTCGGGACGAGATTTCTTTAAGGGGGAAAGGATGTAACATCCTAGATGTTAATTGCAACTAAAACTTGATTTAGAATTTTATTAAGGCCTAATCATCGAGCATCATGGCATTAATGCATTCATGTTTTAATATTATTTTTGATGTGATGCTTTGTTTTACATATGAAATGATGATTGTGATTGCTAATGCCCGATTAGTTAGTGTAGAAATTAAATCGAGCTCCAATTCCGTTTCAAAAACCCCGTTTTCCCGAAAACCCCGATTTACCCCCTTTTCTCTATTTCAAAATCTACAAAGAATTTGGGGTTGGTCCAAAAAGCAATATTGTGGGTCTTGATGAGAGCTTCAATGTTGGTGTTCAAAGTTTTTCAAGTTTCCAAAAAGAATTTCAAATAAATTTGAAAATACGATTTTCCGACCAGCTTGTCCCCTTTTGATTTCAAATCCATAATTCAAAAACTATGCATATTTTGGAAAACTCTTTTTGGAGAAAATGTGCAGTTTGAAAAGTTGAGTATTCCATAGTTTTGGAGTTTTTCAAGTTTTTAGAAAAATCAAAAGTAATTGCATATATTTGTTTCTAGGGTTTTTGTCCCCTTTTCAAAATTTGATTCAAATTCAATTTTCCTTGCAAAATTTGAAAATGTGCCAGTTGAGAAAGTTGTAGAGAATGAAAAATTAGCTAGGGTTGCTTTTTGGAATTTTTCAACTTCAGTTCAAAATTTTGGAGTAATTTGAAAATTTCAAAATCTGTCCCTGTGCTGACGTCAGCATCTCCCTGTTCTCCTCACTGGCGCCGGCATCGCCGCGGCCATGCCGCCCGGTCGCCGCCGGTTGCCAGCGCGACGCCGCTCGAAGCTTCTCCGCCGCGTGTCGCCGTTCCCTCAGCCGTCCCAGCGCCTTAACCCCGCCCGGCCGGCCAACCACTCCCCCTCCTCCTTATCCCTTCGCCTCGGCCGCCGCTCGCCATTGCCGCGCCCCGAGCTCCGCCTCCGCACGCCGTCGCCGTTTCGTCGCTTCCGCCCAAGAAAATACCACCGCTAGCTCCGCCTCGTCCTCGCGCGTCCGTTGAGCTTGATCGTGGCGCCTTGCTCCCGCTAGAATCGCCGCACGCCCACTTTCTTCCTCGCGGTCGGTCGCCGAGCCGTCGTGATTCGCCATCGTCGTAGGTCGTCATCGTTGCTCCATTTTCCAATTCCTCTCGCCACCATGTTCGCCTTGATCGCCGGCACGTGATGCGCTCCTTGATTCTCAGTTTGGTGGACAGGACACGCCGGAACGCGAAGCTCGCCGCCGGAGCCCGCCGCCGACGCCATTGCCGCCACCGCCAAGCTCCCATCTCCGGCCGCCCATTATCCCATCTTCAAGCGCATCGTCACCGGGGCGAGCTCCCGTCCTATCCATGCCCTTACTTGAGCCGCTAGGGCACCGTAGTGCCGGCCGCCGTCGCGTCGCCGCCGCTTGCCGTGCCGCCGCCGCGTCCAAGGCCGAGGCCGATAGGGTCT
The DNA here is from genome assembly GCA_018135685.1 of Themeda triandra. Taxonomy (NCBI): domain Eukaryota; kingdom Viridiplantae; phylum Streptophyta; class Magnoliopsida; order Poales; family Poaceae; genus Themeda; species Themeda triandra. The sequence goes on from JAENPR010000105.1 coordinate 936,487, forward strand.
CGCGCTGCATCCTTTGGCTCGCGCATCCCGCGCCGCGTCGCGTAGCACCCCGCGCGCGCTAACGCCGCCGGAAAAGCTCCGGTGAGCTTTCCGTCGCGTAGCCGCTCCGCCGTGCCGCCATGGCCGCCGGCGAGAGTGCCGCCGTCGCTCCGCCGTCCCATTAGCTAGCCCGGGAGGTGCGCCGTGTCTTGGGGTCACGTAGGACCAAGCCTTGCCGCCGGAGACCCGCCGCCGGCGAGATATCGCCGGCGAGCTCCGCCGCCGTCGGCCCGCTCGGCCGAGCTTGTTGGGCCGGCTCGGCTACTTGTTTGGGCCGGACCGCTTTAAAAGTCTTTGGGCCGAGTCGAGGCCGGATTCGGCCCGGTTCGCCTTTTCCTTTTTATTTAGGTTTTATTATTTTCTGTTTTAGTGAATAGTGTTGCAATTTGTTTATTTTGTATAGAATTATTGGTAGCTCCAAAAATTATGAAAATATTTATGAATGCTCTTTATCATGTGCTTGATTTTAGAAAAATATTAGATGCCTATTTTGGTTATGTTTTATATGTTTTAAAATTAGCCCTTTTAATTGAAAAATGCTCCTTCTTTTATTTTTAGTTATTTATTTATTGTTCCAAAAATCTTGAAAATTATTTGGTAGTCTTCTCAGGCCATGAGAAGCTTGAGTTTAATTTGTGAGATTTATTTGACAACTTTTTATTTAGTCTTTATTTTATATTTAGTTTTTAATAGATCTTTAATTGCTTATTTAGTTCTTTATGACTTAGGATTTTCTTGAGTGACTTTGAGAGTGATTGAAGACCTTAGGTCATTGATCTTAATGGCCTTTGGCACTTTTATTAGTTGTTTGTGCTCTCTTGATCAAGTCATTAGGGTTTAGTTGATGTGTTCTTGTATGAATTATCTTGATCTGCTGGTTGTCGTAACTAGAGTGGCTTCACCTATGTAACCCTAGGTTTTGTTTAATTAATGTTGTTAGAGTACAACTCTATCGCGAAGGAAAGTTGTACTCAAGTTAATCTAGTTGTTATGCTTTCATCATGCATCATGCCATGAGCTCATCGTTCTAAATCACGCTTCATTAATTACGTGTAGTTGTTTCGAGAGTGAGGTGGATTGTGTTGATCGACGTTCGGAAAGATGTCGTCCGACAGTGGTACTCGAGAAGGTGTCATCCATGGTGTTGATGTCAACTCTGATAATTGGAATCTAACTTCACTGCAACGCAGGCAAGCCCCGGAGCATGCAACCCATTTCTGTTTCTGCAAATATTTTACACTATAAGTCTAGTGTATTGTGCATTAAGTTAATAGGATTTGGTTGATACCGTTGCCGCATGACTACCTTGATCTACTTTTACATCATGATATCCCACTAGTATGTGTAGGTCGATTTCTTATGCTTAGCCATGCTTAGACTTCGGTAGAAGTTGTAGGTCAGTTAATCTTTGATCATGATTTACCATTGTATCTTTGCTTCTCTAGACCTAAAGATGGGTCACGAGGGCATAAGAATATGGTTATAAGAAATTGAGACCGGTCGGGTAACTTGCATCGGGAATGGAGTCTTGATGTAGTGTTTCCGACTGTGTCGATTAAGGACCGTACCGTTGTTGGCCCTTGGATCAAGACTTTACAACTACTCACATATCTACGGAAAAGCTTTACCCTAGGATAATCTAAGGACTAGTATGGTGAGCCCGTGCACCGGAGTGGCGAGATGGCGGGAGTACAATACCCTCGTGGGCCGTGTCCCCCGGATTGGAGGTGTAAGTGTACTCTCGGGTGGCGCGGAAGCTGAGCCTAGTTCTAGAATGTCCGACGGTATTGTTGATATAATTGTGGGTTAGAGTCCCACTTATATCGTGTGTTTAGGGATCCTCAGCTGAGTAAAATCGCTTCGAACCGTCGTTTGCTCCACGTATAAGGAGACTTGATCCTCGCACCTGCATCGTAGCATTCAAGAGAAATATGAAAGAATTGGTTCTTGGTGACTCGTGGAGTCGAGAAGGAAGCGAGTTGGAAAGATAATCTCAAGTGTGATGCTTAAATGATTGCTGAGAATAGAACAGGTGCAAATCTAGCTTTAATAGATATAATAGAAGTTGATGCTTTTATCCGTTTAAAATATTGAAAGTAAGGTTTCAAGATTAGTAATGCTTTTCGCAAAACTCCCTTTTCTAGCTCAACTACTCAAAAGGCCAAAGATATCCTTGAGAGTCTTTTACTTTTAGTCGGGTAAGTCTTGCGGAGTACCTTGAATGTACTCGGGGTTTGTTCTACCCCCGTTGCGGAGTGTGCCGCGGTTGCTCCTAACCATGTTGTGTCGTTGGGCTCGACATGATTTGGTTGCCTCTCGCAACTTAGGTGTCCTACCTAAGTTGTCTTCGTATCTCTACTCTACTTCCGCAATATAAAGTTAAGTTTGTAAAATGTTAACTTATTCATTATTGTAAACTTTTTAATGTTATCATTCTTCCGCACTCTGATATATATATATTTTGTAACAAATGTTGTAATGTTGGAGTTACTCCATTGTTGATCCCGGGTATGAGTGTAAAAAGTGGTTCAATCGGTGTTCGTTAAGAACATCGACGGGACTTCATAAGTCGTGTGGAACACATGCATAGTAATCCGAGGTCCTTAAGACGAGGATTAGTGCATGTGGGCCACATTACTTAGGTGGAACACATGCGATATTTCGTCGACACGGTAACCCCGCATGGTCCGTTAAGACGAGGATTAGTGCAGTGGAGTGGGTACCCAAACGTCCGTTTGGTACCTTCCAAGTGGGGAGGGAGCATTTTCCAAAGAGCCCCCTCCTCTCCACCTATAAAAGGAGGGCACCTCTCCCTCTCAAGACACACCACTAGGAAGAGCTCCACCTCCAATGTTCCAAGATGTAGAGTAGCACTAGCATAGTTGGGAGTGAGGGAGAGGAAAGCTCAAGTTACAGAGTAGTCCTCGGAGTTCCGGCACTTCTTATATCGGTCCTCTATAAGGCTCAAGTACTTTCAATATATTTATCTTCTCTAAATTACTGCATAGTCCTTATGGTTATCTAGTCATGCCTTAGTTCTTTAGCTAAGGTTTGATCAGTATAGTGGTTCATGCTTTGGCATGAGATCTCCGTTCGACCGAATGCTCTAGTCATCATATGTGGCTAGAGTAGTAACCAATAGCATAGACGTGGTGTCTGGGCTAGGGTGTTACTTGAGTTTGCACCCAACCCCACGGATAGTTGTGGTAGCCCCCGGGGTGATAGCTTCGACCAGGCCTTTGTATTCTACCACGTTCGGGTTGGTATTTCGTAGAGCTTTTGGCTGCCTTCTCCTAGTTACCCCTTCCCAGTCTATGTCGAGAACCGGAAAGGAATAGCTGCTCCAAAGTGCCCTGGTATTTTCGCTATGTTTGACCATCTCTTAGTTAACTCTTTGGTGTGCACTAGAATAGATCTGCAGTGATGGAGGAGAAAACAGGAATCTTGACCTCTCCTGTTGACCTCCTAGCTTAGACTGTCTGCTCTGCTATCGTATCTAGGGTTCTTCGTGTGTGTGTGTCATTTATCCAAATACCAATCTTTACCTTTTACCTTCACATTAGTCTAGTCGGTACTCTAGCTAGCAGATGCATGATGGTTAATTATCATCTTCTTTGCCCATTGCTTCACTGAGGATAATTACGATACCCTGGAATACTCTTGGGTGAAAGCTACAATGGTATCCGTGTGCTTGCTGATTTGTCTGTGTGCATTAACTTATACCAATTGGCTTTCTGGTGCCATCATCGGGGATGGATTTAAAACTTCCATACTTGGTGATTACGCTAAGAAATGCCAACAAGGCCCAGGTGCATCGCATGCACGCCGCATCTCGAGCAACATCGCAATCGCAAAGCCGTCGCTCCCGACAATCCCGTCGCAACCGGAGCAACCAGGGGGGCTCTGTTTAAGGTGAAGCAAATAATTCTTATTAGGACCAGCACAGCCATCATGGGAATAATCCCCCTGATGACAATCATGTCTATCAATGGCATGGCAATGATCGCCAAGAAGGAGGACCATGAGACAACCGTGGGCGCGACCACCGGTAGCATGGTAACCGGGATCATGGCCATGTGCAAGAAGTTGAACAGCGCCAAGATTCAGATCTTCGTGACATCCTTGATGAGTGATACCTCGCATGTCGGGCTGCGGGTGGCCCTCCCCCATTCTCCAACCGGCTTAAAGTTGTTTATTGTCAAATGGGCATTAGAGCTCAGTGAGTTCACGCTCGGGTTTCGAAGTCGTTCTCCTATCAAATCCCAGGCCCTGGTCGACTTCATTGTAGAGTGGGAAGACATAACCCTCCCATCATCGGACACAACCATCGAGCAGTGGAAGATGTACTTCGATGGTTCCCTTAACATCGACGGTGCCGGAGCTAGGTATATTTCATCGCCCCTTCAGGAGACAAATTAAAATATGTCTTGCGCATCCACTTCAGAGCCTCCAACAACACAGTTGAGTACGAAGCTGCTCTACATGGCCTTCGCATTGCCGTAGAGCTCAGGGTCAAACGGCTCCTGGTGTACGGCGACTCTGCCCAAGTGTTGGTGGTCCTTAAAACACATTTTAAACCACCAATAAGAATATAAAATCCACCCCAAACTTAGTAAATAGGGCTTTACACTAATGTGTTTCACGAGTTTCGGTGATTGTCACTTGCAGGAAGACAACTCCAAAAATGGACACAAATAGGCCACGAAACAAATGAAAACCATGAAATGAGAAGGTGATCCACTTACCAGATAATTTGGGTCTCAAACATGGGCTAAAATATCAAACATAAACTCAAGAAGTGGAAGCCCAAAACCCGGTCCAACTCCATCACGGGCTGCAGGGGTAGGCCCGGGTAATAAGGCCATAACTCACTCATCCGGACTCCGATTCGGGTGATTCAATAGTCGTTGGAAAGCTATCGACGAGGTCCACATGTCTGCAAACAATGGGGCCCAGCTAATCTTCCCAGGGTGCACGCACCAAGGGTGCAAGCGCACCTCCCAGGTGGCCAAACCAGCCCAATCTTCTCCTGCAGGCCCATGCCGACAGCCCATGACCCAAGGCGGTGGGGGAATGGCATTATGTTTAATGCTAGGACGGTGAGGAGGTCAGTTTGGGGATTTGATGAGGGGAATATTCCATAGAATAATCCCCTCTCCCACCTATTAGTAGAAGGGTCCTCCCCCTCTCATTTGATCAGCACTCAAGGGAGAAAAGAGCCACAAGAATAGAGTTAGAGCACCACTCCAAAGGGCTCCACCTAGGATTCAGAACCATGGTTTAGGAATAGCCCTTCTCAGTCTTGATCATGAAGATCATTTTAGACATTTGCATGATTCTGAGGAAATGTGTTCTTGCCTTAGCATTCTAGGCATGACACAAGAAATTCTTATGTGGAAGTTTTTTTATTCTCCCTCAAACAGGGAGGCGAAGCAATGGTACACTAATGCCATAGGAAGTTTGAATGAGGACTAGGAAGAACTTAATGGCAAGTTTTATCTTGTGTTCTTCCCCATGTCTCGTATCACTTCTCTACCAAGGGCAATCCTCGATTTCAAGTAGAATGAGAAGGAATCCATAGGTGCATCCTAGGCCATGTTTACAAAGTTAATATGTGCCGGTGTAGACTTATCTTTACCCAACAGTGTGCATTTGCATCTATTCAGGTCTAGACATAGATGCTGCCCTATGCCTTGACATGACCGTTGGAGGGTCATTTTTACATAAAACCATGATGGAATAGAGGAAAGTCTTTGTTCATGTCCTAGAGAAGCATGTTCTCCCATCATAGAACCTTAACCCCTCCAAAAAGGGCATGTCAAGCTTTGAGGAGCCCTCATCAGTCGAATCTTTGCCCTTGCCATCCTTAGATTCATTTGTTGAGCCCCCACCTGAACCACGAACACCGAAGAAAGGAATGTTTCATCCTTCAGAGTTCGCCATCAAAATTTGAGGATTGCGGCAGAACCTCGAGCATTTCTGGGCACGTAAATCAGACATTTATTTCTAAGGAAGTCTCCTCTAACAAGGAGCACTTATAAGAATGGTTGTCAAAAGTGAAATGATCTTCTGAAGTAATTCAGATTCTTTCACCTTCCATGACTATATCTTGTTCGTTAAATGGGACTTCCATAGAAGCCCTACACAACCTCATAGTCGGGGCTATTATCATGTCACTTTTCCCTACAGAAACCCTTTTGGGAAACATGCCGCTAGTCCCGACCAACAAAACTCTTCAAGAGTCCATCAAGGCTCATCCAAGTGTTGTGGGACTATTAGGGCCATGCCATTTGAAATGAACGAAACCGAGGTTTACTTAGACCTTCATATTTATGCCATCCTCGATGTTCGTCTTCTCATAAGGCGCTCTTCGAAAATCTTGTCCAAAAAGAACCATCTCAAGGGAGCACTGATGAGAAGTTGAATGTTTTGCTTCTGCTAGCCTTATCTCTTGCCCCAGAGACCCAAAAGCAAAGCAAAGCTACCTGTTTGAGCAGGTGAAGTGTGTATCCTTGTTCGTTTCACCTGAGCTTCCTTTTCATCCTTATGAAATGGAACGTCCACCTTCGCCCTTGCTTGAATAAGAGACATGTCCCTCTGGCCATCAAACATTATCTCGATAGTGGTCAAGAGTCAATGTTCATCCTTCATGATATATCTTTTGAGGATGAAAACTCCCATGCCATGGACATGCCCCAAGCAATAACTCTAGAGACCAAGCAAGTATCCGCTAATGAGCATGTTACTCTCTCTTTTGAGACTCATGTTTCATGCTCATCTTTGGGATCTCTAGAGTTTATTCTGCTTCTGACCATGTGCTCCTACGAGAAACCACCACTTAACTCTTGTTTCAAAACTTTTTAAGAGGATGTTTGTGGGTGCCTATGTTTATCATAAGCATTTCAAATCTCAAAGTGGCATGATGGTACTAACCTTGCAGCTTTAACAACTTTGACCAATGTTTGGTGGCTAACACCACCATTGACAGCTATAAGATGAAATTCCTGCGGTCCAGCTTAAGACCATAACTTAAGCACTGCCGGGAGATACCCTGGATTACCTTTTCTTTATAAGCAAGGACATGTTTTCAAGTTAGTATGCACCCTCGGGTATACCTGTTGTAACCATCTCAAGTTGAGAAGAAAATGGGTTGTACGACACTTGTAAACAAGGAGCGACATCAGTTACAAGTCTTGATGCTCTTAGACGAAGGAACACACTCACAAGGGGACCCTGACGCTACACTTGACTTTTACACAAAAGTCCAAGTCTGGGGAAGGGAGGTGAGAAGCCCATGTCCCTCATACGCCAAGAGACACCCAAAAAAAGGAAATAAGAGGTGAATTCAAGTTGATGTCAGCTTCATCTTGCTAAATAAAAAGAGAGAAGAAGAGAAAAGCAAGGGTTCTCTCCTTCTCTGGACCTTTGCTACCATCAAGACCCATGGTCCATGCATACTAACCATGAGTATGTGGCCTGGCCTTGTTGTTCACCTGAGCTGAAATCCATGGCATCATGGTAGCATGACCGGAACTTCCACCAGCATACACTACCGGTGAGTTCACTCAGGTAAAGCAAGAGTAATGTTCACTAACTTGTTTACTCATACTTGTCTTCATAGAAATGCAATACAGGCTTCCTTAGCTTAGGTCTTATGCTCTAGTTTGGGTGTATTCATATGATACTTTCATAGGCTTTTTAAATTAAGCATGGTGCTTAGGTTAAAATTACCTTCTTTGATCAAATTTTGACATGGAGTTGAAATTTGATTAATGAACTTGGTTGTTGACGTAAACAATAGGAAGTAATCTGATATGGAGATAAACCAAGGTTTGTTTACTTTGCAACTTAATTCTGACCTTGCTTCGTAATGAGTTGGATGAACAAATAAATAACAAAATAAAAATAATTAAGTAATAATATGATCAATAAAAATCTGGCTCGATGGTATTCCAACCAGTAGAGCCCTTGCTTGTTTCTTTTTGTTTTTTCTTAATAAAGCAGATACAAGAATAAGTGTGGGGGAGACCTCTCAAGCAATACTAACACAAACATTCGAGATCTCCCCAACACAATGCACAACATCAAGCATACAGAAGGATAGAACAAATAGGTCCAAGAGAAGATCGGTTGACCTTCTGGTTCAACCGAACTACTCTTGGATTTATGTAACTCCTTCATCTTCAACGAAGGTTTATGCAATTCTACCCTCACATCTCCAAAGTTTTAAAGTTTAAAATTAATTAAAATTTAAAAGACAAAATTTTTTCTCTATGCTATCCTTTGATAAGATTTGCATACTCTTTATTCCTTGCTAATATTCCTATAACTTGTGAACAAATTATCATAGGGACCCCATGTTATCTAAGAACTTGGGATTTGTTTTACAAAAGCAAAATGTAATAGCATGCTCCTCAATGATTATGAAATACCTACCTAGGCCATATGACATGATTCAACTCTGCAAAACTCTTTATCATATGTTACTTGTCTGATCATTGAGCTTAGTCAAATTATTTATGACCTAAGTGAGATTATGGTTATGCACCCATGATTGAGATACATGTACACCCACCAAATAAAGAGCCGACTCTCACACTAAGAGTTACGCACAACATGCACCCATCCATCCATCAAAAATCTCTACTCCTAAGCTGGGAGTAGACAAAAATGTTGGTTAGGAAAATACTCCATGCTCTACATATAATGATCTCTCTTTTAATATTTAGTTCAATAGACATGGCTAAAAAATAGAGAAGAAGAAAAAAAAGGGGACATATGAAGGTCTCAAAACTTAAAAAAAAGATGGGGACACATAAAGGTCCTAAGACTTAGAAAAAAGAAAGAAAAATTGGGAACACATGAAGGTCCCAAGTCTTTGAAAAAAAAATGCTGATGATAGCCATATCTCTAAAAAAAATATAAATTCAAAAAAAAAAGAGGGAGAGAGATCATATCTACAAAAGGAGTATGGTGTAGAATTAGAAAACATCTCTTATTCCACACACCCACACGTCTCAATCAAAGTCTATGACTTGTATCTTCTTGTGGTTCGGTTTTTGACTTAGCAATATATGTGATGCAAGTAAGCCCTCTTTCATACCTACCCAAAACTCCACTCAAAAGCTTTAGAGATAGGTTATGAAAAGAAGGCATATCCAAAAAAATGCCTTGGCGAGGAACCAACCACAAATATGAGCGACTTAAGAGTATTATCTGAGGAGCAAGGCTATCTTTTCTTTTTTCAAAACCATTTGAAAACCCAAGTTTCTGATATAGCTGATGCAAGGGGATTTGAATCCAAGTTGTTCCATTATTCAATTACCCAGGATAATATGGTAGACAATTCAAAAGTTCACAAGTACAGGTGAAGCTTGGAATATCTTGTATGCAGGTTATATATCAAAGAGATGGCCCATCTTAGTCATAAACTTTACTCGAGGATGAGTAAAGGGCTAAGTATGGGGGAGCTTATTGGTGGTCCTTAACTCATATTTTATACTACCAATAAGAATATAAAATCCACCCCAAACTTAGTAAATAGGGCTTTACACTAATGTGTTCTACGAATTTCGGTGATTGTCACTTGCAGGAAGGCAACTCTGGAAATGGACACAAATAGGCCACGAAACAAAAAAAAAAAGAAATGAGAAGGTGACCCACTTACTAGATATTTTGGGTCTCAAACATAGGCCAAAATGCCAAACATAAACCCAAGAAGTGGAAGCCCAAAATCCAATCCAACTCCATCATGGGCTGCAGGAGTAGGCCCGCATAATAAGGCCATAACTCACTCATTCGGACTCCGATTTGGGTGATTCAACAGGCGTTGGAAAGCTATCAATGAGGACCACGTGCCTACAAAAGATGGGGCCCAGCTGAACTACCCAGGGTGCGTGCACCAAGGGTGCGAGCGTGCCTCCCACGTGGCCAAACCGGCCCAGTCTTCTCCTGCAGGCCCATGCCTATAACCCATGACCCAAGGCGATGGGGGAATGGTGGTATGTTTAATGCTAGGACGATGAGGAGGTCGGTTTGGGACTTAAATGAGGGAATATGCCATAGAATAATCCCCCTCTCCCACCTATAAATAGAGGGGTCCTTCCCCTCTCATTTAATCAGCACTCAAGGGAGAAAAGAGCCACAAGAATAGAGTTAGAGCACCACTCCAAAGGGCTATGCCCTAGTAGCTAGCTAGAGAAGAAAGAGAGATGTGAGGGGTGAGAGCAGGGAGTCGCGGGCCCTGTTGGCGCCTCACCAACCTTGTACCTCTACGAATATTCTACTCGGCTCCCTAATAGGATCTTGGCTAAGTGAGTATTCGTGTTTCTTATAGTCTTTTGTGTCTTTTGTTTAGTTGAGCTTTACCAAGCTTGTTCGCGGGTTCGTCGTCCGTCCTCATGGCGAATGCTCTAGTAGAGGATCCCTGATAAAGACGGATCACCCTGATCGACGATAGAGTAGTAGTCGCTTGCATAGCCGTGGTGTCTAGGCTAGAGGCTGCCTTAGTTTGCCTCGCACTCCACGGTTGAGGGGTAGATGGCAGGTGGTGACAGCCCTGTCCGTCCCTTGTAATCCCCCACATCCGGGTACGGTGTAGAGCTACAGGCCAGGATCACTTGGCACACCAGTGCGATCTGGTGCCCAAAGTGAGCAAGTAGAAGTATTACAATGCTATGCTTAGGACACTAAAGCTATGGGAATCCATCTCTACCACCTTTCTATCTCTACCCTTGTGTTATCCTTGGACAAACTAGCTAGGAGAAATACCTTCATTCCCTGTGAAAAATACGATACCCTGAATACTTCCAGGTGAAGGCTAATTCTTTGCATACGTTAAGAAATACCAACACCTAGTCATCAGGCAGGTCAACAAAGACTGGGACTGCAGCAGTGAGAAGATGGATGCCTATGTTGCTGAAATACGCAAGCTTGAAAGCAAATTCTACAGTCTCGAATTCCACCACATGGTTCGAACGGACAACAAGGGCGCAGACGAGCTATCCAAATTAGGCTCATCCCGTGCAGAGGTCCCTCTGGACGTCTTTGTCCAAGATTTGATTAAACTATCGATTCTCGACGAGCACCAGGAAGCTGAGGTCTCTAACTCTCCTCCTGCCAAACCGTTGGTCGCCCCCTTAACGACGACCAACCAGGGATCGAGCCAAGCTCTCCTGACCAGCAAGATTCTGAGGATGACAGTTCACCTCCGGTAGTCGACCCTCGGCCGAGCATAATATAGCTCCTCAGCCAGACTAGAGGATTCCGTTCATCCGCTACGTAAATGATGAAGATGTCCCAGAAGATAAAACCAAGGCAGATCGGCTAATTCGCCGGAGTAAGCATTACATTCTAGTCGACGATAATCTCATGCGAAAAAACCCCAGGGTAGAAATCTTGCAACGGTGTGTAACTCAACAAGACGGCATCAAACTCCTTGATAACATCTATCGTGGCACCTGTGGCAACCATGCGGCATCACGAACTCTCGTTGGCAAAGCATTCCGAGCAGGATTCTACTGGCCCTCGACCACTGATGCAAAAAAGCTCATGCGCCGATGCAAAGGGTGTCAGATGTTCGCCAAGCAGATCCACGTCCCCGCTCATGAGCTATAAAACATCCCATCCTCCTGCCTTTTTCATGCTGGGGACTAGACATGATAGGGCCTTTCAAAAAGGCGCCCGGTGGTTTTCTATACGTCTACGTACTGATCGACAAGTTTTCCAAGTGGATCGAGTACAAGCCCTTAGTCAAAGCTACTGTCGAAAAAGCTGCAAAATTCCTTGATGATGTCATTCACCGCTTCGGCTTGACCAATAGCATCATTACTGATCTTGGTTCCACATTTACCGAAAGTGCCTTGTGGGACTTTTGTGACGAACGATGCATGAAGGTCAAGTATGTGTCTGTCGCCCACCCAAGGGCTAATGGGCAAGTTGAGAGGGCCAACGGCATGATCCTCGACGCACTGAGGAAACGGCACTACACGATGACAAAGACCTTAAACTTGGTCGGTGGTTAAAGGAGTTACCTGCAGTAATATGGGGACTACGTACCCAGCCGAGCCACAACACCTGTGTCTCGCCATACTACATGATATTTGGGTCTGAGGCGGTGTTACCCGCTGAAGTCACTTTTCGATCACCACGTGTCAAATACCACGATGAAGACGCCTCTGATGCCGCATGGGAGGTCGACGTCAACACTGTCGAGGAGCGGCAGCTCGATACCTGTGCTCGGACAGCCAAGTACCTCGCTTCCATGCGCCGCTACTATAACCGCAACGTGCGAGACAGGCTTTTCGTGGTCGGTGACCTAGTTCTACGGTGCAAACAGAATACAGCTGGAATTCACAAGCTGGCATCCCACTGGGAAGGACCATTCAAAATAAAGGCAGTAACCCGCCCAACATCTTATCAGCTATGCACTCGCGAAGATGCTGATGAGCCAAACTCTTGGCACGTGGAGCACCTCATACGGTTCTACCCGTGATCAGCTACCATAGATTAAGATATGTATCTCTCTTATGTATTTTATACTTTTTACATCAATAAAGCTGTTATAGTTCTTCTCTTCATGATTTGGTTTGCCTGTTAAATGTGTTTTATCTAAAAACATCACAACTGAATGGTCTTTTGCTCAACACGAGACAGCTAAACACGGCACTGCTCTGGTCCTCCGACCACGTGTTACAGCTCCGTGCTACACAACACAAGGAGATCCGACAGTCGCTCTCTAACGGTATCAGGAACCTAGTGATCCTAGCAATTGAGCTATTCACTAGCGCATCCCTGGTCACCCACAGAGTTGGCTAGTTTCTAAAGCAATCGCACCAACACAATGGGTTAACTTCAGTGTTTACAAGCACCTCGCGCTTCATGCAAACATTCAGCAAGTGCTACGCTTCATGTTGTTCTAAGGCGGAACCTTAGAACCCCCCTTCGGTGATCAACCCGAATATACTCAACGAATAAGGCCGAATCTAGCTACGAAATGACATACGGAACACGAAATGGACAGAACACAAGCTCAACATATGCCATTATATTCCGATCCCTTGTACAGTCCCATCAGGGCAATATTTATAGGAGCCCGTAGGCTTTTACATGACCAAAATGCCCCCAGGCCGCTTCTCCCGAGCTCTCCCGCTAGTTGGTAGCGAGGGCGTAACGATCTTCGAGTACTTTTTCACGTTGCCGGCCGAATGGCCGACAACACCGAGCCCACCACGGGCGGCGAGCATTCCTCACAGGAGTAGCGGCGTCGTGTCCCTGCGCAAGCAAAACATATCATCGGCCACCAGGTGGTGATTCGGCTAGGGCACCGAAGCCCCCTTGCCAAGGTGCTTCGGCGTCCTGGCGCCCGGGCGGCCAATCCATCAATCAACCTGTCAGGCGGCGTAGTCAACCGAATCGATCTCAGTACTCTTTGGTTAACAGACCGAAACGTCCGTTCTTGTTCATCGGCCGGTTTAAATGACCGAATTGACCCGGCGGCCGATTCGGTTTAGTCAACCGAATCGACCCCTCGTCGTTTCGGCGGGACGGGGTGCCCAGGTCCCAGTTGTCACCCAACAGTAGCCCCTCAGCGGTAACCGAATTGATTGTTGTTTTTTTTCACTTCGGCTACTGCTGACTTACTGATGATAACCGAAGTACCAAGCGCCGTCCCGCGGAGAGGACGAATTTTTTTTTTTACCGTTGATCTGCCTCGGGATGCACGACCGAGGCGGTTAGCTTAACCGCTGGACGGCCCATGGCGGGTGCCTATAAAAGGCCCCCCTGACCGCCAGCGGTCACTTTCCGCCGCGCGCACCGTTGAGCCCCCCTTGCCGATTCGGTTGCCTTAGCGCCTGCTTCGGTCTGCTGATTCGGTGCTCAGGCGTCCGTTTCGGCGTGTTGCTAGAAGCGGTGTTTCGGGTCGGCTGACTATTTGGTGCATCTGACCGAAACGACACTTCGGCTGGCTTGTTTCGTTCTCTCCGCCAAGTCCTTCCTTCGGTTTTCTCCAAGGTGACGACTTACTGCTTTTTGCTCTTCGACACTGAACAGTTTTACCGAAGTAGTCATAATTTCGTATTCGGTATACTTGAATTTGTTGCCTTATTTTTAATTCGCCGTTTCTCTTTTATAGTCACGGTGGGTTTTTTCATTGTGTATTGCTAACATGTCGCGGGTCCCGACTAGTGCTGATGTTTCGGCTTCGGATGCCGAATCGGGTGATCAATCAGCTTCGGCTTCTGAATCAACTTCTGGATCTAGTTCTAGCGAGAGTAGTGGGCAAAATATTCCGCCAGGGAAAATGCCGATGCCCCTCAGAGCTGCGCTGCCCGAATCTATACATGAGTCTGATGAAACAGAAACTGAGGAAGAGGGAGAGGAAGAGGAAGAGGAAGGTGATGAATATGTTGAATGCTTTGACTCGTCAGAGGGTGAAAAAGAAGCCCGCGCCGCTCAGGGCAAGGATGAAGGTAGTTCGGCTCCTCATGCTGAAGAGGTAGCCGAATCTGCTCCCGTCCGACCGTCAAAGCCACCGAAAGGACCGAGGCACACTGGCTGGACGTGCCGCCTTGACCGGTCCAAATCCACTGTGCGTATGCTAAATCAATACCAATGTGATGGTATTTTGACTACCGATGAGCGTAGCCGAAGCCGCTCTCCTGGGGCTGAAGAGTACCCGAAGCCCGAGCCTACCGAAGCTCTTGTGTTCAGGGACTATTTCAAGGCTGGGCTACACTTCCCCCTTGAAAGTTTTGTTTCAGAGGTTTTGGACGCATTTAACCTACAGATTCATCATCTGACACCGAATGCTATTGTGCGCCTCAACTGCTACGCCATGGCGCAGAAGATGATGGGCAGCCAACTGAGCGTGCCGGTGTTTGCTAGGCACTATGAAACTCAGTTGTACTCCACATATGGGACTGATGATGCCGAGACAAAAGAACTTCGGTTGGAGGTGGGCTCTTACAACTTTGTCCCTGCTCGAGGTAACACAGCTACTTGCATAGTTCCCACCTTTAAGAACAAATGGCAAGACTGGAAAAAGCACTGGTTTTACTACCGAGTTTGTGATACTGCCGATGTTGCACTTGCTACGGAACAAGGCCGACCGAAAGCTCATCCTCTGGTTTCGGTTATGACTCGGATGGAGGGTCTTGTTTCGGCTCCAGAGATGGCTATGGGAGCGCTTGATGATGCTGCCGCTGAGTCCTATCGGCAAACAGCCGAAAGGCAAACCAGCCGAGATCTTGTTGAGGAGATGCTTTCTCTTGGTCGATGGCCACTTTGCACTAGCATGAGATTTGATGGCTTTTCATATCACCAAGGGTACCGAAGGCCCTCAGTCAATCTAGCCCGACCAGCCGAGTATGATTCAGATTCTGATTTTGTCAAAGAGATGGAGAAGCGGGCCAATCGGCTGTGTGACCCGTACAACGACAAGGAGTATGATTTGAGCATGGCTAAACTTGGGTCACTTCGGCGCCTCAACCGAATTTGGGAGTGCATGAATATGGAGTACCCTGACCGTCTTCCCCCGATGAGAAGACGGGTAGCTGACGCTACAGTTGGTCCGACTGATTTGGCTTCCCTACCGAATGGGCCGCTCGGTCGCGGAAGCGGCCGGGCTCCAGGCCGTGGCGCCCAAAGTGTTCGTGGCACGCGCCAGGCTGAAGCACAACGGCGCCGTGAACTTGGTCGGCCGAAACGACTTCGAGAAGATGAAGACGTTCGGGTATGTCGCATGCTCGCCAAGCGAGAATGGGTGAAACCCATAAAACTGAGCCGCAATCAAGTAATTGTCGCGGCCGAAGCTGATTCGGTTGTGTCCGGGCATACGGTAGAAAGACTTGGCTTAGAAATCTAACTCGCAGCATTCTTAACTAACTCGTTTTAGCTGCCTGTCGTTGTACTGATTAGTTCGGCTTGTTTTGATTCGGTTTATCTCTGTTTTATAGGAATTTGCCGAATCCAGCGAAGAGGCTTCGTCGATGGCAGGTGGCAAAATGAGGAGTGCCCGTGACCTGGCGATTGTTGAGCAGCCAACTATGAGCAGCTTCAAGGTGCCATCCAAGAGGAGGAAAGTCCGGGATGGAGCTACTTCGGCTCACCCCTCGCAGCTTCGGCCTGTGGGGACAGGCAGCGGTCTAAGCCTTGGTGCCCCTGCCCAAGTTGCTGCCCGAACTACCGAAGCGGCAGCCCAAGCTACTTCGGGTAGTGCACTGGAGGTTGCCGGTGGGCATCGCAGTATCAACCCTGCTGTTCGTCATCATGGTAAGTCTCGGTTTCATGCCGAATCAACGTGCATGACACCGGAGATGTCTACGAATGTCTTATTCGGCAAGGGCTTTGTTTCCCTTGAGCCGTCGAGCTTTCGGTTTGGCCCAATGAAGGTGTACTCGGGCTCGTGCTCTGCTGACGAGCACAGCCCCGAACGGGGAGAGACTTACGAACTTGCTCGTGCTTTAGGAGTTGACTCTGACGCCCGTTTGGTGGCGTACGTGGATCCCCGCGAAGTTGGTATTTTGCCCTCCCAAGCTGCTTTAGGCTTCGGTCAGGAGTGCGGCTCGTGCTTTTCGGCCAGCCAGACCGAACAGGCCTTGCTGGCAACGGACCGGAATGAAATGCTTTTGGCTATTAACTTTCATGCCATTTCGGTAAGTATCCTGTATCGCCCGAATCTTTGGTTTCACATTTCTGAGGGTTTTTTACAAGTGATGGTGTTTGTCTTCCTATTTGCCCACAGGCTTCGGTCCTGTCTGGCGCGCTGCTAAAACAAGGTCATGCTACCCTTGCTCATGCTGAGAAGCAACTTCTCATTCGCGAGAAGGAAATTAAGCGGCTGGAGACCAAGCTTGCGGACACCGAAAACCTCTTTACTCAGGAGGTTGGGAAGACTGAAGTAGCCCTAGATGCTCAAAGGCAAGCCGAAGCCGCTCTGGAGACCCAGAAGCAGCTTGAGCGCGATGCGCGTCGTGCTGCCGAAAGAGGTCAAGCGCGAGCGCGCTGGCTATTTGGTGAGAAGCTAGATGAGTGACCCTCCTTCTCCGCCGAATCTTGAATGGCATTGGTGGGGACTGCGAGCCCCGCTTTGCTATCGAATCGTCGGCGGCGAAGATTCGGTTTCTTAATGAAGAAATGTCCGGCTCGACCACGCCATTCAATTGGGTCGCGAGTATGCCGGTTTTAAAACCGCCCGCGCCCGATGAAGGCGGTGAAGGAGGAAGGCTGTGACCACTTTTCCGGGGCTACGTGCTTCGAAAATGCCACGAGCTACCGGAAGCCGATGAAGATGTTCAAGCGCCGCAAAAAGTGGTTCTTTGACCTTTTTGGACCGAAGCCGGGGCGAGATCGGCTCGCTTCGGGCCGCTTATGCTTGTGCCGGGGTAGTTAACTTTTGCTATCATGTTTGGTTTTGTCCTTCGGTATATTTTGTGAATTTGGTTATTGTTGCCGAGATTGACCTTGCTCGTGCCACTGCTTGCAGCATCCGAGTGACCGCCCAGCTATCAAAGCAAGGATCGAGGCTTACATGGAGGAGCGCAATGCCCGGGAGGGTTCCCCAGCCGTGCAGACACCGGTGGGCACCCCCGAAGCCCCTCCTGCCTCTGCCAAAGATCCCGTCGCCGAAGGACAAGCACTTGGCGCTCAAGATGAAAGAGCGCAGACCGAATCTGTTTCGGCTGCCGGCCCGCATGACGCTCCTGCTTTGAACGCCTCTACCTCGACTCCTGGGATTTGAACTTGCGCACGCAACTGTGAAAGTACTCGTAATACTCTGCTAAGTTTGGTGAACTTCTTCGGCCAGCATGTTGGTCGTATGTGAGTGTTTTGTAATGCTACAAGGTTAAGTTGGGATGTGGCTTCGGCTCTTAAAGCCGAATTACCCAGGATAATGCTATCGGTGTTAACGTTTGGTTCGACCGAATGCGTATTGCTGGGGTCAGCATTTATTTTGGTGTGTGATGCTCTTCGGTCTTCGAGCCGAGTACGTGCTTAAAAAGCGCCGTCCCGCCCCACCTTTTTAGACCGAAGAGCGAGTGACGAGCTAACCTTAACTGATGATTCGGTTTGTTTAACCGAAACGCTACCGAATGTGTATTTGTTGGTTTTCGAAGCTAAGTGTGTGCCAACTTTATCTGATTGGATTTGTAAATGCGGATAGCTATCGCGCTACCCTTCGGTCTTCATACTGATTCAAGGTGTGCTTGGAAAGCGCCGTCCCGCCCTGTCTTTTTAGACCGAGGGGGTGCGTGTTGCTTAGGTTAACCTGGATTGCCCGGCTATTGAACCGAATTGACTTTGTAGGATTCGGGAATCGGATTTTGATGGCGTGCAAGCCGTTCCGCCCCGTCTTTTTGGACTAGGGTAATATTTCTAAACAGAAGTGTAATGATATTACAAATGTGCCAATGCTGGCTGTTACAGTTGATAGTTTATTTGTAGCAGTATGGTGACGCATCACCACCCGAGATGTCTTCGGCTTGACCGAGGCCCTTCTGTGGCCCTGCAGTTTGTGGCTAGGATGCAGAAACCCGTGGTGGATGTGGTTGTGTTGTATACACGTTATTAATTGATACGTCATGCCCCAATGCCACCCGCTGCTCTGGATGAGGAGTCTGTGGTGCCGGAGATAGCCGAACTCACAGATGGAGAAGCTCTCGTGGCGGTTGACACCGGCCAAGATACGCGGGGTGTTGGCTTCGGTTAGCTAACCGAAACCATGGCAATAGGCCCCGATGCTGACATCGCGCTGCGTTGCACCATGATCTATGGAAACCTCATTATGGTTCCACATCACCATTAGCTGGCACATGGTCGTGCAGAACAGAACGCGGTGAAAGGCGCATGCTTTTCGGCCACTTGGCGGATCGAGGCCGGGTCGACCTTGGGACCTGTGACCGCCGAGGTATATCTTGTGAGGACCGAATTGTCATCACCGGGAACACGAAACAGATGCGGTGTATCTCTCGCCACCCGATTCGCTCCTTCCCGAAGCCTCTCATGCCTATTTGACAATGACTTAACACCTCTCTCATGTTTGAGCTAGAACGGGCTTGATGGAATGATCTGCAAGAGAGTTTTGGATGCTCTTATATAGGGTTCTGTGACCCTAGGGTTCATAAATACATTGAACCACCTTGGTTATTAAATTTTGACAGGTACTTTTCGTCATTAATTACGCCTGCTATAATGCACATGGCTGTGTGTTGGAGGTTTTTCTTGCCATTTCGGCTTGTTTTGGTTGCTTGCAACCTTATGAATAGATGCCGAATATATGGACAGGCGCTTGTTGCTTGACTGTTTTCGGTGAATGTGTGGCTGATGTTGCTGCCTTTCTGAGTAACATAGTCATACAAACAATTATACAGACTTGTCTGTATGTTTGGGATATGTCCTGTTGTTTTCGCAGGATTTCCCCGCCTTCTCTGGCTTTTGAGGTTGCTTACAACCTTTTCCTATCGGTGCCTACCGAAGCATATTCGGTAGGTACATCGCAAACATGAGTATAATTCCGTAGGGCATAACCATAGATGAAATTAAACTTATTACACGGGATGCCTCATCAAAAAACCTCGGTGAGGAAAAAGAGTGCAGAGCCCCGAATGTCTTTAGACAAGTGTACCGAAATTGCATGAAATTAAATTATTACATCTCCCTTTCTGGAGCGCGCCATCATCATGGATAGAATCGGCGCAGATTATCTGCGTTCCAAGTGTGGGCTGATTCGCTTCCATCTTTGGTTACCAAGGTGAATACCCCAGTGCTAACCTTTCTTGCCACGATGTACGGTCCGTACCATGGTGATTGCAATTTGCCCTGTTTATCTGGTTGGCGGATAAGCACCATATCCCCTGGATTGATGTCTTTCCTCAGAATTTTCTTGTCTCTCCAACTCTTGGTTTTGGCGTGATATCTGTCTAGATTATCTGCGGCCTGGAGCTTCCTTTGGTCTGATGTTTCGACGTCTACCATTCTCTGAATCGGGTTGGTAGGTGATATCTCTGTTCTGAATGAGCCCATTCTTACTTCCTCTGGTGTTATGGCTTCTTCTCCAAACAACAACCGAAACGGGGTGAAACCCGTAGCTCTGGATCTGGAGACGTTGTGACCCCAAATAGCGGTGACCAACTCTTGAGCCCATTTCCCATTCTTTGATTCCTCGAGTGTCTTTGAGATGGTAGTGAGAATATCACCATTTACTCTTTCGACTGCCCCATTCGACTCTGGGTGATTCACCGAAGCGAATGACAGTTTAATCCCCAACTCTTCACAGAACGTTCTGAATTGTGCCGAATCAAATTGTTTGCCATTGTCAACTGTGATGTACGAGGGTACCCAAAACGGCAGATGATTCGCAGCCATAAAAAATTCACCAAAGTCCCCGAAGTTATCTTAGCCAGCGGCTTGGCTTCCACCCATTTGGTGAAGTACTCCAGAGCCACTGCTGCATATTTGAGGTTCCCGGGAGCTGGGGGTAACGGTCCAACTATGTCTACACCCCAACGCTGAAGCGGCCAGGTTGGGAATACAGGTGACGTAGGCTTAGCTGGAGAATTATGCTTCTTTGCGAACATCTGACAACCCCTGCATGTTTTCACAATCTCTTTAGCATCGATTACGGCCGTCGGCCAGTAGAATCCCTGCCTCATTGCTCTGTGGGCGATTTCGTGATGACCTCTGTGAGCTCCACATGAACCCGAATGTATCTCAGTAAGCAGCTGTTTCCCTTCTCCTCTACTTATGCACTTGAGCATTGGAGTGACTATGCCCTCCTTGTACATGTTTTCCCCTATAATGGAGAATTGCTTCGTCCTGGAGTTCATTCGGTGCATATCTTTCTTTGAGGCTGGTTTGTATGTGCCGTTGAGGTATGCCCGGATGGGCGCCCTCCGTCGTCGCTTGCGATTGCATGAACGACCGAAGGTGACTCTTCTTCTTCCTTGACGGCCTTGGTGTTAGGACTTGGTAAAAGACATCACCGGCAATGGATCGGCATTGGCGTCGCTTTTGCTAACTCATCGGCTTCGGTGTTCTCCGACCTTGGGATATACTTCGGGGTGAAACCCGTGAAATATTTCTCCATTCTCCTTACGGTGGCCGGATATGTGGCTAGCTCGGGGTCCTTTCTTTGTGTATTCTTTCGAACATGACCGACCACTACTCGTGAATCGACCGAATCACACAACGTCGGACTCCGAGTGCTCTAAGCTTTCGTAGCCCCGGTGAAAGTACCGCCGTATTCGGCCGTGTTGTTTGTGGTGAGGAACGCAATCTAGCCGCGTATCGGATTCTTGGCCCATTCGGTGGTGTCGGTATGGTGAGATTCTGCGCCCGCGAACACCAGGACCCGTCGCAAAGTGCACGATCCATTCGGGTTTGTCAAACCGCCTTGTGGAGTCATCGCATTCGGTGTCCAGTCTGCTATGCGATCTGCTAGCTTTTGTGACTTGATGGTTGATCTCGTGCTCAAATGATATTATGTATTCGTTCAGCTCAGCTGCCCACTTGCCGATCTCGGCCTACCGCTTCGGTGTTGCGAAATAGAGATTCCAGTGGCTGAGCTGACAAGACCCGAATCGGGTGTGCTTGGAAATAGTGCTTGAGCTTTCTGGAAGCCATCACTACTGTGTATGCAATCTTCTCTAGCTCAGTGTAATTCACCTTAGCACCCGAAAGAGCTTCTGAGATGAAGTAGATGGGGAATTGTTGCATTTTGCCCTCATATTCCTTCTCCTTAATCAATGTTGCGCTTACTGCTGCTGGCGCTGCTGATAGATACAATATCAGAGTAGCTCCGGATGTTGGTTTCGACAGTGTGGTGAGTCTAGTGAGATACTTCTTGAGTTCCTCGAAAGCTTCTGCATTGTTCGGTCCCAAACCTAAAGTCGATGCATTCCGGAGTGCTCGAAAAATGGTAATCCCCTTTCGGCCGATCTTGATATGAACTTGCTCAAGGCTGCAATTCTCCCCGTGAGTTTCGCACTCCGCTTCTGTTTTGAGGCGGCGCCATGTTTGCGATGGCTGCAATCTTTTTCGGGTTGGCTTCTATACCCGGCGGAGACCAAACAACCGAGTAGCTTCCCTTTGCCGATACCGAATACACACTTGTCGGGGTTACGTTTGAGGCCACTTGAGCGCAGATTTGCGAATGTTTCTCTGAGATCATCGATGTGTGCGTCCCTTTGGTCGCTCTTTACCACAATGTCGTCCACGTAGGAAACGAGATTGTTCTTCTTCTTCTGCTCCCGGAATATTTCGTCAGTTAACCTGGAGAAAGTTGGTCCGGCGTTCCTTAGCCCATCGGGCATTCTCTTGTAACAAAAAGTGCCGTCTGGTGTGATGAAACTTGTCTTTTCCTGGTCTTCGGGTCAAGCCATATCTCGGTGATAACCCGAAAAACAATCGAGCAAACTCATTATCTCACAACCACCGCGATGTCCACCAATTTGTCTATCCTGGGCAATGGATATGGGTCCTTCGGGCAATGCTTGTTGAGGTCGGTGAAATCAACGCACATTCGCCATTTGCCATTCTTCTTCTTTACCATGACCACGTTTGCTAGCCATTCGGGTACCGTCTTGCACTTTTTTCGATTACGTCGGCATCTAAAAGCCTCTCGTACTTCGGCTGCTTTGCCGCCGCTTTGCTCTTTCGTCGATATTTTGCGGAGCTTCGCTTTCTAGGCCCGGGCCGACCTGTTCACGTTCAGCCGTCTTTGTGCAAGGCTTCGGTCTACTCCTGTAGATCGCGTGTTGACCAAGCAAACACGTCTCGGTTTTCCAACGGGAATTCCGTCGTCTTGAGGCTTCACCCGACCCAAACTTGCGCCGATATTGTCGCATTCGTCGAGCCGATTCGGGCTCAAGGACACCCGAATTGTTTCTTTCGGGGAGCGCCTTTGGCTCTTTGTTGTTGTTTTGGTCTTCCTCTTCCTTCGTTTGAGTTTGGATTTCACCTCATGCACCATGTCTTTGTATCCGGTATTGGTTTTCCGTCGATTCTCCTTGCCGAGATCCGATCTCCGAATACCGAAATGATGCCGGTGGGTGAAGGTATTTTTATACACAGTGAGTTTGCCGAATCACCATGTCGAATTTGCCGATGATACCCGCCGAAAATGGCTGTATACGGGTAGTCAATGTCGACTATGTCGAATGTGATTTCTTCTGCTCTGACTTTTGTATCCTCGCTGAACGCGACCGTGATTGTTTTCTTGCCAATCGCGTCTATTCTCCTTCCACCGAAACCGAATAGGGGGTTCCCTGCCTGGTCAAGTGTTTTTCGGTCTAGTTTCATACTGTCGAATGCCTTGGTGAATAGTATGTCTGCTGAACTGCCATTGTCGATCAGAATGTTGTGGAGCGTGTATCCTCCGACATACGCTGTTACTACCAAGGCATCACAGTGTGGGAAATCCTTTACTCTGAAGTCGGATTCCGAAAAGGTGATAGGGGTTGTCTTCCAGGCAGGGTGCGCTATCGGTGTTTTTGGTGAGATTGTCAACACTCTCTTGACAAAGTCACGTCTGGCCCTCTTGTTATCGTGCTCCAAGTTGGATCCACCCGTGATGGCGTAGATATGCCCGCCGGAGTTCATCATGTTAGTTGGTGCGCTTGTGTTGACTATTTGCAACTCTCTTGAAGTTTCGGATTCGCTGACCGCCGCACCGCGTCTTCGATCGTCGTGGCCGAAGATGATGTGGTCTGAAATGCCCGATTGTGCATTGGCATGGGTTGGTGATATTGCGCCATATGGGGCATCGGCCATGCCATCGATTTTTGGTATAACCGCGCCGGTGGCGGGTTACATGGTGCCCGAGTGAAAACCGGATGGTGAAACGCCCGCCGAGGAGGTGCCATGGTGTGATAAACATGCTTTCCCGCCTCATTCGGTTTGGCCGCTTCGTCCTTTTCCCGCCGCTCCTTTGCTAGCCGGGTATACTTGCATTCTTTCGTAGTATGCCCCTTGTCCTCACCACACACAACACAATACCGCGTTCCGGGCCGGCCCTCGCCCCTTCCTTCCCGCCGCCGGAACCTCGCCGCCTCGCCCGGTTACCAAAGTTTTTGGTTTGATTCGGCCGGGCTCGGGTTGAATCTTCCCGCACATTGTTCACGGTGGACTTTTGCTCATTCTTCGCCGAGTTTTTGCCGATTCGGTTGGTTGGACTTGGGCGATGCTTGCTTGATGTTATACCGTGTTGCCTTCCGTTGCACTAAGTCTTCCTCGATCTAGCGAACCGACGCATCGATCAAATAGCGTTTGATTGTTGTTGGTGCTACACCGAGACATGGCTTGGGCGCGGGGCCCTATCTTCGATCCCTTGACCGCCGCGGCAATGACAATATCATCGACACATTCGGTAGCCGAGCTTTCAACTGAATTATCCTCTCAAGGTATTTTGACGGTGATTCGTCGTCCGGTGGAATAGATTCATGAGATCCGCCGTTGTTTTCTTGTCTCGTTTGGAACCCCGAAAGGTGGTGAGCGGTGTCCGCCTTCACTCGATGCCATGAAGTGATCGACAACGGTCGTTGGGACACGAACCGCGGTCGTACGCTACATCCGTTAAAGCCATGACCAATGATTTTGCAAGGATCATGTCATTGCCCCGGCCCGAATGGACACATGCTTCATAACTTGTAATAAATCTTCTCGGGTTGGACTGCCCATTGAAACTCGGCAACTTCGGTCTATAACCCAGTGGCCAAGGACATCTTTGGATCTCCAGTGATAATGGGGATGCCAAGTCTTTTGCTTCGGCTATTTCCCTTCGTGATTTTTCTCCCAGAATGATAACATCTTTCTCTTGATTCTTCCCCGAGGATGATCGGAGGGTCCGAATTTCCCTTTCTAGTTTCTCTGCTTCTTCTCTTGCTTGGTTGATTGCCTCTTGGGTTGCCAGCATTCGGTTTTGTGTCACCATTCGGACCTGCAACTGATCACGATCTTTCGCTTCGGGGCATTCACCTTGGCAGATCGCTCTTCTAACCGCTTCGATGAGCCGGGCGTTTTGTACGTCTGATCCCTCGGGCTCTTCGGTTCTTCTTCTTCGGGGTCTTCGGTTATGCGGGCTTCCGGAAGCACACCTCCTAGTGCACCAAGTTCGCTTGTGCCGCCCTCTTGATTGTTACGTGCCGCCTGCGTCGTTGGTCGTGCCGGTGCCACCGCACCTTCGGCCCCTTGAATGGGTACTCCCGATTGCAAGGTACCGGACTGCTGTAGAACTTCGGTAGGTGTAACCGAATCTGTGACTGCAGGTTCCTTGGATGACCCTGCGCCTGTCTTTGCCTTGCCTTTCGGAGCCATGGTATGTTCGGCGACAACCACGGTGGGCGCCAATGTTGTTCTAAGGCGGAACCTTAGAACCCCCCTTCGGTGATCAACCCGAATATACTCAATGAATAAGGCCGAATCTAGCTACGAAATGACATACGGAACACGAAATGGACAGAACACAAGCTCAACGTATTCCATTATATTCCGATCCCTTGTACAGTCCCATCAGGGCAATATTTATAGGAGCCCGTAGGCTTTTACATGACCAAAATGCCCCCAGGCCGCTTCTCCTGAGCTCTCCTGCTAGTTGGTAGCGAGGGCGTAACGCTTCTTCGAGTACTTTTTCACGTTGCTGGCCGAATGGCCGACAACACCAGGCCCACCAGGCAGCGAGCATTCCTCACAGGAGTAGCGGCGTCGTGTCCCTGCACAAGCAAAACATATCACCGGCCACCCGGTGGTGATTCGGCTAGGGCACCGAAGCCCCCTTGCCAAGGTGCTTCGGCGTCCTGGCGCCCGGGCGGCCAATCCATCAATCAACCTGTCAGGCGGCGTAGTCAACCGAATCGATCTCAGTACTCTTTGGTTAACAGACTAAAACGTCCGTTCTTGTTCATCGGCCGGTTTAACTGACCGAATTGACCCGGCGGCCGATTCGGTTTAGTCAACGGAATCGACCCCTCGTCGTTTCGGCGGGACGGGGTGCCCAGGCCCCGGTTGTCACCCAACACTTCAACTATTATTATTGTTTTTACATCTACTAATTATCACTTCCCTCCCTAGGTTCGTTAAAAAACCTAAGGTTCTTCACGATAACGTCGGTTGTGGGCATCGAATCCTCCCTCAGTTGGATGGCTTCTTCCTCGGACGTCTCCTCGGCGACCCCCTCCCGGAACCTCCACATTACAACTATAGGGTGGTGCGACTGGACTATGGCCAGCGTACTAGCGGCCGCAAACTTTGTAGCTTCAAACACAAAGCGCTGCAGTTCTGGCCATAGCCGGTAGCACTGGTCGACCACGGTCCTTTGCTCATCCACTGGGTTGGTGCGGTGATCCTCGTCGGGGAAGAGTGCTCTGAACATTGGCCTGAAGAAGTTCGTCATCGTCCACAACCTATCTTGCAGGCTGGCGACGTTCAACTCCATCGCAGTGAACTGAGCCATGTGCCGCCTCTTCATGTCCGCAATTCAAGAATGGTTTCAACACCCCTTGTCTACACGTGCACTCAAATCATGTTCGAGCATCTGATTTGGCAGTTACGTTTGAGCTCGGCAATCTGCTGCTTGGCGGCCTTCCTCTTCTTTAGCTGGCGAGACAGCCGCTGGGCCATCAGGTTGCCCCATGCCAATAGCCATGTTGCAGAGCAAATAAGAGCACACAGGTGATAAAACGATTATTGAAGCACAGTGGCAAACCATACCTTGCTTCTCATGCTCGAGGGTGGTCACCTTGCCCTCCAGTTCAGCCTTCTCAGTAGCCCATGCGGCCTCCTTGGCTTGCTGCTGCTCGGCTTGTGCCTGCAACTCCGTTTGCAGCTGCTGGGCTGTGGTCTCCTGCGCAGACTACATAAGCCCCATGATAGTGTCAGCATATTGACATCTTTTTTATACAAGGAGTATCGATATACAATAGCATGTTGTTACCTTTATTTGTGCCCGCAGTCGGGCCAGGGTCTCCTCGATCCCTTCTTCGGTGTCTACTCTGGGAGCTGTGGGCAACGCCTGCCTAGGGTCTGCATCAGTGGTCCTCGACGCCGTTGCTGTAGCAGCGGCTTCTTCCTTGCCTCGGTTTTCATGGCCTGTGGGCTCCCATGGTGGGTGGGAGGCCATTTAGGCCTCTGTCCTGGTCGCCTCCCCCGCAGCCTGTGGCTCTGGCATTTGGCTGCGGTCGGCCATCTCCATGTCGGGCCTGCCACCGTCTTCGACAGTCCTGTCTTCGACTGGTGCCCGGCTCCCAGGCTGCTCGGCCACCTGCCCTTCTGTTGTCCCAGTGGTCCGCGTTGGGGTGGTTGGTCTGGTTCGACGTCCGGTTGGCACCTCCGTCGACGCGCGCCTACACAAGAATTTTCACGCTTAACTAACAAATACAACGAATGCGCCAAGCTATCAAGTAACACTGATACTTACATCGATGAGCACCGGAACACTCCGTGAAAACATGGCCCTGAGCCACTTCCAGCACCGCTAGGTGCTGATTGCACCCTCTGGTTCGACAAGGGCGTTGCCCTTCCTGCCCTCTGTCTGCCCGGGCGGTGGTGGCGCCGTGCCCATCACGGGCTCCGTCGGTAGTGGCGGTGGCGACGTCGCTGCCCGTTCTCCGTCAGTCTGCTCCGGCGATGGGGGCGATATTGCGCTCCTGGTGTCTTCAGGAGGTGGTGGTGGTGGCACTGACCTGTTGCTTCCTGGCTCTTCCACACTCAGCGATGCAGTGTCCCGTGCTGATTGCCGCTTCGGCATCTGCTCGGGTGGGTTGTCGGTGGCACCTCCATGGCGTCTCCTTTTCCACTCACTAAGAGTGGTGTGGTCATCCTCATCGGACGACTCGATGACGGCAGCTCTCCTCTTCCTTGAGGGTGACTTGTCGTCGCCAAGTCAGAGTCTCCCTCCGGTAAGCATTTTGGTGGGCTTCTTCGACCCTGCCTCATCAGGCATAGGCTGTTTTCATACGGCCTTACGCTGAGCACGCGCCTCTGGGTCATCCTCCTGGTCGGCACGGGGACTGGCATCCTTGGCGGCCTCGTCCCGCATGCTCCGGGTACGCCGGTCAGTGGTGCACTGCCCAGACAGTGCCTCTCCTTCCGGCCATGCCTCCACCAGGACAGCTGAGAAGTATACATTGCTCCATCCCTGTTTTCCAAGTCACCAATGGGTCAGACCATACGCGGTCAAGCTTCAATGCAAATGAAATACACAATGTCCATGTCAGATAACCATTTACCTCTGGTGGTGGTCGGCTCATGTGGTACGGCCTCTGAGGCCTGTTCAGGTAGTTCTAAGGATCAAATTCTTGAACAGCGCTGCCATATGCTATTGCACCCTGCCACTGGGTATGTGCTCGCTCGTGTACCGGGATGGATCACTCTCTCCCTAGTACTCATACATGTAGTTCACCCGTTCCTTGCATGGTTGAACGCGCCTCATTAACTAGAGGGTGGCAATCATGATGCTGTTCACGTTGGTCTCCTTGATCAACTCCAGCAGCTCTCTCACCTGCTCCATCCCGACCAGGTCAGGTCGATCAGTCCACCTAGCATTGCTCTGAGGGATCTGCGCCACATCGCAGGGGACTGGTCGGCCATCTACGCTCTGCTGCATACAAAACCACTTCTGGTTCCATTGCTTCAGAGAGGACGAGTGGTGGAGGTCGATCCACTGGGCCTTCATTCCATCACGCAGACGGATATAACACCCACCGGCCACCTCCGAGCCTCCCGTTTCCTTTCCCTTCGTCCGTACACAATAAAAATACCGAAATAGATTGAAATGGGGAGTGACGCCTAGGAACGCCTTGCAAAATGTGATGAAGATCGAGATGGTCATAATGAAGTTGGGGTCGAGGTTGCAGATCAAAATCCCCAAAATATGCACAAATCCCTCAAGAAAGGATGAATTGGTTGGCCCAACCCCCGCGGCATCGAATCCTCAAAGAGTACCACCTCGTTATCCTCAGGATGGGGGTAGATCTCACCTCGCGGGGGTGCCCTGTACACTTGCATCTCCGGTGCTGGGAGGAAGCCCTCGTTGGTGAGCGCGCGTAGCGACTCCGGGGTTGTCCTCGATGGTGCCCAATTCTCCCGCAACACTGACGCCCTCGACTTCGTTGTTCCGCTTCCCTTCTTCGCTGCTCCGAACCTAGTTCCGCTGTGCTTTTTCCCGGGCATTTCTCCCGGGTGGCTAAACCTAGCGGCGGTAGTGGTTCGCGGCGGCGGCGGTGGAAGATGAGAAGTTGCGCTGGATTGAGAGTGTGAGCGCTTGAGAACTGTCGAGTGGGGAATGGTGGGGTGTGCGAAGTGGAACTGCTCCACTCCACGCAGCGGCATATTTATACACTGCGGGTGACGCCCCCTTGACTTCTAGGGTTTGACCCGCTGACTGTGGTACAGGCATGGCTTTTTGTCTTCAGTGGGTTGGCCTGGTACTTTCATCTGTAAATTGGGCCCCCGGCTTAATTAATCCACAGGCCCTACTTCCGGGCATCTAGCCCATATCTATCAGTAGCGCTCCAGTCGTCAGATTTCGCCCAAAAACTCCATGAGTACTCCATCCTACTGATGCATAGTCTGCCATATGCTACATCCTGCTCCATAGCTGGGGACTGCGCAAAGCTCTTGCCACCTTGTGGTGTCTATGGACCAGTGGTAGGTAGGTGTCTCTGAACCCTACTGCCATATGCTCCATCCTGCTCCATAGCTGGAGACTGCGCAAAGCTCTCGCCACCTTGTGGTGTCTGTGGACCAGTGGTTTTTAGGAGTATCTGTACCCTAATGTTACATGCTTCATCCAGCTCCATAGCTGGGACTGTGCAAAGCTCTCGCCACCTCGTGGTGACTACGGACCAGTTAACTTTCGGAATGTTTTTTCACAGCTCGATACAACATGTCCCATCTTCCATCAACCTTGGGGACTATGTGGGCCCACTTCATCTAGCGATGACTTGGCCTATTTTTTGGTCGGGTCCTTGGTCCCTATTTTGGTTCGACAAACGGTTTCCGTTAGCACCATGTGCTAATGTGGGCCCATATCATCATCACATGAAATGCTTTTTTCTTTTTTCAAGAGTAACATGCATCTTTCGGTCAAAATACCTTTCTTGACAGAAGATCATGGTTGGTCTTGGGGTGCTCTGCATGTTTGACTGACGAACTGCTCGGACTCCACTCTGACTGCTCGGACTTCGCTACGACTGCTCAACGATTAACTTGAGTGCTCAGCCATTGCGTCAAGTGCTCTGCTCTAGCTTTTACTGTTCGGCACTGCCAGGTTTCCAAACCTCACTGCTCGAAGAAGGTCAAGATGGTGTTTCCCTCAAGATACATGGTGCTCGGGGACTCGCTGTGGAGGTATAGACCCGTATACCCTCATAGCTGGCCCTGGGCTGCGACGACTTGGTGGCCCACGCTAGAAGATCAAGCCCATCGGACGCCATCAGAACTCGTCAGCAGCACACATGGGTGCTCGGAGGCTACTTGGCACGCAATGAAGCCTAGTCGGTTAGGGTATCTACAGTATCCTACGGGGATACAATTGATTGTAACCGACCCAAGAAAGATTTCCATATCTGTAACCCTGCTCCCTGGCTATATAAGGCGAGCAGGAACCGTCCCCTCAAAATAGACGGATATACTGAGCAATACAATCTAAAGAGACGCAGGACGTAAGGTATTACTCACCTCACAGCTCGAACCTGGATAGACCCTGGTTGTTTGTGGGCGGTCCTTATCGACGATTTCACACTGCTAATTAGATATGAAAAAGGGAGAATTATCTATTTCTATACGCATATACTTTTACGACTAACCCAAATCCACGTGCACTAGGAAAAATACTATTACTGCAGGAATCAGTAAAAAGTGCAGGGATTATACAACGAAAAGGCGCTTTCTGGAAAGCACCAAACAACCCCAAGTGGAGAAAGGCCACCTTGGGACCAGAATGCGCCGAAACACCAAACCATGACGGCCCAGGCCCACTCCACAACCGACCAGACAAAGTCGGTCGGAGGGAGGCGGCACCCTGGCGCGGCCGCACCAGGGGCGCGCGCGCGCCCTCCCCTCTGCCACGTGGGCCCAGCCGGCTGGAGGCGGTGCAATAAATGCCAAGGGAGGTCGGTGCGTGGTGTACCTTCCATTTCTACCCGGAAACCGACCTGAGCAAGATATAAAAGGGGAGAAGAAAAGAGTTTCACACAAACATCATTTGGAGCCTCTCTCTCACCTCTACACTTGTTCTTTAGCTTAGTACTAGTAGTGTTGGAGCTAGGAGAGCTACCAAGGAGAGCTTCTCTCCTAGGAAGAAGAGATACAACTTGGTAACATCCATGGAGTGTTCTTCCTTAGTCAAGCTCTCATTCTTTATATATAGCTTAGCATATGAACTAGAGCATAGTTTTGATCATGTTCATCTTGATATGTATGAACTAGAGCAAAGTTCATATAATCAGTTCATAGCATGTTCATCCCTATTCTTCATCGTTCATATGTTCTATAGGATTAGAGTCCACGATGAGAATGAAGTAACGGTTCGATGTTCTTTCGGGTTTGCCTATGTTCTAGCTCGTCCATCCGTAGGGTGGGAGTCCTGGGGGAGCAAAGGTAGTTCTCTAGTATGCGGACGTGGTGTCCGGATATGAGAGGGCCTTCGAATATGACGGCATGCCACGGTTGAGGGGTAGGTGGCAGGTGGTGACAGCCCTGTCCGTCCCTCGTAATCCCCCACGTCCGCATGTCGTGTAGGAGTTCGTAAATGCCTCTATCAACTGGCAGACCAGCTGCGGGGGTCTCCCTGTTACTCTAGGCTCTGATTTATCTCTAGTCTTGTTTAACATATGACTTAGCTGTTCTATGCATAGCTGTATACGACCAACCTGCTCCGTGTAGATTTATTCTTTATTCTTCCCGTTACTTTTATTCCTTATTTATCTTTATCCTTGAGTTTGGCTCAAGTGTGTGTCCACTATCCTCAAAATACCGTTTATCTTACCCCTGCATAGCACTATGGCTTATTTCAATGATATGAGGTTCCATATCCATGTGCTAGAAGTATTTTACACCATGCCTTCCTCTGGGAAAATATAAATAATGATACCCTGATATACTTCCGGGTGAAATGCTACAACGATAGATCCGTGCGCTTGCGGATATTATCTAAAAGATTACGATCTATCACTTGGCGTTCCTTGGTGTGATCGCTAGGATATAACAATTCTAGCGATTGCATTAAGGTCTGCCCAACAGGCATTTCTGGCGCCATTGCCGGGGATGGACTTAAAACCTCCATACTTAGTAGCGACGTTAAGAAATATCAACAAGCATTTCTGGCGCTGTTGCCGGGGAAGGCATTGGTTAAAATAATCTAGCATGACATGGATATATAACTTCATTAGAAATAGTCCTAGTCTATGCAGGCTAACTTTTATGTTTTCTCCTGTTATGGATGAAAATAGGATAGTGTATGTCCGGTTTCTCCCTGCCAGACAATTTCCATCCAAATCCGGAGGCACTCCTAAGGAAGAAAAAGCCTAGAGCTTCTTATTCTTTTGCTACTCCGTCAGCAGCCGAACCGGTCATCATCGCACCATCAGTAACCATCCAAATGGCTCAAAAGACCCTCCGTGAGCTCCCCGTCCCTGCTGCTGCCAACGTGCCCACCGGGCCCGTTGTTAACGTGGAGAACAAAAACTTTGAGCTCAGGACTGGTCTGATCACCATGGTGCAGGGGATTCCATTTTGCGGACTCCCCAACGAGGATGCCAACGCTCACTTACAGCACTTCCTGGAACTGTGTGACACCATTGTCATCAAGGACATTGAAGCGGACGTCATCAGGCTCCGGCTGTTTCCTTTCTCCCTTGTGGGGAAAGCGAAACAGTGGTTTTACAAGGACAAGGAAGTCGTGAGCACATGGAGCAAATGCTCCACGGCATTCCTCGCAAAGTTCTTCCCCATGGGCAAAACAAATGCCCTGAGAGGAAGAATTGCCAATTTCCAGCAAACGCAGATGGAACCCATTCCTGAAGCCTGGGAGAGACTTCAAGGCTTCATCCAAGATTGTCCTCATCATGGGATGAAGGAATGGCTGGTGCTCCAAAACTTTTACAATGGGCTCACGCCCATGTCAAAAGGGCACCTCGATGCTGCTGCTCGAGGCGCATTTCTATCACTCACTGTTGATAACGCTACGGCATTAATCAACAAAATGGTAGAAAACCAAGCTTGGGGGGAAGAAAGGGCCCCAACCAAGCAACAAGAAGGCACGCACCCCGTGATAGAGACGGAGGCGCTTGCCACAAAAATAGACCTACTCTTGCAAAAGTTTGACGAGAAAGCTGCCAGAGACGCATCCAGCACCGTCAAATCCATAGAATCTTGCACAACGTGCGAGGTCTGTGGCGATGGCGGACATTCAGGGAATGATTGCCCCGAAACCCGTGAAAAAGCCTCGTACATCAACAACGGGTATCATCAACAGCAAGGAGGTAATAACGGATGGAACAATCAGTCCCGTCCACAATATCAAGGTAATTCGAATTACTCTTCCAATTACAATTCGAATCAGCCTACTCTCAAAGATTTAGTCCTTGGCCAAGCAAAGATCAACGAAAATCTTACCAAAAAGATGCTGGCCAATGACAAAATCTTAGAGAGTATCAATACTAAGATAGAAGGTTTAACTTCTGCTGTCAAGAATCAGTTGAGCTTTAACAAAATGATAGAAAGGCAGTTAGCTCAAATTGCTTCTGATGTTCCTGTTGATCCCAATGGTAAAACATTGGATCAAGTTGCAAATAGTCTTAAGAATGTTAATTCGGTGACCACGAGAGGCGGTAAGGCCACTCGCGATCCACCAAACCCTAACCATGCAGCCAGGAAACAAGTAGTACCGCAGCACGAAGAACCTTCACCACCTGAACCTCAAGGCGACGCAGAATCAGGGACAACTCTGGATTATCCAGACACTACACATCTGCCATTCGCCATGAGGACCAGGAAGCAAGCTGTGGATGACCAGTTCACTCGGTTTGTTGAGATGGTCGAGAAAGTACATGTGAGCATCCCACTCATGGACGTCCTGCATGTACCTTCTTACGCCAAGTACATCAAAGACATCATCAACAACAAGCGACCACTACCATCCAC
Source organism: Themeda triandra (assembly GCA_018135685.1). Classification (NCBI taxonomy): domain Eukaryota; kingdom Viridiplantae; phylum Streptophyta; class Magnoliopsida; order Poales; family Poaceae; genus Themeda; species Themeda triandra. Next base: position 970,663 of record JAENPR010000105.1, read on the forward strand.
AGCTGTGGTCAAACTAACAGAAGAGTGCAGTGCGGCAATCCTCAACCACTTACTAGAAAAGAAGAAGGACCCCGGATGCCCCACTATCACTTGCTCCATTGGAGGGCAACAGTTTGACCACGCACTCTATGATCTTGGTGCCAGCGTCAGTGTCATGCCCAAGACAGTATTTGACAAGTTAAACTATACACGGCTGTCACCTACAACGATCACACTCCAATTGGCCGACTCCTCCTTACGCTACCCAGCGGGAATAGCTGAGGACATTCCTGTAAAGATCCGAGGATACTTCGTCCCAGTGGACTTCGTAGTGCTCGACATGGAGGCCACCAAGGAAACACCACTCATCTTGGGACGACCATTCCTCAGTACCACTGGAGCACAGATAGATGTTGGAGCTGGAGAAATCCGGTTCAACATCAATGGGAGTGAGGAGAAGTTCCAGTTTCAGCCAAGGAAGATGGAGGAGTGCAACATGATTCGCATCAGATATGAGCCAACCACGAGAGAGATCACGGAAGTTGAAATCCGACCTCATGGTGGGAATAGGATTCCCAATATTATCTGGGAACAAAGGCCAGAGCCGCATGCCAAGACCCTTGAACAAAAGAAAGAAACAAAGGGCACTCAGGAACAAAAATAAAAGAAAAAGAAAGAACAGGAGCCAAAACCAAAGGAAAAGAAGGAGCAGAAAGCTCCCAAGAAAGAAAAGAAGAAAGCTCCTGCAGAAGAAACAAAGCCAAAAGTTGTTCCTGCTCAACCCAAATAAATGAAAAACAAGGGCAAAGCTCCGGCCCTAGGAAGAATGGAACCCAAGGTGAAACCAATTCCACTCAAAACCTCTGGGGCACCAAAACTAGTTCCTATGGAGGAGACGAAGCTGTTCAAGGTGGATAAAATTTCGACGCCTCCAAAATAGGACGAACAACCACCTACACCAAGCGTCACCACACCCCCAAAGAAGAAAATGGTGTGGAGAATTATCTATTTCTATACGCATATACTTTTACGACTAACCCAAATCCACGTGCACTAGGAAAAATACTGTTACTGCAGGAATCAGTAAAAAGTGCAGGGATTATACAATGAAAATGTGCTTTCTGGAAAGCGCCAAACAACCCCAAGTGGAGAAAGGCCACCTTGGGACCAGAATGCACCAAAACACCAAACCACGATGGCCCAGGCCCACTCCACAACCGACCAGACAAAGTCGGTCGGGGGGAGGCGGCACCCTGGCGCGGCCACGCCAGGGGCGCGCGCGCGCCCTCCCCTCTGCCACGTGGGCCCAGCCGGCTGGAGGCGGTGCAATCAATGCCAAGGGAGGTCGGTGCGCGGTGTACCTTCCATTTCTACCCGGAAACTGACCTGAGCAAGATATAAAAGGGGAGAAGAAAAGAGTTTCACACACACACATCATTTGGAGCCTCTCTCTCACCTCTACACTTGTTCTTTAGCTTAGTACTAGTAGTGTTGGAGCTAGGAGAGCTACCAAGGAGAGCTTGTCTCCCAGGAAGAAGAGATACAACTTGGTAAACATCCATGGAGTGTTCTTCCTTAGTCAAGCTCTCATTCTTTATATATAGCTTAGCATATGAACTAGAGCATAGTTTTGATCATGTTCATCTTGATATGTATGAACTAGAGCAAAGTTCATATAATCAGTTCATAGCATGTTCATCCCTGTTCTTCATCGTTCATATGTTCTATAGGATTAGAGTCCACGATGAGAATGAAGTAACAGTTCGATGTTCTTTCGGGTTTGCCTATGTTCTAGCTCGTCCATCCGTAGGGTGGGAGTCCTGGGGGAGCATAGGTAGTTCTCTAGTATGCGGACGTGGTGTCCGGATACGAGAGGGCCTTCAAATATGACGGCATGCCACGGTTGAGGGGTAGGCGGGGGTGGTGGTGAGCCACCTGTCGTCCGTCCTCGTAATCCCCCACGTCCGCATGTCGTGTAGGAGTTCGTAAATGCCTCTATCGGCTGGCAGACCAGCTACGGGGGTCTCCCTGTTACTCTAGGCTCTGACTTGTCTCTAGTCTTGTTTAACATATGACTTAGCTGTTCTATGCATAGCTGTATACGACCAACCTGCTCCGTATAGATTTATTCTTTATTCTTCCCGTTACTTTTATTCCTTATTTCTCTTTATCCTTGAGTTTGGCTCAAGTGTGTGTCCACTATCTTCAAAATACCGTTTATCTTACCCCTGCATAGCACTAAGGCTTATTTCAATGATATGAGGTTCCATATCCATGTGCTAGAAGTATTTTACACCATGCCTTCCTCTGGGAAAATATAAATAACGATACCCTGATATACTTCCGGGTGAAATGCTACAACGATAGATCCGTGCACTTGCGGATATTATCTAAAAGATTACGATCTATCACTTGTTGTTCCTTGGTGTGATCGCTTGGATATAACAATTCTAGCGATTGCATTAAGGTCTGCCCAACAGGCATTTCTGGAGTCGTCGTCAGGGATAGACCTTTTAACCTATCTCTGATGATTGCGCTAAGAAATGCCAACAAGCATTTCTGGCGCCGTTGCCGGGGATGGACTTAAAACCTTCATACTTGGTAGTGACGTTAAGAAATATCAACATTGTTTATCTTGCATCACCTCTAGTTCGTAGATCTAAGCGCACCTCCGCCGCACTTCTACTACCTCCGGTAGCCCTGTGGTAGACTGTCGACGATATTTCATCGACAATGCTTTTCTAAAATGACGATGAGTTTGGTTGTCTCCTCATCGTTAAGCTTATCGCTAATAATGATAGGAGTTTGCGTGTCGCCATTCAGGAAGGCATAGCGTAGTCCTGTGGGTAAGGGCTTAAGCTCAATTGGAGGTCATGTCAGCACTTCCTCTTTGGGAAGTTCTATAATCTCACCCAAGTCATATGTTTCATCCGTAAAGGGTTCTGCATCTCTTTCTAAGGATGACTCGGGTGACTCAAAAGGTCCAACCAACATGACTTTCATGGGCAATTCATGAACTGGGAGAGGTTCTGCCACTGAGTTTTTAGCTCTTGTGACTTGGATAGAAAATGACTCTCTCCCTAACTTAATGTTCATTTCTCCTGTTCTCAATGGATTAGTGAAAAGCTTCTCCAAGGGGCACCCAATGAGGATGTTGAAATCCTAGATATCAAAAATGTGAAAGTCTAGGTCCAGATGGACATCGTCTAAATGGAGAGTGATGTTGTGCAAAACCCCAAGTCCTTTTAGAATTGTCCGTGGCGCTACTCGAAAGGATTTGTTAGTTGGAGTAGTCGGTTTGTCTCCTAAGCAAGATGTTGTGATGGATTTTGACATGATATTTACTCCAACCGTGGGATTGTACAACGTGTCTACCCAATCCCTATGAAGTTTGCATCGAATGGTTGAACAAGGAATGTGAATCTGAATTTCTTCAGAAGAAAGCTCTCCTTCTGCTACCCATTCAGAACTCATGATTGCCATTAACTCCCTAATGGATTCATTAAGAAAGGTAGGATCATGAGGTTCATAAGGAGTTTTAGGGATTGGTGGCCTCCTTTGGCATGTGTAATTTGAGGTATTTCTGAATTCTTCGTAAAGTTCATCCTTGAATATTGGAAGATCCAAAGATTGGAAATCTTCCTTTGGGCTTTCTGGTTCGCGAGAGGGTCTCCCTGTAGATATGATAGGTTTGGCAAGCACCGAAGAGACTTGCTCTATGGTAGGCTTGGGATCAAACCGGATAGGTTCTAGTGGAGGCGTGTTTTCTAAGATACATTATAGAAGTGCTTCGCCTTCCGCTATGGTAAGATGAGCAAAAGAGCCACCGGCTGCTATGTCAAGCTATAGGGTAGACTCCTTGCTAAGACCTATCCAAAAATGTTGTAAGAGCACATGGTTTGGTATGGACAAATCTGGGCTGGATCTGGTTAGGATCAAAAAGCGATCCCAGGCTGCACCTATAGTCTCGTTATTTTTTTATTGGAAGCTGAGTATTTCTTGTTGTAGGGAAGCGATTCGAGATATAGGGAAGAATGCGAAACAAAATTTGTCTCTTAAGTCTTCCCAATCTCCGTTTACCTTTCCTAGGTGTGGGCGTACCATTGTTTCGCTCTCTTGTTAAGAGAGAAAGGAAACAACTTCCACCACAACATTTCTTGTGACATGCCTGAAATGGTTCGGCAAGCACAAAGCTGCTCAAACTCCCATAAGCGATGATATGGGTATTCATAATCCAAACCTAAAAAGGCTTGGTCCCGAACCATGGCTATGAAGCTCGAGCGGAGCTCATAACTAGAAGCTGCAATTGGCTTCGAGGATTGTGGAATTTCAATGAGCTCACCCTTAGGAGCAGAAAGGTCGTGAATGGTAGGTAGCTCCATTTTTTAAAAGAAAAGAAAGAAAGCAAAGATAGAACAAGGTACATGGGCGAACTAAGTTCGGAGATAGCTGCGTTAAATGTTTCCCGGCAACGGTGCCAGAAATGCTTGTTGGTGTTTCTTAGCGAAAGCAGCAAAGTTCGTAAGTACACAGAAATACCGTTGTAGCACTTCACCCAGTGGTAAATAGGGTATCGTATATTTCTCGAAGAACGGTAGGTGCAGGTTCCTTCAGAACTAAGTTGCCTAGAGGTAGGAGAGAGATAACTGGGGTAGTGAGGTTTTCTAATGGCCGATTCCTAGGAGAAAGATAGCCGAGTCATGAAGATCTTACTTTGGGCATAGGAGCACACCTGGTCTACCAGGTGATACTGGCCTGTAGCTCTACGCCAAACCCGAACATGGGGGATTACAAAAGGATGGACAGGACAAGGTCACTCCCTGCCGCCTACCCCTCAACCGTGGGGAACGAGGCAAACAATGGTAACTCCTAGCTTAGACACCACGTCTACGCTATTCGTTACAGCTCTAGCGTTGGCCAGGAACTTTCGTCTTTATCAGGAGTCCTCTACTAGAGCTTCCACCACAAGGGTGAATGATGAACCCAAAAAATAGTAACGAACAAGGATAACTTTGCTGAAAGGAAAAGAACCAAAAGGCAAACACGAACCTCTTACTTCAAGTAGTAGGATGTCGCCGAGGTACAAGTGAGGAGGGAGCCGACAAGTCTGGCACTCCACCCTGAGGAAGGCTAAGCTCCCGAGAACACTCTGAAGAGTTGCTCTGCTCTTGAACCTCTCTCACTCCCTACTTGTGTCTAGCTAGAAGCTAGGTGTAGTGGCTCTAATCCTCCTCTATAGAGTAGCTTGTAGAAGGTAGAAGAAAGAGTGTTGAGTGTAGAATTGTATAGAATATGCTCTGATTGAGAGGAGTGTGCCCATGCTTAAGTAGGAGGTGGAGAGGTCGGTTCCCGGGCACCAAATGACGATTCCATCCACACACCACCAGTCTCTGCATTGATGATACCGACTCGTCGAAGGTGGGGCCGATTGTCAGTCAGGCAGGGGCGAGCACTCCCCAGGCGCGCGCATGCCTGGGTGGAGCCTCCACCCGACCGACCTTGGCAGGTGGGCGTCTGGCTGGGCCTGGGCTCGGCCCATCGTGGGGGTTCGTGTCGGTTTGCTTTGGTTGGGCCAGTTCCTGGTTGGTTTCCTTGCTTTGCCATGGGCCAAAAGTAGAAATGTTGTTTGATAATTGTTTTTCTTCATTTCTTGGCCCAATTGATATGTAAATCATAGTTGACCTGAAAACAAGTACATACACCAAAACTATGGAATTTGTTAGTGTAAAAGTCCTATCTCTATAGTTTTGGGTGCTTTCTATACTAATGTTGGTAGGGTTAGATTTGAGTTAAGGACCGCCAATATGTGCAAACATTCTTCAGCTCTTGTCGATGTTTTACCACTGATAGCCTGCCATGGGGGTACCCGGGACAGTTGTTCGGTCTTTGGCGAATAGCGGAACTCGGCCGTTTCGGCAACAAGATGAGCGAGACAAATGATTTTATACTGGTTCGGGCCCTCGACTTGTAGTTGAGTAATAGCCTTTATGTCCAGTCGGCGTTAGCCTGTTGCATGCATTGATGATTATTGTATCGGGTTGTGTTTGACTTGTTTACAAGGGGTACCCTCAGTAGCCCTATTCGGAGCCTAGGGTCCGCTGTGGGTTCTTCGATTCCTATTCGGAGGAGAGCAACGAGTCATAAACTAATCGTTTGGGGCACTTTCCTAATGCAATCCATCTAGGAATAAGGAAAACTACACGTAGCCTTGCTCCATGCTTCGATCTTCTCAGGCGTGGGTCCACTAGCAGGGCCCACCGTCCTGTATTCTTCGGTCATGGGGAACCCGTAGGGTCCCCCAGCGACAACTCTCCCTCTGTGCCGCCCTTATCGACCGGTCTGGTCAATGGGGCCCGATCTGCCTCATCGGGAGAGTTGGAGCTGTGCGTGAGGGCCATGGCCTATGGGCGTGTCGTCATGCCTGCCCTCGCCAATTGGCCAGGCCCGCTGCGGGCATGCTCGTCGTGGGCGCCGTGCTGGTTTCTAAGGTGATGGGCTATAGTTCATGGGGTTGGGGCTTTAGGCAAAAGCCATGCACGACCATGTCTATGCGATTGACGGCGATGCTCTCTAGCGCTGTTTTCCTCCTTGGAGGCTGTTGGTATAAATTAAGTGCAACTAAAATATAAAGAATTCCGCAAGCGCACAGAACATACCATTGTAGCATTTTACCGGGAGTAAACCAGGTATCGTTATTTATATTTTACCACAGGGAAGCAAGGGTTAAAGAGTCTGATAACTCACCATCATGTATCTACTAACTTAGTAAACCAACTAGACTAAAGCAGGGGTAAATGATATATATATATGTAAGGTAATATAATAAAGTACACATGAGAATTCTATGATAAATGAGTAGCTAGCTAGAGTGAGAGGACAAGGGAGAGATTAAGGTTCTTAAATACTTCTCTATTACTCTAGTTACGTGATAACAGGGGATGGATAGATATAGCAATCATACAATAGCACTTCGGGACATCACTAGACGGGAAAGCACCACAAAGGATAACTCTACCGACGTGACTACGGTCCTACTAATTTAAGAACCTACTCAATTCGGTGTGGACGGGGCTGTCACCTCCCGTAACTACCACACAACCGAGAGAATAGGGCGCAACCTCGGGTAACCTATAGTCTAGACACCATGCCTACACTATCGATTACTACTCTAATCACTATAGATAACTAGAGCACTCGATGCGAGCGAAGATCCCATACTAAAGCATAACAACTATACTAACAATCACAAGATAGGCATAAAAGTAAATAGAGAAGATAAATATATTAAAGCATAAGTCTTACAAAGAGTAGATACAAAGACATACCAAATCTCCGAAGACTTCTCGAACCGGAGCGCAGCTCCTCTCTCCCTAACTCTCATCTAGATCTAATCTACTACATTGGAATGTCTAGCTCTAATTCTCTAGAGAAGAGAAGTCATCCATTCAAGGGACGCCTCTACAACTCGATCCCGCCGGGAGATAATGAATTAGGGTTTAAGGGATGCCTCCTCCGGGGGCCGGGGCCCCGCTTATATAGCCCTCTAGGATGCACCACGGCCCTCGGATCAAACCGACCTAAACGGACGATTATTATTCATCCTCAAAGGCGGTGGAACGGGGATCCGCGAGGCCGATGCCGATTGGTCCAGGTCATGAGTCGGCCGACCAAGGGTGGGAGTCGGCCGACTCTCCACCGAGCCCGTTCGGGCTCCCGTTTGGTCCGAGCCTTCTCGAACCTTCCAGTTACGATGAATTTTCACCGGTTCCCGATTATCTCTATGTAAACCCGACATGTGGGCCTTCCTTGGATATTTTCAGCCGACACCCGAAACAGGACATTCACCAAAACTCGTGGAATTCTGTCGGTATAACCCCTATATCTAGTTGGTGAACATATTTTAGTCCTTTCTCATGTTTAGTTGACGGTAAAAATTGGTACTTAACGACCGTCAACAACTCCCCCAAGCTTTCCTTTTGCTCGTCCCTGAGCAAAGATAAACTCAAAGTGTGGATCGGGAGTTGCTACAATGCTTTCACGCCTTAAAAGTACACATGCGTTCAAACAAGAACTCTCCTCCGGATTAGAGTGAACTATTCGACTCAAAACTTACTCATATTACCTTTCACCATGGGGCTTGTAACCGTCACTTGGGTCTTGAGCGGTTGAAAAGACGAACGGTCAAGTCAAGCGCTATGTTTCTCGCTCTTTGATCAACTATTATTCTGGAGTTTTTACAAGATTTTCAAATAAAACTCGAGTTCCTTGTATGAACCTTTCAGATCTCTCATTTGTGGTATTTTCGGATCCTCTCCAAGGCATGAGTAGTGTATGCCTTCTCTCTTCTCTCAAAATATGTGGTATTTGTGGAACTAAGGCATAGTGGAAAGTGCCTTATCTCTCTCACCCTACTTTCTAATAGGCTTATGTGGAGCTCATAGGTGGGGAGACACTCAAACTCACTTGCATATATTGCACAGTTAAACCATGGATCCAATAGGAACTAAAATAATAATAAAGTCATATGTGCATGTGAATGAGGAAATGGGATGGATGATAAGATGATGATGATAAGGAAATGATTATAAGGGGTGATCACTTGGTGAACATCTACTTCTACACTTTCTCCTTTGGGGATAACATGACTCCCTTTATTCGGAAATCTTGAAACTTCTTGAAAGGAAGGACTTGGCTTCTCTCTTTTCTCTCTTTTTTTCTTTTTTTTTTTCTTTTTTTTTTTTTTTTTTTTACATAGCAACCAATCCTCCGAAAACAAAACTTTAGCAACGGGGAGTGTATAACTTGAAATGATAATGACTGGAGCTTTTATGTAGGCAATTGGAACGGCGATGATTATCTCTAGATGTTCACTCCCGGGATAGGATGGCCATGAATATTTTTGAGTGTTCACTCCCAGTGTAGGAGTAGTAGGAGTAGAACATTTTCCGAATGGAACGAAATGAGTGGCATATATATATATATATATATATATATATATATATATATATGTGGAAGAATGGATGGATGGATGGATGGATGCGTACTCCCAGGGTAGGAGCAGCATAAGCGCGTATCTCCAGGGTAGAGACAGCACAATATGTGGGGAAATGCGTACTCCCAGGGTAGGAGCAGCATAGGTGCGTATCTCCAGGGTAGAGATAGCACAATATATGGTGGATATGGATCTATATGTAGGTGGTACTTCTAGGGACAGAAGTAGCACAGAATGAATGTAGTATTTATAAAATGGGTGCGTGCTTCGAGGACGAAGTAGCATAGATCAATGGATGGAGAGCACATAGTATTGACTTTAACGCATGACCGATTCCTTATGGGTCCACAAGATAACCACACTCAATACCTATAAAGACTACACTCAATGCCTACAAAAATGATCTATATAAATAGATGGGTTTTCCTGATCTAGTAAGCATGAATATATGGCTGTGGTAGGAATTTGAACTCTCATCATAAAGGAACTCATCATGCATGAATTTAATATTTTCACAGATAAATTCTCCAGAACTCTAGTATCTCTAGGAACAAGATGGACAGCAGCTCAAAACCTTCCCATATCATACCCGTCAACCACCTAGACTTAGATCAAGTGTTTGCTACCCACAAGTTTTAGGTTCAGAGCAAATCTCAAATCTAAACAGTTGTGTCCAAAACTCGGGAGAGTGCAAGGTTGAAAACTAGGTACTTGAAAGGAATTACGGCAGAGCAACTATTCATCATCTCCATGTAGAGTTTATTCCAGGGATTACTTAAAGACAGATTAATAAGAGCTCTCCAAAAGTAGAGAAGATAAATAATGAAATCTTTCTGGGTTTCTAAGGTTATGCATCTTTTTAGTTGTTTTAACAAAGCAAACTATAACATAGATAAATAGACAAGTTGGGATCACTTAGCTTGGTACACGAGGGATGCTCTCCCCCAAGCTGGATGTTGACGTAGTCTGTCATTGTTGCTGACAGGCGATGAAGATGTTCTAGTCCTCCAGGAGTGTCATAGATAGTTGCTGTTGGAGACAGCATTTGAATGTTGCGGACAGCACTCCGGCAGGAGACTGGACATCCTTCTGTCTGTTAGCTCTTCTCGATCCTTTATGTTCTGTGAAGCTCAAATAGACAACAAAGCTTGTGGAACTGATTAGGCGTTAGTGATAAAAACCTCTAAGCCTTGATTGTCTAGAACTGCCTTAACTCAAATGTCTTATAGCGGGATCACAAGAAATATTTTTATCTTTTTTTTATAATAAAGGAATGCGAGACGAGAGAAAATAGATATGCTGAAAAATTATTTTTATGCCACCACAATGAATGATTATTCACATGGGGCTTAGTAGTTTTCTGGATGCAAATGCACAACATCTTTATTTTCTTTTTCTAATGCAAGATAGTAAAGCGAAGATGCAATTAAGATGCATGCAGGGAGAATAAATATGCTTAATGGAAAATGCAATGGTGAAAAAGGGAAATGCTGATAAATACCAAGTTACCTCCTTGGCGAGGGTTCAGTGATTTAAGTCCTCCGAACAGGACTTCTTGTCATGTTCACTCCTTCAGTGCATCATTTGATCCCAAAGGTAGAGACCTTGTGATGAAGAGTAGATGCTTCTAGTGGTCCTTTACTTCTTCTTGGAGTTTGCCTTACTTGATTGACCTCTCTCCTTGAGCATCTTGTCTTCTAAAATCTCACTCCTTCTCTCTTTTTTTTTTTTTTTTTTTTAATGCCTAGACCTTGTGCTCCACTCATTGTTTCTTGTCAATGTGCCAGAGCGACGGGGGCTTGAAAAGAGGAAGAGCATTGCTGGATCCTTGTTTGAAGAGTCATCGGCCTTCCTCCCCCAAGCTTGACCTTGTTGTCGCTCGCCACGTGAAACCAAATACGAGTGTTGAGTCATCCCTCAGAGTGTGTTGTACTCCTATGTCCTCAGACATTGTTTGTCCTCTGTTTGTAAGCCTTCATGTATCTGAGAAGGACTTCTGATTATAGGTCTGTTGAGTAGAGATCTCTCCTTTGCATTCTGCTTTTGTTTGGACTATCCAATCCAGGATGAGCGTACAGACAGTTGCATGATCTTCTTTCGTCAACCATTCTTGATTTTCATTGAGTCTTGGTTGACGCATTGATGTTCATTGGAGATGTAGACTCGAGTTCTTCCTTGATGGCCTTTGTCTTCTAGTGGCATGGCGAGGAGTTGTACGCCATCCGTCTTGATGATCAAGGAAAGAGCTTCTTTAGTATTTGTATATGCAGGCTTCATCGCTAATGGCTTAGGGACATCATCTTGCAACCATGGTCATGGTCCTTCAGGGCTTGGTCGGTGGTCAACCCTTGATTGGTGATTGGTTGACACAAGGATGCATGCTTATCATGCCATCCTTGTCCCGTGCCGATGTGCAAGATGGTGTCTTCACTCTTCAAGAACAATGAGAGCGAGGTCTTTGAATGGTTAGAATGAGATGAGTTTCACCCCGCTCCTCATTGGCATCCTAGCTCGAGTTTTGGGCTCAATGCTATGATGTCCTCAAAGTTGCTCATAGCTTGTCGCTTTGATCCACTTCTTTGAGTGAGTTCAAGATGTTGATCCTTCTTGTGGCACTCTTGTCTTCTTTGTTCCATCACCGAAGTGGTGATTTGGCGGAGTTCGTGACAAACCATGGATAGGCATGTCGTAGATTCTTTCCTACAAAATGTTAGTGGACACATACCCGAAGGATTGCAATAGATTCAAACTAGGGGGTATTATCCACTACCTATTTTAATTTCATTTATGCTAACAATGAGATGGTTTTTGAGTTACCTTAGCATAGTATTTTATTTATCATGTTTTCTAGCAACTTTTTTATGGCACTCTAACATGGTTCAAGGCAAAGGTAACTTGCAACAAAAGACAATGTGAATGATATTTAATACTTACAATTCTTCCTTGGATGATGAATGAACTGTGTCTTTTGTGCAAAGTTGTTGGAGTTCATCATATGCCTTGCTTCATCTCCGAAGTGAGTTCATCTCTTGACTTACCCGAATTGGATTTGTGAGTGTTCTGCAGGGGTTAGTCCAACAAAATAACCAGTATCTACTAAAACATATTTTAGCTCAATAACCAAACTAGACTCCATGTCTTAATTGGGTTAAGGAAGACAATTTAACCTAAGCACCACGCTTAATTTAAAAAGCCTTTGGAAATACCCTTGGAAATACTTCCAAACCAAAACATACTATAGTAAATAGTGGTAGCATAAAAAGCACTGCAAAGATTTACTCAAGTGAAGATGAAAGCGTATGGTCATGGTGAGGATTTTTTCTTTTTTTAGATGCAAATGGCATGGATGAATGCAAGGAACTAAACATGCAATGGAAGAGCAAACATAAATAGGCTAAACGGAGTGAATGCATGAATTGTTAAAAGTAAACATGCAGTGGGGTGAAAATTTAAAAGATAACTACCCATCAATTTTAGAGTCCGTGAGCAAGACTATCTCACCTTTCGATCATACTTACCATGACTCACATGATGAAATTTGTGAGTGGTGCAGCATCTATGTTCGTCACTTGAGATGTGATTTGAATTCCGTGACGACGACCTTTTCTCCAATCTACACATGGTTAGAAAATATAAATGTATACGCAAACCCGAGAGGTGGCGGGGTTCCGTTGAATGTTGAATGTTGAGGGACTCGGCTCTTCATTGTCTTGTGGAAACTTGTCGGAAGGTCGAAACGACATCTTTTGTCCCTGTCTATTCCACAACTCAACGGAACAAGGGGTAATCCTACTAAAGCTAGTGACACACTAAATTAGCAGACATCAAGATCATTATCAAAAACTTAACACCGATTGCTTCCCCGGCAGCAACGGCGCCAAAAATGCTTGTTGGTATAAATTAAGTGCAACTAAAATATAAAGAATTCCGCAAAAGCGCACTGAGAACATACCATTGTAGCATTTTACCGGGAGTAAACCAGGTATCGTTATTTATATTTTACCACGGGAAGCAAGGGTTAAAGAATCGATAACTCACCATCATGTATCTACTAACTTAGTAAACCAACTAGACTAAAGCAGGGGTAAATGATATATATATATATATGTAAGGTAATATAATAAAGTACACATGAGAATTCTATGATAAATGAGTAGCTAGCTAGAGTGAGAGGACAACGGGAGAGATTAAGGTTCTTAAATACTTCTCTATTACTCTAGTTCTGTGATAACAGGGGATGGATAGATATAGCAATCATACAATAGCACTTCGGGACATCACTAGACGGGAAAGCACCACAAAGGATAACTCTACCGACGTGACTACGGTCCTACTAATTTAAGAACCTACTCAATTCGGTGTGGACGGGGCTGTCACCTCCCGTAACTACCACACAACCAGAGAATAGGGCGCAACCTCGTGTAACCTATAGTCTAGACACCATGCCTACACTATCGATTACTACTCTAATCACTATAGATAACTAGAGCACTCGATGCGAGCGAAGATCCCATACTAAAGCATAACAACTATACTAACAATCACAAGATAGGCATAAAAGTAAATAGAGAAGATAAATATATTAAAGCATAAGTCTTACAAAGAGTAGATACAAAGACATACCAAATCTCTGAAGACTTCTCCAGAACCGGAGCGCAGCTCCTCTCTCCCTAACTCTCATCTAGATCTAATCTACTACATTGGAATGTCTAGCTCTAATTCTCTAGAGAAGAGAAGTCATCCATTCAAGGGACGCCTCTACAACTCTGATCCCGCTGGGAGATAATGAATTAGGGTTTAAGGGATGCCTCCTCCGGGGCCGGGGGCCCCGCTTATATAGCCCTCTAGGATGCACCACGGCCCTCGGATCAAACCGACCTAAACGGACGATTATTATTCATCCTCAAAGGCGGTGGAACGGGGATCCGCGAGGCCGATGCCGATTGGTCCAGTCATGAGTCGGCCGACCAAGGGTGGGAGTCGGCCGACTCTCCACCGAGCCCGTTCGGGCTCCCGTTTGGTCCGAGCCTTCTCGAACCTTCCAGTTACAGAATTTTCACCGGTTCCCGATTATCTCTATGTAAACCCGACATGTGGGCCTTCCTTGGGTATTTTCACCGACACCCCGAAAAATGACATTCACCAAAACTCGTGGAATTTCTGTCAAGTATAACCCCTATATCTAGTTGGTGAACATATTTTAGTCCTTTCTCATGTTTAGTTGACGGTAAAAATTGGTACTTAACGACCGTCAACAGAGGCGTCGATGAAGTAGGCTCCCCGACCCATGGCTACAGTTTTGTCCCTCTCCTCCTGGTGAAAACAAGATCTAGCTATCTGGAGCCGGTGGCGGTGGCGTCGATGATGTCGTAACCCTCCTGAGGGCGCCACTGTGGAGGGTAGATTCCCGCTACTGACTTCTGTCATGCCCTTGTTTCCTTCTTCGTCGCTCTCCCTTCCTTTCTAGTTGTTGCCCCCTCTTGGTTGAGTTTTAGCCCTGGTTGTTGGTTGTTGCTGACGCTCGACGAGTATCCTTCTCTGGAGCCTCTGCTCCATCGGCGCTCTCCTTGGTGGTGTCAGAATATCAAATGTCGGTGGTGTTTCCACCACTACCGTCATTCCCCTCCAAGGGTTCCTCCCCGTGGATGGCGTTGGATGATGATACGTGGGCCCAGATGTGTTGGAGGATGTCATCATCAGTTCAAAGGGAGGTCGTCGTGTCTGATGATCCGGGGCTTGCGTATTCGTCACCACTCTTAGTCCCCATCCTGCTGCATGCAGTGGTCCTCAGATGGAGGGCGGCAGTGGATCAACGTTCAGTTGGCATATTTCGGCAAGCGTCCAGGCTTATCCTTTGAGTTTGTTTAAGTGTTGTTTTGGTGGTGTTGTTGGTGTTGTAATCTCTCTATCCCCACTGTACTAATATGATTTGTATCTGAACCATGTAAACATTAGGTGCCTGGCACCCTCCGTTACACCGGCTTGCCGACCACTTCTTTCCCTACGGTGGACAGCACTCGCGTCGGCCCGCAGCCTCCGTCAGGGCAGCTGGAGCATCCCCCGCGTGCGAGACAATACCATCCGGGATTATTTCTCCCGTCGGTGGGCTACCGTCACGGGCCTGCCATGGCCCAGGCAACAGAGACAGGCACAGGAGGGAAGCACGGGATCTCCCAAAAAATTTTGGCCACACGACGCGGTATCCTGTCTCCACCCATGACCTCCTCCCCCCTCCTCCCCAGATCTATCCTTTTCTCGAAGTCGAGCCCTTTGCACCTGCCCCTCTGCCGTTCGACCACGGCCAGCAGCGCCGCCGGCCTCCGCCACCAGCAACGCCAACAGCCGTCGCCAGCCACCACAGGTATGCCACCGTTCCCCCAGCCATTAGCCTCCGCCCCTGCCCACCAGACCCGTCGTCCCCGCCGCCCGTCGCCAGCCACCAGATCCGCCGCTTGCCGCCCCCCAGGCCTCGGCCACCAGCCCGTCGCCCCCAGATCCCAGCCCCGTCATCCGCATCCACCAGGTCCGGATTTCTCGTTTATCCTCTCTCTATGAACTCATCCCCTAAAGAATTTCTTCAGATCTGAATATACCCATGATTGTGTAGGGTAATTGTTGCCTAGGCTTTTTGGTGTCCACCAACAAATTGATTTGCTGCTGCCGTACGCAAGATAGATTTGTATACTGTATACAAGACAGTAGAGAGAATTTACTAGTTTAGTGTTTTGTTATGACTGGTTTAGTGTTTCACACGACAGTACTTGTAAGTGCGTAACTTTTTTAGTAGGCTGCATGTGGTTTGACTGGTTATGATGGGATGAACAATTAGTCATTATATTTATTATTAGTGGCATCGTCCTATTGAAGGTCAGAGCACTGGCAAAATAGGCAACTATCCCATCATATTGTCAATCTTATTTTAGAATTAGATGTGGTATGTATGCAGTGAGTTATGAATTCTTGGTTGAAATTTTAGAGCTGCACATGAATGTTCTATTTTATATATCCTTATGTGCTGTTGTAGCAGGTTCCAAGCATAAAGTTCTCAAGTATTTGCTGAAAACAGCATTGAAAAATATTTGGTTTGATTAGATTTGGGAGACTAGCAAGTTGTTAACTATTTATTTGTATTTGAATTGGAATAAAAAAGATTCTACTTCTATACTCCACGAAAGTACTTTATGAGGATTTAAGCATTTAGTAGGCCTGCTTGTGGTTCACTCAATGCTAACCTTTTCTTTCCCAGGTTTAGTGCATCAATGCAAACTGAAAGAGCTGCACTAGCTAGGAGCCTCTTGGAGATAAATCTGGTAAAATGAAAGGGGAAGCATAGAAAATGCTTTAGTTTGTCTCAGTACTATGCTTTTTACTGGTAAGTTGTAGTCTGCTACTCTCCTTATACTATTTCTATTTTTTTTATGGGAAATTCCTGAGGTAAATTGTGCCTTGTGTATGCCAGAGTGAAAGGGAAAGCATTGTCTGATGCATAATTGTGTATGCCATAAGTGGTAGGATGAAGTGCATAAAACTCAGGGTGATAAGTTTGCTCGGGCTTGAATTTACACTCAAATTATGAAGATATCTGTTTCTACCACATTTTATACGTACACACACAAAACTTAGGCTTTAGATAACCAGATCTGTAATGTTAAATTTTTATTTCTCAGGCCTTAGGTAACCACTAACCAGTGATTGCTTCATTGTGTATTTCTTATGGGACTAATTATTTGTCCTAGTGCATTTGTTCTATCTTGTACGTTCATATTTTTACACACCAAGTGCAGTTTGTTTGCTTTCTACCTTGCTGTTAGTTTTCATACAAAAGCTACATGTAAAAATCATGCTGAATGTTTCCACTTATTCACAATTCTAGGTTTGATGGCGCAACAGATGCAGTTTGGGATTCAGTTCTTACTGAAGAATGTTAATCCTAGTGACTGTCCCTTTTTGGATTGGGCTTCGAAATAGTAGTTGACTGGCCCTTTTTGCACATGCGCATGATGGCAAATAGGTATGGCACACAATTTGTAGATGCTTGCGTAAATTGAACTATATAAATTGTCCCATAACTTCAAAAAGAAAAAGTTCTGTATATTAGAATATTGACATGATGCAATTTCACATGCTTATGTATCTGGTTCTTCAGTAGTCACTGAATATGCTCCTTTGTAGCTCTAGTTTGTCTGCAGAGGTTAGCTTCTAGGTTGAAATGAATACTTCAGTCTGAACTTAGTACCATTTTTGAAGCGCTATGGGGATTGATTACGTATTTCTGGAATTTTGTTTCTCTGGTTAAATTGCCTACTAGGTGCGGCTGTTAAATAGTTTGTTCTGGAAATTTACGTTATCTGTATACTAGTAGCAAAGCTTAAAATGTATTTACCATGAATGGTTATTTTATTTTTTTTTTTTTTGTATATAGATGGAGTACAGATGGCTCCACTCATTCTTCAACTATTTGGATGCAATGGCTGGAAGTATTTTGTGTAGCAGAATTGTTTGTTAATAGCTGTGAGCATTATGTGTTGGTTGCGCCAAATGTAGCATCTGTGTTGGTTGTTTCCTTTATTCTTTGAACCATAGAATGTAACTTGAGGCTAGAACTTGATCTATGATCTGTTTTATGAAGACTGGAATGGTGATATTGTCTAATATATCGTGACATCATTGATGATTATCTGATGTGACCAAATGAGGACAATCTTATGTGATTTACTATAATGTGAATTGTTAATTTTGTGTTTCTTGACATATGAAAAAAAACTGACAGGGAAGCCAATGGTCTTATCGTCAGGGCCAGTTTGAGTATTCCCTGACGGTTTAGTTGCTGCCAGGGATGAAAGGGATTTTCCCTGACGGTTAAGCACCGACGGGGAAAGTTCGTGCCTTTCCTGACGGTTAAGCCCCGACGGGGAAGTTCGCATCTTTCCTGACGGTTTAGAGCCTACGGGAATAGTGTAATCCTGATGGGTAGCCAAAAACCGACGCACAAAACTTTCCCTGTCGGGTATAACCGTCAGGGAATATTCCGTGACGGGTTACTGTCATGGAAGGATGCCTTTCCGTGTCGTTTTTTCCCTGACGGTAACCGTCAGGAATAATCTTCCCTGACGGTTTTGGCACTTTCTGTGACGGTTCAGGCCGTCAGGGAAAAAACTGGCTGGGGTAGTGCCCCCGTCCGATGATCCTTAAAAAAAATTAAAAAAAAAAACTGGTCTGGCGTTCCCATTGGGCACCAGTCTTTGTGAAGTGGAGGGGCAGAACTTTGGTATTAGTTTGGTACCATTCAGCTTAGGGAGTCTTCAACAGCACCATGTAAACTGCCAACTGACCTGTAACAATGAAATAATAAAAACTCTGCTAGCTGTACAGCTAATGAATGTGGGTCCGAAAGGCAGAGACTAACATTTCATGGCAAACTGTGCGAGCTCAGCAACGTGT
Source organism: Themeda triandra (assembly GCA_018135685.1). Classification (NCBI taxonomy): domain Eukaryota; kingdom Viridiplantae; phylum Streptophyta; class Magnoliopsida; order Poales; family Poaceae; genus Themeda; species Themeda triandra. Next base: position 989,075 of record JAENPR010000105.1, read on the forward strand.
TCATCGCTAGAGACGAGCTTTGTACTCCAGTTCTCTCTTATCCACATAAGAGAATAGCTAGCCCGGGAGAAACTGCCAACTAACCTGTAACAATGAAATAATAAAAACTTTGCTAGCTGTACAGCTCATGAATGTGGGTCCGAAAGGCAGAGACTAACATTTCATGGCAAACTGTGCGAGCTCAGCAACGTGTTCATCGCTAGAGACGAGCTTTGTACTCCAGTTCTCTCTTATCCACATAAGAGAATAGCTAGCCCGGGAGCTGCTCCTTGAGGACACTCTTAAAGCACGTATAATAATTGATCTATAGTTAAGCAAATACTGATGTGGAAGAGAGAGAAAAATGAGAGAGAGAGGAGGGCTTGCCTCTCATGCAAGCTAAGTACGAATGCAAACGTAGTGGTGGGTCAAGCTGAGCACGGAAGCAACAAGGGAATGTGAGGAGAATTAGGATATAGAAGGTGAGGCATGGGTAAAACTAACAATAAGAAAGTTTGGCTTTTACAACTTGTCTAACAGGACTTGCTCTCAAGCCATCGGTGCATATGAAAAGTCAAGCCATCGGTGCATATGAAAAGTTTCGCTTCCAACGAGCACAACAGTGCAATTTGAGGCCATGCCAATTTCGATGGGACAGCGCCTGACTGGTCGGCAATAATTAAAGGTCCGTCATGCTTGTCCTCCTAGGCAATAATTGAAGGCAATAATTTTATAGTTTATAATATTTTTGTTTATAGCCAAGATTGATAGACATGTGAATGTCATATCAATATATTGGTGGTAAGTACTTTTCCGCCGGTTGAATCAGTGGTAAGCACTTTCCACAGCCTCAATCGGTGGTATTAGTATAGTTTATTTGAATTTTTTTTCAAAAGTCTAATTTAAAAATATATAAAAAATTTGGCTTTCTTTGACTCTTTCATCCTCAAGAACAAGTCCAGCGGCCATTGTCGGTCCTCATTTTTCTAGGGTCTAAAGTGGGAATTAAAGTCTGAGACCCCTTAATATAAACATATCATAACATTAATACTCAATATGGCTATATATGAAATGTTACCAATAAAAATTTGAAATATATTCAAAAGCACTTTTTATGAAATACTCCCTTCATCCCAAAATAAATAACTTTCTAGAAATTTTCAAACAAAATAAACACTGTGGTAAAAGACGCATATATCGTCGAAGTTGGGTTAGAGCTAGTAACTAGATCACATCATTGCGGGTGGCCTAAGAGAGGAATGCACCATGAAGTGTGCTATATATCTCTTGTGCACTATATAGTGCACAAGAGATAGTATAGCACATTTAGAGCACCTCCAATAGTTTGCCAAAATTCACTTGGTAAATCTTGTGTTTTAGCAAGTTGTTAAAATATATACCAAGTTAAAAATACACTCTCTTCAAGAGTTTGCCATTTGGATTTTGTAAAATTAAAAAGCCCGCTAATGAAACGTAGAGACCCGCTAAGTAAACGAAGAGCCCTGTTAAGCGAACGAAGAACCCCACTAAACGAACGAAGAGCTCCGCTAATAGAACGAAGAGCTCCGTTAACGAACGAAGAGCCCCGCTAAAGAACCTCCGTTATCTCCTTCTCTCCTGACGATGGTGACCGAGACCTGATCGCGGAGGCGGCCGGGACTTGATCGCGAAATTCAACTTCCCGTGTATGGTCCTGTAGCTTCATGGGACGGTGAAGATTTTGTATGGTACCGTGACCTGATTGTGTGCAATAATTCAACGTTCATGGTCCTGTTCATTTACTGGCCGGACGTGCATGGTTCTATTGATTGGATGGGCAAGCTGCAGTGATCAAACGAGGGGACAAACCATGGCTGAGCGATGACGAAACGATTGAAACGAAGGAGGGCCACGCGGCTGCTCTAAAGCTGTCCAACGTACCTGGTTCGTGACCGGCGATCAGGCAACGGCGGCGGCCAGGAAAGGGATCGAACGTAGAGTCAACAAGGACCAGGCGGCGGTGCGTGAAGAAAACCGCGCGGGAAGATATCACGGGATTTTCCACGAGCGTGCGAAGGAAGCGGTGACCCACGTGATCGCGATGAGGAGTCGGATCCGCGCGCGTAAATATACGCGCACGAAGAGGTCCGATGGCAAGTTGATAAAGATAGCAACCTGATTTAGCAAACTGTTAGAGCGTAAATTTTCTTGATTTGCCAAATATTTAAGGATGACAACCTCATTTGGCAAACTATTGAAGCTACTCTTAGAGACCCACTTATAAGAGAAGCTGCACAAATATAGCAAAAACACTTAGGCACTCCCATTGCAGAAAGTATCTAATAATCTAAAAAACTGACCATAGAAACCACACGTCCACACTCCACAACGCAATTTTCTTCAAGTGCCCATGTGGGGCCCTTTGTTCCCTCATCCAATCCACTGCACTCATTGCGGCATACTTTCAACTGTTTCGCCCAAGTTGAAGTTTCTAAGCTCTGAGTAGTAAGCTCGGCACAGCCGTAGTATCGTCCTCTCCCCAACCTTCTACATCCACCGCCGCCGGCCCCCTGCCTCTTCCCCGGCGACCTCGCCGGCGGCAAGGCAGGAGGGCCGGTTCCCCTCTTCCTCTTCCTTGTAATATCCCCCAGTCAAATAAGCTTTATATGGGAGTTTTGAGGATTTTTATCCTCCTCAGCCTTGTTTCCTTGGAGGTGGACGGATCTCTTGCGGCCATGGAGGCTGGCGGCGATCTCCTCCAAATCAACAAGATGAGTTCTTTAATAAAGACCTGCTATCCGTTCGTGATTCTCCCTCTCTTGCTCCCTGGCTCTTGGTGCAGCAAGGTGCGAAGTCCATTTAGATCGAGCAGAGGAGGAGGTGCGGGCTCATGCCGTCGATTGGGCGGCGGAGTTTGGCATCTGCCGGATTATTCTGAGACTCTGGCTTCACCTGGGTTTTTGGTTGGAGCTTCTTTTACCGCCGGCGACGACATCAACATCATCATTCGGTTGTCAGCATGTTTCTCCTTCAACAACTCCACCGACCCACTCTTAACCGTCGCTACGCGCGGTCAATCCATCTTAACCGTCGCTACACGCGGTTAGTCCATCTGGGTGCACGCGTCTTTGACGCCCCTGCGAATACCCCTCATCGGCAGAATTGTCCTCATCTGCGTCTTAGTCGACGTTGCTGCCTTCTTTACTGGTCAGAACCTTAATATAACTGGGTCTTCTCCAAAGATCTCTTTGTAATTTGGCTGTTTTAATATATGCAGTTGTAAAAAAAAATCCGCTGCACTCCACAAACCCCTCTTTTCCTTCCCGTCGTCCTCCACGCTTTGCGCTACGTTCGGTTCCCCAGGAATGCATGTCCGGGAATAATTTGTTCCAGAAATACTAAACTAATTTATATTAGGTTTGATGAGCTGGAATGATTCTTGGATAGATACATCTCCCCTGCTTGCGTTGGCTGTTTGCTAGTACGAGGACAGCGAAAGCACGGTCTGTGGCATGAACCAATCACGCATTCTCGATCGTGATCATTGCTGGGCGCCGACTGCTGAGCCAATGTAATAACGTGAGGTTATTATTAGCAGGGCATCAGGGTACTTTGGTCTGCCCGTATGGGAGGAGATACATGCCATGCCACTATCATGCACAAAACAATTTAAAGTTGGACCAATGTTATACTAACATTTACAATACAAAATAAGTATTATTATGTTAAATTTTGAAATATAATTTTATAATCGGGTTTATCAAAAAAGAATCCTTTACGGATTAGGGGCCAGGCATTATAGTTGTCCCGTCTTTTCAAAATTGTACGCTGCTGGGAGTTAGATTTGAGATGATGGCGGCGTGCATATATAAAAATGGTTTTCATTATATGAATATATGTAACACAAGAAAAAGAAATATTCAGAAAGATCCAGCCTTTGATTTCGTAGACTTTAATCATCATTACCGATGGTAGTTATTAGGACTATTGTAGTTCATTAATTAGTGGCGCCAACGGAGACACCGTGTTAGTTCTCACCTGACACGCTAGGAAAAAACATAAATCCTTGAAATTTCTCATAATAATTAGAAAGATCTAGCCTTTGATTTGGTAGACTCTAATCATCATTACCGATGGTAGCTATTAGGACTGTTGTAGTTTATTAATTAGAGGTCCCAACAGAGACACCGCGTTAATTCTCACTATACGCGCTAGGAAAAAATATAAATCCTAGAAATTCTCACACTAATCAGAAAGATCCGGCCTTTGATTTGATAGACTCTAATCATTATCACCGATAGTAGCCACTAGATCTATTGTAGTTTATTAAAAAAAGTGCCCAGCACTGCCATTATGATAAATATATAAAGTAACCCTCTAATTTTGTATGCAAATTACACACCACCAGCGCCATCGAGCCGTCCTCTGTTCAGACGCTGACCGAGATCCGTAGAGAAGACCGGCGAAGGGGCGGACCGCAGATCCCCATAGCGCCTCGGCAGCCGAGCAGCGCGCAGATGATGACGGCACTTCAGGTAAGTGGAGTTTCATTCGTTGTTCACTCGTTAAACACATGATGTACATTCGCTTCATATACCATCAACCATGCGGGTGTAATATTGCAGGCCACGGTCGAACAGCTGCAGGCCAGCCAGGCGGCCTCGGACACTTGGCACGAGGCGCTGCGTCGGGAGCAGGAGGTGCTGCGTCAAGCGCAGGAGGCGAACCATCAGCAGCAGTTGGCGGCAGTTGCGCTGCACCACCAGCGTCAGTTGGCGGACCTGACCGACTACTTCCGGTCCCAGATCCTGGGAACGCAGAAGCCTCCTCCCTCGCTCCTCGCTCCACCACCAGTCCCACTGCCTGTTCCTGAACCTGGTCCGGTGAGTATATTCCTTGTTGCTTTAACTTGTGCGGCCATCCTATAGTTACTAATTACATCACTTGGTCTTTGTGCAGACACCGTCGGCGGGTTCGAACCCGACTCCAGGTGCTAGCCCACCACTGGGTCCTTCTCCACAGCACGGCTGGCCACCTTACCAGAGCTTCCCCACGCAGCAGTACAGCTGGCCTTCTCCACCGCCGCAGGGGCTCCGTGCCTGCAAGCTTCTCTTGGCCGCAGCAGGGGCAGTACTGGCCGCAGCAGCAGCCGCATCCGAGTTGGTCTCCGTGGGAGCAAGGTGGAGGCTCTGGGACCCCTGGGGACGACGCCTCGAGCTAGGTACATGTGTCGATGAATTTGGACGTGTATGGAAATGTGTGGATGATTTTGGATGTGTTATATGTGGTTTGGACATGTGTCGGAGAATTTAGACATGTTTTATGAATTTAATGCTGAAATGTGGTTTAAATTGTATATTGTTGCGAATATATGAGATGAAATGTGGGTTATATGCTATATATGTCATGAAATGTGGTGCAAATGCAAGAAAACAGAAAAAACAAAAAAAAAATCCAGCTTTGAGGCGGCAGTTTTGTCGGCAAAGCCCGGCTTTGCCGATGGCGGCCGGCCGTCGGCAAATTGACCAAGGCTTTGTCGACGGCCGGCCGTCGGCAAAGACCGTTTTCCGTTTTTTTAAAAAATTAAAAAAATCTTTGCCGACGGTCTCGGCCATCGGCAAAGGATTTTCGAAAAAAAATAAAAAATTCTTTGCCGACGGCCGTGCCATGTCAGCCGTCGGCAAAGCGCCGTCGGCGACGGGCGTGTCCACGACGTGGCCGCTTTGGCGATGGCTGACGTGGCCGTCGGCAAAGCTTTGCCGATGGCCTGACACGTGGCCATCGGCAAAGCCGCTTTTGCCGATGGATTCTTTGCCGACGGAGTTTTGCCGATGGCCACGTAGGATTGCCATCGACAAAGCCTTCGCCGATGGCATTCCGGCATTTGCCGACGGCGGCTTGCCGTCGGCAAAGAAGGCCGATCCGGTAGTGGGAGGCGCGCCATCGGTGGTGGGGAGCGAGCAGGACCAGGACGGGGCAGGACGCAGGAAGCATGGAGGAAGCGAGTGCGGCGCAGCCATGTCTGCGAGCGTGGGGGCGTTAGGGTCAGTGGTGTTGCGCACTGGCCGCTGGGCTGGCTGTTGGGCAGGCTTTCCCCTAAATGTCGGGCCGTGTCGACGGGAAGCCGGCGAGAAGGTCGGGGTTCGTGTTCGTCGACCTGCCGCTCAGCCCGCTGGCGTACGTGATTCCGATGTACAACGAGATCATCGTCACCGGCGGCGTGAAGAAGATGGTCACGGAGGATCCCGATGTACTATTAATATCTCATATCCATCATTTTGGTAAGCATTTCTGTAATTCTACTGTGTATGTACTGCCACTGTGTAGCAGAGATTATCATTATGCTTATGAAGTGTGCACTCGGGTACTTGTACTGTGGCCTGTGGGTTTCTCGTCACATCACGTTCTTGTGTTCTGTCCTTTCTAAAAGAGATTTTACCATGTAAAAACAAACTCAAGCTATTTACATATAGTAGTACTGGTAATTTGAGCTCCGTATCATGCCTGGTGCTGTCATCTTAAAATTCTGATCCAACCGCGTCAGTGTCACAGTTGTTCTTCAGAGTTCAGAACTTCAGATTCAGACTGAACTTTGCGGTGGCACTGTGCGGCTCTGCCACTGTGGAGCAGATGATGCATGCTTCTGATGATTATTAATTGGTCCTTGCTGCTGCACTGATGAACCATGGCATCCTTGTTTGATTGTTTATTGCTGTTGCAGCAGCAGCATCAGTCCTCTGCTATACCCCCAGGTAATATATAAGCACCGGTGGAGCTTTACATTTATCCTGTGCTGTTAAAAAAAATGCATACCAGAGAAGTCTTCATTCAAGGATACCAGGTTTCGAGTTTTCTTTTTTTATATGGCCGTCGGCGCAATGTATCCGAGTTCGGACCGTGCGCAACAAAAAGTAATTTTTTTAGGAACGAGCCGGTAGCTCGTTCGGTTGGTCTTCCGGTGTGGAAGCCACCCGTCTTGTGTTCGAGCGCGCTCAACGCAGGATTCCTACAGGGTCTTCCCCCATTTTCTACAGCCTCATGCGTGAATGCGCCACAATGATCAGGGTGACGTGTCCTTCACGTACGAAGTTTGGAAGACTTCGAATATCTCTCAGCCACATGCAACATCTTCGTATAGGTGTAGATCTAGCTTGTGCACTAGGGTATTGTGTGTGTGAGTTGGTGTGCGTGTGGTGGTGTGAGTTGGTGCATGAGTCCAAATATTGCAACTTGTACTTGAAGAGTTGAAGCATCGAAAAAAAGTTTTTTTTTGATCAACTATATCTGTATTACTGGATAAGGAAACCAAGTACATACGTATACAAATATAGATACAGAAGATAGGGATACGTTGTCCCAGCCATCTTACACAAAAGCCCTTGGAAAAAGTAAAAAAAAAAATTTATAGCCTCGGACCTTGTGCTTCCCAAACTCGCCAGAATCTTCCTTCGCCCACCGCCGTGACGCCATTGCCAACCGTCGTCGAGGAAGAAGACGCCCTGGCCACACCAGATCCAGAGGAGCCCTATCGCACGAAGCTTTGAAGAGCTGCAAAAATCACCTAATCCAAAGACCTGGATGGAAACGCCATGGGAAGAACCTCGGCCGGGGACGCACCCCGAGCTCCCTGGATCTTGGACTGCAGCTCGCCGCCGACAGCAACAGCCACTACGGAAAACATGAGCACGATCCATCCACCTATCTTCCACTAAAACGGCAGCAGCCACCGCATCCACGAACCAAACGACCGACGACCCTGACGCTGTACTGAGACAACAAAAAGACCGTCGGCCAGACTCCAAAAGAGGAACAAACCGGATCTAGAGCTCCAACTCGGTCTCCAGATCCAGAGATCCCCGACCTTACCGGCCCGCTGCCGACACCGGAGGAAGTGACGACGAGGTGGGAGAGAGCCAGGAGTACCTTATTCCACCATGGCGACGCCGTCTCCACCTCACGACCACCGCCGGGAGACCTACCTCTATATTGGGTACCTAATCTACACCGCCGGTCAAAGAAACACCCTTCCCCCACATATCCAAGGGCCCAAATGCCGCCGGAGGCGGAGGGGAACGACGACTTCGCCGGCGGGAGCACAAGTCGCCCCCCTTTTCGCACCTCTCAACTGTAGCAGGGAGAGGATTCGAGAAAGAGGGAGAAAGTGAGGTTTTGCCTGCGCGCAGTTGGCTGTGCGCAACAAAAAGTTACATGAACACAAAGGGAACCGGATGCGGCTGCTAGAAAAGCGAAGCGTGCGTCGGGAGCTCTCACCGCGCACGAGCATCAGATAAAAAATTTGGGGTAAAAGATGCAGTAGGTGTTCTTTTTCCGTGATCCTTTCATATAAATATAGAGGAGTAATCTTATCCCAGTAAGAAACCTTTTTCACACGTAATTTATTTTCCATAAGAACGCATGAATTTGCAAAGGGAAAATAATAAAATTAGATTCGATTTTGCAAAATATGCCCAAATTGCTCCAAATTCGATCCTTTTTTTTATTTCTCGTCAATCCATCTTCAACTCTCCGATCACATTTTAGTCGTCAACAGTACGTGAGCTCCAAATGTGTTTGTGATCTTTCATGAACTCCATGCAACAGCAGGTTACTAGCTGAACAATGCGATGAGAGCCCTGCTTATCAGTCAAGATCCATAAGCATCTAACAGGCACGCTCTCAAGTCTCGATCATCCTCGCCACGTCGCCCATGGAGGGCCGCTGCTCCGGCTGCGGTGCGCCCACGCACGCCAGCGCCACGTGCAGCAGCGCCTCTGATAACTTCCAACTGCATTGTAGGAGTTTTAAATTGCAAAGCTAAGTCCTATAATGGCACCTTAGGAAAAACTGCTCATTTGGCGAAGCTATAGGATTATACATAGCCAACAAGTTTCGGCCAGTCAAAAATCGGCAAAATATATATACCCTAGTAGACAAGCGTCTAGTCATCCAGCTCAATGATCTTCACAACTGACGAATCTCCCACTTTCTGGCAAACAACGACATCATCCAGCTCAATGATTTTCACAACTGACGAATCTCCCACTTTCTGGCATACAACGACACGGTCATGGGACTTGATCACACCAGAGGCTTTGCCATGGTCTAGAGCAGCCTTCAGAACTGACTCATTTGTAGCGCTGGTGGATTCAGCCTGAAAGACAATAACACTAAATCAATTTGCAGCGCACAGTAGAAATTACACAAAAACATGGCAAACTCTCTGCTCAGGAGACTAAGACATAATAAGGGTCTAAGCTGCAACAAGAAGCTAAGTGGGATTGCCACTTCAAGCCTTCTCAGGGTACCCTAGGTCCCTACTTCACCTATAAAGTTAAATAGACAAATAAACCAGCAGAGATTTTTTTTAAAAAAACAAAATGGATATATGTTTTGATTAATCATGCTACCAGACCATGTTCTGTTTTAGAAGTGCAGTGAATTGCATTCTAGTGTTCTTGCCTTCAAACCTTTTATAACATACAAAATTTTACATACTCAGCCTGATGGAAGCAAGTACACTACAAATCTATAATGTGATAATATTGTTATGTTAATAAAGACGGATATCTATAGACTCCTAGCAGCCTCATATTACTTACCGGAAAGCATCAAGTTTCCATAGGACATCTGACCGAAAAGCATCAAGTTAATAAAGACGAAAAGAAAAAAAATGCTAGTCCAAGAATACAAGGGCAATGGGGATGTGCTTGCAAAATCTTTTCGTCCCCAATGATGCTAGAAATGGGATGCTCATGTGTACAAGTGGGGAAATCCAGCCAGTATGTGTTGCATACATATACACTTAAAAAAGTAGTGAACTGAAAGAGTTTTGTTAACTTACTGGATGCCGAGGATCAGCAAGCATCGGAAAGAGGCCTCTAACTATCAGCGATTGTCTTGCCTGCAAGAAAAACAACAACAACAAAAAATGAGTTATATAGTGCCAAATATCAGTACAAGCCTTTCTTCTCAAACAAAAAGGCATTCAAGGTTCTTAATTCTTCTCAAACAAAGTAATATGTCTCTTTTAAGCATGCATGACATGTTCAATGTCTACAAGATAAACTTTACAGGCCAAAGTTACCATTCACAAAAGAAATGATCAGCATGCTAATAATAGACAATGTCCGCATTGCATAAATAGGAAACATCTAACAGGAAAGATCACAAAGAGTATTGGAGTTCACGTACCTCAAAAGCACCAGTGAAACTCCACTTCAATTGGTTTGTCTTCACACGAGGAATGACAACAGAAAGAACAGGCATGCTGGGCCTGTACTTGGCGATGAGCCTGCAGATCATATAGATATACATGAGATTAATTTCCATTGAACTGCAGCTCTGTATAAGCATATTCATTTATACCAACCTTGCAGTCCGTCCAGAAGAGGTGAAGCAAATTATCACCGAAGCCCTAACTGTGATTTTTTTTTTTTTTTTTGAACCGGGGAGCCTTTTCTCCTCATTCCCATGCATTTGCACGGAAATACCGCGGTCTCCGGGGATCGAACCCGGGGTGGCCAGGCAGAGCCTTTGGCTGCTTGCACTAGCCACCGCAAGCGGCCGCTCGCTTGCAAAGCCCTAACTGTGATAGCAGCTCGCACCTAAAAGGTAGCAAAGGAACTCTCTTAGACTACAAAATCTGTGTTTTGCAAACATTAATATAAAAGACTGGAATCTGAGAAGCACATAGATCTTACCGCTGAGGAAGCAATGGAATCCAAGTGGGTCATGGGTTCTCCCACATGTTTCACAGTTCGCTTGAAATATAAATCTTGGTTGAATACCTTCTCGGCCTGTAAGACAATTGGCAAACATGTATATAACTAAATCAATGACGACAAGTCAGATGCAGAGCAAAAACAAAAAGATACCAAATTTGCAATGAAGTAGCAATAACTGTTGAAAATGCAACCCTATCTAGAAAACATAACAGAAATTTCACCTCAGCACAAATTCTGCCCACTGTTGAAATAGTCTCAACTGGATAGAGACCTCGGAGAGTCTCAGCACCAAGGAGAATGGCATCACTCCCTGCAATTAAAACAATCATGAGCAGTGTTTACAAGTAGTCCGATTAATCGGCCTTGTCAGTCTCTAGAGGTCGATCAGGGTCTCCAAGGCGACTAGCTCAACTAGAAACCCGGTCGTCTGATTAGTCGTCGCCTAATAGCGATTAGTGTCGTCCCACTCGGAGGGCGACGACCGGGCTGGAGCTATCACTGGTTGTCCTATTCATGGGCCTGCTCATCTGGGCTCAGAGGTGGGCTATTAGGCTGCCAATTTGGCCTGTTAGTTAGCATAAGTGTGCCCAGACTCCACCAAAAACACGGAGAACGGAGGCAGCAGTGATTTCCTTCTCCCACACCGCCACAATTTCTCCCGCACGCGATTCCTCCCCTCACTCACGATTCTTCCTCTCCCGCGCGCCTTTCCTCGTCCCCCATGCGGCATTCTTTGTCTCCTGCGCGCTATTCTTCGTCGAACATCGTTCCTTGGTGAAGCTGCCACCCCTCTTCGTGATGACTCCGCCAATAGTGAATGTGCCCTTTCCCTCCATCTTCTTCCCTCCTCCCCTATCCCTCACTCCGCAGCGCTAGCGCCGCCCCCTTGCTTGCTTACTATGCTGCTGCCCCTCTGCTAGTCTGATTGCTTGTTGTGCTGCCCCTCTGCTACTCTGCCTGCTTGCTGGTACTCCATCATAAGATGCTGTACTGCTGTTGTGTATAAGTGCAGATGTAGAACAGTGCAGAAATCAACTCTCACAAGTAAGTCACCAACTAGCCACTAACGTAGCCTTGATGCTTGCTTTATTGTGTACACTATATAGTATATATAGGTATATATATTATGTATATGTCCTGAAATATATAGGACGACTATATGGACGACTAGGACCATAACTAGGCTCGACTAATCGGTCCGGTCAATGACTAATCGCGATTAGTGACCTAGTTTTTTTTTTGACACAAATTAGTGACCTAGTTGGCGACTAGGTTCTACTATACGATTTGTAAACATTGACCGTAAGTCATGACTTAACTGCCCTTTTTTAGTGCACTAAAGGACTATCAGGTTAAAAGAGCCCGAGTATACCCAAGATTTTTGAAAAGCAACAAAAATTGTCAACAACTTACCGTCAAGTACTGCATTTGCCACATCAGTTGCCTCCGCTCAAGTAGGCCTGAGGTTGTCAGTCATACTGTCCACAACACGAGTGACAACAGCAGGCTTTCCAGCCATGTTGCACTTGTGAAGAGCAGATTTTTGAAACAAAAAGACCTGCAATATGGAGAGTACGTTGGTGTGATAAAGATCAATGGCTAAATAAACTAGTAATAAAATATGGACAATTATTGCATCCTAAAATGAGACAGTGAAAATACTAAACTAGAAGTAAATTTAAGGTTCATGTGTGTTGTGTCTATTTTTCCTCGGCACCTTAGGATTTTCGGTAAACTGACAGGTATGAAACTCAAATCTGATAATAGAATCAAAGGTCTTTGAGTATAAGATCATGCTAACACAATTTTAAGAAAAAAAAATAGCTGTGACTCTGACCCACTTCAAATCCACATATTACGCTAGGAGGTCTGATGGAGGCCAGATGTGAGGGGGTGTATTATGTGGCCACAAAGCCACTGAGGTTTAAGCCCATATGTTTAAATGTGGTGTTCTCAACTGCTAAAATATTAGTATAGGTAACCAACCTTCTCAGGTGGAAGATCAATTCCCAGGTTCCCTCTTGACAAAATGATACCATCTGCCCCAGCCAGTATTTCATCAAAATGGTTCAAGCCCTGCAAAGAAATAAGGAGTGCATGTGTATTTGAAGGGCAAACAAATGATAGCTGGCTAATAATGTAAGAAGATTTACTTGAAAATACCTCAACATTCTCAATTTTGGCAAAAATCAGAGTTTGGCTTAGATCGCCCAATTTTGACAGGAACTCCCGTGCCTGTGTTGCCAGAAACAAATATTAGCACTGCTGACAGCATTCTTCTTAAGCATTGTACGCAAACAAACAGTAGATAGCACGTATCAAATATAGCAATGATGCCTTTTCGTTGTAGAGACAAAGGTATTGCTTAGAAGCACAGCAATCAGGGAGGACAAACAGAATAACTCAAAATGCATCCACAACGCAAGTTGTATACCTGCCGCACATCCTCTGCATGTCTTGTGTAAGACAAAGAAAGGAAGTCAATCTTATTCGGAGTACCCCATTTTCTGATAACCTGAAAGCAATTCATGCATGTAAGTCTTATAGGATGGGCTCAAGGACAGGGCTGCGACTTTACAACAAATCTAGTTCCATCCCCAAATTTTCATGTTGCTAAAAGTGAAATTCTGAAAGGATGGAGATGGTTTCGAAGCAACCATTACAAGATATATAAATCACAATTTTGAGAGTAGTTGCTTACATCCTTATCCTCATCAGACAGGGTGGGCAAGTCAATGTGAATCTGGGAGCAGTGAAGTGTGAACAGTGACCCAGGCAAGGTGGCTGTGTTCTTGATTATACAAACCACATCATCTCCTTTAACTTCAGAAACCTACATCAGGAAGACAAAAAGAGGTTTTTTTTTTAAATCAGAATATGCAGAGAGTAAACCAAATCCTACTGAAAGACATATGAAACATATAAGATGCTTAAAGGTACAGCATGCCAATTGCCAAAGGCTTTTTTACCTCCAACCAAACTGAAGTAGTCTCACTGCCAGTGAACAAGTATTGCCCCACGAATATTGTTGCCCCTGGTGTCACAGCCTACAAGGAACAAACTTTTTTTTTTTTTTTTTTTTTTTTTTTTTTTTTTTTTTGATGTGGAAACAAGAGACTAATCAAAGGACATCACAGCAGCATAATGCATAGAACAAAAAAAAAAAAATGTAAACTTGGTAGTCAGAGCATGGTCAACTAGCAGCTGCTGCTTATCTCGTGCTCGTTGAAGAACAGCATCAGTACGTGCTAACCTTGGCGAGTCCAGAGAAGTTGATGGGCAGCAAGCTAGAGGAGGCTTCTTGGCCCCGGTGAGGGGTCAGAACAACCGTGCCATTCTCCTTGAGGGAGATTGGGGTCTCGCTCTTGTTCACCACCTGCAGCTCTGGGCCCACGGTGTCAAGCATGACCTGGTAAGCAAAGAGAGATCGAATTGTCAGCCCATCGCGAGAGAGGAACCACATTGGCCACACTGTTAGTTCGTTCGCATTTGGAGCTGCAGCATCGATTAGCCAACTTTTTTGAAAAAAAAAAAAGGGTTTTCCGGCATCGGTTAACAAGAGAGAATTGAGTTTTAGGGTTTTAGCGCCAGAGGCACTACAACAAATTGCCAGCCTAGTAGACCTACAAAAAGAAAGGTTAGCCGACTAGCCGCGTCTGAGGGAGGGTAAGACCAACTTACAGAGCACAGCTTCTTGGCGGACTTGATGGCGAGCTTGAGGTTCTCGAGTGTCTCCTGGTGGTACGCGGTGTCCCCCCACGATAAATCGAACCGCGCGACTGCAGTCGCAGGAGGAGGAAACCAAACCAACAAATTAGCTCCAGCGCGAGCTTCGGGACGGCATTGAGAGCGAGAGTCAAAGAAGGGGAGTGAGTGAACAGTTACCGGACATGCCGGCCTTGAGGCAGGCGGAGATGGTGTCGACAGAGCGTGACTTGGGGCCGAGCGTGCCGACGATCTTGGTCATCGCTGGGAAGAAGCTCTGCTCCAAACGGGTATCCGCCCGACACCGAACGAAAAAAAAAAGTTAGTCAATTCTTAGTTGATGTAGAGTTCGTTCCTCGATCGATCCCGCCCAAATCAGCAACGAAACCAATCTAAACATGACGGCGGCCGGAAGGGGATGGGATCGCGCCGTCGGTGCTTACAGGCTTGGAGGGCTCGAGGATGGAGGCCATCCGGATGGGCTCCTCGAGCGAGAGGTTCGTGGAATGCATCCTGCCGAGGGCGGGGGCGGGGGCAGCTCCCATCCCTTCACCTCTTCTTCTGCTCCAAGGAAAAGGAAGCGGAGGCAAAGTCGGATGCGAACGGCGAGTGCGCTCCTCCTCGGCTCCCCCTCTCTCGGCTCAGTTATAGGCTGATTAAGTAACGACTAGTACTAGACAAACGAATCTACCGGCAGGCCGACATGTCCGTGCATCTCGAGCACCCTGCCCCTACCCCACTGCTGGCATATAGAAGTACAATATTATGCTTTGCTTAAGGACCGGCTCGGTACAGATCAGCTTCCTTTATCACTTTACTTTGTTCTCTAATATCCTTTACCTTTTTTTTTCTCTTTTCTCCTTTTCTTTTTCTTTCTTTATCATTTTATTTTCTTTTTTCTTTCTCTCTTGTATCCGGCTGGTCTTCTTCACGGATCGTCTTCACGGAAGCTTATGGCACGCACATCTGCAGTTGCCGCGCAGTGGTCGCCTTGTTTAGATGCATCCTAAATTCTAAGTTTTTTCACTCTCTCAATCACATCAATTTTTGAACGCATGTATGGAGCATTAAATCTAGGTAAAACTAACAAATTGCACAGTTTAGTTGTAAATGACGAGACGAATCTTTTGAACCCAGGTAGTCCATGATTGGATACTAATTGTCAAATACAAACGAAAGGACTACACTAGCAAAGTTGATAAATTTTCAGCATCTAAACAAGGCCTGGGCAAGTCTGCCTCACCCGGCCCGGTGACTACACCGGAATGGCCACGCTAGCCCTTCCTGCCCCATGTGGCCACCCTCACCCTCCCACACTCCGGGCCTCTCCACACCGTTGTCCTCGGAGCTTGCTGCTTAGCTCGTCATGCCATCATCTTCAGAGCTCGTCACGCCACTGTCCTCTGAGCTCGCCGCACCGTCCTGTCGCTCCGCCCCTCCACCAGCCTTGCTCGCCTCAGGGCAAAGTGGACTATAGCCGTGGCAGGGCCCACGAGAGCATCTGTGAGCAGGGGAAAGCTACTTTTTTATCGCTTCTTCTCACTCTCACGCTTGTCTCAGCGGAAAAACCGAAGATTCGGCATTGAAGCTGAGCGGGGCGTTTGATACGCCTACGCGCAAAGCTGCTCGCGAAGCGGCTCAAGAAGCTGTAACAAAGGGACGGTCATTTGCAAATTTTCTCATCCTGATACATAGATGACTAAACCTAGCGCTTGGTGGCTCAGGAGGAGGACCGCGCGCCCCGACGCCTGCGAGCTGCTGGCCTCACCGCTCGCGGCCTAAGGCCGCGAATCGCCGGAGATCGCGAAAGCCCGAATCAGGAAGTGGAGGCGATCATAAGCATCACTAGCTAGCTAAGCAATGGGCTCATTACGGCCTTCTGAAGGGAGGGGAGCTGGGGCAGACGGGGAGGAGGAAGATGCTGAGGCTACGGAAAGACGGCGCAAGGAAGGGCACGAGGCTCTGTCGAGGATGGTGGAGCTGGCGGCGGAGGTGAGCCAGAGGCCGAAGCTGGTCCACAGTGTTCCACCTGCGCCGGAGTCCTCACAAATCGGGTCCAAGTTCTAGTGCTCGTGGTAGGACTCGGATGACTCCGATGATGACGTCTCGTCGCCTTCCACGCCAGAGTTCATTCAAGAAGCGTTGGAGGCCGGCTTCACCGTAGAACAACTCGCTAGAGCGGAGCAAGCTCTGGCATTAGGTAACTCACCGTCCTCCACTGAAAAACTCCTTCCAAAGGTTATTCTCTAAACAATGGCGAAGAAGAGGTTGGTGGGATCTCCATGGAAGGGTCCCCTACCAGCCCAGCGGATTTCACCACCTCGAACCTTGGGAGACTGTCTTGCCATGGTAGCTTGCCGATCAAAGGCCAGATCGCCGGTGACACAAACTCCGTCAAGGTCGGGGTCGAATTCGAATTTTTCAAATCTCAGAATATCCCGGTCAATTCAAATTCTTTTGAAAATCCGTGTCTTCCTGGCTCTGATCCTACTTTTCCTCCGCTAAAAACTGGGAAGCTACTGACCGATAGCGATACAGTTGCGTGCTCGCCCAAACTCGCTGTAACACCTCCAGTATTAAGCACTAATTAAACATTCTTAATTATTCCATCATTTGCATAAGCATGCATTGTCATCATCTAATCTAATGTTTGCTTGCTTGTCTTGCTAGAGATAGATTTGCGTCTGTAAATGCCTGCAAATGATGCTTGATAGTGTTAATTGTAGTGGTAAAATATGATTGAGAATCCTCCTAAAGGATTGTAATTAAGTTTTCAAGAGTCTTGCAATTAACTATACTTAGTGGTTGCAATTAGTTTGACTTGTTTTAAATAAGTGTGCTAGCAAATCAATTCAATAGAGCTTGATGGGTAGAGTGTTTGAATTTGAGCCTTTGGGGAAAATTATAGAGAAAAATATTTGGAGAAAACTTGTTGTTTTGACCAAATTTTGAAAATGAGTTTTAGGGCTTCAAAGTTGGCAAAAACAGTGCAAAGGGGATTTTTAAAATTGATTTTTATAATTCATTTCAAACTGATTTTTGAATCTTTAAAACCAAGCTGAATTAGCCAAAGTTGTAGTTGAATGAAATGTTCCTCATTCAATTTAGAGAAACTTTCGTGTAGAAACTTTCTTCAAATTCGAAACGGTTTAGAAGATATGACGGTTTGAAAAATTCAGTTCATTTGAATTGGGGGTGGGACCCACTTGTCAGCGTCTCCACCACCCCTTCTTCCTCCTTGCGACGACGGTGTACAGCCCGGTGGCCGCCACGCGGCGACCGTACATCGGCACCTCCCGGTGTTGCCTGTGCGGCCGCCCCGGACGGCTCCCAGGCCGGCCCGCACAGCGGACAGCGCCGCCCCGCCACTCCGCGCACGCCTCGCGCCCCAGGCCGGGCCCGCTCGTCAGCACACCGCCGCCACGCGGACACCGCCGCCCGGTTGTCCCTCATGTGGGCGAGCGTCAGCCGAGGCGAAAGGGGACGTCCCGTCCTCCTTCACTCCGCCCGCATTCACTCGCTCACCCACTCGCCCCTCTTCTTCCTCTTCCTCCTCTCTCTTTCTTTTCCGCCGCGTCCGCCATGGCCGCCGCTCGCTCCGCCACCGATTAGCTCGCGATTCAACCGGTAGAACTCAAAGTCGAGGGCAGCATCTTGCTCGCCATCCTCGACTTCATCGCCTACGCCCTTCTTCCCGTCCGATTCGCCGAGGTAGCGACCGCATTTCTCTATCTCTCTCCGCGGGCATGGCCGCCGTGACCGCCGGTCACGGTCCGCCATGGACGCCTCCCGCGCGTCTTCTTCCTTCATGGCACGCGCTCGGGTCTCTGAACCGCGTAGAGTAGTGCGCTAGGGTTAGCTTGGAGTTTGGGGCCACGTAGCTCGTGTTCTTGGAAGTTCGGCGAGCTCGCCGCCGTTACACCGGCGAGGTTTAGCCGATGATCTTGTCGCCATTTTCATCGGTTCTTGGTCGCTCCGCGGTAGGCATGGTGTAGCGAAGCCCGTAGGCTAGCTAATGGGAGTCGCCGTGGCCTCGATGGCCTTCCAACCGTCGAGCGCCGCCGCCGCCCGTCGGCGGGCATCGCCGCCACCTCTTCCGACCACTAGGGCCCGTGATCTTTAACGCGTTGGGTGCGCAACGTCGAGGCGAACCCGATGGTGCCCGTGGTTGCACCGGAGGGCCGCCGCCGGCGAGAGTCGCCGTCGACCGCCGCCATCCCCTGTCTCGGTTAGGCCGACAGGTGGGACCAGCCCCACTGCGGGACCTGCTGTGAGGCCGGGTCTGGGTGCACTGTGCCGGGTGCACCTAGCATTTTAGAACCCGCCTGTGTACAGTTCGGGTGCACATAGCAATTAGGGTCGATTTTCCAAAAAAGAAAATAGGCTTTTCCAGAATGTGTTTTAATCTTCCAAAAATCATATCTCCCTCATTTTTAGTCCAAATGGAGTGATTTAAATTGGGTTATTTTTCTTAGGACTAGACCTATGCAGAAAAAATATGAATTGCCACTTTTGGCATACTTTTCTGTACAAAGTTATTTAATATTCTTAAATGCTTTATACTTTGGAAATGCATAAGTAATTTCATTTTGGTCAGAAAAATGTGGTTCTTGTTTTCTTGCTCTAGTTAGGACATGCCTGATCTATGAAAATTGTTACCTTGCCCTGTCATGTGTAGAAATTGTCATGTGTAGTTCAAGTACCCTTTTTAGCTTGATGCTTAGGAAATTCATAATTAAATAATGGCTAGGGTTTTGCATGAGATAATTCTTGTACCCTGTTTATATGCCATGCTGGAGGTCTACATGCCATAGTTTCTGGTGTTTGGCACCTTTGGTAGTACAAAGTATTTTTAGGTCCACTTGCTAGTGCTGCCGTGTTAATTTTGTGTAGGGCAAAATACTTATTGTTTTGGGATGAAATTTTTATGGTAGTCTTTTCTAGACCAGTACTTGCCATTGTAATTTTTTATAGAATTTTTTGAGCAGTCCTGATATGACTTGCTGTTATAGCCTAGCTTCTATGACCAAAGTTTTGTCGTATTCATCTCTATGCTAGGGTATTTATGTTAGTGTTTCGAGTTATTTAAGTTGTCTAAATGCTTATGATGCTGTTATGTAAGCATGGGCTACACGTCATGTCATCATTTGCACTATAACACCTATAACACATACATATTACTTATGCATATACACTGCATCATACAGGATCGTCAGAAAACAACCCGCAAGCAGTTCTCGAGGAGCAGGACGTGGAGGGACAGCAGGACCTAGGGCTGCAGGAGGTAGCTAAGGGAGAGGATCCAGAAGCTGAACTGACCGAGTGTTCTAACCACGTGCCCAGCTCGTTCATCAAAGGCAAGCCCCGGAGCATTCTCTCCTACGGTTTGCAAATGTTTTACCTTACATCCTTTATTCTTTTTGATGCATTATGTTATAGGCGTTGGTTGGAACCACAGATGCATCAGGACTATCTTGCCACCAGAAATATCTTATTTTTACGTACAGGTATGCGTACATACTTAGGCCTGCTATCTAGTCGGTAGAAGCCATATGAATGACCATCATCTGCGAGGATAGGATGTTACTACCCTCTGGATTGAGAAAGATGATAGGTGGTATCGAACATAACCATGTGGCCATGTTAAATCACCGTGACTAGACCTGTTTGTCTACGTCACTTATAACTAAGATGGTCATACGCTCCTCGGATCATGTTGAACAATGCCTCACAGATAGCTGGAAGGATCCGAGTATCCGACCGCGAAGCCTAGAATTTATTTAGGCCGGGTATCGGCAGAGAGCGTACCATGCCGGCGATGGAGGTGGGGTAAACAAGGTGCCTGGTGTGTAAGACCACTTTGAGGTATTCCATGTCTATGAGTTTGCACGTTCTATGTCTATGAGTTTGCTTTCCCGTGGCATCCAGGAGTTTCCTTGGTCATGGTCGTTCTTGTTGATCCCACGACTCTACCCGAATAGACCAAGGTGATCTTTAGCTCACTCTGGCCGGTGAGCTAGGTTTGTGTGAGGAATACCCGCCAGCTGGTTTGCAATCGATTATAATCACCATCGTTCCTGGATAGTGAATACTTGACCGAGCAACAGCACTATCGCCAATCATCTGTTAATGCGAGTTGGTTATGTTCACCCATGTTGGTTAATGATTACTCAATCAATGCAGTTATATTTATGTTGGTTGCTTCTACTTAAAATGTGAGTAGTGCAGGTGCTAATGTAGTAATGGTAGGTTTCTACTTAATTGGATAAGCTAGAGAGTCCTTTATCATTAAAGATTATTAATAAGCTCATTTTGTGCAAAGAAAAGAGTTGGCTAACCCACTATAAAGCCTTGCATACCACCCTCAGTGTCTTTATTTTCATTTGGACGGGTAAGTCTAGCTGAGTACCACATACCCAGGGTGCAATTCCCAATGTTGTTGCAGATGGGGAGATGTTCTACGGCTATTGCCCGACCTGTTTCCATCCGACAGTTGGTGATGAGTAGATCGTGGGCATGATCAATCCTGCTTTCGTACCTTATGCTTTTGTGGATCTCGATGAAGGACCTGGCACTATGCTTATGAAAAACTCCGCGTGCTTTTGAGAACTTGTTTAAGAATTTGCTTCCGCACTTTTATTTCGAACTTGGTCTGTAATAACTTAATTATGATCTCAATGTGATTGACTATTTGCGAACTTGATGTAATGATCATGGAACGGTTATCATTGAGCCTTTAATGGTCTAGGATGTAATGTGATGTTGTTTGAAATCCTTCGAGATTTGCAGACTACCGGGCTGGTATGACTGCAATGTGCTAATTAAGTTGCCACGGTGGCTTACTTAGTACCTTGTAATTATATTAGTTGGTCGGTTCTGTTACACTCGCGGCAAGGAAAGTGGATCAGGGTTACAACGAAGAACGGGTTGTACTCAGCCTAGGTAAACTCTTCAGGCCCACCAAGGGATTGTGTACTCTTTTCCTCCGTACCGGCACCAGGTGCTATCCCCATCGCGTACCGAACCAGCCGCCACAACCTGCCTCTCCATTGCGCCGTTCTTTCGCGGAAATGGTTCGGGAAGGGAGTCCAATGGTGGCGCAAGGCAACGGTGGGGGTTTCGGCAGCCAAGGCGGAGGCTTTGAAGATCGGGGTGGAGGCAGAGGCATGGTTACAACCCTAGCTTCAATCCGGGGTTTGATCCAGGCACTGGAGGGCGAGGACGTGGCTACGGCTTTCACAATCGTAGAAGAGGCCGTGGTGGATATGAAGGGCACGGAGGCTATGGCGGCTTTGGAGCCTGTGGTGGAACTATCTATAAAGGCTATGGTTATAACCAAGGCTATCAAGCTGGTCGGGGTCATCATCCCTATGGTGTTGGTTATGGAGGCGGACGTGGTCCCGGTGGAGGCTACAATGGCGGCCAACACTTCTGCCAGGATGTGGTGCCACCAGCTCAAGCAATGCCTGGTGGCCAAATGGGCACTGGACATGTGGCGCCGACGATGGAAGGCAACCCACAGCAGACGGACACCGTTCCTGCTGAGGGTGGCCAACCGCAACTGGCGGGAGGTGGCCATCAGCAGCACCCTCCTACCAGCCAACAGCAGCTCGGAGCCGGTCAGCAGCATTTGGTGGCCGGGCTCGGTCGGCCACAGCTGGCTTTGGCCGGCCAAGCCGGCCAGCAGCAGGCTACAGCTGGCCTTCAGCAGGCTACAACCGGCCATCAGCAGGCTACAACTGGTCTACAAGGGGCCAAGGAGGCTCCAATTCAGCAGCAAGTCCATCCACAGCGACCTCAGCAACGGGAAGGGAAAAAGGTGATAATTGAGAATGTTGTCCCACCAAATGCTAAAATTGAGTCTATGAATATTGAATTGCTAGAGTCATCTAAGGGCTTGAAAAAAAGCAAAGGCAAACCTTTCTACTTTCGTTGCTTTACTAAGCGTCATACCATTCATGAATGCAATGCTATTCTTTGCTATGATATTTGTTGTGGTGACCATATTGCTAAATCCTGCCCTAATATGAAAAATACAAAAATGTCTGCTTTACCATATGGCTATGCGATGGAAGGTTTAGGATTTTATTACATCTCTATTTTTGCTAAAATCTCCAAAGAGAAGGTGGAAGAAAAGTCTGCTATGGTACGTGTTTTGGAAGGTTCCATTACTGCTGAGCTCTTAGCAGTGGAACTAGAAAAACTACTACCAGTAAAAAACAACTGTGAAATTGAGGAGAAGGGCAAAGATACCTTCACTGCTAATTTCCCATATGCAGAATGGCTAGACACAGTTGTAAACTGGGGTCCCATGGTTACTAAAACAGTATAAGGAAAAATTCAGTTCAAAAAGAGTACTGAGGAGGATGTTCTTAAATATGAGATTGAGAAAGTTTGGGTACAGTTCAGGGGTCTTCCTAAGGATCTGAGGAAATTTCCCATCATATGGGCAATTGCTTCTATTCTGGGTGTTCCCAGAACCGTGGATACTAACTTCACAAAAAAATTTGGAAGAGCAAGGATGAAGGTAGCGGTGCTAGACTCCAGCATCATCCCTATTTTTGTGGATGTTGCTATTGGAGATTATGTATACCAGCTACAGTTTGGTGTTGAGCAGGATCAGTCGGATGGTGAGCCAGTGATGTTGGATCTGGACTCTACCATGTCGGATGAGGATCCTAAGGGGGGAGATGAACCTAAAGGGAGTGATCCGAATGAGAAACCAAATGAGATCAATAATAGTGAGAAGCCTATGGACATAGATGGAAAAAGAGGGGAGCATACACCCAACACTGGGAAGCACTTACCTACAGGCAGTGGTACTGTTTTGAAATTGGGTGCGGCAGGTAGTGTTGTACAAGGAACTAAACCAGTGGTTCTGTTGACTCCTGATTTTAATGGATAGTGGAATGCTAATTTGATGAATGCAAATAACGACTCTGGAATAATAAATAAGATGAAAGGGCAGAAAGGTGGGACAGTGTCTCCTAGCAGATCGAGCAAGAGGACGGCTGCATATGTGGACCAAGACTCGCTGGAGAAAACTGCCAAGCTAAAAGCTCGCCAAAATTTGGAGATAGCGTCCAAAAAAGGTAATTTCCCACAGCACACGTCTTTTATTTTTCGTGATGATATATGTCTGTTTAATTCAACCAAGTCTTTACGGATTTTGCTAGGAGACACTGAACTTCAAATTCATAGTTCTCTAGATTTCTTAAGAGATATAGAACGTCAGCGATTAAGTGAGCATAAGCATTTAGTTGATTTAAACAAAGTTTCATTGGATGATGCCTCAACAGTTGGGTCTATTGAGGATACTATAGATTTGGAAGCATTAAATCTTATATATGCTGAAGTCGCAGAGGGGTTAGCTCATGGGGGTTGTGACCCTACTAAGTGTCTACATACTCCTATATCACAACAAAGAGGTGCTAAAAAAGGCTCTCGCCCCAGGAAAAAGAAAGTTAATAAAAAGAATAATTCAAGATGAAAGGTATTTTCTGGAATTGCAATGGGTTCGTAGATTGTAAAAAATATAGATTTTTGTCAGATTTAACAAAGGAAAAAGACTTAGATTTCATTGCTTTATTGGAAACCGGAAGAGCTAATTTTCCGCAAACCACATTGAATAATATCTGTGCAGGCAGAGATTTTCTGTGGCATTGGATTTTCTGTGGCATTGTATGGCTCCTCGGAGAAGGTCCGGTGGCATGATTCTAGGTGTCCATTTGTTAACTTTTGATATAGGTGAGATAGAAGAAGGAGATTTTTTTATTCGTTTTAAGCTTAGACATAAAGAGGAAGACTTTAAATTTAATCTGATCTCAGTTTATGGCCTAGCTCAATCAGATAATAAAGCTCAGTTCTTATCTAAGATGGTCCGCGTCTGTTCCAAAGAAACTTTACCTATTGTCATAGGTGGTGACTTTAATATTATACGGAGACCAGATAAGAAAAATAATGATAACTATAATGATAGATGGCCTTTCATGTTTAATGCAGTGATTGATTCACTAAACCTAACAAAAATAGAAATGTCAGGGAGAAAATTTACTTGGGCTAATCATTTACAGAACCAAACCTTTGAAAAGTTAGATAAATCCTTATTTGCACAGATTTCTAGTTTAAGTTTCCGCATACCACAGTACATGCCTTGACTAGGGAAATCTCAGATCACACACCGCTACTTTTCTCTACAAACAACCCGTCTTCAGCTTGCCAACCTCAGTTCAAATTTGAGTTGGGGTGGTTGCTAAGAGATGGATTTTGTGAGATGGTGACCAATGTGTGGTAGGAGATGTCGGTCAATGGCTCACCTATAGAAAGGTGGCAAGCCAAGATCAGAAGGCTTCGCCAGCATCTTCGAGGGTGGGCAAAAAATGTCAGTGGTGCTTACAAGAAAGAAACAACAACTATCTTGAACAAATTGGATGAATTAGATAAAAAGGTGGAACCGTGCACACTTAGCCAATCTGAATTGGATCTAAAGCATGTGCTTAATCAAAGATTAGCAGAGTTACTTAGAACAGAAGAAATTAAATGGTACCAAAGGGCGAAAGCCAAGCATCTTTTAGAAGGAGGTGCAAATACTAAATACTATCACTTGCTCGCTAATGGTAGAAATCATAAAACTCGTATTTTTCAGCTTGAGGATGGAAATAATATAATAAGTGGAGATGCCCAACTCAAAGGGCATATCACCACCTATTATAAGAATCTATTTGGGCCATCAGAGGTCTCCCAATTCACGTTGGATGAGACACTCACTGAGGATATCCCACAGGTTTCTCAGCTGAAAAATGAGTTTTTGACAGATCCGTTCTCACAAGAGGAGGTGAGGGCTGCGATTTTCCAAATAGAACATAATAAGGCACCTGGCCCGGATGGTTTTCCTCCAGAGTTTTATCATGTCTTCTGGAATGTAATAAAAGATGATCTGATGGCAATGTTTAGGGATTTCCACCAGGGAGATTTACATTTAAATCGCCTTAATTTTGGTAACATAATTCTGTTGCCAAAAATGAAGGATGCGAAAGTAATTCAGCAATACAGACCAATCTGTTTGTTGAATGTATCTTTCAAAATCTTCACAAAGGTTGCAACCAATAGATTAACTACCATAGCAAAGAAGATAATTAAGCCTACTCGAGATGGCTTTTTTGCCAGGTAGAAATATTATGGAGGGTGCGGTAATTTTGCACGAGACGTTACATGAACTACATTCCAAAAAGAAAGATGGTGTTATTATAATAAATTTTGAGAAAGCTTATGATAAGGTTAAGTGGGATTTTTTACAACAAACCTTGAGAATGAAAGGTTTTTCGCAAAAATGGTATGGGTACAAAGGTTTATAGAAGGAGGTAATGTTAACATTAAAGTTAATGATCAATTAGGATCCTTCTTCCAAACTAAAAAAGGCTTGAGGGAAGGTGACCCTATGTCGCCAATACTATTTAATATAGTAGTCGACATGTTGGCCATACTAATTGCTAGAGCCAAGGAAGCAGGACAGATCGAGGGAGTTATCCCGAATTTAATCCAGGATGAGCTGTCTATCCTTCAGTATGTGGATGACACAGTAATCTTTATGAGCCATGATGTTCAAAAGGCAGTTAATATAAAACTATTATTAACTACCTTTGAGCAATTATCGGGTCTGAAGATAAACTTTCATAAGAGTGAGCTATTTTGCTTTGGTAAGGCAAAAAAGCAAGAAGAGTTTTATTCGCAACTATTCGAATGTGTTGTTGGCAAATACCCTTTTCGATACCTTGGTTTGCCTATGAATATTCAAAAGTTAAATAACAAAGATTGGAAAGTAATTGAGGAAAGAATTGAGAAGAGATTGAGTGGTTGGGAAGGAAAATTACTGTCAGTAGGAGGACGTCTGGTTTTAATAAACTCGGTGCTTTCTAGCCTACTGATGTTTATGATGTCTTTTTTTGAGCTGCCGAGAGGCGTGCTAGAAAAAATAGATTGTTACAGATCTCGATTCTACTGGCAGGGTGACCAACACAAATGCAAATATAGGCTTGCCAAGTGGGAGATTTTATGCCAACCTAAGGACCAAGGAGGGTTAGGTATTCAAAATTTGGATGTACAGAACAAATGCTTATTGAGCAAATGGCTTTTTAAATTAATAAATGAAGAGGGCATGTGGCAGGAGCTATTAAGAAATAAATATATAAAAGACAAGACTATAGGAAGTTGTGTTAAAAAACCAATGGATTCTTATTTTTGGAAAAGTTTAATGAATGTAAAAGAATCGTTCATGGAGTTTGGCTCGTTTAAAGTAAATGATAGGTCTCAAACCAGGTTCTGGTATAATATTTGGCTGGGAAATAAGCCACTTTGAAAGACAAATTTTCATCGTTGTTTAATATTGTAAGAAGTAAACAGAATTCTGTAGCAAAAGTTCTTAGTTCATCTCCACTAAATGTTTCTTTTAGATGAAATTTAGTCGGGACAAACTTAATGGCTTGGCACATAATTGTTGCTTCCTTACAAGATATTAACCTAGTGGAACAAAAGGATGTCTTTGTGTGGAGCTTAACGCATTTGGAAACTTTACAGTCAAATCCATGTATGTTGCGTTAATTAATAATGGGGTTAGAGTGTCACAAGATATTTGACAAATTAAAGTACCTATGAAAATAAAGATTTTTTGTGGTACTTGAAGAGAGGTGTAACACTAACTAAGGATAATTTAGTTCGGCGCAATTGGAATGGTGATAAACATTGTAGTGTTTGCCATTGTCCGGAAACAATACAACATCTCTTCTTCGATTGTGTTTGTGCCAAGTTCTTATGGCGTGCTGTACATATACTTTTTGGATTACCACCCCCATCGAATGTGAGTGATCTTTTTTTTAAGATGGTCGAAGTTAGCAAATAAAAAGTATAATTCATCGTTATTAACTGCAGCATCTGCACTTTGTTGGGCAATTTGGCTGACAAGAAACGAAGTGGTTTTTGACAAATGTAGACCAAAAACTTTCTTGCAGGTGCTCTTCAGGGGAACACACTGGCTCCGTCAGTGGGCAAATCTGCAGCAGCATGATGACTAGCGGGATCAACTGGTCCAAGTCGGACAGTTCCTAGAGACGTCCGCACTTCAGTTCTTTAGTTCCAATGGTTGGTTGTCGACAAGATACATTGGTCATGTTTAGAATAAGCATTACTTTGTTCCGGTTTCCCTTTTGTCGAATTGTAAGACGGAGTTATCGACAGTGCGTTTTTGTGCCTACGGGCTACACATTGTAATAATTGGCCTGATTCTATCCGTTGATAGATGAAGTCGGGTATAAACTATCCATTATCTAAAAAAGCTGTAACAAACACCCCTTTCCATGGGTCCATGCTGCCATGCCGGTGGGTCCTACCGGCGGCCGGCGCCGGATTTCAGCATCCGGCCACGTATTGCTGGGTCGGATCCAGGCCCAGCCCAGCCCAACGAGCAGCGGCATTTGTGTGGGGTCTGATGTTTGGGATCTGATACATCCTTTTCCTTTTTTTCCCCCTTTTTTGCACATGCACAAGGACTGCGGAATTTGCAGTGCCAAATTTTGCGTTTTTCATTCACGAAGCACTGATTCTTCGCTCTTTTCTTCATGTGTCCATGTGTCCGTCCTGCCCTGCGGCGTGTTGTCCCATGAATGATGAGAAAATTTGTTCCTCGCCATCAAAATCTATACTGCTTCCTTCGTTGCCATAAAAAAATTATAGCTTTCTTGTCTGCCATAAATTCGTGTTTTTTGTTTCCTCAACTGTCATTACCGTGAACAAGAGCCTCATCTCCACTATAATTGAAATCTCAAATTATTTTAGATCCACCAAACAAATTGTCCCCCGCTGAGTAGTCTAAACATTATGTACCAAAAAAAAGTGCACACGAGAATTTACTCCTATTAAAATCAAAGCCTCATGAAAGAACCACCTCAGATCCAATGGCCGATGTGAAAAGTTTGATGCCAGGCTTCCCACGCATTCTTCAAACAAACGCTCCTTTCGACCTCCCCACACTCGTACCCGCATGCTTCAAACAAATGCTTCATTGTGTTATACATTGCAGTGTTTCATGTTAGCCAAAAACTGGTGGTTCAATGATATTCTGGTGATGCAGATACAAATATTTGGCTCTTCGTACCCCAAGCTAATATTCTAGATACACCGCTTCAGGCATGAAAGGCTACACCCATTAATCTGTACTCTAGCGTGCTTCATCTTGAATGTGTGTATGTGCTTGAATACTAGATCTGTCAGTCTACTTCAAGAAATTGTATAATTGTTAGGTACCTACTGTTGTAGGGGTGTTTTAGTGCAAAACAATTGGTTGATCTGTTTGTTCCTACCGGTGAATAGATTCACGCTGTCCTGAGTGGATAACATTGGCTACGGCAAAACGATTGGCAACAAAACCCAACTTAGAGGCAGCTAGCATTTTAGGGCGACCTCACCCCTTGCATTGCCTCATTCTGCACCTCTGCACCGTCATCCCTGATTCAGAACTGACTCCCTGCAGCCTCCAGATTGAGAAGCGGAGTTGATGGCGCCAGTTCCCTGAGTATGCTTGTTGCTCCCTGACGGTATCATCCACACCTGTGGTGGACCCACAGTGAGCCCCCTTGTTCCCCTCCGTTCTGTACTCTTGGCTTGACAAAATTTTCATTTTGTTTCTATAAAAATGGAAGCAAAATTGTTATGCTGTGTTAAATGGAAATGTAATTTCTGTGGGTGTGATAAATAGAAAGGAAACTACTGTAGTTATGTCAAATGGATTGCCCTGGTTGTATACAATGGTGAGGATTATCTTCTTTTTGTTGTTTCCTTTTGCAACATGCATGTTGAAAGGTGCATGTTGAAAGGCAGAACCTCTTTGTTGTTTTTTGCTCATTACTGATGTAGCCGCTAAAATTCTGAAAAAAAAAAAGACAAAAGCCCTGCTGCTAGAGTATGTTTATCTTGGTTGCTTATATTTTTCACAGCTTCTTCTCTCAATGTTGTCTCTCATGATAGACCATCGTCCTTTCTTCAAATAAAAGGATGCCAGTAAGCCTGCAAGAATTGCTGCATTTACCATTCTCGGGGATTATAGCTGACGCCCCCCTAAAGAGTTAGAAGAATACTGTTTTAATAAATTAGAGCAGCTGCCCTTGGATGCAAACTTTGTTAAGAAAGAACATTATGGCACAAGAAGAAACAATGCCATGATTGGATCAGTTAGAAATGGGGATCAGGGTCCAATTAACTTATGATCATAGAAGACGGGGATGTGATTGTTGTGTGTTGGACGGTTTTCTGGATGCTTGCAGAAAGTCTGCAGTCAAAGAGGGCAGTTGGGTGCACTTATTTTGAAAGTTTCGAAAGAACCTTAAGAGCAACCTGAATCAAGTTCCAGTTCTTCACCATTCGTATCTTGATGGCCAACAGATCGAAAACAATCGTTGCCACGTATGTAAGTCAAGGCTCTGTTTATAATATACTTGTATTAACAATTTTTTGAACTGGCATCTTTTTACGCCTCTTTAGTTATTCTTTCTTTTGCTCTGACAAATTGATAAGATATTTTGTTCAATTTATTCTAGATTATACTATATGAGGTTCCGGCCATTGGCAGAAACCATTTTTCACTGGGTTTGGATGCACCTCGTAAGTTGAATGTTTCTTTTAAAAAGCCAAATTGGATAAATGATCTACAAAAGCAACCGGCATTTCTTGATTTGGTATGTGCATGAGCGGTTTTGCATGTTATTTATTCCTTTTTTTTTTTGGTTAGATGGTGAGTTCATGTTTGCTTGAAGGATTCAATTGTTTTGGCGCTTAATTGTTCAAATGCAGCTAGACTGCCAGACACTCAGGATTGTTCTACCACAAGCTTTGGGGCTTATTTCATCTTTGCATCTGTGTAAGCACTATTGTTCTTTGTTAACCTTCTCCACTCTGCTCCTTTTGTCTGCACTTACCTTGTTACTTGCTTATTCAGATATGATGTCTTAGTTCAAGTAACATGGTATTGCATGGGATATTTTTGGCTTCAGCATCAACTATTCTCTACATCATGATACTAATGTTCTGGAAATGTTTAAGTCATATGCCCCAGTACTTGATGCTAAATAAGGTTTTCAGACATTCATGGAATAACATTCATCTTCGCAGCTGTCAAATTCTCTACTGGCCAATTGTCCTCCAAGATGCTTGCCTAAGGTATATTGATAGTGGATCCTTATCTTCTTAATAATATGTACTGTAACTTTAGTTGCCGTTTTAATCTGTTATGCTATATTGGCATAAAAATTTGTACTATATTTATAAGTTAACATATACCAGGCAATAATGTAGTGATTCTGTTATTACTAATCTTACATGGTTATTTTAATATGCAAAAGAGAGTTTACTGGTTCACTTCCATTTTGTTGTTTCATGTAATTTTTGTATTATGAATATTCAAGTGCATTTACATTCAGTACATAGTAGTTATCATATACTCAAGTGCAGATTATTGAAAAATACTAAGCTTCACTTAATTATTATTGGCTCAGCTCCACTGTGAATGTCGAATATGCACACAAAGCTGCAATTCGGAACCATGCAATTCCTGTTCCTTATGGACTGTATTGCAGTGTTTCATGTTAGCCAAAAATTGATGGTTCAATGATACAGTGCATTCAATTCCTGTTCCTTATGCACTGTATTAAGCAGAACTTTTGGTCATTTGGCATCTCTTGTATTAACAGGGCCGCGTGCTAAGCTTTACTCCCTTCCTGTCCGTCTCGCTGCCAAAAGAAAAGAGACACGGACTCAATTGCCCGGTGTTGTTCAGGATTCGCCTTTTTTTCCTTGTAATCACCTTTACTTTTAACTGGATATTATCTCTACCTGTGATTTAGCAAAATGGCCCGATAATGTAATTGCTGGTTCATTTTTTGAAACCTGGGATTCTCCATCAAACTCATTATTTGAAACCTGGGAAGATTGCTTGAAGGATTTGGTGCCTATGTCATTTCCTACAAATTGGATAATGAACTCTGAATAATTAAGCTAAATTGCAAATTTCAATGCAAGGATGAATATGATGGATGATTGCGACACATGTATATTGGCTTCTCTCTATTGGATTATTGTTGAAGTGGCGTTATCTTCTCACTATGTTTGTTCAGGTTCCACAGTTGTGTGAGCTTGCCTATTTATTTTCTAAGTGACAAATGACTAATCTCCGTGAGATAGTGTAAGGTCTTAGATGGCTAGAGGAGGGTAAATAGCCTATTAAAATTTCTACAAGACACTAGGCAAACTAGATTAGTAAAACAAACGGCGTAAAGCGGGTTTTGCCTAGACTAGATGTTGAGCAAGTCTCCTATTGACAATTCTAGAATATTATGGTCTCTAGTTCACACAAAGGCTATGCCACTACTAATCTAATCTAGTGAGCTAGCAAGAACAACTATTTCTACATAAGCTACACAAGATAAGCTATATAAGTAAGTGCAAGGGAGAAGGTGATGAATCTTATACCGACGGTGAAGAGAAGATGTTGCTAATCACCAAGATGATAATCAATCAATCACAATGGACAACAATATAGAAATGAAGCCAATCACCAATCGGAGACAAGAGACACAATGATTTTTCTCCCGAGGTTCACTTGTGCACCGACAAGCTAAGTCCCCGTTGTGTCGACCAACACCTAGATGGTTCTTCGGTTTTTGACCCTCAAGCCAAAGCCCCTCAAGGCACGCCTCCGTAAAGGCATCGCAAGACACCGCTCTCAAGTGAGGTAACACAATGACACGAGCAATGTATTAGAGTTGCTTTTGGTGCTCCGCCGAGAAAACCACAAGAACCTCTTACAAATCAACCAGAGGTGGGCAAGAACAATCACCAACTCTTCCCAACGCCTCCAACAACCTCCAAACCGGCTAGGTGACGGTACTCACCAAGAGTAACAAGAAATCCACCGGCGAATCAACCCACAAGTGCCACTAGATGATCTCCAATCATGCAATGCACTAGGTTCACTCAATCTCACTTCGAATCAATCAAGCAAGCAAGAGAGATGAGTGGGAGGAGAGGGCTCAGCTCAACAAGAGAGTTTGCAAATGAAAATGTGCAAGAGAGAGAGCCAAGCCCGGCCACCAACATATTTATAGAGAGGGTGAGGCCTCTCTCTCAAATGTAGCCGTTGAAGACTGTCGGACGCGCGTCCACGGACTGTCGGACGGAAAAGCCCTCCATCTGACGCCGCCGACCACTGCTCCCATTCAAACGGCTAGTCGACCGTTAGCTCGGGTCAGAGATCGTCGGACACAGAAACTCCCTTCCGTCCGACGCCATGTAAAATCTACACCGAGAGCTCCAGCACCATCGTCCTCAGTCCGACAGTGGCCGTCGAACGCAGTCGCATCCGTCCGACGCTACGCATCGCTCTGCAGTTCACCCGTCATCGCGCGCCAAGCCTCCACATTCAAATCCAGAGCGTCACTCGCTCGCACTTGCGTCCGACGCGATCTCCGTCCGACGCCAGCCCTGCCACCGTCTGACGCGATCCAGACGAGTCCAGAGAAGGATTTTCACGTCCGACACTGTCTGAAGCTGACCATCGAATGGACGTCCACCGTCCGACGCCACATGTCATCACCTCGTGACTCAGACCTTCGCGCACAGTTCAAACCGACCGTCGGCCGGTGCACCCTGCGTCCGACGCTCAGTTCACCTGCGTCCGATGCCATTTCTCATATTTCTTCAAGCACGAACTTTGCCACCTTGCCTCATTGGTTCACCAAGCAAAGTAGCAGGTCATTGGTTCACAGACCAAGCAATAGAGGAAGCTCAACCAGCCATCATTGTCCATATAGTTCGCAACTTGGGCTCATTCTCGCTAAGCAAAATAAACAGCCATAAGTTTGCATAGCAAGCAAAATAAGGCAGCTATACTACTTAACATCACAAGCCACATAGATGATATATGCATGAACTACAAATTAAGATCTGGAAGTTTCCGCTTGCTTCTAGTGTGTGCAGCACGGCTTTGGTATAGAGGAGTCTTGCTTCTAGTCGCCATAGTTGGACTATCTGGCATGGCGGATACAAAGAGTATTCCCCGTCCTCAACGCCGACGTCCGTGCCGACGTCCCTGCCGCGATTACTTCGACGACGTCAACGTACCCGACGTTGTTAGCGGAACGGATCTGCTACCTCTACCTGCTATTAATCTGCACTGCATCGACATCTACCATCATCGTCAAGCAGACATGTCTACGACAATGCCAAACGCCCTACGCGGTATGTATCTACTAAACACTGTCCTACGTGACACGTGAGGTAGATCAAATTGGCATCCTTTAAAAGGTATGGAAAAGATCTCGCAGATTGCTTGACTACTGTGCTAGCCTTCGAGCTAGTCTACGCTTTTCAATGCAATATAGAATTTGTACGTGCAGTACATATATGTACATGCAAGAAGCATGACAAAGTACAATCTACTAGACTTGTCGAAAACCTTCATAACACAACCACACTATTGGGCTTGAACGCCAAATCAGGGCAGTATCAACGGCAGAAGCTTTGGCATGAAGTCCAACGACAACATAATTGATCAGCTCGCAGACTGATTAATTAATTATGAACCCAAATCTAACAGGCAAGAAGACTTGTTCATGTGAATCTAGATCTACTAGAAGTAGCAACCCTAGCTACTATTGTAGAATTGAATTTGAATTTGCAAATTATTATGGACACCACCGCGGCTTTGCTCGCCTGCATATGTGACTATGTGAGCCACCGCAGCCTGAATGCACACGCCTGCCGTCGCCTGAACGCTCACGGCTGTGCGCCGTCATGATCTTACTATGCTCAAGATAGGATCGTGTTGGAACCATGCACGACTCCGAATCAGAACTGCCTACACGGTAGTAGGTAACCATATGTACAAGTAGTACAGGATACGAGCACTGTATACATCGATGGAATTTTTAATCTCTGTTTGAGCATGATGGACTTCCACATAAGGCCAGCATCAACGTATCCCTGTAGGATACAAACGCACACGCATCACAGGTGTTGTATCCGGTATATTATTGACTTGTAGTTCTACTGCGGCCCGTATGCCCACACGAGGAGCCCTTCGCATCAGCTCGGCTCGCATGCCTTTGAGTTGCCTCTCTTTGGCCCCACGACACACGGCCAGCACGCCGCAACAAAATATCCTTCTAGTGTGATGACCCCATGCAGATGCAGCTGGCATTGTCCATGTCTTTCACCTGCATGCCGAGATTCGCGTTCCGACGGCTCATATCGACTCTACAGAGTAGCCTGAAGCTAAAAATTCTGATTTTGAAATATCAGTATCAGAAAAGACCATAAGCGTATTTGTCATGTCGTCTACCTGGATTGAGTGTATTCCACCTGTAGCTGATTGTCGTTGCCTGTGTTTAGCTTGAAGCTGCAAACTTGCATATAAAGTTTGTGTGGGGTAGTATGTACCATAATCCTGAAAAATGCTAGGATGCTTCTGAGAATTTCGCATAACCATCCACTGTCTTTTTGCACCTTACTATTTGTTTACCTGTAGTAAACTTAATGCACATGGTTAAAATTATGTGATTGTGCACGCCTTAAATGAAGTAATATCCTGGAATTACTCTGATAGTAAAATTATTTGTTATGGTCATAATTAAATCCATGCTAGATATTTTTGCTACCGTTGAAGTGTAGTAAACTTATCGGGATATATATTCCCTAATGACTCTCTAGAATGAGTATATGGACAAGATATAATGCTGCTCTATAAACAATAGCTTGAAGTTTTGGATTAAATGTCTAGAAGACAAGTGGTAAATAAAATTATATCACTATTCTTGAAGATATATCTCTTAGGTATAGAATATCACAGAGCAATATAATACATGAAGTATTTGAATTTACCGTCAGAAATTACTCAATAGAGTTTGAGTTGGATCTTTTTAGACAGCTTTATAAACCAGGATATTATCAGTTAGATTAATTTTGAATATGTGACTTGTATATATCATACTCCTAGAAGGATCGAGCAAGCATGAAGCTGCTAGATGTCAAGCATTGAAGCTAAGACATATAAGAACTTTAAAGAACGTAAATCATGTGCTTATAAATTTATTATCTTTGGTGCATTAAGTTTTAATTCCCGTTGAATTAAGTGGATTATATAAACTCATAGAAGGGTTAATGGTTATTTTATTAGCTTGAAGACTAATATAAAATATTTAATATTCTTAGTTGCAATTGTTACCTGAAGTAATATATGCTAATTTCCTATGGAATAAATTAAATTTATATGTTTCACATATAAATAATTGCATATTGCCTATCTAAATAATTCTTGTATTATTTTATCCACAAAAGAAGCCTCAATTAACCATGAAGGTTATAGTTTTTTTGTGCACCACTACCATGTAGGTAGAAGGAAAATTAATTTTTCAAGAAGCACATGAACAATTGGACTATATTGGCATATAAATTGCTCATAGAAGGACAAATTTAGCCAAGAACTAGTATAATTCTAAAACTAAGTATTTAGTACTTTTAGCCTGAGAACTAGAAGTTTTGTTCTACCCTATGTATGTGAATTTCATGCCATGACCAATGAATACTAGAAGTATGATTGGATTCTATGGAGCATTCGAAGTGATTATTCATAGATGATGCAAGAAGCATATTACTACTTGAAGTAATTATAGCATGAAAAGGGGGAGAAATTTTAGGTAAAGGCATAAGAAAATGTGGGTAATATATATTTAATAGGCATAGCCTTTCTAAATCTATCTTTAAGTGCATGTATCAAAACTTGAGGTTTTGCCCGCGTCCCTTCCGGCCAAGTTAACTTTCTCTACTGCACTAATTGCAAGTAAGCATGTAGCTTTGCATTTTATTGTTATCTACTATGTTGGACCGAATACCAACATTCCACATTACACACATGCATGTGTAATACTATTTTATTTTCTCACTGAGCTAGACTACCTACTCTCTTGCATGAATATTAGCATAGAAGCTATGGTTGTAGCTAGTAGCTACATTTATACCCCCCATAATTAAATTGACTAGCTAGCACGCTATGTCCACTGGTTCGTTGAACTAAGAAATATGTTGCTATCAATGCGTTGCATGCATAAGCAATAGATTGGTCTAGGGCAAAGCAGCCTAAGATCAGGGGGAGTAAGTCGATATAAAATTTGCTCAATGGAGACTAACCTAATCGATGGGGTGAATAATTGTGGAACTAAGAAGATGGATAACATATTCATGATAATTTAGAATTTATAAAGAAAAGGCATCAAGGGAATTTTGCATTAATGGCAATTAGAAAATTCTAGAAGAAATTCCATGTGAATTGGATGTTGCGTATTTTTATACATTTGAAGTATATGGTCCATTTTTGTTAATGTATGAGTACTTGGATCAATTATTTTGGCTAAATAATAAAGAAGCTAGACAATGAAATAGTTTTATAAACTATGATATGTGCACATCAGGGGGAGAACATCCCTGAGTTTGAAGGAATGTTGAACATTCTTAAGTGCACTATGTGTATTCTAGCTCGCTGCATATAATGTATAATAACCCCCATGCTTAATTATGTGTGTGAATATTTCCCATAAAACTCTATCATAGCATACATGAATGGGCCTCCACTTGCAGTTGGAGATACATGAATTTGATTATTTTAAGCCCATGATAGGGGATATCTATTGGAGTATGCAATCGAAGATCTAATGTTGGCATTAGGGGGAGAGAAAGCCTATTTTGAATGCCAAATACAATCACGCACTAAGTCAACTAATAGTTTGACTAATGCTCTTGTGAAGCATGAAGCGGAGCATATGCCAGTTATTTTTAGAAATGAGAGGAGTAACTTAAAGTTATAAACCAGAAGCTTTGTTTACTAGTAGTAAACTAAATATTGTATACTATCAAGCTAAAATCTACGGGGACGCCTGTGGGTTCTAGTTTAGCGTATACTTATTGAATAGAAATAAAATAAAACTCCTCTATTCTCATGAAGAGAACACCTCATGAAGAAGGTTGAGCACCTCATGAAGAGGATCATCGTGAAGATAGAATCCAACACACTAAGTGCGCACATCATTAGTGTTGGATATGCAGAACAATAAAGTATCTCTTGTTTGGGAAATGACAAAGAGACATAATAATCTCATATTATGAGAATATTGGGAGAAAATAATTGTTGTCGACAACGCTACCTCTATAATTGCAAATGTTTCTCTTATGAGAACACGGATCTGGAAACAAAGTCCATGGCAAAGTCGCTTGTAGCGATTATATCGGGTCAGTGAAGAAATGCAATTGAGGTTGAATCTCCTACTAAGAAGAAATACATGTTCTGCTATATCTCTGGCAAATAAAATGAATGAATATGAAATATGCAATTAATAAGTGGATTATGAAGATCCATATACGTAGTTCCTGAAGAATACAATCGCAACATATGAAAACTAAATTTCATACCAAGTATTAAGAAGTCTAAGGTATAATATATTCATGAATAGATGAATATTAAAGACTCTAGAAGAGCATATCCTAAAAGGAATAGTCATCGAATGTCTTTATAGTGAATAACACTATCTCATTTGTGTATATCACTTAATAATCTCTTTTGTAGTAGAGTGAGAACATCCTTGACGGAACTAATCTACGAAGGATTTATCAGTAAATTCTTAAAGAAACACCATTTATCCCTAAAATGAATATAGACCCGAGAGAAAGAAAATGAGGAATTCTAAACACCATAAAGGTGTCATACAAACACTCAGAAAGTGCAGTGCTAACGACGAAGTGTTGATATCCTCTAGATACCATAGAAGGTATAAGAATAATGGTGACTTCGGTATTTAAATTATCCCCTAAATGCCGAATGCAAGGCTAAATTTATTATTTAGTGGTACAGTCAAAATCTCAAAGATTTGCAAATATATAATTTAAAAACCCACTAAGAAATAATTATAAATTATTCAAGCTTGTATAAGTTTGATACACTATCTAGAAGATATTAAATATTAATTTATTTACCCCTGTAATCCTCAGAAAGGATCTATTACCCTGAAGGATAAATTTTATTTGTTTTGCACAACTAATAAGTGGTTATTTATACATGAAGCATATTACTCTTTATTATACCCATATAATTCATAGAAGAATTATGTGCCAACTTTTCGAAGGTGCACTTTGAAACAATGAAGTTCAAAGGATGGCTTTATGAGGGGGAGCAATTTGATTAAACCACTAGTGTTACAAAGATCAAGTAGATCATATATTTGTTTAAACGTTGAAGTTTATGTATAGATCATGAAGATCAATATCTATTCATTGAAGAATATAATATCCTGAAGAATATATAACCAAGAAGGATAAATGTTGTACTCTTTTTTTCTATGTGAGTTTTTATTTGAAGGTTTCTCACACAAGGTTTTTAATGAGACAACATGTGCAATGCAATTAACGGATGTGATGTACTCTTTTCTCCAAGAACCGTTTTTTCCCACTGGGTTTTCGGATGGAGTTTTTGATGAGGCATGTGCATATCGTGGTAATCGCCCAAGGGGGAGTGTTGTAAAACATAAGGACTCTATTCTAGAAGGAAAGGAGAAGGAATAATCCTAATCCTAGTCCGTTTGTATGTGGGCTCTTACCGAAACTCTTAGGCCTTGACAGAAGTATATATACGTGGAAGCTCTATGTTGTAATCACCGAATATTCAGAGAAATAAAGAATAGTCTCCCTACACCTTGTGCCTACTTGTTCTACTTTTATCTATATGTTGATCATGAGAGACGGAGAGGGAAAGGTCCTAACCGCTGGCAACGTGTTTCTTAACATAACTGAAGTAGAAGTAGGAATACCCAAGTTTGGAATCGAGCAGCTCGGCGGCGGCGGTCACTGGCTTCGACTAATGAGCGTGCACCGTAGAAAGACTCGAAGCACAACTTGACGCCAACCTAATGTAAATGGGCCTCCAGCCCAGTGTGAAACTGAAACGAAAAAAAGTTCAAAAATCAGGGGAAAATGGCAAAAAAAATTCAATTCGATCCGCATTCCACAACTTGAGTACGTGTGTCCCAACTATGTAACTGTTTTTCCATAAAAAGAACATGTAACTGTTTAACGATATCATGGTTCCATCCTCAAACCAAATGTCCCGAAGAGGTATTACCTCTTATAAATTGGAACTTGAAATGAAAGATGCGTTTTGCGTACCATGTTCCTCGTACCTACGTATCGAGAACTTTTGTGACTGTGGCCCGAGCTCCCATGCCAGAGCCTGGCTGCACAGGAGGGTTGTGGCACCGGGAGCCTGGAGCAAGAGCGAGGAGAAGAGATATAGGCGCCTTGGGCTGGTCGCTGGGATATAAGAGAGAAAGGAAAGAAAGAGATGTTATGGGGGACAGAGGAGGGGAGGTAAAAAAAAGGAAAAGACAAAAAAAAGGGCAATACCATCATTTCAACTATTTTTCTTAACAAGTGAAGTTGTTTTGCCATTCATTAGTGAAGCTGAGTTGTACCAAATAGGTGAAGCAACGAACCTATTTCAATTATTTTTTAAAACGATACTACTAGTGTCGATGTCAGCATAGATGCCTGTGTCCGGACGTCCTCCTCCCACCTGCCTGCTGGTACCTTCATTGCCTCCTTGGCTGCTAGCGTTCTCATCATCGACTGCCCACCCCCGCTGCTCCATTGTCGCACTTACTAATTGTAGTCCCAACGACTTTGTCTCCGGCCCTGCCTGCGTCGCCCTTGCCGCTGACTACCTCGTTGCCCTCACCCCCCTTGTCACCGCTCCTTCCTTATCCTTCCTAATCCTAATCTCGACCACTTGCCTCCTCTCTGCCCTTTGCCACCCTGGCCATCGGCGACCTAACCATTGGCTCCCTACTCTCGCCGCTCCTTCCTCGCCCTTTCTAATCCCAATCCCAACGACTTCCCTCCTCTTCCTCGCCCCGCTGCCAGCATCGGCTGAACTGTCGACCCTTTGCCACCGCCTGTTTGGCTGCCTTCTTCGAGGCCCCTCCCTTCTAATGTCATCGTGTATTAGCTGATGGCGGCAGCAACGCGTGGAGCCAGAGTCCAGAGGGATGGACGCCCGGGTTACAGCATTATCGTCCTTAAAATTGTGATATAGCTTATTTAAGGCATGTGTTTGGGACTATTAGATGAACTACATAACTAAGCAGCTCCAAAAAAAACTGGAGTTTCTCACAACTCCATTCATTTTGTCACGCGTGGAGCTAGATTTCTTTGGCTAAAAAATGTGGAGCGGAGTTAAAAAAATATGGAGTGGACTCCCTTAATTAGCAGATCAACATACGAACGCTCATCTTGTTCGGCTAATGATTTCTGCGGCTGATAAACCATCTAATGCTTATTTTGTTATGAGAGAAAATCAATTGAATTTTGTGTAAATCGCGCATGATTGATACAATTGACGTCGATCCAACCTTGTCGGTGTCACACTATTGTTCTTCAGACTGAACTTTACCGTGGCACTATGGCAGATGTTGGTTCTAAAAAAAGGGCGTACCCAGTGCCGTAGGCTCCCGTACTGACGCGGGGTCTGGGGAAGGGAATTTGCAACCAGACCGATACCCGCACAAATGTGCAGAGGCTGGGGCTCGAACCCTGGACCAACCGGTAACAAGTGGTAAGACACTACCACTGCACCAGGGCCGCCCTTCTACTATGGCAGATGTTGGTTCTGATTATTATTAATTAATTTGTTCTTGCTCTAATTTTTTTTAGGGGATAGTACCAGCTCTGATGATGGTGGCATGCTAGCATGTGAATCTACCATCTACCATTAACATTATTTGTGTACACCATTTACGCTTCTGTCAAAAGG
This sequence comes from Themeda triandra, assembly GCA_018135685.1. Taxonomy (NCBI): domain Eukaryota; kingdom Viridiplantae; phylum Streptophyta; class Magnoliopsida; order Poales; family Poaceae; genus Themeda; species Themeda triandra. Next base: position 1,030,349 of record JAENPR010000105.1, read on the forward strand.
CCACGTCGCCTGCTTTTCCTATCCACTGGATTCGCAATCAATGCCCATCCATGCTATGCAGGAAGCCGCCAATGGTGCTCTGCATGCATTAAAACCTGTAATTCCCGTAGGGCTGCCTCCAAGAACCTGAGTCCACGTGCGTCAGCAAATTTGGGACCATCCGATTTTTCATCGTGGGGGTGAAAAAGTTAGAATCAGATTCGATTTACTGTGTTGCATGTGGCTTCTGGTTTTATCTTGTCGCTCCCTCTCTCTATGTCTCTACCGTTCGTCGCTTTTGGCGTGAATCTATTCACTGGATTCTGATTCCCGCTGCTCCTCGGCTATATAGACAAAAAAAAACACCGGCCTTATCTCTTCCCCGTCTTTTCGTCCTCCTCGCGCAGCTCCTCCTCCCGCAGCACTCCGCCGCTTGCCCCCCGCCTCCACCTCCGCCGCCGCCCACGCCTCCCCATCTCCTCTCCTCTACTCTCTCCTTCTTACCCGATGCTCCCTCGCTCTCAATCCTGGCGGGCGCAGGGCGAGCTAGCCCATGGCGCCGCACTGGCTAGGGCGGGTCCCGCCTCCGGCCACCGGTGCCGGCGGAGAGCGCTCCCGGCCCCACGCGCCCGGCGAGCGCGCACACCGGCGTCCGGTGTGGAGGTCGACGCCGCGAGCGGCTCAAGGCTGTGGTCAACCTCCAAATCCACCTCCCTTAGGGTTCTGCTTCTCCATCCCCAGTGCGTCCCCTGGCGTGGTGATGCTATGCCGGCGTGCCGTCCTCGACGCGGTGCCTCCCCGGCGCCGCAGCATGGCCATGGCCCCAGCGCGAGCAGACACAGCTGAAGGTGGCCTCCCTCTCCCTTGATATCCTCTCTTTTCCCTCGCCGGTACCAGGGCCCAGTGTTGATTTGTGTTTCTCGGCCTTCTTTGTTGGGGTCCATCCAGTGCCTCCATGACTGGATGCAGTCTTTTCCCCATTGGATCTGTGTGGAGCTTGGGGATGGACAACGGTGGCATGGGGGAGGGCCGCGCTGGCCACACGCTCCAGCTGCTTGTCTGCCCGGTGCTGGGTGCCCAGACGACGCTGCAGTCCGCGTGGGTTGCGATGTGCGTGGTGGCTGTGGGCAGCCGGGCCATGCTGTGCTTTTCTTGTCCTGCATCTTCCGAGGTGAGATGTTTCATTGAGTTCTACGATATTGATGAGTAAAGAACTGCGTTGTGTTTGCATCTATTCTATTCAATATACTTCTAACGACTTTAGTGACGCATATTTTTACAAACAATTTGAGCTGAAGTATGCAACTATCTGTGAACTGTTCAGATTAGTTAACTAACTGAGCTAAATATGCCTTCATGCTATAGAGTATTGTGGTCACTAAAATTTTAGTGAAATTTTACATTGCGGTGATTTCTTCTTAAAATGGTAACCAAGGTGCCAATTTTAGGTTCTATGGTGCTCTCAATAAAAGTTTTGTGGATCACCATATATAGGTGGTTATTTTCCCTGTAGTGGATATATAGTTAGGTGAGGGGTGTTAGCCTCTCCATGGGATTCCAGATGGGGATAAGCTTACGTGTGGATTGGTCTTCCTCATTCAGTGTGACTTCTTGGTAAGTTGTCGTTTCCACGAGTTTGATCCTCTATGGGGCTGTGCTTGCAGGATCGAAATCATCTGGTACATGAAGGCACAAGGTTGTGTTTAATGGCCTGCAGCTACCAGCAATCAATCGTCCATTGCCTGTTCTGCTCTCTCAAAAAAATAGGAGGGTGCTTTTCTCCATGCCATCCTCATTTTTTCTCCCTTTTCCTCTCTGGTATGTGCTCTCCTTGCAAGCGCTAGGGCTGGCCACACGTGTGCACCTGGCTCGCTGGCCTTCGTTGCTGGAGGAGCCCCACGCTAGCTGGTTTGTCCCGCTGCGTATTAAAACCTATACTGACCGTAGGGCTTCCTCCAAGAAAATGAGTCCACGTGGGCCAGCAAATTTGGGACCATCCGATTCTTCATCGTGGGGGTGAAAAAGTTAAAAAGCGGATTCGATTTACTGTGTTGTGCACGGCTTTTACCTTCGTCTGGTCGCTCCCTCTCTCTGTTCCTCTCTGTTCCTGCTATTTTGGTCGCTTCTCATGTGGATCGACGTGGTCTGAGATTCAGATCATCGCCTAATGTTTCGCATTTGTTTTTCTTCTTCTCAAGCCTATGATGGAAATTACATGTGCATTGTTCGATGATACGATCTGATGTTCATTCGCTTGTGAGGTGCTGGGCATGGGTGTTAGCTATATCATGCAGTTTGTGAGGGTAAACTAGTTATCGCCATGTCTTGAGGCTCCAAGTTGATGAACAAATGATGATTATTCGCTTGTGAGGTACTGGGCATGGGTATTAGCTATATCATTAGGTTTCTGAGGGTAAACCAGTTATTGCCATGCCTTGAGGCTCCAAGTTGATGAACACATGATGATTGTTCGCTTTGTGAGGTACTACGTGTGGGGGTATAAACCTCATATACCCTCACGGGCCAACATGGGCCGTGCCATCAAAGATGGCCCAATCCACAAAACGAAGACATACGGCACACAATGTGCACCGCGCAACATTGTAATAGTACCAAATAGGATACTTTACTTGTACAACCTGTCCCTTCAGAGTATATAAGGAGGGGCAGGGGTCCCCCAGAGGACATCTCATCTCAGATGAATACAAATAACGGAGCACAGGACGTAGGGTTTTACGCCAAAGGCGGCTCGAACCGTATAAATCTTGTGTCTTGTGTCTCTCAGAACGTCTGGTTCCCGATCACGCGCACCTCTACCGATCAAACTACTACCGTCGGTATACCCTAGGTAGACTGCCGCCGATATTTCGTCGACAGTGGCGCGCCAGGTAGGGGATGTGCGCGTAGATTCAACGCGAACGAGATGGAAATTTACTTCAACGGCGTCATCCGCGGCCACTCAGCTTGCTGCGGCGGGCATCCTCAAGATCAACGACGTGTTCTTGGCGGCGGCCTCGTGCAACCCTGGTACGGGCTACCATTGAGAAGGCGTCCTAGCGACAATAAAGTCACCGCATCGTCCGATCTAGAGAAGGTTCACGTGCTGGATCATGTTCGGTGTCTTCATCTCCGATCCAAATTCAGCCAAGCGTCACCCATGGCATCGGGACGACAGGCCCCAGGCATGGATCTGATCGAGCGGTGTCCGCGTCCGCCTGCAAGGGAATCTTCATCGACGAGTTTGAGAGCTGCGGTCATCGACCACGGCACAACATCCATGACGACCTGGATGGTTTCCGGCGGCAGCTTCCTTGCGGTGACAATGCCGTACTCCAACAAGCAAAGCTCCAACCAATTTTGGATCACGAACGTGTGAGCCCATCAGCATGTACATGCGTAAACGCATCTACTACTACTATGGTGCAAATCGATCTATATCCATGCACATGCGTATACGTGTATGGGATAATTTCCGGCGACAGTGGATCGGATCCGCAAAAGCTAAGTCGATTATTTTATTTTTGAATATTTAATCTATGATATACACATATATCTTGGTATTTGCATGTATATGCGCCTGGTTATTTTGCCAGGAAGTCTCGTCGGCACGGATTGGTGGTACACGTCCCGACGCCAAGCTGCTAGTCGGCAGGGTCATCGAACTCACGATCTCGACGGCCCAGCACAACTGCGATCTAGCAACCGACGGCCTCATGCTCCCGAGCCGAGAAGTCCACGAAGATCAGAGGGACGAGGACGAGTACACGACGGCACTTCGCCACCGACGGCCTGGCGGCGGGCGTAGCCCACGGCGAGATCCAATCTGCTAGGAGTCTCACTACGTGGTTTCATGCAAGACGCCGTCTCCGTAATTACGGCTCGACCAGGACCTGCCTTCGGTTCGGTCGGATACGTTCAGAGAGCGACCACGCCCCCGACGCTGGTCGGACTCCAACGCCATTGAGGATGCGTCAGAGGCAAAGCAAGGAAGGCCATGCATGCCTACGCATACGTATGCCGTGCAATCTCCGACGACAAGTAAAAATACACCCATGGAGTCATGTGTATGTTTGTACATACGCACGAGCCATACACACAAGGATCCGATCGTCGTCGTTCTACATCGCCTTGCAATGGATATGTCTCTGTAACTGTCTGGTTCCCGATCACGCGCACCTCTACCGATCAAACTACTACCGTCGGTATACCCTAGGTAGACTGCCGCCGATATTTCGTCGACACTACGCATGGGTGTTATTTATACCATGCAGTTTTTGAGGGTTTCTGAGGGTAAACCAGTTATCACCATGCCTTGAGGCTCCAAGCTGATGAACAAATGATGATTGCCATGTTTCTGAGGCCTCTAAAGATCCTTTTTTCATCCACGAAAAGATTGTTGGCTTCTTCACTGTTGCATCATATTTTTCCTGAAATTGTTACTTTACATGTTTGTTGTTACAAAGTGTCTCCCTGTACGAGCACTGCAACCTACACATTCAGTAAGTCACAATGTTCCCATCACATGTTTCTTTCCTGCTAAGCTTTGGTTACATATTCCTGTGCTTAGATATATTTCCTGCTAAGCTTTGGTTTACATATTTCTATTGTTTTTCTTTGATCTGTGCTGGTGCTTTCCGAGCTGGACTTATAATATGTTTCAGATTGTATATTCATAGCATCGTATTCTTAGTTACCGACTGTGTGCATAGGCTTTAATTAGTTGTGTTAGCATATAGTCCTATTATTCATATAATTTCTGGCTGTTAGTATGGAAAAGAAATGGAAATCCTTAGTGACTTACTTCTTCTACATGTAGATAAATCATCAGCCCTGTGACAGCAAAACAGATGTATGCAGTTTTTGGTGTCAGGCAGGTTGGTTCCTACAATCCTGTTGCTTTCCAAGTATGGATGTTTCCTTCTCTGTTGCTTTCCTTTACTTTCTAGCTCTCTGACTGGTTTTGATTTTACACCCTAATATATATAATTACCACAAATATATAATGGCAATGTCTCCATCCCTATGTTTTTTATAGCGCTAATATATATTGTTGAAAAACGATGGCCAGGTTGGTTATTAGTCTATATAGAAAATCCCTATCGGGCAATGTTTCTTTTGAAAAAAGGCATTGTGGAAAACATTTGTAAAATCCTAGCTTAGTGATTAGTGGTGTGCCCTGTTGTTTTACCACTGTAGGTTCATTACTAGGTCTTATGTCATGAGGCCATGGTCTCTTCCTCTCAAGGTTATGGCCCCTTCTCTGGTATGAATTACATTGTCTTTAGTTTCCTAAATTCATGTAACGTGTCCTTTTTTTTGGCAGCCATGACTGAGAAGTAAATTCACTTTTGGGCTTCGCTCTGCTAACTAGCAGATGAAGGTATTTAAATGTCCTTATTTACTTCGTTTTAATAACTGTGGATGCCTATTGCAATCCTGTTTACTTTGATATGAATGTGGTTCCCTGTATGTGTCCTGTCATTCAACCTGGGATACCATAGATAATTTAGTCACACTACAGATCTGTGGTTGCATTCCAAAGCAAAAGCCTAGGCAACGAAAAAAATATTTACATCGCCGTTAGAGTGGGCTGGCTTATTTGGTCGTGCAATAATTAATAAAACTTATTTCCAGTATATTCCCCCACCGTATCAAAACTCTGAAGGAAATGCTCCAATAGACCTATCTGAGGCGTGGGTTCTCATATGCGAATGCAACTCAAATGTATTTTTCCATTTACAGTTCTGAGTGTACTAAAAGTGACTCTGGAAACTTCGGCCCAGCGTGCCTTATATCATAATTGAATATACCTTAGTTAACTATTGTCGGATCTAAGAGCAAAAATCAGTCGCAACCAGAAATAGCTTTGATCTTTTGGCTTCATTTGGTGATGTTCCATGCTTTTGATTCCCTAGATATACTGCCCATGCCACATTGCAGTAGACCTAGCTTCTTTAAGAAATGATTGCATCAAAGTATCTGTTTGGTATTGTAAAGTACAAGAGAGGACATTACTCATGCTATAAATTTTAGAGTTCCTCTGAAATCTTATCTTTAGTTCTCAAAGCATTGTTCTGCATGTACCTTTGTCCTTGCAAATTTGGCATGCTGTAGATTGAGTAACAATGGGCTTCGTTTATTTATGCAGTGTCGATCATTGTTGACATTTATGGATAGACCCAGGACATCCAATATCTCCAGTCAGTTGACAACCTATATAGAGGTAAGATATGGACAGACCCAGGACATCCAAGATATGTATAGTATGCACAGCCTAACCCCGTTGCTCCAAGATGAGCATCAATATCACCCTTAATATAAGTTTCCTAAATTCATTCATTGTTCCAAAAGGGGAGCTGCAGTTGTAAAGTCGTTCAACTAGGGAATGCAAGTATCTGTTATGCCCTGGTTAATAATTTTTAGGCTTGTATAGAGGTCTTCCATCATATCGTATGAATGCAATTTTGTTTCGAGTTTGTTGACTAATTTTTATGGTCCTTCCATATATACATGATCGCTTTTGGTGGTTGCAGATCCTAAAGGAGCAGGTGCTATAGACCTTGAAGTTGGTGAACCACAGGCTCCACAAGGTGATCGCTGTTCTCCGATTAGATTATATTGCAAAGCATGTTCTTTGTTTTTTTACTTTACCAGATACTCTCGGCAGATATTGAGATTCAGTGTTTCTTGGATAGTAGCATTGGGTTGGCCAGTATGTCTGGTTGCCTGTTGGACCTTCTGCTTTGTACATGACATTTCCTTTTACCTACCATTCAAACAATACTATGAAAATGGGCTCACACATGCAACCAAAATTAACTTGCAGCGTTAAACTGATCAAATGAAATCTCTCCAATACCATTTTCATGTCTGACATCCTTATTATTTTCCTAAACCAGACATGTAGCTTTTTTCAGCTGTACAATTGATCTTTGTGGGAGCAGGCAACAAAATAACCAAATCTTTCGTTGTCCTGTTAGAACATAATGCGTTATTTAGTTTTCTCATGGGGTACGTGCAGATCATGCAACTTGATCTAGGTTGATATAGTATTTTAATAAAATTTTCTTTAATGCGTGTTCACTGACTCTTATAGTAGAATATTAATGATTTTTTTTTTCCCAATGCATGAATGCACAGGGAACATGAGAAACCAAGAGCGTGTACGCACAGGGCATGGGATTATAGTTGCTTGAGTTCAAGATGGATTTCCTGGTTGGATTTATTTGAACGAAGCATGGCTGCATATACAAATTATCTTGTATATACACTGAAACATTACTAGACACTGTAACCATCATCTATATATATGGTCAAACTACACCTCATCTATGTAAAATCAATATGAAATTTGTCTTCATCTATTTCCACTCCACATAGAAAGATATCCGGTCAACATCCAGGTCTAGCCCTCAAAGACTTACCCTATGTTTAACACAACGACATTTATATCGGGTATCATCTGCAGAAAACAATTGAGGAACCCACAGGCTGCCAGCTCTAGCAACGACAGCCCGATGGGGCGCGCAAGGGCGCGCCAATCCACTAGTGTACATAAATATCCATTACTTCTGCTTTGTGGCGCAGGAAGCACTACCAATCAATACCTGAATAGCGTTGGTTTGCAAACTCTACAGCGTGCAAGCAGTTCAGAGTGCTATATATCAGCAAGTTATTTCAGCGCAAAGAACATCATCTGTCCACCTAAACTCTGGTAATGATCATAGCGCGCACTCAGATGACAGAACCGTGAACATATAACTTTGACTCATTTTGGCTATGGCCGTTGGATGCTACGATGATTCTATTACCTTTGACATGGGTGGGGGCATAAACCCGTATACCCCTACGGCCTACCTTAGGCCTGGTCGGACAAAGTGGACCAGCCCACAAGATCAAGACCGATTGGGCCTCTAGACCTGATCGGAGTCCTAGGCAGACAGAATCAAGCAACTTGACGATCAAGGAAACTTAGTCGGTTAGGAAACTATCGTATCCTTAAGTGGATATGTATCTTTGTAACCGACCAGATTTAGATCTTAGGATCTATAACCTTGCCCCCCGGCTATATAAGGCGGGCAGGGACCCCCTCAAAAAACACAACTTAATCCATAACAGAGAGCAGAACTAGGGTATTACGCATCCTTGCGGCCTGAACCTGGGTAAAACTTGGTGTCTTCGCCCTCTGTTCGATGTCTAGCTCGTAGTTTCTGCGCGCCTCCACCGCTCATCTACTATCTCGGGTATATCCTTGGTAGACTGCCGTCGATATTTCGTCGACAGTGGCGCGCCAGGTAGGGGGTGTGCAAGGAGATTTCGAGGCGAGCAAGATGGTTTCTTTCACTTCTTCCATGAAGTTCAAGGGCGGCCTAACCCTCACCATCGGGGCATTCACTTGGACCACCGACGCCGAGACCCCAGCCAAGATCATGGAGGCGGCACCACCAGTTTCTGCATTGGCATCTTCTCCGACAGCACCGTTGGTCGACCAGGTCCCGAGACCAATCTTGAGATCTGTGTCACCGGCGACACGACCACCGCTTCCCCGTTACCAGGGGAGGCGCATCGACCATTCAGATCTGATCGACGCCATCGATCGCCATGGCGAGGGGCTGGCCAAAACCCTATCCTTGGTTGAATCTATTCGATCTCAACTCAGGGAGGACGGGTTCACCACTGTTTGTCACCGTCGTGGCGAGCGCTCGCCCCTCGCCGACCACCAAAACTGCCTAGGTTCAGATCTGGTTGGAACCCTCTCAGTAGCACGGCCTAACAGCCGTCGCCAACCTCAACTGGCGGCTGGTCGGAGGCCAGTAAGATATGACGTCTACAACTCAGCGTCCGCATCACCGTATCCTCACGGGTTGTACAACTCGGCGGCGTCATGCGCCAATCACTCCCCGGATCTGATCACGGGTCGAGCTCAACGCCGCCTGGCTCAAGATCCAAAACTCGTCAGGTTTCGCCTGGATGGACTGCCCAAGCACATCGTCAATCACGTACACATCAAAAAACTCTTCGAAGCCTCATCGCCGGACACTGAAGATGCCTGCGAGGAGACTCCAGACATATCAGGCCTAGAAGGTCTCTCCAGGTCCCTTAACACCGTGGTCTTCTTTGACCTCGAAGACGACGAGATCTAATCTGGACAAGCTCCTGTGGTCCGACCAGAGGACCCCACGGAGATCCAAACCGAGGTCCGACCAGAGTACCCCATGGAGATCCGATCTGAGGTTCAGAATTAGTCACCACCCGCAACACAACTCCAGGAATTTCCGCCATTCCCACCGGCTTTCGGTGGCGCTGTCTTCGCAGTCAGCGACAATGAACCAACGGTGAACGGTGAAACAGTCGAACAGAGGCGAGACAGGGAAGCACGCAACGCAGGACGTGACGTCCGTCGCGCCAACAAAGCAGCCGAGCGACAAAGGCAAGAGGCTGCAGCTGAGCAACACAGACTCTTGGCCGAGCAACACAGGCTCCACCGCAACCTTGCGGATGAGTTTGATCTGGTCGGCGATCGACACGTCCACATGACACCCAGCGCCAACATCGTCGTGGCCATCCATCAGCTGAAAGACGCCAACATACCGATGACCCCCCAGTTGGAAGAGGCGTTCATGGCAGCCAAAGCACAAGTCATGCTCTTGCGTGATCAGGCGGCCCCAAGTGCATCTGCTCGTAGCTGGCGATCGCGCAGCGCCCGCCGTAACCGGGGAGAAAACTCAAGAGAGGCCTGAGGTGAAAACGGCAACAACAACGATCGTGAAAGCCGTAGCAACCCTCAGAATCGAGAGTTCCATCGACGCGTGGGGAACGATGGCGGCAACAGAAACGTTAATCATGGTGGTCAAAACTGAGACCAAGAAATGGAGCAAGACTATGACCGCGATCTTCGTGACATCATCAACGACCGCTATCGAGCTCGGATGGATGTATCAGGCCCCAAGCCGTTCTGGGCCAACCTACGCATAGTCGTTTGGACTAGGAACTTCAGGATCGGCGAGATCAAAATCTATGACGGCAAGGCTGACCCCGAACAGTGGATCATGCTGTACGAGGTGGCTGTCCGAGCTGCCGAAGGTGACAAGTACATCATGGCAAATTACCTGCCTATCGTCTTTGACAACTCGCCAAATCAATGGCTGCTAAGACAACGTGAGGGCTCCATACACAGCTGGCCACAGCTCCGGCATATGTTCATCGAAAATTTTAAACCCACATGCCACCAGCCGGGTACAAAGTACGATCTGGCAGTGATGACGAGTTTGAGCAGCAGGGATATGAGCAGCAGCAGGACTTTCAGTAGCCTAGTGCATTTGATCCTACCTATATTGCTGGCCTTCCTGCTGGTTACACTTTGGATGACACCGACATCAGCTTTGCCTATGATGACTTCTTCTGTCTTGCTGATGACGTTACTAGGGCTTCTACCTCCACTCATGCTGCAGTGCCTGCTCCTCCATGAGGGGGAATGTTAGGTTTTATCATGATGTAATAGGGGTAGTTAAAATTTTGCTATTTAGTAACTCTCTCTCATGTGGTGAATCATAAGGTAAACTTGAACTATGTGTGTGTGATGAATGTTTGTAGGCTAAACCTTTATGCTTAATGCCTATCTTATCTTGTTTAGCTTATTTGTGTTGATGCTTATGGTGATTGTTGTTTTTGAATGGTTATGTTGAGTTTAAGTCCTTTTCTTTCTTGCATAACCATTCAAGTTCTTTTGATTTATTCTTGTGATATATATCTGTCATACGCATCACGTTTTTATTGCTTCACACACACCTAGGCACTCCACGGATTGCAAAATTTAGGGGAGCTTGTTCTTAATGTATGCAATCTTGATTTCAATCAAGATTTGAAATTCCAAATCCTATGCATACATTAAGGGGGAGATCAACTTGAATTTTGGAATTCAAAAGCTTCAATTCTTCCTATCTATTGTAAGCCTAAGTTGGTTGTCATCAATTACCAAAAAGGCGGAGTTTGTAAGTGCATTCACCCCGATGTGGGTTTTGAATAATTAATGACAATCAAACTAGGGACTAACATGTTTATCAAGTGAAATCTGGGTGTTAGCCCTTTGATGGAATTGAACGATGACATATGGTGAATTGTAGCACCCTAAATTTTGAAGGACAAAAGACGCTTCGACTCAAAGGAATCAACCTTTTTATATTTTGTTTTGAGTCATAGAAAACGCCGCACTATCAAGAGGGACACAAATTTAGCTGGTAATATGGGATGAAAAGTGCTCTTGTCGACAAAACTTAGTACGCTTGAGAGAGACACACAGATCATTCACTGGCACTTAGCTTTTTCCTCTCACCCAGTGAGGACCGGAAGTTCCGGCTATTATAGCCAGAAGTTTTAGCTATATTAAAAATTGCCGTCGAGCGCGCGCAATTGGTTTTCTGCCTCTGGCTGGAAGTTTCGGCCTGACCACCGGAAGTTCCAGTGGTACTGTTTGCGCAAGCGTGCGCATGCGAGAAACTACCTTCGGCCTCCGGGCGGAAGTTCTGGCTCTCACCGAAAGTTCCAGTGTCCTGACCAGAAGTTTCGGTAGCACTGTTCGCGTGAGTGTGCACGTGCCAGAAACTACCTCCGGTCTCCAGCCGGAAGTTCTGGCCACCATCGGAAGTTCCGGTGGCCTAACCGGAAGTTCCGGTAGTCCTGTGGCAGCCGCCTCAAGCCCAACGGTCAGATCCTACTTGACCGGAAGTTCCGGTGGCTTCCACCAGAACTTCCAGTGGCTCATCTGAGCCCGAATATATAACTTTCTCACCTCATTTCTAAACATTGACTGAACCTTTGTGCATTGATTCTGAGCTCTCTCAACTCTCTCTCAACGGTGACTCGCCCACTCTCTCTCCCCTTTGCCTCTAAGCTTCGATCTTTGATTGTTTGAGCTAGGGACGTGAGATTTGAGAGCGGGAGCATCGATCTTCGACTTGAGCACTTGGATTCCCGTCTTGCCGGCTTGGTTTTTGTTTGTTACTCTTGGGTTCTTGGAACCCTAGCTGGCTAGGCGTTCTTCATGGTTGCCCGTGTTGATTCATTTGTGAGGGCACCCCGAAGTGTTTGTATCACCCTTTGATCCTTAGTGGAAATCTCGAGCTAGCCTTCGTGGTTGCTTGAGGGGAGACCTTAGTGGTCGGACCTTCGTGGTCGCCTCAACAATGGGGACGTAGGAACTCCTTCGTGGGGCTTGCCGAACCTCGGGATAAATAGCTTGTCTTCTTGTGGCGGTAGCATCGACTACCCTCTTGTTCTTATGTTCTGTTGTTCTTCCTCTCCACCCCCATCACTTCTTAGGTGGAAGGTCCCGATCTACGATTTGGTGCGGTGCTAAGGCTTGAGGAGTTCAACATCATCTCCAATAACCTATAGGAGGGTGTGGTAACACTTTGATCTGGAATCCCAACTCGATTTACTCTGATTTCGTAGCTCATTTAGGGCACCAGAAGTTCTGGTAGGTCTGCACCGGAAGTTCTGGTCACCTGACCGGAACTTCCACTCCAGACCCCCGGAACTTCCAGTAGGTCATTTAACTTTCGCATTTCGAGTTTGTGAATTTCAGGTTTATCGAAAAGGACTATTCACCCCCTCTAGGCCAATTAGGTCCTTTCAGTAGACCTTGAACTGCTGCCCCATGGCTGTGTTTTCTTCGTTTAAGAGCTTGTTCTCGTCCAATATGGGATTGAATTTCTGTATGCAGTGACGGCGCTCCTCTGAGATATTCTCAATCCCCTGCGTAACCATAAGTAGTTAGCATGAGCACTGCATCTAGGCACAAGTATACAGATTATATTATCAACTTACTTTGATCCTGGCCCTGAGCTCTGTCAGGACGTGCTCAATTCCTTGAGACGCGGCGTCACCTGGATTGTTCTCGAACAATACCCGTTCCACGTCCTATCCCTGGCGTGCCATATAGCTCCGTGCACCAGGGACATGACCAGAGCCGGTGGCATGGCCCAAGATTTCCTCTTGTTCCTCCTCCCGAGCTGCCGCTGGCTGTGGCCGACCAGTACCCCGGACACCAGCAGCCGGGCCAAGAGCGAACGCCATCGACTCGGCCTCGGGGAGGCCCGTGGGCGCTCCGCTCGCTAGCCTCTCCTATGTTTCTGTGGCTGTTGTGTCCGCTGGTTGACACCCTCGGCGGTGCGGGTTCCGTCCTCTTCATGGTCGGTGGCTCCTCTGCCACCATGAGCATCACCTCCCACCGGGGCGGATCCTAGGTCTTCACCGTGGGCCACCGGATTTGGCTCTATGATGTCATCCACCAGCTCCTCGGTGGTGGCCTCCCTGCATACATACAATCTGTATCAACATGCAACCACATCGACGCACCAAAATTCACCATAGTGTCTTCTTATACTTATAGTTTAGACTGCCTAAAGGAGGCAAAGAACCAGCTTGGTGGCCCACCATCTTCCACCGCGTCAGCTATCGTCGGCCTCTGGGACTCCGTCCTCTATAATCCCGGCGTTGCGGTGGCCTCCCTCGCCAAACTCGAAGCTGGCATCACCATAAGACTTGGCGCCCGGGTCACCGTCCTCAACGCCTGCGGCGGTTGAACAGGCGACGGATCTGTTCGCTCGACCCGCTGGCGTGGTGAGCCCCTCGGCACTGACTGCTGTAGCGGCGGTGTGCTCGGCAACGCCTGCTGTGGAGGTGGCATTCCCGACGATGCTTGCCGCGGCGGTGGCTTGCTCGGTGACGACCGGACTGTCGACGTCCGCACCGGTGTGTTCTCCAAGGGTGGCGCCTGCCTTAGAGGTGTCGCCATCAGTGGCGGTGGCACCTGCGCCTGCTCCCGTCCACCACTTGCCGTCGGCGTCCGCATAGGCGTTGGAGACCGAGTGGGCGGCAATTGTGACGACCCTCATCCACCCGAATCTTCTTCAGCTGACTCAACAGGACCCTGTCCTCAGGGTCGCCGTCGGAGTCCGAGGACGACATAACAATCTGTCCCCATCCTCGATTCTGACCAGCAACCTAGCCGGCCTCCAGCTGCAGCTTGCCGCCGGTCAACATGACTGAAGGCTTCGCCTTTGGCACGTCGGACACCGGCCGCTTGCCCGCAGCCTGTCGCTGCACCCTTTCCCTGCACTAGGTTGTTCGACCTCCGCTCGGCGTCGTCCGCCTCCATCCCGTCCACACCCCGGTCAAACTCGGTTCGCGGCAACCTCAGCTCTTCTCCAACAGGGCGTCCTTCTCGGGGGACCCTGGACACGTACATCATGCGGTCCTGGCCATCGAGTTGATAGATCAACAAATTATCAATGAGCATACCAACACAGTGATAATTAACAAAAAAACAAAAGCAGCTGTGCACACTCACCCTCAGCGGCGGTGTACGCCAGTCGAACGGCTTTGGCGTGTCCTTCAGCACACGGTAGTCGTCGGTCTTCTCGAACATCTGCACCAACCTCGCCTGGACTTGCGCTTCGGTGACGTGCACTGTGGTCTCTTGGGTTGGACCCTCCACCCCTCTAAATTCCCACAAGTAGTTCATCCACTCCTTCAACGGCTGAACCCCGCGGCTGACGAACACCACGGCTATAGTGTAGCCATTCACGCCCTTCAAATTGATCAGCTTGATGATCTCCTCCACCTGCACCATCTCTTCGCTGCTCGGCTTGTCCGACCAGCGGTGATTCCACTCTGGGACCTGGGTGACGTCGCATGGCATCCTCCTGCCCTCCATGTTCTGGTTCATATAGAACCACTTCTTGAACTAATTTTTCACATTGGAGATGTGCGTGATGGTTAGCCAGTGCGCCTGCATCCCATCCTGAAGCACAATGTAGCAACGATCCGCTACCTGGGAACCTCCCAACCCTTCCCCCTTCTTCTTCAATTGATAAAAGTGGCGAAAGGGATTGAAATGAGGGGGCATGGCAAGATAACATTCACGATATGCAACGAAGATTGCAACTGTCATGATGGAGTTGGGGTGGAGGTTGCAGATGAAAATCCCACAAAAAATGCACAGATCCACCAACAGATTGTGCACAGGAATCCCCAATCCTCGAATAAAAAAATCTTCAAACATGACGATTTCGTCGTCGTGGGGCCTGGGATACACTTCACCTTCCGGGGGCGCGCGCCATACGTCGAGCTCCGCCTTCGGCAGCATCCCGCCGTCCTCAAGAGCCTTCAACGACGCCACCGTCGTTTGCGACGGTGTCCAGTGCTCTCTCATCACCCGGTCGTAATCCCACCGCTTCCCCTCCCGCTTCGCCTTCTCCCTCTTCTCTACCGACGTCAACTTCTTCTTCCCTGCCATTGCTGCACTGATTGCTCGCTGGCCTCCGCGCGAGTGGCCCTGATGGCTATGTGCACGGCGCAGTGGCGAATGGCTACCAAACCCTAGCTTTGAGCTCTGGTGGCGGCGAAAATGGTCGGAATGCGCGTGGGTGGTTTTGAAGAGTGAGGGAGTTGAACCCGCGATGACGGCGGCTCCTCCCTTATATATCTACCGAGTTGACCCTTTGACTTCTAGGGTTTTTTACCACAGTTAGCCGCGCCCTTCTTCACCGGGCTCCAGCTTGGGCCATACATACTTTTGGGCCGTGGTAATATTTTTTTCACCTTTATTATCTTTATTCCCTTTTCCTCGGACTAGGCCCGGTTATTTAACTAATTAACGACCCTAAGTCAACCAGATCTCACTGGGACTGGTCCCACCACATGGAAGGGTTATTTTGACAGTTGCTAATCTCGAACCTCAGCCAACCTGACACGTGGCATCCACGGCCAGATAGAGTTGTAAACCTGTCATGATTTATATTCCCTGAGTCATAATTTGGCTACAGTCGATCAGCTGAGCTGGGGACTGACCCGTGACGAAGTCATGAATTCACACTGCAGCATAGCTCCAGTTAAGATTATGACCAGTACCTAGGTTGTTCAAGCCGAGCTTGACACTTAGGCGGTAGATGAGCTACCTGTATGCTTTTGATATACGAACATTAATCCCATGCCGACAAGCAGTCGACCAGCTGAGCTGGGGACTGGCCTAGCGGCTGAGCCGTTGAAGGCCAACAATGGCTGAGCTATTATTCTGGCACCTTTAATCAAGCTATAGTCCTACAGCCAAGCTGAGGACTGGGTTCACAGCTGAGATGTTCCAACCCCTCACGACTAAGTCGTGACATAGCAATATTAAAGCCCACACAGTCGTCCAGCTAAGCTGGGGACTTGCCAATGCAACTAATCTCTTGGCAAACAAATAGCTGAGCTATTTGTTGGGTATATTTTTGTCGAGCCATGGTCTCACAGTCACGATGGGGACTGGGTTACACAGCTGAGCTGTCACTGACTTATCATGTCTAAGTCATGGCGTGGTTATTTCTTTTTGCCGACCAGTGAATTTTGCTCCTAAACTGATCGGCCATTACATCTTAGGTCGGATACTGTCTCGCATAGTATGGCTACCAAAGTCTGGTTTGCTGTTCTATTCTTTGGGACCCCGACACAACGTGTCACACCTTGTCTCGACTCGGGGACTACGTGGGCCCACATCACCCGAGAAGGTATTTGTGGGCTCGTACTTTTCATTTAGAGCTTGCTATAACATGTCCCATCTTCTAACAACCTCGGGGACTATGTGGGCCCACGTCACTTAGCATGACTCGGCTATTGAGATTTCTTGATTTGATATGCTCTTTAACATTTTTTCTGGCTACATCTACTAGTCAGATATGGTTTCTACACCAATGATGCTGAGCATCAAAGGCTACAGTGGGCCCACGTCACCAGACACGGGTCGCTTTTTTCTTTTTTCTGGAGCATCATAAATCCTTCAAGACAACTCTGTCTCGACAAACACAGTGGTCGGCATTCGGTAAAACCGGTTGGAAGCGCGAAAGAAGCCCCCGAACTGGCCGGACACCTGGTCGGAAGTCATCTTTCAATTGGTTACTCCATGCTTCACTGGTCGAAATGCGTCAAGACGGTGTTTTTCCTCAAGATTCATGATGCTCGGAGACTAGTTGTGGGGGTATAGACCCGTATACCCCTACGGCCTACCTTGGGCCTGGTCGGACAAAGTGGACCAGCCCACAAGATCAAGACCGATCGGGCCTCTAGACCTGATCGGAGTCCTAGGCGGACAGAATCAAGCAACTTGACGATCAAGGAAACTTAGTCGGTTAAAAAACTATCGTATCCTTAGTGGATACGTATCTTTGTAACCGACAGATTTAGATCTTAGGATCTGTAATCTTGTCCCCGGCTACATAAGGCGGGCGGGGACCCCTCAAAAAACACAACTCAATCCATACGTAGAGCCGGACTAGGGTATTACGCATCCTTGCGGCCCGAACCTCGGGTAAACCTTGGTGTCTTTGCCCTCGTTCGACGTCTAGCTCGTAGTCTCGCACGCCTCCACTTTGCTCATCTACTATCTTGGGTATACCCTTGGTAGACTTCCGCCGATATTTCGTCGACAACATGGTACTCACAACTTTACTCTATGTCCTGACATGAAAAAAAGTTTATTATTCACTGTGTGCTTTACATTATTTGTAACTTCCTATGTCATCTTCATGCTTCCTAGCCCGTGCATTGCGCGGGATTCCTACTAGTTACCGAATTACTGAGACATTGAGCCAAGATCTTTATATTTTTCAGGGCTGGTGGTTTGAGTAACAATGACGAAGAACAGACTACATGTATAGTGTAAAAACGCACACATCATTTTAGACTGACTCCAACAAAGAACCCAAACCCAAAAAATACGTCCTCCATAGTGCTTTCGCTATCCAAAACAGCCTCCAACAGCCAACCGATGTACAGCATCTATTTTCGCTACCGTCCCAAGCGAGACTCAAAAATGGCAACCTCTCTCTCCTCAACCCATTCTTTGCGACGCGACGGCATCGGGCCCCGCCTTGGCCGCGCCTTCTGTGACGACGGCGGTGCGGAGGTAGGAGATGAGGGTGGCGCCTCGCCCGTACAGATCGCCCTCGCCCACCTTCCCGACCGGCGACGGCGACGGCGATGACGGCGGTTCCTGCATCGACGGCGGCGGCGGAGGGCGGAGATGAGGGCAGTTGCTTGGGCTACGGGGTAGTCCTGCGTCGCCCGCCTCCTCCAGCTCCGGGGAAGAAGCCATGGTCGCGACGGCGAGGCACCGCGCCACCGGGCCCTTCGTCCTCGCGCGCGGCCATCTCCGCCCATCTCGGCCGCGGCGGCGAGGCACCGCCCGCGGCCACGGCCATCTCCGACGCTGCCACCGGAGCCTCACCCACCGGGAGACGCCGCCGTGCGCGAGCTCCCGGAGGAGCGCCGCCCGCCGGCACGAGCTCGGGGAGCCGCCGCCGCGCGCGAGCTCGGGGGAGACGCCGCCGCGCGCAACCTCGGAGGAGCCGCCACCGGGCGCGAACTCGGGGAGCCGCCGCCGCGTGCGAGCTCGGGGGAGCCACCGCACGAGCAAGCAGCCACCGCCGCCGGATCCGCGCGGTGGAGGCAGCTTCGCGCGGGATTGGAGGCAGCTTCGCGCGGGATTGAAGGATATGGGTGGTTGGGTGATTGGGTGCGTTGTTGGAGATTGAAGGATATGGGGGAGTTATCTTTACACTGTAGAACGCCGATATCGGGCATGGGTGCCGGGTCTCTGTTGGAGACAGGCTTAGCTGACATATACCGCTGGGTATGGCATTGCATTGCTAATTAGCTGTGTCGTTAGTAGAATGGAAGTTTGTTTCCATCTTGTAAAAAAAAATTGCCTTCAAAAAAAAAAGTGCCATCATGTATTCCTGTCCAATTCGAGTGGCGCGGCATGCTAGCGACTCCCTGGTCCCTCCCCTCTCCTAGGCCTTGTTTACTTGCATGCGAAAAGTTGAAAACTTTTCAATCATCACATCCCTATTACATTGAATTTTAGACACATGCATGGAGTATTAAATATATAAAAAATAATTAATTATACAAATTAGTTGTAAATCATGAGATAAATTTTTTAAGTCTAGTTAATCTATAATTAAATAACAATTCAAATATAAACAAAATTACTACGGTACTTTTTAATTTCACTTTTCGCCGACTAAACAAGCCCTGCTGTTCTAGTACTAGTCACAGCCTAGCCTCAGCTCACCGCCTCTCAGCCCGAGCGGCCCGCCGCCAGCCCGCCACTCGCGCGCACCAACCGCTCAGGCGAAGCACCATGCCGCCGCCGTCTGCCTCCGACGCCGACGCCGACATCGACCCGCGCAGCGGCTACTGCGCGTCCACCAAGACGTTCCACAGCCTGCGCGCGCCGGAGACACCACTACCGCCGCCAGACATCCCGCTCTCGTTCCCGGCGTACGCCCTATCCTTCCTCCCGTCCCCACTCCCCGCGGCCGGGCCCCCGTCCCGCCCGGCGGTCGTCGACGCGGGCACGGGCGAGTCCGTCCCGCTCGGCGCCTTCCTCTCCCGGATCCGCGCGCTCGCCGCCGCGCTCCGCGCCCGCGTCGGCGTCTCCCCCGGCGACGTCGCATTCGTGCTCGCCCCCGCGGGCGTCCACGTCCCGGTGCTCTACTACGCGCTCATGGCCGTCGGCGCCGTCGTGTCCCCGCCAACCCGTCCCTCACCGCCGCCGAGGTCGCCCGCCTGCTCGCGCTCTCCAGCCCGTCCGTCGCGTTCGCCGTCGCGGCCACCAGGGACAAGCTCCCTCCCGCCGGGCTCCGCACCGTGATGCTCGACTCCCCGACGTTCCTCTCCTTCCTGCAGCCCGACGAGGACAGCGCGGCGTCGGCAGCGGCGGTGGTTCCGGTCCGGCAGTCGGACCCGGCGGCGGTGCTGTACTCGTCGGGCACCACGGGGACTGCCAAGGCGGTCGTGCTCACGCACCGGAACCTCATGGCCTCCAACGCCACGCGGGCGCCGGCGGGCGGGGACACGCTCTTGCTCGCCGTGCCGCTCTTCCACGTCTATGGCTTCACCTTCTGCCTCCGGGCGGCGTCGCCGGCGCACACGCTGGTGCTGCACACGGCCAGGGGACGGTTCGACGCCGCCGCGGCGCTGGCCGCGATGGGGAGGCTCGGCGTCACGCGCCTCGCGCTGGCGCCGCCGGCGCTGCTGGCCATCGTGCGCGCCGCCGACGAGGCGGACGCGGGCGCCCGCGTTGTCACGCTCAAGACGGTCAACTGCGGCGGCGCGCCCGTCGCGGCTGACCTCGTTGCGCGCTTCTCGCACAAGTTCCCCGGCGTAAGCCTTGCGCTGGTTGGTTGGTTTCACTGCTGCAAGTTCATGTGTTTTGATTCTCAGTTCAGAGATTTATTACCATAGCTACTACGTAGTTCATACAAATTGCAATTGTTTGTTCATCATACCATAGAGTGCAATCTTGATGCGTAATTAGTCAGTTAGGATTATACTAATTGTTACTTGTTTCCAAGTGCAGTTGGGTACTTGTGTTCATCGTAGCATAGAGTGCAATCTGATGTTCAATTGATCAGTTTGAATTGTCTGTGAATTACTGCACTAATTTTTCTATGCATATTTCCAATTGGCAAAAGGGGTATGGTCTTACAGAGACTACATCAGGTTTCTGCCGTGCTTTTGGGGAGGAAGAAAGCGCGCGAATTGGATCGGTGGGGCGTCTTTCATGGGGCGCTCAAGTGAAGATTGTTCATCCAGAAACAAGGGTTGCCCTGCCTCCTGGTGTGGCAGGGGAGCTTTGGGTACGAGGCCCTTTTGTAATGAAAGGTAAGGTCCATATCACCATGCAGTTAGTTTAGTAGTTAAATAAACAATATGCTATAATCCACTTCGCTCATATAAAATCATAACGTTGCTTTAGGATGACCTTGTCCTGCTCATAGATAGTCTTACTAATCCAAGGGGTATTGTATATTCAGATTCAGATATGCACACACCTGTGTCGTTTTCATGGAACTTTGGTATGGCCGGACGGATTAGTAATGTTCTGCAGTATTTTTATAACAATCTGACTAGAGTTTCTGCTTTTAGAGTGTCTAGATTTGCTTGTTCAGCCACTAAAGAAAATAAGCTACTAACCTTGCACCTGTTTACAGAATTTGTTAATAAACTTCACAAAAAAAGAGAGTTATGTTGGCATTCCTATGTGCCTATGTGGTCCCTATCCCTTCGTGTGGAGAATATGCTGTCAGTTAATTTGAGGAGCTATCTGATTCAGTATCAATGTCAAATGTGATGCCTGTTCTTGCTCAATTATTTCGCCATCACCCTGACATTAGACTGAAAGCAAAGTAACACATTTTTGCATTTGGACGCTAGCGTAGGTTACCTTGGCGAGAAGGATTCTACATCTGAGATCCTGGACAGTGAAGGATGGTTAAGGACAGGAGATCTTTGTTATATTGACCAAGACGGATTTGTTTACGTCATGGACCGGCTGAAAGAGATAATTAAGTACAAAGGCTACCAGGTATCTAGTGTTAGAATTTTCTAATCAGCATTTGCATGACAGCACTCCATCAGAGCATCTGATCTGTTACAGTCTTGCAGTGTCAGCTTTGCCTTTTCTCCTTAAATCTTGATGGCATAGTATATGTTTCATTCAGGTGGCTCCTGCAGAACTTGAAAACCTGCTTCAGACACACCCAGATATTGAGGAAGCCGCTGTTGTCCCGTAAGTAACTAAACATACAAACACCCAGAAAACATGAGAAATGCTTTGCGAGACACTAATGAAATATTTCCTTAAAATAGAAAAGGCACTAATGGAATGTTCATGCTAACTAATCTTCATAATACAGATATCCTGATGACGAGGCTGGAGAGTTGCCTGTAGCGTTTGTTGTCAGACGCCCAGGAAGTCACCTGCACGATTCACACATCAAAGAATTCGTGGCCAAACAGGTTTGGCCACTGGCTCAACACAACAATTTGCTGCCACTTTTTTTTTTTTCCTAAGAGAGAAGAGGGTGCTTCGTTGAGTTGCTTCAGCTATAAGCTTGGGCCTGAAACCTTTATAACTCTTCGTCATGCAGGTTGTGCACTACAAGCGGATCCACCATGTCTTTCTTGTAGATTCGATACCGAAAAATGCGGCAGGTAAGATTCTACGCAAGAATTTGGCCAAGCTAGCATTGCAGCGCATCAGCTCCAAGCTATAGTATGTAGTTGTATGTGGTGTCATTGTTTTGTTGGATAAGTAGGTAGATCAGTTGCAACGTGATGTCAGTCAGTGTGTCACGCCCTCACCATAACTGTATAAATGTAGCAGATATCACACTTGTAAAGTTGTAATCAGTTTCAGTCATTGAGAGTGAATTTTCAGCTGATTGATAAGTAGGATGATTTTGGTTGTTTCAATGGTGTTATGTGAGATTGAATTTGAATTATATTTATATACGTACATTGTTAGGAAGGGCATCCCCGTTGTTTAAATACATGTATGGAGATTGATATTATATAATCAGCTACTCTGTGATGAATTTGTACGCTGGAGTATTATTCATGCCCACTGCAAACGATATACAATTTCGATCTTGTGGGAGCAGGCGAGCAGCAGCATCCACCTATACTAAGACACTTGACCAGACATTGATCATGCATGATTCGAATATTTTGAGATGACGTGAGTGCTATTTCCAGAACGGAGTTCAGCCTATTTCGTCCGTGGAGCGCTGTTCAAAAAACGCATTTATAGAGAACTCTTCCACTCTATCCAAGGATACGCCCCAGGTATATAAGCATAATCAGAAGGAAAATTTAGTACCCTGGTAGCTAAACCCGCTGCTTTTTTGACACTGGCTAGCAAGCACGGCATGCCCATATTGGGCACTTGCAGCTCATGAATAAAAATAACAAGGCTCCAACTTCCATGAACAAAATACAAAACATACTGGATCTCAACATTTGTCTTTAAGATCTGCTAGCATTTTGACGATCTCATACAGTACAGTTCAATGGTTCATAAGAAGAAACACATAATGCATCAAAAAGTGCCTAAGGTGACAGCTTGGTGTGCTAATCTTAAGGTGCACATAACACCTTAATATAGTTCTCATATCGGTAAAATTTCATGCATACTGCTGGCCTAGAGAAACTTTGAAATGTCTGGTATAGCTCCTTGGCCTTGACTTCAGAGATTGAATCATGGAAATTTACTGACATCTCTTTAATCATTGTCCCCCAATCAAAAAGTCGTTTCACAAAAGCAACTTCATGTTCAGTTCCTCTCCATTCATTGATTTCTACTCCTTCAAGGTGATTCAACAAGAGTGGCTCTGTTTCCCACTCTATTAGCTCAAGGCATTTGCAATCGGATGTGCATACATTTTGGTCCTGACACCAGGAAGTATCAACTTAATAAAATTAATTAATGATTGAATGACAAAAATGAGAGTAAATTGTCAGATTCCTGAACACTTTCAAGTTGCGCCAATGTCTTGATATCAACAACTTAAAAAATAATTCAGCCTAGTAACTAGTTGCAGCAAGCCAACAATATAATTTTCTGCTAAGACAAAAGGTAGCACATAAGAGCATAATTTATGTTATAAAATCACATAGAATTCCATGTAATAACAGAAATATGATATTATTAACTACCCAAAATTAAGGAGACTTTGAATTAATCTTAGTTTATAGGCTCTATATGGACCTATATAACCTTTACATTTTAAAAAAAAAAAAAATACTTAGACTATACCAAGGTTAATCTTCTTTAGTGTCATCCAGCGAGTAACCAGAAGTCCAGAACTGTATATTTCAAACAGGCTAACAATAACTAGAAAGAGAGGAACTATTTACAGCCCAAATAGTATACCAATAGTTAAATCTACATACAGAGAAAAGTGCCATCATTGGGATATGAAATAAATGATACATCTGACCAAAAAAACACAAATGGAGGTTTCTACCCATTACTCCAGTAAGAAAATAAGTTGTGTTTATACCTAGGGACAACTGAATACAAGCAACATGTTTTTTTCATAAAAACAGCATGCTTCGATCTACCTTGAAAAATAGTTTCATAATGCTTTAAATTATTTTAGCTTTCGACCTTGAAAAGAAATTAATTGTAAAAGATGCCATTTAGGAACCAAAACATCTTTTTTTCATGTGTCTGGAGAGTATTAGGTAAACAACAAATAGATTTACCTCTGATTTAAGAGCAAATAACCGCAGCATCAACCTTCTTATACCAGTACAAAGTCTGAGAACATGGAATGCGCTGGCCCCAAAGGCATGTCCATTAGCTATTACCGTCAGGCGCAAAAATGTAATGTCTGGGAGCACTGCCATGTCTTCCATCAAGTAGTCCGTGTTCTCTATACCCTGTGTGTTTTTTAGGAAGTAAAACAAAGGGGGTCATATGTGACAGTTAGAAGGGGAATAAAACAACAAGTTGTTTTCAGTGATTGTTGCTAGCTAACCATTGTCGTGAACACGCACGAAACTGTCACTATAAGCTAACAAGTTCATTATGGGTTTCTTACATAAAGCAAGGCCATTGTGAGCTGCTTAAAAGACTAGACTACTTGTTCTCTAGAAAATAATTTCGCTCTCATGTATCTTAAAGGTACAGTATAATGGAAGATAGTAATTAATCAGTGTGCTCAGCAATGTTGGAGGGACCTGAGGTCCTAAGCAAACCTAAACATGTGATGACTTCTACAATGGTGGTTTCCTGATATCACTATCATCGAGACACTTTAACAAAAAGTCAAAATAGTAGAATGAAACATTCTTTTAAATAAGCCATTTGGTTCAATACACAAGTCAACTTATTTTGTCCTAAACAAAGACTCTTAAGTAATATGCCTGAAGTACATTATTTAGTTCTTTTTATATGTCTGTTCACGCGTTAGGAGTTAGGCTTTTATTTACAAAAAAAAGGGCATGGAGAAAACTTTAATTCTGTGGTAGCAGAGGACCGTTCTTAGTCAGCATCACAGCATGTCACATAGAAACCATGGATTTGATACACTATCATGGTATATAACTAGGATGGCATAGTTCCAGATAATAGAAGTAAAAACTCACCTTCAAATACATCAGCCCTAGAAAAAGACTTTTGATGCCCTCAAAGCTCTGCAGGAGACTCAAACTAGATTGATTCAGTGCGGAACCATCCACTCCATAAACAAGATAATCCTCAACGCCCAAACATTGAAGATGTGCCATCTTGTCAAAGTGGACAGAGCTCGGGTCATATTCATCAACCCACTCAAGTCTCGACAGCAGAGGGGCCGAAATGTTGGCGACCCGTAGACTCTTGCATAAACAATATACCACAGTTAACTCCTTGAGCGTCGGCGCCACAATGGTGAGCTGAGACAAGGTGTCCAAGCACATGAGCTTGATACACAGCATGGACTCCGAATGTATGGCGAGATCCCTTAGCCCACGGGCGTCGTCGACGATGAGCCTCTGCAAGCACGGGCACCGGGGCGAGGACACGGCGTCGCCTAGCTCGCCTGGGCCGCGGAACCAGACGCGGCTCAGGCGGAGCCTGGTGAGGCAAGCGAAGATACCCGTGAGAGGCACCGCGAGGCCCTGAAAACCCAGGAAGAAGGAGATCTTGGTGGCCTTCTCAAAGCAAGGGAACTCAAAAGCGCCTCTTTTCGTGGCCTCTTCCACCGGAGACGCGTCGCGCGGCGGCGGAGTGTAGGTTTTAAGGGTGAGGTGGCCGGAGATGCGTCGCGCGGCGGCGGGGAGCCAGACTGCTAGAGACTCGGGGGTGGCGCCGTCGGCCCCGACGAGGAGGTCGCGGAGGAGCACGTTGTGGTGGTGGAGCGCGTCGCGCAGCCGGTAGGGATCCGGGGGCGAAGGGAAGCTGAGCACCGGGAGGAGAGCCCAGACGCGGCGCCAGCGGTGGGAGAGAACGCTGGTCTGCGCGGCGGCGCGGGTGGTGAGCTTGAGGAGGATGAGCACGAGGACGTCGTCGGGGAGCGCGCTGAGCAGGTCCGGGCCTGCGGCAGCGGCGGCGGCGGCGGCATTGGAGGAGGAGATCCGCTGGCGTTTGGCGGCGCTCTCGCGGCTGCTGCCCAGCCCCATCCAAGATTTGGGGATTTAGGTCAGGGATGCTTGCATTTCGCGGTGGAATTTGGAGATTGCGTCGCGCGGGAGGGAGCGGCGGCCGGCGTGGGTGCGTCTCGCCGAGGACGCGGGCGCGCGGCGGCGCGGGCTCGGGCGCCGGGGCGGCGGCGGGAGCGCGAGGCGGACGGCCGCCGGGCCACGGGCGCCGCCGCCGCCACCAAGGGCGAGCGCGGGCCCGAGCTTCCCGCCGGGAGCCTTGAGCCTGGCCGCGCGGGAGGGAGCGTGGCGCCGGGGAGCGGGGAGCCTGGAGCAGGAGCGAGGAAGAAGAAATGGAGGTGCTTGGCCTGGTCGCTTCGGAGAGCTGTCCCGAGGAAGAAGAGATGGATGCTGTGGCCTGTGGGGAAGAAAGAGGACATTTTTTTTTTTTTGCTGTAGTCGACTGGGCCTGGAATATAACCTTATCGGCCCAACAGGGTCATGCACGGCCTAGTGCAAGTTTCTGACCCATCTATCAATCACGCATACAGTCAACGCGCTTGAGAGAGCGTCGGCGGTCAAACACAACTGCATTTGTACCATCCTAAAGAGAAATCTTTAGGTCGATATTACATAAAGAAACAACCGAGTTGACACTATGGCGCGACCTAGGAGGTGGCCTTGTGCCTATGGCGCGACCTAGGAGGTGGCCTTGTGCCTATGGCTGAGCAGCCAGGAGGATCGCGTCCAGTGCCTCGGCCTCTTCCGCAGTCGTGTCACTGCCGAGAAGCTTTTTATACTTCTCGATCCCTGACGCGGAAGGAGCCCATAGCTGCCTCGCCGACCGCTTGCTCCACTTTGGTAGTCTAGGCTTAACGGAGGCTGGTTTGGAGGCTCATGAATAAGAGGAGAGTTCCTCTTGCCGTCACTTCGCCGAGGGAGTAGTCGAGGTGACATTAAAAGGTGTCTTCACCGACCTCACTAGAGGGGGGGGGGGGCGGTCCCTAGCGGCTCTTGGCTGGGTGGGTCAGCCGCTGTCGGTGGGCCCGTCGGCCATTGGATGAGGCACAACGTTGTCATCGTCCTCAAAAAGAATGAATTCCACTTCAGATTTTGAACTCCACCCCAATGTTGTCATCATCCGCCAAAGAGTAAAGGTCTTTAGGTCGATCATTCGACATTGTTTTAGCATATTATCCACCATGTTCCTCTGTGATTACACTATTATTTCAACTTCTTAATCCGTTTCATGAAGCGTTTTCTGTTGTTTATTCAAGTGTTATCCCTGCAGCAGCTTTGACTAGCTACTGCTTACTGTATTGACCACGCGAGGATCTAAGTTGTGTCGTTTCCTAGGGTTCGTCGCGTTGGAACAAGGGGGCATTGTTGCCATGCATATCACTATGTCGCTATAGCTAGTGTCCATCGAAACACATTTTTTCTATAAAAAAAGAACTTCTATGTCTAGTATTATCTCTAACTTCCATAACCCCCTCCATCCTAAAAAGAACACTATGCCAGAAAACGCTATCTGTGATGCGTGTAGAGGGTCATCCGTGACACGTAAAAAACGCGTCACCCTTTTTGCGTCAGAGATAAGGGCTTATCTGTGACGCGTAAAACCGCGTCACCAATAACCCTCTATCGGTGACGCGTGTATCCAACACGCGTCACTAATAACCCTCTATTGGTGACGCGTCCAGCCAATACGCGTCACAAATAAGCCTCTATCGCTGACGTGTCTAGTCAATACGCGTCACATATAACCCTCTGTTGGTGACGTGTCTAGCCAATACGCGTCACCGATAACTATATCGAAAAACAAAAAAAAAATACGATAACCTATATATATCTACAATGGTCTATATATATATATATATATATATATAAACACACATCGACATGTTCCACCATTTCAACAATCAATTCTTTACAAACTTTTTAGATACAAGTTATACAACAAAATTGGTTAATAGTCGTGAGCCATTGTTTACAAAACACAAAGATACCCAGGCTACAACAATACACATGCAAAATTTGTATCATACAAGTAGAGTCCTGCACTCCTACTGCTGCCCACCTCAGCCTCCATCACTATAATGCGATGACAAAATCCTTAGCTTCCATCACTGTAATGTTGTAAACATACACAAATGCAAAATGTGTAAGTGTCAAGTCTTCCAAAATTATGCTTAACTACAAACTTCAGACTTCAATACTTGACAGAAGCATATTCAAAGTGGTACCACTTTTCTACATATATAATAGTACTGGCAAAAGTGCTAGGAAATGTCAATTTTTTAGTTTAATTAACATTTCAACTAGTAAGTGATGATTACAGCTTTGATTGATCCTATGTAACAATCTCCTGCTCTCTTAATTGACAACTTCAAGAGTAACTAGTTGAGTAACAGACCATCCATTTGTAAAAGAAGATAGTGGACTAGCTCAAAGCAATGATAAATGCATGATTAGGAGGAACAAAAGCTGAAAATCCTGTTTTCCTAAAGCAGAAATCAGTACCTTCCCAATGGACGGTTTCGAACCATTCATGATTGGCTGGTACCCATGCTGCCACAAAATCCTCATATCAGCTCAGCTGCAATATATTGCCAAGCATGATCACACAAATCAAAAGCTCAAAAGATGCATCTGCAATTAGAAATATGTCTAACAGAAGCAAGAATGTATATTCAGTTCCTATCACTTAACTTATTTATTTACTATCGAGAAAATAGAGAAAAGAGTTCTGCAGAGACATGGTGTGACCACTTATGTCCTCATAAGTAGATAGTACAATCAACCACTTATTTAGAAGTGACTATTTAGCTAACATATAGTGTGACCATTGGCTAGCTATCCATTTTTAGCTAACTGGTATAGTGACCATTCATATTTATAAATCATTTTATTGCATGAAAATCATAACACAAGTGGAGAATTGCAAACAACAGATTCTAGTATCATTTTGATCTTAGAGTGATGTTAAAATGAGCTCTGAACATTAAGTTCTCAAAACGCTTATTGCTCATTCATAATTTCCGAGGTACCACTCACAAAATTCACCCATCACTAACTTCACTTGATTCCTATAAAAGGATGACATCACTACTTGTTTTTTATGATACAAAAACTCGGGGCATATCACATTTACGTATAAGTAATCCAATTCTTATTTCTATTACAACTCAGTGCTAGTTAATGATTCAAATATTTACTGCTAGTTAATCCAATTTGGACACAGTTTGGACACCTCTCGATCATTTTAGAATCTAGTTTTGCCACCTAACAAGGTCTCGCATTCAGAGAAATCTATACAGTGTAGACTCCACAATTTCAGCATCAAGCATCCAGATAGGTGATGAGAAATACAGAACAACATGTTTAGGAGAAATGAGATAGTACCTTGATCGAGTGATGTGTGTAGTGCTTGCATCTCTGGCACTGCAGCTTCAGCACAATCTTGGTGGTTGGACTGTTGGCCTGAAAATCACAACAGACATTGTATTTATAAAAATACGCTGTAGGTAAACTAGTACAGTGACATCCTAAACTCTAGCACAATCTCCATTTTGAAGGTTGTAGGTAAACTTGTACATGTTCAGCGCATTCCGATAACTGAATACACTTGAATTCAGATAACAAAATAGACAGAATATGAAAATAACATAGTGCAGCAAAAATTTCCATCAAATCTGGCATGACAGTTCTAGGTGCCACCGTAAAGCAACACAGCAAAAAAGATAGTACTAGGTGCCACTGTAAAAAGATAGTACTAAAGCACTGGCCATAGGATACACAAGAATTTAATCTAGGATGTCTACGTCTCTACAAATCTAAGTCCAAGTTTAGAAGTACCACGAGTAATTGGGGTCAAAGCAAATCGATGAGTAGGATTGCACCGGCATTTAGACAATCACCTGTAAAAGAGGCTTCTATACTATCATCTTTACTACTGCTGCTTTTACTACTATTCTGCGATTCTACAGGAAGTTGGATAACAAGATAGCAAACCTGAATATGAGCTCCAAGATCGCCCTTGTTAAGGTTCACATAAGAATCTTATTTCTGATGGTAAGGCCGATGCCGACCTCACCAGCCTTGTGCTCAGGAGGAAAGTAAGTCATTGGCATCTGTCATAGAAAATATCATCAGTTTGCAGTATACTGATGATGGAAATTAGGGAGGGCCAAAAAAACACTGTCATGTCATTAAGATCCATTCTGTAATTTCAGTTCTCACAATGGAATCAGTATGTTAATAATGGCAGGATGGCAGGATGTAATAAAGGTATATGATGCGATAAATATTAATCTGACACCAAAATTTAGTGTCATTTGTGCATATCCAGTTCTCAAAAATCATATTGGTGACAGAGCATATAAAAAATCAAATCAGCTAGCTATCTTCTCTAAACTAGATTGCTAAAATTAGCATAAGACTTGTTGAATTCCAAAAGCAGCAGCAGAGCAGCAATCATCATTGATGCCGAGTATCTATTGAGAAGCCAGGCTGTAGAGCAGCAACCATCACTGCCCAAATCCTAGATCTAGAACCATATCATTTTAGGAGAAATCGAGAGGGGAGAGAGAAGGGAGATGGCAGACCTGAGTCGAGGAGACGTGTGCAGCAGGCAGAGGGCGCGAGGAATCCAGGAGCAGCCACCATTGGGATTCCGCCACCACCACTGTCATCGCCCACGCTAGATCCCGCCGCCACCCACACCGGGATCCCGCCGTCGTACGCCCTCCACCTACGCTTGTGGTTATAGATTTGAGAAGAGGAAGGAAACGAGATGAGACAGAGCGAGGAGAAAGGGAGAGGAGACGGGGAGGGGGAGCGGCGGCGGGGGCCGGCGGGCCGCGCACCGGCGACGAGTCGAGAGAGATGGGGAAGACGAGAGTGGCTCGGCTCTTGACTCGGGAGTCGGGACACCTCCGGGGGCCGTCGATCCTTACCGTATCCGGAAAGGGAGGTGGCGCCGGTGAGGACAGCGGGCGGCTAAGCCTAACCCTAGCACGGGAGGGAGAGGGAAGGAGAGGGAGGAGCGTCGTGGGCGAGTCGGGAGAGGGACGACGGACGGATTCCGGACTCAAGTTATCCATCACCTGAAATCCATAAATTTTTCGGGTCCGTGTGACGCGCCTTCTATTTACGTCACTCCTATCTTTCCATTGGTGGAGAGCAGTGATGCATGGCCTATTACTGACTCGTCTTATGTACACGCGTCACCCTCAAAAAACTCCAGTGACGCATTTTAACTCGACGAGTCACGAATTTATATGAGTGACGCGTTTTATTTTCAGGTCACAAATTAAGACGTCACAGATTAGCATTTCTGGCATAGTGGAATCTAATTATGCCTAAAATAAGGTATTTGTAAAGTTTTTTTATTAAAAATAATATAAATATGGCTTATGGTATCACACTCACGGGTGCAGGTTGTCACCGAGCGCCATGCCCATCAGGTTGTGGGTGCGGGTGCAAGATCAAACCGCGACCCGCCGATTTGTAATGAGAGAAAATATTGATGAATTACTGGGTGGTAAGTGTTGATATGAACAAGCAAACACGGTGTTAAGATGGATTTGTAGTTTTTTTACTCTACCCACGCCTTACCGGAGCTGTTGCCATGCCTCGTTCATTTTTTTGGTGGGAAACTGGGAACACAAAAACTGGCGGTCGGTAGTGGAGCTGCAGCCAGGCACCAGTCACTGCCACACAGGTAGCACAGCCGATCAGCCCGTTGGCTTGGATTCCTATAGCTTGGCTTTATGAAACGTTTTGAAATGTGATTCCTATAGCTTGGCTTTATGAAACGTTTTGAAATGTCAGCGTCACTATTGCTGCTACTAGCTCCAGCGTCCAGCCTCCCTCGAGCATCGCTGCCATGCGTGGGCATCCGCATCCCTCGAGCATCGCTGCATGCTGCCCTGGGTTTTTTTTTACCGACCGGCACCTCCCGACCGCCGTCCTCCGGTAACGGTAAACCGGGCGGGGTACGGAAACCGCCCGGTTTCGGTTGCAAATTCGAATTCAAACCTCGCTATTGTTCGGTTCGGCTCCGGTTTTACCGCCCGGTTTGAGCGGTTTGAGCGGTTTTTTCAAAATTCAAATTTATTTTTTAAAAAATGCTAAAAGAATTTCTAAAAATACTTCATGATTTTTAGAATCCAATGATGTCAAAATTACTCAAATTTGAGTGTGTTTAGTATGATTTTCGACCTTCATGATTTAATGGGCCTTAACGGGTATTTGTGTATTTTTTCTTTTTTTCAAACTTCTAAACGTCTACATAAATACTAAACGAACTCAAATTGAAATAATTTTGACACCATTGTGTTCTATAAATCATGAACTATTTTTAGGAATTTTTTAGTATTTTTTTTTCAAAGTTGAAATTTGAATTTGGGACTTACCAACAAGTCCGAACCGGAACCGGACCGGTCCGGTAAGTCCGGTTACCGCGGTAAACCGTGGTTTACCGGGTGGTAAAAAAAACCGTGATGCTGCCTGGCCTGGATGGTCTGGATGGCAGGCTGATGCCTCTTGCCCGGTGGTTCTTGCCTTCTTGGCTTGCTACTCTCATACTACTACTTCTCTCTTTCTCATTGCATTGCAACAGTTCAACGTGACGCCATGGGCTCTACAGTAGGCTCTATGGCCGTTTATTCAATCCTAGCACACGGATTAAGCACAAAACACTGTTTGACTAATGCTATACCCATGCTTGCATGGTGGCGTCATGGCCATGCCGACAAGTGTGGAGGACCAGGCAGGCAGGTACACAGTGCCTGATGAAAAACCCAAGAAACCTGCACACGCACGACGCTCAAGCCAAGCCGGGCGTGGGAGTCTCATCCCGTCCCATGGCTACAGTAGTAGCGAAAGTAGGCCTTGTTTAGATTCGAGATTTTACCCCCAAATTCCACTATGGCCTTGTTCAGTTCCCGAATTCGGTGGCCGGATTCCACGGGACGTAGAGAAAGTCCCATCAACTCAGAAGTTTTGTTTTTAGTGGTAAAAATTGTCCAAATTTTGACTAATTAGTCTCAAAATGTTCGCCTCGCAAAGCCACAATAAAATCAGGCAATTAGTTTTTGATTTCATCTACATTTAGTACTTCACGACATGCCAACATTTTGATGTGATGGGGAATAGGAATTCTGCATAGTGAATTTGGGGGTAAAATTCTGGAACTAAACAAGGCCTATGCAGAATTCCTATTCCCCGTCACATCAAAATGTTGGCACATACATGGAGTACTAAATATAGATAAAATAAAAAACTAATTACACAGTTCTGTTGTACTTTGCGAGACGAATCTTTTGAGTATAATTTATCAATATTTGGACAATATTTTACAAATACAAACGAAGTTGCTACAGTGCGCTACAGTGTGTGAACGCCTGAATTTGGACTCCCAGTTTTAACATCTAAACAAGCCCTCAGCTTCTCGTGCTATGCCAGTAGCCATCAGCAGTGGGCGATATCTACCGTGTCAAGCTATTTTACGGAATATTTTCTTCTAAAATAGATTCAGCTCTAAAGTGGACCTACTGCATCAGCATAGTATTAGTGAGTAAAAACACAGGATAAATAAGCCGAGGTAAATATCTCTGGTAATTACTTCTCCGTCAGTGACGGAACCAGGGGGTGCCGGCAGGGGCCGTGGCACCCCCCATGCGGCCAAAATTTGTTGATCCCCCTGTGCATGGATGCATGTAGCAATCAAAAGCATGCAGCGTCTACCGTGTTTTCATATAGAATTGGATCGGAGGCAGAGGAAACATTACGGACAAAGGACTCACGTCGCCATGTCAGGTGCTTTGCCTTTGCCAGGGAGAAAGGCAAATATGCTGCAGCTGGAGAGTAGCATTGTTTTTAGGTTACCCCCCCCCCCCCACCCCCACCCAATATCTTTTTGCTGGTTCCGTCTCTGTTCTCCGTTCCTTACTTCCTTTGGCTGCTACTCCTGCTGTGGAAAGAATAGCAAAAGCTTGATGCGAGATGCAGCACACAGGGCCGCATGCCTGCATCCATGACAAGAGGCATGGGCAAAATAGGACACAGAGGCCCAGAGCTGTGGCTCTCTGCTGTGAATCGTTGCTGGGACCGAGGCCAGAGAGGTGATTCCACTTTGGAGGTTCTCTCTTCTCACCCGTGAGCGCTCAGCAAGCAGTACCGCCATCACTTTTTCCTCCTGGCATTTGTCCACTCCTCTAGGGGACTACAGTAGCCAACTAGGACAAGCAGTACCCTCTAGTATTTCCTTTGGATGTCTTTATACAGCCACGTCAGTTCACTACAACTGGCTGCCAGGAGTAAAATTACCATCTACTACGGTTTAATCACCTTTACCATCATCATTACAGTGAGATCAATGCCACAAACGAGCATACCAGATGGACCTTTTCATCATCTCATCTTGATAGATACCGGTAGGAGCTACTAAACGACGACTAGTTCTACTATTATTTATGACTAGTACTTACTTAACTATCATATACTTATTATTATAGGCTAGCGCTAAAACAACCTAGACTTGTTGTTTTCTTCTGTTGTTGCTGTTGCTGTTCCTGTTCCCTCCACTCTGAGTCTGAAGAAGATACACCACCTCCAAAGTACTATCTGTTAAAAGCTTTTCTACGCTTTTCTACGCTTGCTTGATGGGGCCATCATAGTTCCTTCCCTGCACACACCCATGAATAGACAATTATAACCATCAGGATTCAGGAGGTGGTGGAGGCTAATTTTATATGCATCATGATTGAGCAGGTGATTGCTACAGCACTCTAAAAAAGACAGGCAGAAGAGCTGTTGATACTTACTCCCAGGTTAGAGGAAAGGAGACCCTTTTTTTGTTCTCTATTCACAGCCCAATGGCTTCATGCCCAGGAGAGAACCTGAAGATGAATCACAGGTAAAACAATCTTTCTTACCACATGAACTGCAGTAAGACAACAGCATGCTGTAACTTCATTTAGACAATAAGTAACACCCCTGTGTATAAAATCCTTTTCTAGCCCCCATGAGGTGAGCCCAAACATACATAGCATCTCTGTTACACATTTATAACTACTACCAATGTACTAGCACTAAACAGGTTTGCCCTACCTTATCTAGAGTTCTACTAGTACCAATGCAGCACTAATTTCGACCACAACAAAATACTTAAGGCACACAAGCCAAGACTACTACTACACACACCAATGAGCAACGGCATATACGGTATATACAATACAACTGATCATGATTTTCTAATCTACTAATAACTACTAACCAGTATGAAAGATTTAAGTATACTGAGAATGTTTACCTGGGCACCTGAAAAAAGCAGGAGCTGTATGGGGGCAGCTCAAGGGTGGATGCAGCTGGGAAAAGGGACGAAGCCACATGATGAGGGCTGCTGTTGCTGATGCTACCATTCTGAGCAGCAGTTGCAGAAGCAATAGTATCAATGGAGGCCTTGGTGGGGGACGCAAAGGGGCTCTCAGGCAGCTCCACCACGCCACTACAATTCATCATTCGACAAGCAAGAAACATATCAATCCTGGATGGAAAAGATCAAGACCAAACCAAACCCAAAAGAAAGAGGACAACTTGCAACAAGATACTGCTTAACAATAGCCATTAGTTTGTGGTCATAAGTATCTTTTCCCCTTTCCCCTACCCTTTGACAGTGCATTTTCTTTTCCCCTTTTGTTTACTTTCAATCAAGACCACCTCCTTTTACAATTGCTTTTAGAGGCATATTAGCTCCTCCATGCCAGAGAATAAACAGAGCACATAGACAAAAGGCAATGCTTGATTCCTATCACAGATTGGCACTCCTCTTTGTCAAACTATATACCCCTACCATGCACAACAGCATAAGGTAAAGCAACAATTTGTTCTTTACTCCTATCATGCATTTTTTTAGTCCAGGTGTGGTGTGGCAAAAGTGTAGCAGAAGCATTCATCTAAGCAAGAAACAGAAACCTTGGCTTGCCTAGTAGTTATATTTATATCAGCAACAAACATGCCTAAAAAATACAAAAGCCAAGGCACTCTGGTCTGTTTCACCATGCTGCCTTTGTTTTCCCCCATCACTTTCCCCAAAAAGGAAGAAATAGCCTGTGACCATAGTTAGTGCCCATTTTGCAAATATTTTAGTCCACAACAACAATGTTAACAATGTTACCTTTCTTGGAATCCACAGGCAGCATTGGGTGTTGCTGTCACAGGACCAGATTCCACCTTCTCCTCTTCCCCAGGGTTGACTGCCTGCTTGGGGCTGCCATCAGCATCACCACCCTCTCCCTGCTGCTGCTCCTCGTGCTTGCCTTCTGCATCAGCACCAACAGGAGCACTCATTGCAAGGCTACTAGTAGTACTGCTCATCTTCTCTGCAATCAGGAGAGCATGGATTCAAAAGTCACAACCTTGCAATGCGCATTACTACAATGCAAGAGCCAGGAACTTGTGATGCAAGAGCCAAGAACTTGTGAGGGTCAAGGAGTGGACCTTGAATAATGCAGGTGACATCCTCCAAATGGGAGACATTACCATTGCCATTGTTGCCTGTGCCTTTGCCATCAGCATGCCCCAGAGACATGGGCGAGCCTGAACCAACCCTGCCAAGCCCGAGATGGTGACCCCTACTCTTGAGGTCATCAAGCAGCTGCAGCCCCATGAAGCGGCGCCCCTCCAGCTCAATGGCTTGCTGGAGCTCCGCCGCCTGCTGCTGCTCCTCCAGCTTCCTCCTCAGGAACGCCTCGTGGTTCGCCATGCTGTTCCCGTACATCATCCTTGGTCCTAAACAAACAAACAAACCCAAATCTAGCATGTTAATGCTAAATTAAACAAAACACCTGAAATGCAATCTGTAACAGCAGATGGAATGCTGCAAGACAAGAGCACATGCAGGCAGTGCAGGTGCAGGTATCGGTTACTACTACTACTCACCGATCTGGGGCTGCTGGAGATCGTAGGGGTCCCTGGAATCCAGCAATCCGGTGGGCGACGTGCACCCGGCGAACTCGGCGACGCCATGGTGCGCGTGCTGCAGCTTCCTGTTTGCAACCAAACAAAACGATAATGAAGCTTGAAAACAAAGTTTGTTAGCTGCTAACTGAAGCAAGCTGTCGAAACAAACAAGGAACCTGCGTGCAGTGCAATGTGATGCAGTGCAGGCAAGGCAAGGTGGCAATGGAGAACGGACGGACCTGAACCTGTCGGGGACCTTGCCCTTCTCCTTGTATGGCTTGACGAGCACGCGGGCGTCGCACACGAAGTGTGGGTTGCCCTTGGACAGGATGATCTTCACCGTCTCGGCGTAGACGAAGGTGACGAAGCCGAACATGCGTTTCTGCTGGTACGGGATGCGCACGTCCTGCACCGGCCCGAACATGCTGCTCGCTCGCATCCATCCATGGCAACCAGGACGATCGCATTATTGGACTGCTTGCTAGTGGAAACGAAACAGGACGGAGCAGAGCACAGGCCGGCCAATAATGGCGGCGTGCTGTGCAGGTGCTGGGTTCGTACCTGAAGTAGTTGGACACGTCCTCCTCGCTGAAGGTGGAGTCGGCCGGGAAGGTGAGGTAGATCTGCCGCGCGGCGGGGCCGCCGATGAGGTCGCCGCGGTCCATCATCCGCGGGGACCGCACCGGGAACCTGCCGCCGTGCATGTCCTCGCCGCCGAGCAGCATGCCCGCCGCCGCCGCCCTGAAGCAGAAAATAAAATGGTTATGAGAGACGAGTAGGCCGGAAACAAAATGCCAACCTTTGGTGGCGCTGGCGCGGCGGCGGGGTAGTAAAAATGGCACCTTTGGGTCTCGCTCTGCTGCTGCTGGAGAAGGAAGCTGAGGCTGACGCCAGCTCCCTTGGGCGACGGCGAGAAGGGGTACGCGGACGCCACGAGCTGCTGCGGCGGCGGCGCGGCGGCCAGGGCCGCCTTGGCGCGCATGACGGCGGCCATCTCCCGCTCGGCGGCGGCGTCGTCGTCCTCGGGCACGCCGTGGAGGAAGCGGCAGGAGGAGCCGTTCTTGCAGTACCCGCGCGCGTAGTACACGCAGGGCCGGCTCCACGCCGCCGCCTCGGCGTCACTGAGTGAGAAGCTGCGGCGGTGCGCGCCACCCGCGGGGACCAGACGCCGTCGTAGTCGTCGTCGGCGTACACCGCGTCGGCGCCGTCGTACCCGAGCTGGTCGAAGGGCGAGGTGTGGCGGTGGTGGTCGGCGGCGGCGCCGGGGCTCGGGAGGCCGCCCCAGGGGGAAGCGGGCTGGTGGAGCGGGCCGAGCACGGGCGTGGGCGACGGCGGGGAGGCCGGCTTGGCGTTGCCGGTGGCGGCGAGGTCGGCGCGCGCCGCGGCGACGAAGGCGTGGAGGAGGTGGTCGGGGCCGAAGGCGAGGCGGATGAGGTCCTTGTCGCAGTTGTCCTGGATGAGCAGCAGGCCCACCATCTTGGCGGCGTTCTCCGGGTCCAGCTCGTGCACCCGGTCCAGCACCACCTTCGTGGCCTCCCAGGCGTCCATGGCGGATCGCAGGACAGCAGC
This sequence comes from Themeda triandra, assembly GCA_018135685.1. NCBI lineage: Eukaryota > Viridiplantae > Streptophyta > Magnoliopsida > Poales > Poaceae > Themeda > Themeda triandra. Next base: position 1,068,815 of record JAENPR010000105.1, read on the forward strand.
GGAGGCCGAGCACTCCGCTGTCCGCTCTTCTCTCTCAGGAGCGGAGGTGAAAAGCGGCCAGAGTTTTTACAGAGAGGAGCGGGGCACGCCTGTAAAAAGCTCTCTCTGCACAGCAGCACAGTGAAATAAATAGGCTGTTGGAGACGACGATGCAGACGAAAGGGAAAGTGGGCTCTTTCAGTTTCCCTCCATCGAGGTTTTGGGGGGAAGAAAATTGGTGAGGAAATTGAAGAATTGGCGCTTATTTTTTATTTTGATTTTGCTTTGCTTGCGTGACAGGGAGTAGCCATTAGCCCAAGAGAGAGACACCTAGGTTTCAAACTAGGGGTTGAGTGATGATGATGTTCAAATTTTCTCTATAGGTGTTGAAAGTGTTGGACACACTTAGTTTTGGTTTTAATCAATTTCTATGTTATCGAGTTTTGGTAATGTAGATTGTAAAATGTTAGTAGTAGTATTGGTCCGTGGCTCGGCGCAAACCCAAAACATTGTGCCTGTTAAGAGCTCGAAATTTGAATCGACGATGAAAAAAACGAGGTGTGGTTTGTAGCTGGCGGTCGTAATTGCCCGACGTTATTTGACTACCTGTCGATTTGGCATATACGACTTGAATATGAGTAGTCTACAGCTTTTTGTACGCTGACGTTACTGTTGGCTGGCGTATATGGCTTGGCTCTGGGTAGTCTACAGCCCTTTTTTTCCGTACGAGTAGAAATGGTATCCTGAGGAATAGTGTAATAAATTAGAGGGCTGGCGTGTATGGTTTGGCTCTAAGCAATCTACAGCTTTTTTCCCCGTAGGAGTAGAAATGGTATCACGAGGAATAGTGCAATAAATTAGAGAGGTGGCGTGTACGGCTTGGCTCTAAGCAATCTACAGCCTTTTCCCATAGAAGTAGAAATGGTATCACGAGGAATAATGCAATAAATTAGAGAGCTGGCATGTACGGCTCTAAGCAATCTACAGCCTTGTTTCCGTACGAGTAGAAATGGTATTCCGAGAAATACTACAATAAATTAGAGAGCTAGCGAGGATTTTGCTGGTAATTGGGATCCAAGGTAGGTAAAGTACAGGCGACTAGACCTCATGGTGTTAGATGGTATTGGTACTCGCCTCACAACATGAATAAAAAGACATTTTGTTGCCAAAACTCTTATCAATAGGATGTGTGTTCGTAAGACTTTCATGTATTGTTTTTTCTTACCTTAATACACAACCGTGATCGAGATAGCCCAAAGCATAAGGAGTTGGAGCCTTTTCCACAAATATATAATTTGTTTTGTTTAAATTCATGCAAAGGAAGCTCTTGCCAAGCCTCACATCTTGTTCCTCGAGTAAAAATACATGGTAATGTGCATATGGCTTTATAACCATGTGTACCTTTCTAGTAGGAACTGTATGGTAGCTTACAAATACACTAAGAACTTATGCCAAACCCAAAACACTCCATGTGCCCCACGAGCTTGAAATTTGAATCAACCATCGAAAAAACAAGGTGTGGTTATACCTGGCAGTAATAATTGCCCAACATTACCAAACTACCTGTTGTTACACAACCTGAATCTAAGTAGACCACTGCTTTTCGTGCGTTGGCATTATTGCCAGCTGGCATGTATGGCTTGGTTTCGAGTAATCTACAACCTTTTTTCTGTAGTAATAGAAATGTTCACGAGAATAGTCAATAAATTAGAGAGTTGTCAAGGATTTCGTTACGAACTGGGATCCAAGATAGGTAAAATGTCGGCGGTATGTGTGGTGATGTTAGGTGTTACTAGTGCTCATTTCACAAAATGAATGAATACATTCGTGGTGCCGATACTCGTATCCGTGGGTGTCTATATGTAAGTCTTTTGTGTATTTTTTTTTTTTTTTTTTTGCCTCAGCTATATGTTAAGTAGTAAAGAACCATCGATTGGTATGGTCCAAAACATAAGGAATTGGAGTAAAACATATTTCCCCCATTTCAAAATACATGATAATAATATGCATATGGTCATATAACCGTGCGTAGCCTTTTTACTAGGAACTGCATGCTAACAAATACACTAAGAACTTGTGCCACCTTCTTATGTCCGATATCATATTTACACTTATTCTGTGGTAGAGTGAGTTTAAGCTAAGTAAACAGTGCATGATACACATTGTATGTGACCCATTATTAGAAGTTGAAAACATACATGAGGCTACCACCAACCATTTCCCTTTTCCGTAGAATCTATTTTCCCATGAACGACAGAGGAATTTAGAAGGAAGGGATTGGTTATGATTATTTTTTGGTGTTTAATGATTACCTAACGTTGCTGTTAGTTTTGGCATATATGGATTTGTTTTGAGTCGTGGTCTACAGCCTTCTTCGTGCGTTACTAATAGTTGGCGTGTGCGTGTGACATGGCTCATCTCAGTGGTTCGAGCAACCTACGGCCTTTTCTTCGTGCAAGTACAAATTAGCATATGGTCAGAAAATCAGGTACAGGAATGGCCGCATTAGGAGCTACTACACTGTAAGTACATGTTAAGAAACAACTTGCCTTTAGTGACATCGGTACGGTGTCTTGTGTGGAATGCTTGTTCTTCTCTTCTCCTGAAACACACGAAAGTTCAGAACTCTAGATGCAGTTCATCAGTTGAGAAATCGTAAACCTACAACCGACAGCAGCAGCGACCATGCATTTTCACCCTGGATGATACTGGCCAAAGTGTTTAATTTAACTGAATGCAAGTGAGTGAAAAAAATGGGCCCGGGTAACTAAAGGTACTACAGTAGATTGTTTCTCCTCTGTGTTTTTCTCTTGTGCTTTGTCATCCTCTGTTTTTTCTCTTTGTCCTCTGTCATCAGTGCGCTTTGTGGCGTTGTGCGACGATTCAAGCAAGGATGCATGCATGCCATTGCCATCTTTCCTCTACAGTACACTACCACTGGTGCCGAGTACTAACCACAGTAGCAACGGCTTTGCTTGCTCCTATCCCTAGCATCAAAACCAATACCCCAGTACTCGGTATATACGGAGTAGTACTACTATACCATGGCAGGTCGGTATCGATCGAGTTCCCCAGGCCGGCCATACGTACGTGCGATTGGGTTGGGTCCATGCTACTTCGGCGCCTGTTTGGATAATGTGTACGTACATCCACATCTACTGCATGCCTTATCATCTCTCGTCTGTCGAGATCCAAGTCCAAGCATACATCAGTGTCGTTCGACAGATCCATGTATGGACGTATATATGGTGACAACTGACAACTAGAGCCTTTTGCATCCAGTCAACTGAACTTATTATTGGCATTTTGATCAGGCAGACAAACCTAAATTAAAAAGAAGCTTCGATCGATCGTATGCCCCCAGAGTTCCCAAACCTCAACTTCATGTAGTGAGGAACGGGGAACTTAAAACTTTCGATTACCAATCGTCTGTTGAATCTTTATCAGAGCATCTCCAACAACTCCCAATACCAACTTTGAGATTCATAATTTTCCCAAGAAAAACACGAAATCTCCTCTCCAACAACTCCCAATAGCAACTTGGTAAAATACCAACTTGGAAAAAAAACACCCTCCGTGCGCGTAAAGATCCGCGCGCGGAGGGCGCGTATCGCCCGCGCGGGCCGCGCTCGCCCGCTCAGCGTCCTCCTCGTCGGTGTACGGGCTCAACACCGACGCGCCCTTCTCCGAGGACCACCGCACCGATCGCCCGGCGTCGCTGTACGCTGCCACGAAGAAAGCCGGCGAGGCCATCGCGCACACCTACAACCACATCTACGGCCTCTCCATCACCGGCCTCCGCTTCTTCGCCCGCAGCATCGTCGCCGGCGAGCCCATCACGCTGTTCCGCGAGCGGGCTGCTCTTCGGCCTCGAGCGCGGCGCCGGCGCTGCTCCGCCCGCGCCTGGCTGCTCCGCCGTCGTGCCCGTAGGGACTAATCCTATGATAGATTTTCTTTTGCGGACTTTTCTCGAAAAATACGCATAAAGAATTATATATATGCCCTTGGTTGATTTCAGAAAAGTTTATGGACTAAACTGTAAAGTGGTCATCTTGGAGAGAGACTTTTTTTCACTTGAAAAATAAAATACAAAGTTGCTATAACACGGAATTTACCAAGTGAATTATTGAGAGTTGTTGGAGATGCTCTTAGCAATCTTCTGGTTTTGAGAACAGAGAACTTACTTAAGGAAGCAGTGAGGAACAGGAACTGATCGAGGATGGTCAGTGGTGGCTGGTAGTAGTAGGTCCTTGCATCATGCTTTCAGTTTCAGCTCCGGGCTGTCTTGCAAAGAAACAAAACTGCCTTGTCCTCGACTTGGAGAGCTCCATGCCAGGATCGCCGGCGTGTGTGTGTCTTGGCCCCTTCAATTTTACTCGACCGGATGCGGGTGCAGGCACGTCGATCGAGCGAGGTCGATGCGTTGGCCGGGTACGGTGCATGCGTATACGGCGTGTACGTACGTGAGGTCACACGAAACGGAACTACGCGCGTCACTGCGTACACTACAGACTTTGGGAGACTCTCGGATGCATGGTTCCAAAACAATCCAAGACACCTGTGCTAGCTGGTCCGTGTGAGTGGCGCTGCGTGCCAAAACTCTGTTTCCGAAGGGCGACAAGAAACGGCTGCTTGCATAAACACACTGCCGCCTGCCTCGCATGGTGTACTTAAGGTACGGTGTTCGCATGCATCAGCATCAGCGCTACATACAGCTGCGTGAATCCAAGCCAAGCCCCGGCCAAAGTTGATCATGGGCGTCACACTGACTCGATCACTGTGGATTGGCAGTGGCAGCATACTCGTACGCGTGCTGCCGTGCTGCGTGCATATGCATGTCGTTACTGTAGGCGCGAGAGAGAGAGAGAGAGAGACGTGGCCGGCGTGGTGGTTGAGATTGATCGAGCCGCTATAGCCGCACGATCCGTGCACGATCCGTGCCATGCAACGAAAAACTCGGTTTCGGTTTCGATTCCGAGACACGAAATGGGAGATGGAAACAATCCTCATAGAGAAAAAAAAATTGGTCAAGGAACAATCGTCGGGTGCGTGCCTGCTGGCTGCCATGGATGATGCATGGCATGGCCCATCGCCCATGCATGGGTCTGACTCTGACTCTGCTGTGCTTTTGCTGCTCGCGCGTAGGGAGCCCGGAATTGGCACGGTTTGCTACACTGTAAATACGCACTGTAGTATTTTGTTTTTATGCGGTAAAATTGTCTAAATTTTAAATAATTAGTCTCAAAATGTTCATCTCGAAAGACAATAAAACTGCGCAATTAGTTTTTGATTTCATTTACATTTAATCTTTCAAGTACGTATCGCCAACATTTTGATGTGATAGGGAATAGGAATTCTGCATAGTGAATTTGGGGGCGAAATTCTGGAACTAAGGCCTTGTTTAGATGCCCAACTTTGGGCATCCAAAGTTGAAAAAATTTCCTGTAGCGCACTGTAACAATTTTGTTTTTATTTGGTAATAATTGTCCAGACAGTGATTAATTAGTCTTAAAATGTTCGTGTCATGAAAGTACAAATCAAACTGTAAGAATTAGTTTTTGATTTAATACATGTTTAGTATTGACGTATGCTTGATATTTTGATGTGACGGGGAATTTTCTTTTTGATGATAGTGAAATTTGGGAGTGAATTCTACGATCTAAACAAGGCCTTAACAAGGCCTACGTGCCATGCCAGTCCACACTGTCCACTTCACATGCACACACTTCCGGCTGGGTGGGTGGGTACGTGGGCCCACACCCGGCTCGTGCACCGTGCACACACACTCAACACCAGAACGAGTTGGTGCAGTCACCGATAGGGCCCACAAAAAGCTTACTGGTACTACTGCATGCCTTTGACAAGTGGGCCCACGGTCACGGCCCGACTTGTCAACTGCTGACAGTCCCTGTCGTCGACTGTCTGGAAATCTGGTAGCATCCCAATGCCACCGAGCGGGTCCCACCTGGCAGCCTCTGCAGTGGGCAGCGACGACAGGAGGTGCTGCTTCCTCCTGTCGGGGAGCAGAGGTTGCTTTGCCAATTGCCACCGGCTCTGCCGTCGCACCAGCATGCCGCATGCGCCTCGTCTCCCTGAACAATCCCATTCCCATGCTTGCCAACGTGTCGCAAAGAAAAGGCCCTTTGAAACGTACTCGTACTACAAAAGTTCATAGAAAACCATGACATTCCAAATGAAATCAACGTGACAGTTACATACAAAAATTCCAAAGAAAAGTGTGTTAAAAAAGAGTTAATTACTTTAAACTGAGTGGACGGTGGAATGCTATCACGAGAGACACAACGAGATGAGCCGGTTATCTATTGGCAGCTCAACCATCTGCACATTTTGCACAAAGTATTAATGACACCCGTCTTTAATAAAAAATCGTAACGTATACGTATCCGAGGTTCAGATTTTACTCGGCAAGTAACAGGAGGCCGATATATATGTATAGCTTGTGTTGTGTGCACATACGCATTTGGGCACATGAAATAAGTTGCAGATGGAGTTTAAAACGGAGAGGAAGAACAAGCATTTGGTGCACAACCATGGTTGAGATGTGAATTCAACACTGCATCATCGGTCAAGCCACATATAGTACCGGTAGATCTCGCCAAAACAGAAACAAGAAAGTAAGGGAAAAAAAGGTTTGTAACATTTTATTTTGTACTGCTAGATGAAATTGATTTATTCAGAGACTGAGATAGTAGTTAAACTTAAAAATTAGTTTATTCTCAAAGAAAACAAGATATATACTCTATACATCCCCGAAAAAAATAAAATTTTAGGCTATTTGGAGTCTTTTCTTTGTTATATTTGGCCAAAGTTGTAAAAGAGGGCACAAATGTTTATGACATTTTTTTAGATACGGGGGCTCCCCATTTCCATTTTCATTCAAAAACGGAAATTACAAGAGTTTTGTAAGACGTTTCAGGCAGCAAGCAAAAGAAAGAGAAAGCTCAAGAGAGTTTCTGACTCCTCGCCCAATCCCCAGCTTGGAGATTGACAGCACAAGAGAGCTTACACGATGCGCTTGACCATAGCGCAAGAGGAACAATTTAAAACAAAGTTTTTGAAAAGAGCTAGCTAGCAAACAGCGCATGATCTAACTAGCAGAAAATAAATGGCAAGGTAGGCAGACAATTCTTCATCAGGCGAAACCGTGGCAGCGAACATCTTCTAAGTCTTCTGGTAACTCCTTGCGTTGCGCCGCCCGTCCTTCCTCCGCTTCAGTCCTGGGAAAGGTCGCCGTCTTGTCCCCCGGGCTTGTCACCAGCATTTGCACGTTTAGGTTTCTTCTCAGCAATGAGCTTCATTGCAATTTGGATCATAAGTTCCACACCATCCTCCACAGCTTTCTTGCCAATAGCAGAGTATAAGCCTGCCCAAAATTTCATTAGTGCACAGGCATAACAAATTATCTCCAAAGGACTTTTAATAACTTTCTTTTCAAAACAAGCTCTATTTCTCAACTTCCGATTGCCCAACAAACAGCAGTAAAAACACCAAGAGTATGAAATAAAATGTTTATGACATAGAATGTACATACTATAAAATAAAATATATTTTAAGTTTATATCAATTTGGTTTCATAAATTTTGAATTTTTCCATAAATTTGGTCATATTTTTTTTTTAAAAATGGAGTTGAGATATAACTCTGAGAATTAATTTATTTTTTTGATGAGTGAGGTAACTCAACCGTTACTGGCCCTCACAAGTCGCATGCACGTTAGGTGGGTATCGTCGGCTTCCGTGACCGATAAGGCCCACAGAAAGGTACATGGGCCCACACGAGAGTGGCACAAGGTACTCACCACCAAGGTTTTTTTTACCGCTCGGTAAACGCGGTTTACAGCGGTAACGGGCTTACCGGGCCGGACGGGTTACGGTTCGGTCCGGTTCGGTTTGGCCCAAATTCAAAATGAAAACTTGAAAAAAAAATGCTGAATTTTTTTAAAATAGTTCATGGTTTATAGAAGCCAATGGTGTAAAAATTATTCAAATTCGAGTTCGTTTAGTATTTATTTAGACGTTTAGAAGTTAAAAAAAGAAAAAGAAAAATACACAGCCGGCCCATTAAGGCCCATTAAATCATGAAGGTCGAAAAATATACTAAACGCACCCAAATTTGAAAAATTTTGACATCATTGGATTCTATAAACCATGAAGTATTTTTAGGAATTCTTTTAGCATTTTTTAAAAAATAAATTTGAATTTTGAAAAAACCGCTCAAACCGAGCGGTAAACCGCTCAAACCGAGCGGTTACCGAACCAAACCGCTCGGTAAACCGCCGGCCAACCGAACCACTGCGGACTTTGAATTCAAATTCAAAATCGTCCGGTAACCGGGCGGTTTTCGGTAAACCGCTCGGTTTACCGCTACCGGAGGCCGGCGGTTTTGGGTGACCGGTCGGTAAAAAAAACCTTGCTCACCACTGATAGCTGGGCTCCTTTCTGGGCTCGGTCCGCCTTGTGAACCGCTCCTGTTGGGGAGCAGTAACAACATCATTTAAGGTCTGTTGACTCCATCATGCGGTTTTCTTTAAGATCTGTTTGAACTGAAAGATAATCTAACGATCCAACAAGGTTTGTCCAATGTATAGTATGGAAATGAAATAGCACTTTTGTAAAATTGAAGTTTATAAAATGGCTCGTGTTTGTTTCAGTTTCAAATGTGTGTACTCATCAGCCCATCCTATCGCTAGTAATAATATTCAGCACAACATCTTTGCCTTTCTGCAAGCTTAAAAACACAATTTTTTTTAGAGTAAAAGAGGCCGAGCCCCCTGTCTTATGCATTGCAAAAGACAAAAGTAACAATTCAGGTTTATAGCTCCTGGCGGGTTACGCCTTACAATAAGGGTTCAAAATGAGCCACTGCTCAGGGTTCTAAACAGTAAATCTAAAACATGCAGCATCAAACTCAGGTAATTTGTCGCCACATTACTTGTACTCCTTCAGCGACATCCACTTCTTGCCCAGTTCTCCACCCATGTACTCAGCAGAAATCTTCACCTTCAACTCCTCCGGCCAATTGCTGCTGTTTTCATCATAGGCATGAGCAAACATCTGCCAATTACGGAGATTAAGCTATACACCTTGATTGTGATGTGCAAGTGTGTGGATGGAATGAAAAAATTGATTCCTAATTTTTGTGGTATTTTTGGGTCTCCATGCATCATGACATGCTTTCTTTTATTGAAGAAATGATGGGCTATCAAAGAACAACTAAAATTATTCCCTCAAATTTTTTTTGAACGGGGATCTAAGACTTTTTTTCCGTTTGCCTACAAGAGTGATAAATCTTCTAACTATATAAGTCTCTCTTTTCTTTTCTTTTTTTTTCTTTCCTCTCTTTTCTTTTCTCTCACTTTTTTTTCGACTAAGAACATAGCCCAAAACTTTATTGATGGAAAGGATGAGGTGGAGAGAGATGTCATGATGAACAATGCATGGAGAATTTTGCAAACTACAAGAGAGGGGTGCGCGATCCTCGGGGTAAGGGTCGACATTTTTATTTGGTGGAAAAAATGGTGCGCAACTCTTAGTGTAAGAGTCGGCGGAAGGTGAAGGGTGCATGTTGTGCACAACTCTCGGTGTAAGAGTTGGCGTTTATTTGGTGGGTGCAAGTGAATCTCAATCATGGGTGTAGAGTCATAATCTCGCATTGGTAACAATCCGACCGAACTCAATGTACGAACAAGCAGCGTATGAAGGTTCTTATTCTACAAATGAATCATATGGCTCTGGTGGGTATTTCGCGATCATTGAGGAACTATTGTTTTTGAACATTTTTGAAACAAAGACTCCGGACATCAGGTTTTCTCAAAGGGACAAAGTCATTGCTGTGGTCTAAGTCACTATATCATATCGCGCAATAACCAAGATGAGAATAATTGTATGCAACCCACTAAATCAAGTTTCTAGAGCATGATAATGTAAAGCCGATAAACCCAAATATTAGAGAAAACTCTATTTTAGACAAGTACAAACGAGATATAACACAGAGCAACCAATCATTTCAACATGGGTGGAACTAAACATTTCATAGCACATATATGGAATGGAATTATATAAATATTTTTTTTGAATGCAAGAAACTTGAATTTAAACATGCTAAAAAATAAAAATAAAATTACGAGAATTTAAATATGCAATGCAGTACCTCAATGGGGGGTCCTCCCCAAGCTATCCCGAAGCTCATGGCCCAGGGTTGTATCCCCGGGACCTCCAAGAGAGGCCCCTCGCTCCTCCCCGCCGAATGCGGAGGCTCTCTGCAAGAGCGTCGAACCGCTGCCCGTGCTGCTGCTGCCACTGGGTCGTCGAATGCATGAAGCCGCCCAGGGTGTTCCTGATGTCATTCGTCTGGATCTGCGTAGCTGTCCAATGCGTGCATTGACTGAGGCCGCGTCGGCTCGCCTCCGCCTGGTGGTGGTGAGTCGACGTGTACCGCCTCTGTCGCTCCCACTCGTCGGTCCTCGCATCGGACCATGCCCTCGCGCTGCCCCGTGCCCCGGGGGTACTTTGTCCCATCCCGAGTAGCCTGCGTAGCCCTGGTAGGCCTCCCATCCACCGTAACCATACTGCTGGGGAGGCTATACAGGAGCATCTGGCTGAGCAGGGGAGTCAGGCTGTGCATAAGCCTCAGCCCCTCCTCTAGTGGCTCTCGGAGTCTGATCTTCCCTGCGTGCTTCTTCTGTAGTCTTCAAGTCAAAGGTGAGCACGTCACAGTTATATAAATAGAGATCCGGGTTAGGTAACCGAATCTTATTTACATAACCGGCAAAGAAGAAACAGATATGATCTTTCCCATCGGCCTTGAAAGTGTGTCCTTGGGTTAGGGCACGCAAATCACAAATCGGCCGATCAAGAGGAATGTACTCAACATCGTTACCATCTAGTGCGCCTACGGCGTTGGCAATGTGAGTAACAAGAGAGGTGCAATCGATAGCATAAGACTTCTTAACCATATCTAGCCGGTGAAGGCACATCTCCCTCACGGAGCGACCTTGAACTTGTGCACCATGGCATGAGAAGCTTAAGTTCTGTGAAAGTGCACCCATCTAGTCTTGCCGGCGAAACAAAGTCATAGAAATCCAACGATGCATGAGTCTAAGGGTAGGGTGTTGGATCTGCGTGTTCAGGGGTTTGAAAGGTCCAACTTCTACCCTACCCGAAATCTTCTCCCAAAAAGAATTGCGATCAAAACCAGGGATAGATGCATCTAGCTTAAGTGCACACTTATAGTGAAAGCCTAGATGATGAGCGAGTTCCTCCCAAGTAAGAGAATACTCCGTGCCAAACAAACGGAAGTAAATACGCTCATCATCATAATCAAGTGTGCAAGGAAACTGGATGGTCAAGAGACGCGAACCTTGCTCATCGATGGGCTCGATGTTTTCCCAACCAACCGCCTTCCAGATGGTTTCGAAGTCGGTGTCCATACCTATTTTCTCGATGAGGTTGGCGTCGTAGACCGTCGTGTGGTTGAAGAGCCGATCCTTGAGGCGATGGTACCTTTGCAGCTCCTGTTCACCCTCCAGGTCGAGGTACGGGGCGTCGACCGCGTAGATTCCCTCGGGCTCGGGGGTCGCGGGTGCCGCCTCCTCGGCCACTTCTGGCTCGTAGGGGGCACCTTGGTAAGAGCTCGAGGCCTCACCGTACCCCCACGAACTGTAGTCGCTCATGGTGGACTACGCCGGTGGTTAGCTCTCGGGTGCGAAAGAACTAGTGGAAGTTGATTTTCCACACCCGAGACTAGCTCTAACTCTTGCTCTCTTGCTCAAAGATTGCTAGTGGAAGCTTGTTGTATGGGAAGTGGGGGTGAAAGAGAGTGAGAAAGTGAGAATGAGAGGTGGTTTGAGCAGAGGAGCGATGGACCATGAGATGGTGAAGCTCGGGCAAGACTTGGTTCCGATGGACCATGAGGCGGTGAAGAGCAAGTGAGATCAAGATCAATGGACCGTGAAGGTTGCATGATGATATGAAGTGGATCATATCAACTTGAGATCGTGTCGGTGCATGTGTTGCATTGTCACTTTGGTGGAAGACAGTGGAAGTGGAAATGCGCAAGGCAAAGGTATGCTATAGGGCATTTCATTTCACCGGTCATGAGGAGTGTAGAGAAGTTGATGACCGGATTTAGGATTGATAGCCGTACTATCAAGAGGGGCAAACTTGTTTGCATCTCGGTCATCTAGTGCCACTTGAGCGATCTAACATTGAGACATGCTAGGATCGAGTGGCGCTGTGAGAACAAGAGAAAAATCCTTTGAAAATGATTGTGAAAATGCTAACACACATGCACATGGTGATGTACACTTGATGGTGTTGGCACATTTACAAAGGTGGCATTGATCGCGCGTTGGTTTGCGTGGTTGAGTTGGGTTTGGGTCCGTCTCTCCCTCCCGCCGAGCTTGCGAGGCGGGATTCGGCGTTTTCGGAAAATTGGAGGCCTATTTTCTATTGCGCCGATGAAAATTGTTGGAGAAGTTGGCGTTCGCGGCGGGCCGGAAATCGTTGTTTTTACGGGCGCGGACGCGGCCGCCGGACGCGCGGCCGGGCGGGCGGACGCGGTCCGGCGCGTGGTGGCTTGACGCGAGTAGCCGGGCCGAGCCGTGTCCGAGCGCCGGACGCCGTGGTGGCGCTGGTCCGGCGTGCGCCGGACTCGGACCGTAAACTTCGGGCCGAGTCGTGCGCGCGTCGGGACGCCGGACGCCGGCGGCGGACGCGGGCGGACGCAGCGGCGGACGCGGTGCGATCACCGGGGTGCGGGGCCCGGCGGAGTACATTCGCGCGGCCCCGAGGAGTTAGCCGTTGGGAGCCAACGGTCGTCTTCGAATCGAGGGGACACGTGGCGCAAGATGGAGCGCCGGACGCGGCTTGGAGCGTCCGGCGGTGGAGGCCGGACGCGTCCGGCGCGTCTGTCTTTTGCCAGCGTGGGGGCAACGGCTAGTTTTGGGCTTTGGCCTATAAATACTTGCCTTGCTCGGCCATGGCTGGTTGCTTAGCACCTTGGGGACTTGGTGTCCACCTTGGAGAGTGCTTGGAGAGCCCTCTACTCACTTGAGCTTGATAGAGATCATCCGATCGAGTGAGTGAGCGATTCTAGTGCGTTGCATTGAGAGATTTGCATCCAAAGTGGCACTAGGTGATCGTGTTGCAAGCCGGTGTGCTTGTTACTCTTGGAGGTCGCCACCTCCTAGACGGCTTGGTGGCAAGAGACTTCGTTGAAGCACCGCGTGGAGATTGTGTGGTGCTCCGAAGGAGGATTTGTGAGGGGTTCTTGAGCCTTCCCCGCGGAGCGCGAATTGGCTACTCTAGTTGAGTGTGGCTTGGAGGATCCCGTTCTTGTGTTGATTGGAGTTGGGGCTCCCTAGAGGGGTTGTTGGCAGTGAGCCAACTTGAGCGGCCATCTTATCACCAAGTCGGTGTATCGCCACAACCGGACGTAGCTTGGTGGCGACCAAGTGAACCGGGGAAAAATCGTGTGTCGATTTGTGATTGCCGAGGCTTCGACCTCCTTGTGCTTGTGTGTGAGGCTTCGACCTCCCTTGTGATTGTGTGCAGTGGTTGGTCTCTACGCCCGGTGATTCGCCACCGCCGCGACTTCGTGTGTCCACTCTTTGCGGTGGTTTGCATCCCCTCTAGCTCAAGCTTGCATTTACATTTCTTACATTCTTGCTTAGCTTGAGTAGTGGCTCTTGTGCTCGTTTGCTTGTGTAGCTAGTTGAGCACCTTCTTGCTTGTGTAGCTAGAAGTAGTTTTAGTGTTTTGCTTAGCTTGTGTAGTTAAGTGAATTGCGCTCTTGGGTTCGGCTTGTGTAGCCTTGTCCTTGAGCATCTAGTGAGCTTAGGTTTGGCATAGTGCTTTTGCTCATTAGAATTGTGTAGGTGCTCCCGGTTCGCTAAAATACTAGTTGCTTAGGTTGTGACCTTGCAAGCTAGAATTGTTTAGGTGAGCACTAGCTAGTTTAGCACCTTGCTTCTTGTTTAGGATCTTTTACAAGGTGCTACTAGAGTTGTAGTTAGTGGGGGTTAGTCTTGGCTAGACCGATAGTTTTAATTCCGCATTTGTTTCAGTTAGCCGGTGCGTAAGTTTTTAGGAAGGACTATTCACCCCCCTCTAGTCCATCTCGACCCTACACGTGGTATCAGAGCCGGGTCTCTCATTTTAGTGGTCTTCACCGACCCGAGAGGATGGCAACTAGAGGGATAGATGTTGAGTGCTCTTGTGACACGCACACTTTTGATGGCACAAACTTTGCACGGTGGAAACACCATATGCTTGATCACTTTCGTGCCTCGGGAGCTAAGGTGTGGTGGGTTGTCACCAATGGTCTCACCCAACCATTGGATGAGGAAAACATCACCAAGGCTCAAGAAGCAATCTATTATCTTGATGTTAATGCACTTGGTTATCTAATAGATGCTTTGAGTTGTGATGTGCTTATGAAGGTGAACCATGAGGGAACCGCCCGCATGTTGTGGGAATCCATCAAGCACACCTATGGTGATGCCTCCACATGGGATGTTGGAAAGTTTAAGGTGGAGGAGCCCGAGATGATGCCACTTGAGGATGTTGAGCATGACCACAACAAGGTTGTTGTGGAGGATTGCTCCACCTCAAGGTCAAGTGAAGATGATGAACTTACTACCACAAGTTCACTTGAAAATGATGATGATGATGCCGCAAGTGAAGCAAGTGAAGATTCTACCTCAAGCTCACTTGACGATGGCGATGAGAGTGATGACACTACCACAAGCTCTCCTACTTCATCACATTGCTACATGTCACATGGTGACCGCAAGGTAAAGATTGGCAATGTGATCTTTGATTGTGATGATCCAAGTCTTGAGCTTGTGTTTAAGTTGTCAAGAGCTTTAGAAAAGGAGTTTGCTAAAACAAGCAAATTAAAAAAAGAAAACTCTTTTCTAAAGAACACATGTGAACAACAAGAGCATCTACTTTATGTTACTACTTGTTCACATGATGTGCTAAAATTGGCTCATGAGGAACTTAGTGTTGCTCATGATAACTTGGTGCAAGAACATGCTTTTCTCACTAAGAAGTTTTGCAATGAAGAAGCTAAAACTAGTGAGAGCTCATCACTTGGGTCAAATGATCAATCACATGTTACTAACCCTTGTGATGTAGGCAAGAAGCATGTATCCACCTCTTGTGATGATTTACTTGCTATGCCATGTTCTTCACATATAGATGCTTGTTCTACTTCTATGTCTTGTGAGACTAACCTTTTGAAGGAGAATAATGAGCTCAAGAATGAAGTGAAGAATTTGAGCAACAAGCTAGAGAGGTGGACCAACTCTCATGTCGCTCTTGATCATTTGTTGAAGAACAAGAGAAGATTCGGTGACATGAGTGGCCTTGGCTACAACAAGAAGAATGTTGGGTTGGGTGGATTGCCAAAAGTCTCTCACTCTCAACTCTTGGAGAGTTACAAGAAGTATGGCAATTTGAATGGCATCAACTACAACAACACCAACATCAAAGGCAAAAGATGGGGCAAGAAGAAATTTGAGAGAACAATGAAGAAGCTAGAAGAAGAGAAGCTATCTCATTTCATGTGCTTCAAATGCCGTGAAATGGGACATCTAGCTAAGGATTGCCCTATCAAGAAGCCTCAAGTTGAGCCAAGATCAACACCCCAAGATCAAGTCAAGATCAACCATGAAGTCAAAGTTGATGACTTGAAGATGATGAAGAAGAAGACAAGAAGGGGTGGAAGAGCAAGGCATCCAACTCATATCCAAGATGCCAAGATAATGATGAGCAAGATTCAAGAGAAGAAAACTCATGCTCACATCAAGTGCTTCAAGTGTGGTGACATGGGACACTTTGCCTCAAAGTGTTCCAACAAGCTTGAGAAGAAGGCTCAAGCAACTCGTGAGAGGCAAGGCCATGAAGAGCATCACAAGAGCAATGAAGAGAAGGCTCTACCAAAGAGAAGATGCTATTCATGCCGGAAAAGGGGACACATGGCACATTCATGTCCCCTAGGTAAAACTTCTAAGCTTAGTACAATTGATGATACTAATATGCTTAGAAAGGATGGTGATGGTACCTCTTCGGTTGCTATTGCAAAACATCCCGCTACTCATACTAAGGCTTTGCCTAAGTATGTTGCTCCTAACTTGAGAGGACCCAAACTTATTTGGGTACCATCAACAAGTGGATGAATGTTTGTAGGTACCATGGCATTGGAGGCTTGATTCAATTGAGCTCATATTCTTCATCATATGATTGAATCAAGTATTGAAGCTTAGTGCTACTCTCAACCCAATGCCAAGTCATGACAAGTAAAGTCCAAGTGCTACAACATACAAGTGCAAAGTCAAGTTGTGGTGATCAATGGTCATATGTGATGGCTTGCAAATTATTTTGAGTTGAAGCTTGCTATTGGAAGATCATGTGCTACCAAGGTATATCTATTGTTGATCATATTCATTTGGATGCATATGAGTTGATTGAATTGGATATATATGCATTGGTTGCTTGCTATGAGATGTTTGAATGGATTCAATGCCTAGTATTCAAATTTGAGTTAGTTTGGGAGAATATGATCACAAGATGACCTTTAGTGAAGTAGTTTGACTGGATATATGTCTTGTGGGAGTGTTCAAACAAGTTGACATCAAGTTTGAGTCATTTTTGAAGAAGCATAGCTCAATTGCTTAAATCTGTCTAAATTCTGAAATCTGAGCGCTGTGATCAAGTCTGAGTTTGATGGATCAAATCTTATTGAAATGGCTTGAAATTTGGTATGCATGCTCTATGCTTATGAGTCAATATGCTGTGCAAATTTCATGAGAATTGGATAAGGATTGCTACAGTTTTGGAGTAGTTCTTTTCAGCTGTAGTGCAGCAGTTTTCAGCATGTAGCAGTATGAGAAGATGTGAAATCTGGCAGCAATCTAGAAGGCCAATGAAGCTCAAATTTTTACAGCTGCATGAAGACTTAGAGATGATCATCTCGACCAAATTTCATGGCATTTGGAGCTGTACATTGGGAGATATGAGTCAATCTTTGAAGGTTGCAGAATCTGTCAGAAAAAGTGACAAATATTGGATATATCAAGTGTCACTCACATTGAAAGGTCCTCAAGTTGGAGTCATAATTATAAGTGTTTGAGGAACCTATGTTTGGTTTATTGAAGATCAAGATCAAGCTCAAGAGCAAGAAAGAAAAGGACTTAAAGAAGAACTCAAGATACCTCATCATGTCAAAGGATCAATCAAATGAATGACAATTCAATTGAGTGTCAAGGATTGTTCTTAGTGAGATTGCTTCTCTCCATCGAGGAGGTGTGCCGCCCATGAGAGATGGGATTGACAAGTGAGCTTGGAAGGCCGACATGGAGGTGATGATCTAAGGGGATTCAAGATGCTTAGTTGAAGATATCAAGAAGATTGATCAAGAAAGCAAGCAAAGCATCCAAATAGAGAGCAATACATGACAAATCAAGTGATAATGCAAGTGGTATTCTCTCATGCAAGCAAAGATCAAGAGAGGAAGCAAGCCAACCACAACAAGAAAGTGCACTTGATCATAAGTGGTTCTCATTTCATATGGGTGAAGCATGCAATTCCTCATGGATATCTGTTGGGTTCATCAAGCTTATCAATGGACTTCACATTGCTATTGGAGTAATGAAATTGGAATCTCATGACTATCCTCTACTTCAAGATAGCAAAGGTGACATTGATTGACATATGCATACATATTTTGCTAAGGACTTGTTTAGTGCATATAGTCATGATTTCTAGGAGCATTCATGAAAAATCAAAAGGTTTTGATGTCTATATGATGCCACTATTGTTTCTATGCGTTACTTGTTCTAGTGGTAACATATAACATGTTCATGAGCTAGTGAACCCATATACTTGATCTACTTTGGATTGCACATTAGCTACAAGTACAACATTGGCAAGATAACCCTTCTAGTGAGGTGTGAAGAAGCTTGTCATTGGTTCAAACCGGACTTGAAAGCTCATGTGCAAATCAAGTTAGCTCAAGTTCAAGAGAAAGAAGCTCATGAAAACAATCTAGTTGATATTCATGCATATTTCAACAAGGTGGTTCCACAAGTGATCCTCAACTTTAAGTGATCAAATCAAGATTTGCTCAAGATTGTCATTTGGTTTGACCCAAGCTTTGTCATAGGGGGAGGAGCCCCACTTCATTGGTATTAGAGGCAAAGATCTTACAAGTGACCTACACATGTGGTATCTTTGGTGCTATGACAAAGGGGGAGTGCCCAATGCATAGTGACAAGTGGGAACATGCAACTACATGTGAAGTTTACAAGTGGTGTCATTCCAACATATGGTGTGTCCATCAAAAGGAAGATTCAAGAATCAACCATCAACCCCTAGCTCTAATCCTTTGCATCAAGAAGGTTGTCTTACATGAAGTATCATACAAGTGGTCTTGGACCCTTTATGGTCTTTGATGACAAAGGGGGAGAGAATGGTACAAAGATATGCAAAATGCATACAAAGGGGAGAAGAAGAAGATGGACATAGACCAAGAAGAAGAGCAAGATTGAAGAGGATCAAAGTTCTTGGACAAAGAGAAGCACACAAGTAGGGGGAGCAAGCTCATGAACTTGATTGATTGCATTTGATATGTGCATATTCATGTGCTTGCTTGCATTTGCATTGTTCTTAAATTCAATATGCAATGCTTGTGTGGTGTATGCTAGTCATAGTTTGATTGATGATTTGATAACTAGCATGCATAGGATGGTTTAGCTAGACACTTGTGTTTCTCTCACGTGGTACTAGAACCTTGCTTCTAATGTTGATCTCACGAGGTTTCTAGTGTTGTTTCAAGTGATTTCTAGCTAACCATGATGATGCTAAGGATGAACTTCAATGTGCAACTCCGATTGGTATCACGCTTCAAAGGTTTATCCTATATACCTTAGCATCACTTAGTAGTGATTACTCTCCCAAGAATTTCCATATCTATGCATGTGTGCAAGCTTAAAACCAAACCATTGGAGCACACATGTAGGGGGAGCTATCACTACCAGGTTGACTTTGTGACACTTATCCAAATCACAACATTGAACTCAAATGTTGGATAAGTGACATAAAGTCCTTTATGTACTTTATTTCCATATCTTTGTAGAGTTGTCATCAATTACCAAAAAGGGGGAGATTGAAAGGTCCTTTGTTTGGTTTTGATAATTGAGTGACAACTTAGGTGGACTAATTGTGTGATCATGAGAATACACGGGGATTTAGTCCATTGTGTGATTGTGAGATGAAGGAGCTTCATTGAATATATGACATGACATGGAGTCATGTGACCAAGATGGTGAAGATCGAGATGATGCTTGGCTCGAGACCGGAGGGTGTGTGAAGGACAAGTCGAGGCAGTGGAGCGATGGACCATGAGATGGTGAAGCTCGGGCAAGACTTGGTTCCGATGGACCATGAGGCGGTGAAGAGCAAGTGAGATCAAGATCAATGGACCGTGAAGGTTGCATGATGATATGAAGTGGATCATATCAACTTGAGATCGTGTCGGTGCATGTGTTGCATTGTCACTTTGGTGGAAGACAGTGGAAGTGGAAATGCGCAAGGCAAAGGTATGCTATAGGGCATTTCATTTCACCGGTCATGAGGAGTGTAGAGAAGTTGATGACCGGATTTAGGATTGATAGCCGTACTATCAAGAGGGGCAAACTTGTTTGCATCTCGGTCATCTAGTGCCACTTGAGCGATCTAACATTGAGACATGCTAGGATCGAGTGGCGCCGTGAGAACAAGAGAAAAATCCTTTGAAAATGATTGTGAAAATGCTAACACACATGCACATGGTGATGTACACTTGATGGTGTTGGCACATTTACAAAGGTGGCATTGATCGCGCGTTGGTTTGCGGGGTTGAGTTGGGTTTGGGTCCTCTCTCCCTCCCGCCGAGCTTGCGAGGCGGGATTCGGCGTTTTCTGGAAAATTGGAGGCCTATTTTCTATTGCGCCGGATGAAAATTGTTGGAGAAGTTGGCGTTCGCGGCGGGCTGGAAATCGTTGTTTTCTGGGCGCCGGACGCGGCCGCCGGACGCGCGGCCGGGCGGGGCCGGACGCGTCCGGCGCGTGGTGGCTTGACGCGAGTACTGGCCGAGCCGTGTGTCGAGCGCCGGACGCCGTGGTGGCGCTGGTCCGGCGTGCGCGGACTCGGACCCGAAACTGGGCCGAGTCGTGCGCGCGCTCGGACGCCGGACGCCGGCGGCGGGACGCGGGCCGGACGCAGCGGCGGACGCGGTGCGATCATCGTGCGGCGTCCGGCGGAGTACATCTGCGCGCGGCGAGGAGTTAGCCGTTGGGAGCCAACGGTCGTCTTCGATCGAGGGGACACGTGGCGCAAGATGGAGCGCCGGACGCGGCTTGAGCGTCCGGCGGTGGAGGCCGGACGCGTCCGGCGCGTCCTGTCTTTGCCGCGTGGGGGCAACGGCTAGTTTTGGGCTTTGGCCTATAAATACTTGCCTTGCTCGGCCATGGCTGGTTGCTTAGCACCTTGGGGACTTGGTGTCCACCTTGGAGAGTGCTTGGAGAGCCTCTACTCACTTGAGCTTGATAGAGATCATCCGATCGAGTGAGTGAGCGATTCTAGTGCGTTGCATTGAGAGATTTGCATCCAAAGGGCACTAGGTGATCGTGTTGCAAGCCGGTGTGCTTGTTACTCTTGGAGGTCGCCACCTCCTAGACGGCTTGGTGGCAAGAGACTTCGTTGAAGCACCGCGTGGAGATTGTGTGGTGCTCCGAAGGAGGATTTGTGAGGGGTTCTTGAGCCTTCTTCGCGAGCGAATTGGCTACTCTAGTTGAGTGTGGCTTGGAGGATCCGTTCTTGTGTTGATTGGAGTTGGGGCTCCCTAGAGGGGTTGTTGGCGGTGAGCCAACTTGAGCGGCCATCTTATCACCAAGTCGGTGTATCGCCACACCGGACGTAGCTTGGTGGCGACCAAGTGAACCGGGGAAAAATCGTGTGTCGATTTGTGATTGCCGAGGCTTCGACCTCCTTGTGCTTGTGTGTGAGGCTTCGACCTCCCTTGTGATTGTGTGCGGTGGTTGGTCTCTACGCCCGGTGATTCGCCACCGCCGCGACTTCGTGTGTCCACTCTTTGCGGTGGTTTGCATCCCCTCTAGCTCAAGCTTGCATTTACATTTCTTACATTCTTGCTTAGCTTGAGTAGTGGCTCTTGTGCTCGTTTGCTTGTGTAGCTAGTTGAGCACCTTCTTGCTTGTGTAGCTAGAAGTAGTTTTAGTGTTTTGCTTAGCTTGTGTAGTTAAGTGAATTGCGCTCTTGGGTTCGGCTTGTGTAGCCTTGTCCTTGAGCATCTAGTGAGCTTAGGTTTGGCATAGTGCTTTTGCTCATTAGAATTGTGTAGGTGCTCCCCGGTTCGCTAAAATACTAGTTGCTTAGGTTGTGACCTTGCAAGCTAGAATTGTTTAGGTGAGCACTAGCTAGTTTAGCACCTTGCTTCTTGTTTAGGATCTTTTACAAGGTGCTACTAGAGTTGTAGTTAGTGGGGGTTAGTCTTGGCTAGACCGATAGTTTTAATTCCGCATTTGTTTCAGTTAGCCGGTGCGTAAGTTTTTAGGAAGGACTATTCACCCCCCCCCCCTCTAGTCCATCTCGACCCTACACCTTTCCAGAGCTTGAACCTGTTCTCTTTCTCCTCCACATCAATATGGATGAAACCAAGTCCTTTGTTAGCACTGCCCATGTACTGTGGTGAAACCTGTGGCTCTTTCCATCTAGGACACTTTTCTGCCAAGTGTTCTTTCCTGAAACAGATGAAGCAAATCTTGGGCTTGGCACAATCAGAACTAAAATGCCCAGGATCTCCACAGTTATGACAAATGATATGAAGAGATTTGTCATCCACCCCTTTTCCTTTGTCACTAATCTTCCCCTCAACTGGCTGTTTCCCCTGTTTTTCTCCACTACTCCTAGAAGCTTGATTCCCCAAACCCTCCTGACTCTGCTTGACCAATCCCTGTTTCTGTTGAAACTCAGACATACGCAAGCCACCCTTCTGGGGATTCTGAGAATTCTGCTGAAACTGTCCTTGTCTACCTCTCCCTCCCTGCATCCCTCCTCTCGGTCTCCCACCTGGTCTATATTGGTTGAACTGCTCCTGATGATGGAATGGCGGTGGGTGTGGAAACTGACCTTGAGTATGAGGATGAGGGTAGTAGCCCCAAGGACCTTGCTGAGGCGGCACCATCGGCGGCGGGCCCATCGGATGGGGGTAGAACGGCGGCGGCTGCTGCCAACCCCCGCCCGTCATCCATGGATCCCAATCCTCTTCTGGACCCCGCGGCCGCTATGGGCGCCCTCTTCCTCTCCCCTCCATGAGCTTGGTGCGATACGAATCTCGAACCCCACTTCCCCAGAGATCCTCGGAGAATCGAAGTTCCGATGACTTCTTCGACCACCGATCTCCCTCCTGAACTGGGTAGCAATCGCTGTACCTGAAATCCCTAGCCTCCCAGAGGTCCTTCCGGATCCAAAATAGATCTCTCACCCGCTCTCTCCCATGGCGAACCCTAGGTCTCCCTCTCACGGAAGTGGCGGCGCGAGCGGTCGAAACCGGAACGATCCACAGCTGCCCGTAAAACTCCTCAATTGCCCCTTCTTCGTCGTCTAGCTCCGGCCCCAGTTGCAGGCCCGACATTGACGCTTTTGCCCCACCGACAGCGAGCACGCCGCGTGTCCTCTCATGGCGGCCCCGCTTGCAGTCTCTCCCTGGCCCGGGCCCCGCGGAACCACGCACGCCCGCGCCCACCTTCGGAGGTGAGCCACGGACACTCACTGGGCTCGCCGGCGGCAGCACCCTCGGCGGCGAGGTCGGTCGGCGGCGCGCCGCCTCGATCGCCCTAATCGCCTCTCTCGGCCCGACTCTCATTTCCCTCCCTGAATCGGACTTCCCCTGTGTCGGTACTCGGTAGGGACTACCATGCCCGCTTAAAAACACAATCATCCTGGTATAACCAAACTCTCTGCACAATGTTTGACGGAATAAATGGCAACACAGATAAATCAAATGGTCATCGATTATGTTTGGTGCACAAGCAGTTTTTGGTTTACATTTGCTCCTGACCTCCTGTGCATCTGCATGCATGCGAGTGGTTGCGTTGCGTGAGGGGTTTGGATCGACGACAAGAGTGGAGTGAGTCCATATGAAAGAGTGGCTTAGTCTTCTGACAAAATTGATCCAACTGAATTTGGCGCATTACGTTGCTTGTACTCCACTCCACCGTTGATCTCTGTTAAGAGGCCATGTTAAGATTCCCGAATCGGGAACACCCGAATCGACTGTAGCGCACTGTACGCTACTGTAGCAATTTTATTTTTATTTGGTAATAATTGTCTAAATATTGATTACTTAGGTTTAAAATGTTTGTCTCAGCAATAAAAACCGTGCAATTAGTTTTTTATTTTATCTACATTTAGATCTACGCATATACCGGCATTTCGATCGACTAGGAATCTTCTTTTTACATAGTAGAATTTAGGGGTGAATTTGGGAATCTAAACAAGGAAGCCTAAAAATTCGACTAGCAATCGTGTGATGTTTAATTTAGAGTAGTGAAAGCAGTGAGGACTGAGGATGGTCAGCTGGCATTCCGAGCTGGCTTGCATAGAAACAAAACTGTCTTGTCCTCGGCAGATCGCCGGCGTGTCTTTCTTCAGGCCTCGTTTGGTTGCCAAAAAGTTAAAAAATTTATAATCAGAAGACTTTCGTTTGTATTTGACAAATATTGTCCAATCATAGACTAACCAGCCAAAAGATTTGTCTTATGATGTATAACTAAACTGTGCAATTTATTACTTTTTTTATCTATATTTACTACTTCATGCATAGGTCTAAAAATTGATGTGATGGAGAGAGAGTGAAAAAACTTGAAATTTGGAGGTGGATCCAAACAAGGCCTCGGTCTTCGTCGACCGTATGCCGCTAGCTGCAGCAGCCAGCAGGCCAGCAGCACGTCGAGAACGTCGAGCGAGGTGGTCGATGCGTTGGGTGAATGCGTACGTAACGTAACGTAACGTGCGTAAGCTCACACGAAACGGCGGCACTCGTGTGTGCGTCACTGCGTAGTGCGTACGTATTACACAGCTTCACAGCCTTTATTTTGGCACACCCGGCCCGAACCCTCGGATGCAAGGTTCCAAAACATTTCAAGAGAAAAGAGACCATGGCCTTGTTCTCTTCCCAAATTCACCCTCAAATTTCACTATGCAGAATTTCTATTCCCTATCACATCAAAACGTCGGCTAACGTATGGAGTATTAAATGTAGATGAAATAAAAAACTTATCGCACAGTTTTATTGATCTGTGAGGTTAACATTTTAAAACTAATTAATCAAAATTTGGACAATTTTACCACATAAAAACAAAATTGTTACAGTGTGTATTTAATGAGCACTGTAGCAAACAGTGCCGATTGGGCAGCCCGAAATCGGGAACTAAACAAGGCCCATGCTGGTGCGTGAGTGGCGCTGCGTGCCAAAATTCTGTTTCCAAAGCCGACAACAAACGGCTGTGTGCTTGCATAAACACACTGCCTCGATCGCTTGCACAACCTATTTTGTTTGGCACGATATCACAGTCTTCGCATCCATCAGCATATATTCACATCAGTGCTACATACAGCTAGCTGCGTTAACGGGGAATCAGCAAGCCCCGGCCAACCGATGGATCGACCAAGCCGCGGCCAACCGATGGATCGACCGCGAGTGTACGTACGTACGTACGTACTAGTACTATATGTGTTTAATTTGTTGCTTGGCGTTGTGGTCCTAATAATCTCGATCACTGTATCGTACTAGCTTCTTTTGCACAAGCACAATGATGGTGTCTGTTTTGTTCGCCTCCAATGCAAAGCATTTCCTTGTCAAAAAAAAAAAAAATGCAAAGCATTTCGTGGCTTTCTTGCAATACCATTTTCTTTTCCGGTATACTCCGGTCTGTACGTTCACGTATGTAAGCATTTCTTGGCTTTCTTGCCAAGGGCAACCCTCCTCCTGATCCCTTGTTATTTAATTGATGTATATATTTCCTCTCTTTCGATATTTTCTATTCCAAGAACATAGTCGAACTTGTCACGATGTTGGCATGTTGCTCATATCTACCTAAAGGATAGAGATGACAATAAGGCTTGTTTGGTGGGGATTTTGGCAGGGCATTTTGCACCTTAAAACCAAAAGCTCAACTAAGGTTCAAAAGCCTTCTGGCCCAACACTAGCTACTTCTATTTCTTCTTTTCTTACTCTGCTGACTCAGCTGTGCATTGCTGCTGCGCGTGGGACGCGAGTACTCCGTCCTGCTGGGTGGACTTGTGGGCCCATATACTTCTGCTGCCATCGCTACCGTCCAAAAACAACGAGGCCCACAGAAAGCTGCTTTTGACAAATGGGCCCACGGTCACGGCCCGACTTGTCAACTGCTGACGCCGGCGACTGGTATCGTATCCCATGCCTGGGTGGGTCCTACCCGGCAGCGTCTGCAGTGGGCAGCGGCGCTGCTTCCTCCTGTCGGGGAGCAGTGGAGCAGGCCTTGTTTAGTTCCCCCAGTGGGGATGGCAAAATTGGCATCGCACTGTAGTGCACTGTAACATTTCGTTTGTATTTGTAAAATATTATCTTTATATATGTCTTAGGTATTTTGGTATGGCAGAGAATTTTCTTTTTGCATAATGAAATTTGGAATAAATTTGAAGAACTAAACAAGGCCAAAGCTGCTTTCTCTCCAGCTGCTTTCTCTCGGCCACGTGGCGTAACCGCTAAATAATATGGCCCACATGCATTTATCATTGTCTTAACGGACTTCTGATAGCAATGCATGTGTGCCATAAGACTTGAAAAGATCTGTCGGGTAGATTCCCGAAACTTCCACGATTCTCCAAGCAGGATCAATCATTATAAAGAGACATTGCAGTATTACAACAGTTTATTCAAATAATATACATCGAGTAAAATAGCGAAGGATTACATTAACATAGGTTTACAAAACATTTGGTTCAAAACTTACAAACCATATGTTTAATTATTACAAACCATAATAGTTGTGGAGTAGCGGTAGATAGTTTAATTTCACAACCGGTCGATGAGCTCGCCCAAGAGCCGGACACTCTACTCGTCGTCACTCTCCGCAACGATCGTCATACAGGATGCGGTGCAAACCCGCTCCCGAGGCTCACCCGCAACAAGGGTTCAACAAACCCCGAGTACAAAAGTACTCAACAAGACCGACCCGACGAAAAAGAGGGGTGAAGACTAAGAAATGCGGGTCGAGGGACAAGGTAAGGCTTGCAAGAATCAATACTTTTGCAGAAAAGCTTTTTGAAAAACCAAGTTGTAACTTAACAGCTCTCTTGCCTTAGCTCAAGCTGATCAATTAACACCAATTAATACCTCATCATTAATTAAGTAATTACTACGATGATGAATAACGATCGAGTCTTCTTCTCCGAGAAGCACGGCGATTCGAATCCATTTTTACCCACTGGGACCTAGATCACCGATATACGGAGACTCTAACTCCGCCGCATACCGATCACATGATATACCGGACACAACCACGGCCATATATCAACCACAACACCCAAGTGTGTGGATTTGCTAAAGTCTCGATACACCAAATCACCATCGAACGGGCCTTAGAGCATCAACGAGACGAAAACACTACGGAGGACTCATTTCCCAATGCAACCGTCCGGACTCAATTTAATTACTATCATCGTGATTCCAACAATAAAAGCCATTCTCATCTTTTTCATTCTTGACATTTTGAAAACTTAACTAAATAAGGGGCTAAGCAATTCTACGCATTTTCTTAAACAGTAATGAGGAATACGGAAATAAGACAGTGCGCATTTGGTGGGTTTCACTCAACTCCTAGCCTTAAATGCAACAACTCAAGTCCGAGATATAAAAACTTTATAAAATCAAGGTAAAGGTTTAATGCATCCGGGGCTTGCCTTGGTACTCGGGGTAGACGCTTTGGGCTTTCGGATCAACACCGGCTCCGGGTCTCGCTCTTCCTTGATCTCGATTTGGACAACGTTAAGCTCTCCGTTAACGAAAGCTACTCGATAACATGATATGATTTAACATGATGAAATAATAAACATGATGCTTGAAGAATACATAAATCAATTAATAACTTGAGTACAACCTTCACGAAGACGTCGCAATCTAACGAGACTAACTAATTAAATAAATAAGCAGAAATAAATGATAAAACAAAATTTGTCAAAACAATTCCAAAAATTAAACTTAAACTCCTCAGGCCCTAAGAAGGCTACAAAATAATTTTCATGATTTTTGGAATAATAAATAAATAACTAAAAATCAAGGAAGACCCATTTTTCAATTAAAAGAGCTAATTTTTGAACATAGCAAAACTACTCAAAATAAATATTTTAAATTTTTCCTAGGTAAAGATTACCATAAAGAGCCTCCACAAAAATTTTCAGGATTTTTGGAGCTATGGATAATTCCCTATGAAAAATAACAAATTGCAACACTATTCACCTAAACGGAAAAGAATAAAACTAAAAGAAAAAGAAAAGGCGGACTGGGCCGAAACCCGGCCCAACTGGCTTGGCCAGCCCGGCTCGACCGCGTGCGCACAGGAGCGGCCCAAGCGGCAGCGCGAGCAGGCCGGCCCAGCTTGGCCTGCCCGAGGCCTGGCGTGGCTATTTTGCAATTAAGCCCTCGAGGTTTTTACAAAATCCTAACAGGGCCCAACCACTATTCCCTGAGTCACGCAGGTTTGCACCAAGACCCCTAGGGTTTGTCAAATTCTCGGCGCGAGGTCCTTGCGAGGCAAAACAGGAGCTCGGCGATCCAACCGGCTCGGTCTCGTCGGCGGTGAGGTCTCCGGCGATGCTAAGGGGCTCTACGGGGTCGGCGCAACGCGGCGCACCCGCTAGTGACCCTAGCTTGGCGGCGGATGCGGCGGAGCAGGTCTCTCTACAGCGGCGGCGGAACGGTTCGGCGGCGGCTCGACTACAGAGCTCACCGGAGCTTCTCCGACGACGTTAGTGCGAGCATGCGCCCCTACGCACCTTGGTGAACTCGTTCGACCAGTCAATTGAGTGCAAGCGGCACCCGAGGACGATGCTATGCGCATGGCGGCTACGGCAACGTGAAGCTCGTCGGCGGCATCGACGTTCCGGCGGCAACAAAGCCCTCCCGGCCTATCTAATGGCACGAGCACGAGCAGGACGTCAAGGCGATCCTAACACGCATGATGATGAGGATTGAAAGGCGGTGGAGCATAGTTCTCACCGTGAGCGGGGATGGCGGCAGGGCGTGCTCCGGCTGGCAAGGTGGTGTCACGGCGAAGTTCTGTGCACCAAAGTGGAAACCAAGGAGCGCATGAGCTGCAGCGCATCAAGACAAACACGACCGTGTGGAAAATGAAAGAAATTAACCAACGGCGGCGGTGCTTGTCAACAAAACGGCTCGCGGCGGTTGCCGTACGCGAGGAAGATGATGACCCGCGGGCGACTCCGGCGGCGAGAGCTGGCGCGAATAGGCTTAATCGAAGCGCAAGAGTGAGGCGGAGCTGCTGGCTAGCGCAATTAGACAATGGTGAAGTGATGACGGCGAAATCGACGGCGACAGCGAGGTCGACGGCGATGGCGGCAGGGGAGAAGAAGAGGCGAAACGGCGTCCATCGTCTCCTATTTATAGCGCGAAGGCAAGGTAGGAGCAGCTGACACGTCTGTGGTGAAGCTTCGAGCTTGAAGGGGCGAGCTGGCGGCGGAGGCAGGACGGCATGGGCGCCATGGCCACTGCGATGGGAGGAGCAGGGAGGGGAGATGAAGGAGATGACGTCAGCGCTACAGGGTTTTAGGAACTCAGCTGAAAAGATCTTGATTTTCTCCAAGAATTAAATGGAATCATCAAAAACTCCAAAAACAAACCCCCACTGATTTTTCATGATCTACAATTTTCTCAAAAGGAGTATTTTCAAATTCTAAACAGAAATTTGAATTTGAAATCAAATTTGAAAAGGGGACAAAACCCTAGAATCTAATTTTTGCAATTACTTTTGATTTTTCAACTAAACTTGAAAATCTCCAAAACTATGAAATACTCCACTTTTCAAACGATCATTTTTCCCAAAAACAACATTTCTAAATTTTGAATAGTTTTTGAAATCTAGCTTTAAAACCAAAAGGGGACAATTGTTGGAAAGCTGAATTTTCAAATTTATTTGAAATTCTTTTTGGAAACTTAAAAACTTAGAATAGCAACCTTGTTGCTCTCATCAAGATGCTGAATTAAGCTTTTTGGACCAACCCCTAATTCTTCACGGATTTTGAACTACCGAAAAAGGGGTAAAACAGGGTTTTCGGCAAATCACATTTTTACAAAGAGCACATTCAACCTATGAATTTAAATTTGTTTTAGTTGATGCACATCAAGGTGAACCTAATCATGGATGCTTTGCGATGCATTATGATGACATGGCATGTTTTAGTTAATATAACACCAGAGGTGTTACACTCGCAGTCGCCCTCGCCCGCTCGGCGTGGAACAATCCCTCCAACAGATCAACATGTACTGCTAACAAGCATCTGGTACGAGCATGCGCATCCTAAACAATCCAATGCTATGATTTAGTGTTGCTAAGAGTTAGTACATCGTTTAGTTGGTGACTTCAAACTGAGTCACCGTTCTATCATGAGAACCCAATCTCAAGTTTATTCAAACTATAGAAAAAGACTAATATTTATGATAGCACATAATTATTATCACATTGAATATGCGATTTGTTTTTATAATAAATAAATTTAGATATATAATGTTGATATTGTTTTCAATAAATCTACTCTCTCTATTTCATCGAGTTGTCTTAACTTTGACCGAGTAAATAGACATCAAGATTTATGTATCAAATTAATATCATTAAATACACCATAAAATGTATTCTTATAATGTACTCATTTGGAATCATACATATAAAGCTTCTCACTTAAGACAACTCCATAAATATAATTTATTCAAGAACAGAGATAATAGTTAAACTTTAAAACAATTTTTATTATTGAAGAAACAAGATATATACTCGCTTTGTTCCTAAATAAATAAGTTTTTAGGGCTATCTTAGGTCTTTTTTCTGCTTTGTTTGACCGAATTTGCAGAAGAGAGCACAAATGTTTATGACACAAAATGTACAAATTATAAGATATATTTTGTGCTATTTCTAATTATTAAATTTCACCTTTTTCTATAAATTCGGCCATGTATTTTAGAAAAATGGAGTTGAGATAGTAACTCTACATTAATTTAATTTGTGATCAGTGAGATACTCAACTGTTGCTCCCGTCACAAGTCACATGCAGATTATGCAGCGCCATTGCCATCAAGGTTTTTTTTTTTTTTTTGAGAAAGCCTCGTTGTCCGTCCAAAACGGATAAGGCCCACAAAAAGTTAAATGGGCCTACCAGAGAGTAGCAACAGTACTCTCCACTGAGAACTGGACTCCATTCTGGGCTGGTCTGCCTTGTGACCCGCTGACGTTGGATCCCACAATGCAGCGTCCAGGGCGAATCGGGCAGGCGTTGGTTTGGGGAGCTGCAGACAGCAGAGGTCTCAGATATCCCTGTTCACAACATCGTTCAGTTGGAAAAATGTTTTTTTTTTGCGAAATAATAAACTTTATTAAAAATTAAGCAATATCCTTACAAGCAAGTGTTAAAACAAAATCTGGAAAAGAAGAAAAAAACACTGGACTAAGACCCGTCCTAATAGCATAATGTGCAAGCTCATGAGCAGCAGTGTTCTTATATCTACTAATCTTGATTACTTCCAGGCTGCGAAGCTCCTCCTTGTACTCCCATGCATCACGAACCAGCGCCCAGGCCACCGATCTATCTTGCTCACCCGTCTTCAGCTTATTAGCTAGCACCGCACAATCAGTCTCCAGGATCATGCAAACATTTGGCCAGCGTGCAGCCAAAATAATGCCTTCCCGACATGCTGCTGCCTCTGCTTCTTCAACATCCCTGCAGTTTGTTAAAACCCGCCAAGCAGCAAGCTGAACAAGACCATTATGGTCCCTAATAATCACACCCAAAGCAGCCATACCGGAGTTGGAGATGTACGCCCCATCTACATTGATCTTGAAAGAACCAGGAGCCGGCGGCACCCAGCTATCAAGCATTGGCCGAACTTTCACTGAACGTGAACGCTGGCCACCCACCAGCACACACCTTTTACCTTTGCCATCAGAGTACACATTACCCGGCTGGAGGGAATCCATATACCGAGTGAGGAAGATAACTGAACCTTCAATAGAGATTTTCTGACCCCCCCCCCCCCCCCCCCCCCCCCCCCTTCAACGTGTTATTTCGCACACTCCAGGCCCTCCATATGAGCATCATGAAGTTAGCAGCTACCTCTGTTGAATGTTGATTCAGAATTAGAAGCAGCCAATCCGGTCCAGAGTGCATCAGGTCCTCCTCGGCTGGTAGCGCCCAGTGCTCCTTCATCGCCTGTCGAAGTGCCACAGCGTGTGGACATTGAAGGCAGGCATGGAAACAGTCTTCCCGGCCAAAACCACAAAGCTCACAAGACTCCTGCTGCTCCAAATGACGATAGTACTTGTTAGCTCGTGTTGGTATCCCATTATTTGCAACTTTCCAAGCAAAAACCTTGACTTTTTCAGGAATGTGCGCTGGCCATATTGCCTTCCAAACTCTCCTACCATCTGACGGAGTGGAGCTACTGCCAATGGCACCTTCTCCATGTTCATGTCTCATCGCAAGCCTATACGCACTTCTGACAGAGAAAATTCCTGATTTTTCAGTTGGAAAAATGTTTATAGTCTGTTTAAACTGAAACAGCTCTTTCGTAACCCGCTTTCATTCGAATTTTATAAAATGCCTCGTGTTTGTTTGAGTTTCAAATGTGTACTCATCGGCACGTCATGTCTCGCTAGTAAAACTCAGCACAGCACCTTTGCTTTTTTTTTTTCTTTTCTTTCAAGCGTAAAACACCACCATTTAGGTATAAATAAACTCTGCCGAAAGCAGAGTAGCAATACTCTGCTACTAGTTTAGTTTTCTGATAAATATTTGAAATGTTCATCGATTCTGCTTGGTGCACCAGTTAAGCAGTTTTTGGTTTACGTTTGCTCCTGTGCGTCTGCATGCGTGAGGAATTTGGATCGACAAGAGTGGAGTGAGCCCATATAAAAGAGTGGTTAGTCTCTGACGAAATTGATCCAACTCAATTTTAGGCGTGCAGGATCGAACTTACTTGTAGTTGTAGTCTCCAACCAAATTTCACTGAGTAGCTTCTCGCCAGCTGTTGACACTCAAATTTGTCCCAAGATAATTCGTAATAAGGCAAGATGGTAATATGGATCATTCAATCAAAGAGTGGCAAAGATAAAGTCTGAGATAATGCTAATACCGATACATAGAACTGCCGATAGATTATATCCTTCGGCAAGCAAGAGATCAACTCAAGCTTTGCATGGTCAGGTCGTTTTAGATCGTGAATATATGGATTGTTACTGCTATCCGGCCAGAGACTAAAGGTATTCTAGTGAAAAGCAAATCTATTGCCATATACGTGATGCAAGTAAAAATACAAGATGGATTTTACTACAGCCTGCACATGCAGGAAATCTACCATCCGACTGCACACTTTTATTTTAGCCGCCGTCTACCTCGCCGGCAACGGAGCATAAGCCATGTAGCGGGCGCGGAGAAGCGACGGGTCGCCGATGTGGGGAGCAGCTCGCTTGCGGCCGTGTGGGGAGGTGCTGAGTCGCCGGCGAGGGGAGGGGATGGGTCGCCGGCTGTGGCCTCCGGCGGCGCAGCCGTGGCGTGCATGCGCGGCGCGGCTCGGGGGATGAGTCAGGGGAGTGGTGGAGAGGCGCTGAACAAAACCGAGTGATGGAGAATGGGGATGAGTGGTGGATAGGCACTCAACGAGTGATGGTGTGCATGTCGATTAGCCAGATCATGCGCACGCATAAAGTAGATTTTAGGATACAGGATATATATATATATATGCATGCATACAAGGAAAGCTGCGTGAGCAAGTTTACTTGCTCTACATATGCAAGTGCTGCCGTGATTTACTTCAGAGCCAAAAATAGATGGACAGTAGCCGAAGCAAACAGGAAAAAGATATTGTTGAGTCCAGTTCCTACACGAACTCAGAGACAAATTGGACTCCACGATGCATACAGAAGCAAGGACGGCGTATACTAGATATTTGGCCTACGTGCGTGCATCAGGCTCAAGGTGGTCGTACACATAATGGGCTTGGCCCCCTAACTGGACTCCATTGTGTAATATAATCCTCCGTGTTTGTATATCATATTTCAAAGAAGTTTCTAAGATCATTAGGGAGGGGTCCAAGGTAAACCTTGATTTTTATAAGCTGACCTGACAAGCAATGTTCAAATTCTTTCTCATACTAAACTAATCCTTCTGCGGTGTATGCAAGCCTGAATGAATGAATGACTTTTAATTAGATGCTTACTTAAAATAGGAGTCCACAACGAGGTCAAGCTGCTACCAACCACACACCACCCCATCAGTTGCCATTTCATCAAAATGAAGTTGCAAAGTGAGTCTCCATGCATGCAATTTCTGTCTGAACATGATGTGCTAAGAACATCCCAACGGTTTGACATTTTGGCTTTGCATTCACTAATTTACAAAAAAATCTTAAAAAAAATCATATTCAATGGTAACTTGGCAAATAGAGGGGTAGGACTTGCATATTTGCCAGCCCCTCCGCACTTGGTATATGGCCGCATGCGCGATTTCGCGCGACTACTCCTCCTGCCGCGTGCACAGAATTTGGCGCGACGGGAATGATGGCGCGCGGGAATAAGCCGGCAAAAACTGTGGGCCACAAATTCTATTTTTTTTTTACCAAGTGATAATGCAAAACGGTTGGAAATTATCTATTTTTATCTTTGTCATCTTCATATGGGACTTGGCAAACTCTCTCAAATGCCATACCAAAAACAGCAAACCGTTTGGAGATGCTCTAATAACAGTTATTAATTATTAAAGAAGATGTGATGTGACACCCCAAGGCCACAATGTGTTGTCGCTGCCAAAGTAATGTAGGGAGGCTGATTGTATCATATCATGAGAAGGAATGATTAAGCAGTCCTTGACTATTTGTTCCTGTTTGATGTACAATAAACTCCTCTACTTCCTGTTTGCCTGCCAGGGTATCTCTAGGCCTACTGATAATCGCGTGGTTTCGATTTCAAGATGCGACATGGAAGATGGAAAGAACGATCGGGTGTGCCCGCTGGCTGCTGCTGCTGGTACGTGCACGAGCGAGTACGGGCCATGTCATTCCTCACTGCCCCATGTCATTCCACACTGCCCACCTCACATGCACACAGCGTCCCGCGTCCGGCTGTGTGGGCCCTCCGTTACCGTGCACACAGCCAGCAGACCCACCTCGATCGATGGAGTCTAGAACGAGTTGGCGCAGTCACTGACAAGCAGGGCTCCGTATGTGTTACCATCGCTACCGTCCAAAAGAACGGATAAAGCCCACGGTCACGGCTGACTTGTCAACTGCTGACGCCCACCAACCCTTTCGACTGCCACAGTGGCATCCCATGCCACCGGGTGGGTCCCATCGGGCAGTGTCTGCAGTGGACGACAGGAGGTGCTGCTTCCTCCTGTCGGGGAGCAGAGAGAGGTAGCTTTGCCTCCAGCCCGCCGTCGCATTTGCCAATACAATACGTACGAGCGTGCGCCTCGTCCTGTCACTGAACAATCCTTCCAACGGACCAAACGTGTCACAAGGAAAATGGGACTTTTGAAACGAAGAAACCACATAAAAACTTCATACAAATTACTCCAAAGGAAACGTGACATTCAAGGCCTCTGGATTTTGCTATGAATCTAGATATACCCGAGGCAATGGTTACTATAAAGAATGTTCTCGTTTGCTCATCGCTACTCCACCTGGGGTAATGGAGACCTTTCTATTTTGCTATGCATCTAGATATACTCTAAAATATAATTTTCGCAATCTACTCATTTGGAATAAAAATTTTATTTATGACAACTATAAAATTAATTTACCAGAGACAAAGGTTGTAGTTAAACTCAAAATTTATTTATTTTGAAAGAACAAGATATATACTCCCTTCGTCCCTAGATAAATCAATTTACGGTGTCTTAACTCTCTCTCTCTCTCTCTTTTTTTTTTGCTATGTTTCATTGAATTTGCAAAAGACATCACAAGTGTTTATGACACAAAATGAATATATTGTAAAATACTACTTTCGTCTGTTAAAGCTTGCAAACGTAGCTTCTTGAGGCAAAGTTAAGGACCAGATGAAATTAAGAATTTACCCTCATTTATTCTAGGCTCCCAGGCCATCTTCTTCCATCCCGACGTTCCCGTGGTAGGTGGATGAATCTGATTAGCCGATTTAGCAAGGGACTTGATTTGTTTACTCAAATGGCCCCACACAAAGCTGTTGCAACTCGTCCATTCCATGGTAGAGTTGCTTTCTTTTACGGACACCGCTCCTAGCCTAAAATTACTTCCTTTGACAGACGGATGGAGTATATTTTACGATGTATGTTATAGGATGTGTATCGGTTAAATTTTCTCAACTTTGACTAGGTTTTTAGAAAATTCATGCAACATTTACATATGCAAACAAGTTCAATAAAAAATATATTCAATGATCTATCTAATAATACCAACTTTATATATATTATAAATTTAATATTTGTTAATATATAATTGGTCAAAAATTAAAACGTTTAACTTCTCAAAAAGCGAGAATGACATCTATTTTAGGACGGAGGGAGTATTTTCATTATATTAATTTGGTTTCATGAATTTTGAATTTTTACATTTTATGATATATTTCATTATATTAATTTGGTTTCATGAATTTGAAATTTTCTATAATTTCGGTGGTATTTTAAAAATAGAGTTGAGATAACTCTGAGAATTAATTTATTTTCCTTTTGAGAATGAGATAACTCAACTCACTCACAAGTCACATGCACGCACCTCCAGTCCAGATTGTGAGGTTGCGAGACTTGCGACTGAGCGACACGACAGCCACCGGCAGAGACGAGAAAAGATCTTCTTGAGCCGAGCCAGCCGTGCCGTGCGAGGCCTACAACCAGCCCAACAAATCCAGAGCAACAACCGATCCATTAAAACCGTATCGGGCCAAAACCTTTTGCAGGCCCAACAAATTCACCCTTTGCCCCTCGCCGGCGGCGGCAGACCGCTGTACTCCAACAATTGCCCTCCCTCGGTTCGGCATCGCCTTCCCTCGACGCCGGAACTCGCGTGCTTGCGCCGCCAGCGACCGTCCATTGGCCTTGTTCCGCTCCGCCAACTTCGGGAGATGGCAAGGTGATCGACCTCTAAAGCTCCTTTCCTTTCCCAATTGTAATCTTATATCTTCCCTGTAATCTATGTAAGATTAGCCATTGGCTTTACCTATAGGTAGCTAGGTATGTTTGTCACTTGGGAAATATTGTTGATTGATGGGCTACATTCGACCTGCCTAGTACTAGCTTGGGAATTTGCAGTTGCTCCTAAGAAAGCCCCCTTTTTACTGACTTGTCCCGGTCCAAGGATGCAACTTTAATTTGCAGACAATATTCGAGAGGACTAAATGACACTCCCCTACTCTGAGCCATTCATCCCTGTCTTGGCATCCCCTTGTCTACATGGTCAACTATAGACAGCAAGCAACAGAAAATAAACATAAGTTGATATGTGTGATTATTGCCATGTCCCATGTTTTTTTTTTTTTTGATAACTTGCCATGTCCCATGTTAGTGAGGCTTCTTTGTGGTTGCAAATGATATACCAGCTTGTTGCTTACTATTTCGTTGTGATACATTGCTAACGTCTGGGGCACTGTTTATTGCTAACTATATGGCTGACCGTTTCATTGCTGCACACTTGTTTAGTGGAAAGGATCAGCCAAACCGAAATTTCTTTGTTGGGTTGAGCTCAGGCCCAGTCTACTAAAAACTACTGGTCGGCCTGCTCAGATCTAGGTTTGAGCCCAGACAGAAAATATAGGTCCGGCACGGCGCACAGAATTCTTGGGTCGAGGACACGAAGCAATTGACGTGGGCCTCCAGGAGCCCATGGCACCTGCGTCGATCTGCTGCAGTCCACGGAAAGGATTCGCTTGGGAAGTTGGGCTAACCGGTGAGGCTTGATGATCGCATTGTATGTTTCGATGAAGAAAGCGCAACTTTAGGAGTGGATGTGAATCAATCAATATATTTAAAGTAAGTTCCGCTCTAGTTCACCGTAATACATATGGTTTAAGCTAGATACGTGCAATGTGCCTGTTCACAAAAAAAGGGTACATGCAAATACATTCAAACAAGCCCTTAGCTTGTTTTAAACAAGCTATAAGATGGTTTTGTGAAGTTCTTCGAAATAAAATAAATGGACTTTGCCTTTGTGTTTTTTCATCAGGACGATTGAAAACATACATAGGTCGTCTAGTTTGGAGTTAGAATAAAGAAATTATGTATTGACAACAAATTTGAGTTTATAGCAGCACAAAAAGGCTTCGGTTTTCGCACTACAACTCGACTTCCTCGTGAAAATCGACTAAGCTGGTTTCTCAAACAAGCTAAGTCGGTTTTCCTTGTCCAAGTTCAACTTGAAGTAATTCGATGGGAATTGAACTTGCCCAATCTTATGGGAAACTTGCAGATATATTTCATTTGGAGTAGGTTGCCCTCTCTCAATATATTAGAGGATCATATCACTGCCGATTTAGGTAATCTAAGTACACGTACAATTGACGAAATAGTAATCTGTTACACCTTCTTACCCTCTATTTCCCATCTACTACTGCTCGTTCTTCATTGATGCTGCATGAGCAATGGATCAAGTGATCAATGATGAAGCTCTAGAGCGGTAAGGTAGACTAGGACAGCCCATTGCCACCGGACGCCTCGACGGGGTCCCTTCTAGGCGTGTGAGGTTTCATATTTTAAGTGACATCGTTAGCATGTTTGCATACTGTGCTCTTGACACTATTTTTCTCTGTAATATATCTTGTGTATCACACTCATCGCTAGAGCACTCCAGCTAGGTCAGACCTCTCCAAAGTGTATTGGTCTTCTTACTATGTTCAGCAATCAATCAACGAATGAGCTACACTACTAAAATGGTAAAATTCTCCTAGTAGTTTTCATTAGTAATAAAACACTATCACTAGTCATAGCACATGAAAATACCATTGGGGCCGAGTCAATATATTTAGTAGGAAAAGTTTATACTCAATTTTGAATGGGCAAAAACACTAGAAAAAGCCCGTCTCAGTAGAAAAAAATTTAAAATTCTGGTTGTGCTACGTGCGTCAAGCCCTGTGCTGTTTTATTTTCTGCACATACTGGCGAAGTTGGAGATTTCTTTATTTACCATAGCAGCATATCCATTCAATTTTGTTAGTAATAACAGTAATGAAGCAAGTACAGTGATACTATTTTGTTGTTTCTATAAACGAAATGTCATGCCATTTCCAGTAGTTGCGACACACAGATTGGGTGCGTGGTGGGACAAAATGAATCTTTCTAGTGCCAGAAGTTCTAGGAGGAGCTAATAAAATCCAAAATACTATGGATATTTGCAGGCTGCAACATGAGTACATAGATCCAAATAACAGATCGACCTGGGTGAGTTAAAAAAAAAGAGAGAATCAAACTTGGGTGGTTAGATAGGAATCACAAAGCTGCTCCTCGAGTCGTGTATACATATGCCTACCCCAGCTAGCTCCAGAGAGGCAGAGAGCTTAGAGCTAGCTGAGACACGAGCTCAGAACTCAGAGGCAAATGGCTCGCCTCGCCGGCCTTGTTGCCCTGCTTCTCCTTTTGCTCGTTGCCTCGGCTTTACCTTACCCAACTGCCGCCGGTACCTCCGGCGGCAACGTAGCGCTTCTTGGCCGGAAGGGCGGCCATGCCGCCGATGAGTCGGCTCCGGCAGTGAAGAATGAGAACAACGTCGTAGCTCCTCCAAGATCGGCGGGGAGGTACGCCGTGATCTTCGACGCCGGGAGCACGGGGAGCCGGGTGCACGTTTTCAAGTTCGACAAGAAGCTCGACCTTGTCAACATCGGCAATGAAATCGAGTTCTTTGCCAAGGTATAAAAAATCTCGAGCCGGCAATGGCATTCAGATTTCCATTCCATCTTCAGCTTCAAAAGAACAAAAACAAATAAGAGAAAAGCTCTACTTCCATAGATTAATAGCACAAGACTGACATCACTAGGTTTAGTATCTAAAATAACGTATAGATCATTACATTTTTTTGTGACCAAATAGAAAATATTATTAGCTAGCAACAGACGATTTACAATCAGTATTAAGGAAATCCAAACGCACACGCAGACGCCAATCCATACCAAGCTGCAGAGTGTTTACTAGCGTCTAGCTAATAAAGCTAATCCATTTGCAATTTGATTATATTCTCTAACTTGTGAAAGTTTCGAGTCACTCAACAGCAGAGTCCAAGTATAGGTCATTACATTTAATATAATGTAATTATTT
The DNA here is from genome assembly GCA_018135685.1 of Themeda triandra. NCBI lineage: Eukaryota > Viridiplantae > Streptophyta > Magnoliopsida > Poales > Poaceae > Themeda > Themeda triandra. Next base: position 1,108,410 of record JAENPR010000105.1, read on the forward strand.
CATAGATGTTGCTAGTTAATATTGAAAAGTTCCGCTTTAGGATAAACATACATAGTAGCCCTTTATTTGTGATCCGGAGCGTATATACGGATTGTCACCCTTTTTAATTTCTGAAGCGGATTTGGCCACGAGGCATGCAGAGAACGAGAACCAAGATCCCAGTAACAGCTTCTAGTACATGGCTCAGCTGTGTGCTCAGCTGTCCTTTTTTACTCCTAATATGGCTCTGTCAGAGCTCTAGATCCAAGAAAAATCTAAGATCCCTAGCGGTTAGGTAGTCTATTTTATTTATATATAGTTTGGACAAGATTGGCAGACATAAAACGCAGTTTGGACTCAGAAATCTAGATTGGCAGTGCTCTAGATCCAACTGGCAGTTTATTTTATTTAAGAGTCAAACATTTTAATTTAATCTACAAATACAGATCCACCGATCTAGATTTCTGACTAAGAGCTGTGCCAAGTACCAGTTGGATTATTGATAGAGCATCTCCAACAGTTTGCTATCTTTACTCTCCATCCATAAAATTTTGGCAAAACATGAAAAAATCGCCTCCAACAGTTTGCCATCTCAGCTTGCCATCCATCCCAACTTGCCAAATCTTGCACCCGCACGCATAAAAATACGCGTGCGTATCGAGCTTGGTATCGCTGCTTCGTGCGTGCGCGACAACTTCTCCTTCCCTGCGACCGACGACTTGTTCTCCTTCCAGCGACTCGAGCCGGACCTTCCCCACCGGCCTTCTTGATCGCCGTGGAGATACGTCCGCGTCCATCCACGCGCGTAGATCGCGCATCGCAGTCATTTGCCTGCCTCGTTCCCATCGTGAAGCGATCCGCTCCAGGTCACGGAGCTCGTCCTTGATCGACTCCACGTCCTCGAAGAACCGGTCCAGACACAGGCTCTCGCCCCCGCCGTGGTGCCCGGCGGCGACAACATCTCCACGCCGCTGCCTGCTGGACTCATTGCTATCCTTGTTTTTTTTTGCCAAAACTCATTGCTATCCTTGTTTTTTTGGGTAAAACTAGAAAAATCAAGGTCCAACAGTTTGGCATATGGCTTGGCAAATTTTCCCAACTTGCCATCCACCGGTCCTTCCGCGTTTTGCCATCACGTTGGGTGAGCATGCAACCACTTGTTTGGTGCCATGCAACCACTACCTAGTTGATCGGTTGCAAGTGGGTTTACTATTTTGATTTTTGCCAAGCCTAAATGGCAAACTATTGGAGATGCTACAATATTTCACTTGCCATATATTTTAAACACTTGCCAAATCACAAGATTTGGCAAGTGAGTTTTAGCAAACTCTTGGAGATGCTCTTATATCTGTAAATATTTGCAATTTATTTGTTGATTCAGGTAAAGCCCGGCCTGAGCTCATTCGCTGGTCAACCTCAAGATGCTGCAAGCTCCATACTCCCCCTTCTTGAGCAGGCTAATAAGATTGTCCCTCTCAGGCTTCAAAAAAATACTCCGCTTGAACTTGGGGTAATTGTTTCCTTCATCTTCATCTAAGGTCATCTAGTCTAGTATAGAAAAATCTCAACGCCCCTCCTCCATATAGATATGTACTTATGCAAGTTTTATCCATGCTTATAAGCTAGCACACATAACAGTGGGCAAAGCCAAATAATAGGCATATCATGCCATTCCATTGAAAATCTTTAGTTTCTTCTGAAACTATGAAGTGTTTCCTGCATATCAAAACTGCAGGCAACTGCCGGTCTGAGATTAATTGGAGATCAGAAGGCAGATGAAATTCTTGAAGCGGTATATCCACCTTCTCATATTATGGATCAAATTATATCTCTCTCATGTGTAATCTACATACAAGCAAACATTGCTTGCTTAACTTTTTCGTTTTTAAAAAATACAGGTCCGAGATCTTGTTCACACCAAGAGCAAATTTCAGTACAATCCCAAATGGATCACTGTCCTTGAGGGATCTCAAGAAGGATCTTACCTATGGGTATGTACATAACATTTGTGGCATCTACCTTTTTTGTCCTCAAAACAAAACAAAAAAAATGTATATCTCAGTTGCATATGTGCCATTTGTTGTAGGTTGCTCTAAATTATCTATTAGGTAACTTGGGAAGCGAGTACTCCAAAACGGTTGGTGTGATTGATATGGGTGGTGGTTCAGTGCAAATGGCATATGCCATTTCCACAAATTCTGCTGCAAATGCCCCAGTTGTGCCCGATGGGAAGGATCCATACATTACAAAGGAATATCTCAAGGGGAAAGATTATAACGTCTATGTTCACAGGTTAAGCAGCATTATTTTTAAACTTAAAATCTACACTGCGAGAACTTTGTCTAATCTTATCTTTGAAAGGATGAACCATATGATGATTGTCCTTGTTATATAAAAAACATATATCTTACCGTTAACGTTTTTCTTCGTACAATAATAATTGAACTTTGACGAGTGTTTGTCATGATAATTTCTCCTTGAAATCATGAACTAGTTATTATATGTACTTCTTGTGAATTGTGATTACTGAAAATGATGTTCCTTATTTGCCTTTGCAGTTACTTGTATTATGGCGGTTTCGCCGCTCGTGTGGAGGTCTTAAAGGCAAAGAATGGGCCATTTAGCCACTGCATTCTGCGCGGGTTCAGTGGTATGCTATAATGGTGCCATGGACAACTAAGCAGCTCCATCCTTGTTTGTGGATTGATTATTTTATTGCAAGATAAAATTTACATAAAACCATCCTAATTGGGTATTTCATTGTCATAATTTAAGGTAAGTACACCTATAATGGGAAGGAATATGATGCAACAGCCTCACCTGAAGGTGCAGTGTATGAGAAGTGCAGAGAAGAGGTAATCAAGGCACTAAACTTGAACGCCCCATGTGAAACCAAGAATTGCACCTTTAACGGCGTGTGGAGCGGAGGTGGTGGAGCTGGCCAAGACGAGCTCTATGTCACATCTTTCTTCTATGGCATAGCTTCCCAGGTATATAGCAATTCCTATAAAACATGCTTAAACTAGGGAACCAGATCTTCTTAGAAAATAGATATGTATGATGTATAAAATTAGAGATCTAACAATCCTACAATTTAAATAAAATCATGTCGCAGTTTGGCTTCATTGATAGAGAGGCACCCAGTGCAAAGTCCACACCTGCGGCGTTCAAAGCTGCCGCAAACAAGGTTTGCTCACTAAGCGTCCAAGAAGCCAAAGCGGCGTACCCTAATGTCGTTGATGTGCCATACATATGCACGGATCTTGTATACCAATACACATTGCTTGTAGATGGCTTTGGTAAGTACTGAAGTACCTACAAAGTAAAAATGTAACACCCAAAAAAGTTTCTTTGTCTAACAACATCTTTAGGCATTATGATCAAACGCAATATGGTTTATACACAGGTTTGGCTCCAACGAAGGAGATCACATTGGTGGCCAGGGTGAAGCATGGAGAATACTACATTGAGGCGACATGGCCTTTGGGTACTGCCATTGAGGCTATTGCACCCAAAAAGACGAGTCAGGATGCATAATTTGGACTTCCAAGGTCCTTAGTTGTCCCTAGCTAAGGCTTTTGTTGTCCTCGACATGGTGGCATCTTTGTTGGTTCATGGATTTTGCATTGATCCTATGTAATAACCGATTTATGATGAGAAGCCACTAGTGGTGATCGATTTTTCCAGTTCACGTGAGAAACTTTTTCGGAGTTAGTGTGTACGTGAGGAACTTTTTCGGAGTTAGTGTGTAAGGACTTATGAGAAGGATGAGCAACAATCAGGAACAGATTGTAGATCAATTAGTTTGCTTATCTGATTGGTGCAGGGACATCCCGTGTGTGATCCCCCACTCTCTGTTTTTTTTTGGTTGAGAATCAACACTGAATTGGTACACAGTGGAAATCAACTTGGGACGTGAAATTTACCAACCACAAGCCCTACTAAGAGCATCTCCAGCAGTAGCCTCTAAAACAGATCCCCTACTTTTTGTTTAGAGGCTCCTCAAACTTTGGGGGTGCCTGTTTTCTGGACTGAACTGCAGCAGTAGCCCCAAAAATAGGTCCCTACTTCTTAATTCCCTCTATTTTCCCACACACTATTGTAATGTACTTGAGAACATCATACTATGTAATAATTTATTTAAACTCTAACGTTAAAAGCACCACGCCTAAAATTACAAATAAAATATGAATCTTTAAATTTAAATTCAAATACAAATTTGGTCCGAATTTAATGATAGTTGATCACAACATAATCCATAATAGGTTCACAAATTAAATAGCATAATCATGAAATATAAAGTCAAACAAAATAATTAACTTGCGCCATGCCGTGCCCACAAATGATCCACAAGGTCATTTCGGAGTTTCTCATGTCCCTCTTTATCTTCAATTTCCATGTGTATCCTGAGAAACTTGGACATCACATTTGGATTGTGGCGTTGGTATCCTGATCATAGTCATATCCTTCATCATCATCCTCATCTCTCTCATTCTCAATTACCATATTATACAAGATCACATATGCTTTGTCAAAATGTACCAGAGTATCTTCTTGCTCTAAAATCTTTCTTTTTTTCGGGGAAAGACTATGGGAAAGTTCCCCACAAGTACTGATTTTTTTTTTAGAAAATAGGCACCCAAATTCGCTCCTGACGGAATTCGAATTTGGATAGCTAGGTGTAGTGCCACATTGTAGTGCCACATTGAGTCACCTAGCCAAGTGAGATAGACTTACTTCCCATGCCCTAAAATCTTTCAGGACCACTAATCATGGCAAAGCGTGATTGTAGAACACCAAATGTTCTCTCAACATCCTTCCTAGCCGCTTCTTGAGCTTATGTGAAGTGAGACTTCTTGTTATCTTGTGGATTTTTATAGCTCTTCACAAATGTAGCCCAAGAAGGATAGATTCCATCTACCAAATAATATCTTTCTTCTTCCTCCCACTATTGTTCAAAAAATCATCTCATCATCGGTAAAGACCATCTGTAATATAAATGTTATCATATTAAATTATAATTAATCAATCGGGAGAGTAATATGGCATAGACTGTATAAAAAAATAGAACATACTAATCGCCCTATTCGTTTGGTCGTTTCTGACTGGTTGATTCTCTCTGCTACTGATTTATTGTGAGAGAAAAACACTACTGAATCACTGGCTGGTAAGCGCTGAATTGGCCAACAAAATCCATACCACTGGCTACAGTAATTTTCTTTGACGACAATGGACAACAATTTCTCAACATGAAGAATGTCCACATGCCAATTCATCGTGAAAGCGGCCATCCGCTTATCTCTCCAACTTATACAACTAAAGGAGACACCATGTTTGGACTCATGTCACATCTCGATGTCGATCAAATATACCAAACCCCTAGCATAGTGTGTAGACAGTTCAAAGGAATTTTGCACGCAAGACAAGTATTATCACTGCCACGACCGCCTCCTACTACGCGAATGGTGCACTTCATAGGATTGCTAGCAAGAGCTAATATGATGTATGCAATCCATAACTCATCTGAATGACACAACATCAAGATCTATGACTACATCATTTCGGGCTACTTCGTATCCTTCCACTACTCCATCTTTACAGACCCCCACAATGAGGATGACCAAGGGACTCTTGCTTTGGGCCAAATGATCATTCAACTCATGGAAATCCTTTGGGGGAAATAGGCGACCTACCTTCAATGCTTCATCATGGAGTCTATTTTAGCGCATGGACACGTTGAGTGGAAAAATGGGGAGTACTGTAACAACTACAACGCCGGCCCAATCTCAAGCCAGAATAAATGGGCCAACTGTAGCCAAAAGGTGGGCGCCCTAGTTAACTAAGTGGGATCCAATGGAAAACCCTAGGGAGAAGGAGGAGGGGCGTGCCCGCGCCGTCATCGCTGTCGTCGTCTTCACGTCATGTCTGCAAGACTACCACATCACCGTGAGACGAATTAGGAAAATAAGATTAAATAAAATAGAAATTGAGAATCCGCAGGATCTCTTGATTGCTTAGAGCTCAAGTCCAATCGGGACTATAAGTATTTAAAGATTGTTATCAGTTAAAGGCAATAAAAAGAAAGAGGCCAACCCTATCTCTCTCTCACCCGCCGTCGCCGCCCAGCCCCGGGCGCCGCCCGTGTGCGCCGCCCTGCCTTCCCCACTCTCGCTGCCACGTGTCATCGGGGGATTAAACCCCTTATAACAAGGGATTTTGGTTCTTTTGATACTTATTAACCAACTCACCAAATTAAACATCTACTCGTACACTATAAAAGTTGCCTTCACCTTGATTTTACATCTAATGTATCCATTTGATTTAAAAAAAATCATCTGAGGGGTACCTCACAAAGAAAATGGATCAAAACAACAACGATAGTTGCCCAGATTCAACCATAATAAGTTCCTACCTCTTTCCTCCCATCCAAGAGGGGTATATAAAAAGATTGGTAAAATATACAAAAAGATGAATTGATCTCGACATTTGTGTAGTTTAGTTCAGGTGGGCATGGACCGGGGGGGGGAGGCACCGGACCAGCCAAACCCCCGGCCCCCTACAGGAGGCACCGGACCGGCAGACCGGAGGCCGGATCTAGGGCGCGGAAGCCAGAAGCCACAACACCCACCCCACCGGAGCATCGCCGAGGAAGGAGGGGGGAGAGCCGGCCGGAGACCAGCCAGGCAGCTAGCCAGCCCCACACGCCGCCGCCCCCCAAGCCACCATGGCCGCCGCCGCCCACCAAGCCACCATGGTCGCCGCCGCCACCCCTTGCACACCACCACCGCCACCACCCCATCCGGCACACCGGCTGGATCCGCCCCCAGGACGCTGGATCCGGGCATGGGGGCCACGGATCCGCGCCCCGGCGGCCAGGAGCTCCGCACCGCTGCCGTCCACCATGGCACCCTCCCTGCACGGAGGAGCCATGGGCTCGGCCAGGGAGAAGGGACCCCGCCGCCGCCCTCATGGGGAGCCACACGGGCATCAAGGCGGCGCCCTCCGGCGGCGGCGAGGGGAGTTGGGGGACGGGAGGGACGGATGCGGGCGGCGGCTGGTTACCGCCCGAGTCGCCCAGAGCGGGGGCGACGTGGGCGCTTCGTCTCGAGAGAGAGACCTATTCCCCGTGCACAAAGTTTAGTTGGCACTTTTTCTTTCTTTCTTGATGTAAAACTGACCTACAGTCCAGGTCGTGTGTAACACGATTGCACGGGAAAGAAAAACAACAATCAGTATAGGGTTCGTCGTTTTCTCCTTATTCTTGAGGAGATTGGCATCACCACATCAGGCAAATTATTCACACGGGTAGCAGTCGCCACCACCTACCGACATCAATCTCTCTCTCTCTCTTTTTGCAATAATAAATAATTAAACCATATCACTCAATACTTTATTTAGGTGTATAAACGTGGAATGCTCCTCCTCCATTCGACCACTCGTCTCTCTCTCTCTCTATATAGACTAGACGCCGTCCAGTAGTCCATCCACCCCAGGTCGAGTTCAGAGACACTACACGAGAGTGAAGTGGAAGTGGCCAGTTGTCGGCCGGCGGCCGGCCACTTTGGCACTTTGCTGTAGTATAGTCACGTACTAATGGCTCGCGTCGCCGCCGCCGGCCTTGCTGCGCTGCTTCTCCTCCTCCTCCACGCCTCGGCTTTGGCATCGGCCGCGCCTCTTGGCCGGAAGGGCGGCCACGCAGCCGACGACGACGGCGGTGAGCTCGAGCCGGCAGCGAAGAATTATGAGAACAACGACCTCGCGGCTGCTCCGAGGTCGTCGGCCGGGAGGTACGCGGTGATCTTCGACGCTGGGAGCACGGGCAGCCGGGTGCACGTCTTCAAGTTCGACAAGAAACTCGACCTCGTCCAGATCGGCGATGAAATCGAGTTCTTCGCCAAGGTATATATCTATAATATGCAGTATTTAATTTCCGTCTTATGCATGCCAGATCGAAACTGAATTCATTTGAGATCAAAGCAGCTGTAAAGTTTATATATATCGAATGCTTGGCCCATAATAATACAGAACCGTTGACTAGCTTGTTCCTCGCGCTTGGAAAAAAGTTCTGAATTATCTGAATTAAATTAATCTTTTTAAATTTGATTATTGATATACAGTACAATTTTATATACATTATTAGCCACACACACTAATATTACTAAAGGTTCACTATCTAAAGTTCTTTTCTAATCTATAACTCATTTCATTTAGTTGTACTTTAATAGATGTTTCTAGTTAATATTTAAAAATTACTAAAGTTTAACATGGGATGAGCATAGATATACACTTTTATTTGTCACATCGGGGCGAGCAGAGAACGATAAGGGATTTTTTTTTTTGAGAAAAACGATTAAGAGCTAAAAAGCTCGGCCTGCTTACTTGGGTTGGGTCGGAGGCCCACTAATCCCGGTTCGGCTCTGTTAGCAGATCGTGCCGTGTTTGTCCATGGGCTCCATTGTCCGCCAGATACAGCACAGGCCTCTGGTTTAGTTGGGTTGGGTCAGAGGCCCAATATGCCCGCAGTTGTCACCGTCTCCCTCCCCAAGCGCTGCCTCCAATTTGCAAGAAAACATAGTATAGATATTGCTCAAAAACAAATGCTCAAAAAAAAATGAAAACATAGTGTAGATATCTTAGACCTAGCTAGGTGGCTGATCTAAAAATAGAGATGCATTAAGAGGATGTAGATGGTTAGTTTTTATTTATATTTCGAACGAGAGATAAATATTTAAACCATAACCTAAAAGTACAAATCCAACATGGATCACCAGACAAGATGTAGCTACGCCAAGCGAGCCCATAGTAAAGCAAAATTACCAATAAGCTTATACGCATGTTTGTAATTTATTTGTTGATCCAGGTAAAGCCCGGGCTAAGCTCATATGCTGGTCGACCTCAAGAGGCTGCAAGCTCCTTACTTCCCCTGCTTGAGCAAGCTAAGAATATTGTCCCTCGCCCGCTTCAGAAAAATACTCCGCTTAAACTTGGGGTAATCGTTTCCTTCAAGTAAAGGAAAATTTCAATGTCCCTTCCCAATATAATACCTTAATCCAAAAGAGAATGTAATTCTAGGTTTGTACTAAGCCAAACTTTCTCTTTTACTAGATTTATAGAAAATAAAATCAACACTATGTCTACAACATTTGTACTAACACAACTAATCTAATGATAATTGTTGTGCATCATAAATATTAGTAATCTTTTTATATATTTGGTTAGCTTTAAGATTGATTACTTATAAAAGATGATTCCAAAATGAAGGGACTAGATATGTAATTGTTCATGTTTTAAATATGTATATAAGATAGCACTTAGCAGTGATAAAGCTAAATTTTAAGCATATCATGTCGTTCCGTTGAAAGTCTCTAGTTTCTTCACAAAGTGTTTATTGAATATCAAAATTGTAGGCAACTGCTGGTCTGAGATTAATTGGAGATGAGAAGGCAGAAGAGATTCTTGAAGCGGTAGATTAGTTCGTTTTCTAATATTTTGGAGCAAATTATGGCTCATATGTGTAATCTATGTGCGGTAAAAAATTGCTTACATATATTTTTTCTTCTCGATACAGGTCCGAGATCTTGTCCACACCAAGAGCAAATTTCAGTACAACCCCAAATATATCACTGTTCTCGAGGGATCCCAAGAAGGGTCTTACCTATGGGTATGTACATTACTTATCTACTTTGGTCTTTAAAAGGGAAAAAAACACTTACAGTATCACTTGTATGTACTCAGTTTGCAAATTGTGATGCATGTGCATTTAATTTTGTAGGTTGCTTTGAATTATCTGTTAGGTAAGTTGGGAGGGGAATACTCAAAAACGGTTGGTGTAATTGATATGGGAGGTGGATCAGAGCAAATGGCCTATGCCATTTCCAAGAATGCTGCTGCAAGTGCCCCAGCTGTGCCTGATGGGAAGGATCCATACATTACAAAGGAGTACCTCAAGGGGAAAGATTATAATCTCTATGTCCACAGGTTAAGCAATATTGTCTTAACTGAACTTACACTGCTATGACGTTGTTTTATCTATCTTTAATAAAAAAACTAACAATAATGGTGATTAGTCCTTATTATATAAATAAATACATATCTTAATACTTATAATATACAATAAAAGTTGAACCATGCTAAGAGTTTATCATTATATATTCTCTTTGAAATCCTGAAAAAAAAATATACTGGTAGTTTCTTTATATATTATATACCACCAAGAGAACTCCCTTCCATCACTATGTCTATATATGACACATGGGGCCTCGCTCCACAATCACGGATAGTGGCATATAAGAGATTTATAAGGTTTATTTGATGACATAATGGATTATTCCTCAAAAAATAATGTTTCCTGTTTGTTTATGTGTAGTTACTTGTACTATGGTGCTTTAGCCGCTCGTGTTGAGATCCTAAAGGCAAAGAGTGGCCCATTTAGCCATTGCATTTTGCGTGGATTTAGTGGTATGCTGACATGGACAATTAAGCAACTTTGTCCTTGTTTGTTGATTCATTTTTCTCTCAATACAAACTTTACACATCAAACCAAACTTTAATTGGGTGTTCTATTATGATTTCTTAAGGCAATTACACCTACAATGGGAAGGAATATGATGCAACAGCCTCACCTGAAGGTGCAGCGTATGACAAGTGTAGAGAAGAGATAATGAAGGCACTAAACTTAAGTGCACCATGTGAAACCAAGAATTGCACCTTTAACGGTGTGTGGAATGGAGGTGGTGGAGCTGGCCAAGATAACCTCTACGCTGCATCTTTCTTCTTTGACAAAGCTGCCCAGGTATATATAGATGTATACATAGCAATTCCTCTTAAAATAATAGAAAACATGCAAAAATATTAGAGAACAAATTTTGTTCAAATTCTAATAAAAGAGAAACATATGGAATGTGAGGTCTAATTCTAAAAGTTAAATGAAATCATGTCGCAGTTTGGCTTCATTGACAGCAAGGCACCCAGTGCAAAGTCCACCCCTGAGGCGTTCAAAGCTGCTGCAGACAAGATTTGCTCACTGAGCGCGCAAGAAGCTAAAGCTGCATACCCTGATGTCCTTGATGTGCCATACATATGCATGGATCTTGTCTACCAATACACATTGCTTGTAGATGGCTTTGGTAAGTAAAGTTTGTATACCCAGAAAAATTACTACTTGCCTGACAATATTTAGGCGGTCTAAACAATGTGGTTTATACAGGTTTGGCTCCTACAAAGGAGATTACATTGGTTTCTAGGGTGAAGTATGGAGAGTACTACATTGAGGCAGCATGGCCTTTGGGTACTGCCATTGAGGCTGTTGCACCCAAAAAGATGAGCCAAGATGCATGATTGGTGTCCTTCAGAGGAGTCCTTAGGCCTCCCTAGCTAGGGCTTTTGTTGCCCCGATGGTGGCATCTTTGTTGTTCATGGATTTTGCACTGATCATATTAATAACCGATCTCTTATGACAAGCCACTTTGTAGTGATGATCCATGTTTCTAGCTCACGAGGAGAAACTTAATTTATCAGAGTTAGTCTGTGAAGAATGAGGGCTGAGGATTAGATGAGCAGCAATCAGTGAAAAATTGTGGACTGATTATTCTGCTCACCTAATAATAGGCGACCGATCGAGGGTGATGGGTCATCCTGTCTTTTTTGTTTCGCTATCGTCCTGTTCGATGCTCCACCATTTCCACCGTTCATTCAAGACTATTTCTTATTGTGTTCTAAAGTTAACTTAGTGACCTTTATGCCATAGAATTTTACTCTCTCCATCCCAAATTATAAATAAAAATCATACCAACTTTCTTAGAGAGAGTTAAATCATCTTAAATTTGACCATAATTACACAATAAAATAATAATATTTATGATACTAACTAAGTATCATTAGATACTTCATGAATTATATTTTCACAATACACATTTTGATGTCATAAATACTTGTAATTTTCACTATAATTTTAGTCAAACTTGAGATGATTTGACTCTTAAAAAAAGTCAGAATAACTTAATAATTTGGAATAGTTACATCCACTTGTAATTAAAATAAACTCAAGCGGGGTGGTTAAGAATGCCGCTTCAATTTTCAAATTAAGAAGAAGTTGCCTTCGATGTCACCCGACGAGAAAACCCCCTGAACCCTCGTCCCATCAATACACAGTGGCCTGTGTTGCTCAAGTGAGAATTGGACCTACCTCCCCCCAATGCTTTGGTATGAGCGCATGCGAGGAGATTATTTTAACCCAGCTTCAAATTTTCTTCCACTAGAATTCGAACTCAGGACCTAGGAGGCGCCGCCGGAGTGCCTAGAACTACTGATCTAGCATCACTTGACCATCCACTTGTACTTATATTCCCCATATACCTCTATCGTCTCATTCTGTCACAAACATCATCATTTCTCATCATTTAGGCTATTTGGATTGTTTGTGCCCAAGATTTTTTTTTACTAAAATGGCCCTATGCCAGGATGGTATGTGATTCCCCCCTCGCGAGCCCTATGGATGCCTTCACAATCTTCCCCTCCACATTTGCTCAGGAACCATGTACCTAAACCATAGAACAAATCCATGATGACCAAATTTGCACCTTGTTCGTTTGGTCTATCAGCGCTTACCGGCCAACAATTAAGCACTATTTTTCTCTCACAATAAATCAGCAACAGCGAGAATCAGCCAGTCAGAAACGACCAAACGAACAGGACGTTGGTTCGATGGAGTCAACATGGAGTGGATCTACTTCACCCTTCTTCTGTGGCTCGGGAGGCGGGACTTAGACTGAAGGAAGTTGCTTCAAAACAAGATACCATCAGATCTAAACAAAACAAACCTAACCTGCTTTTAAAAGGTGGCCAAAATCATACCATCAAGATTAATTACCCTATTTCTTAACAGCATGCGTTTGATTCTGTTGGTCTCAGAATCTATCAATCTAGTCTCAGTGTTCTCAGAAGGATAAAGTATTATAGGTGTGTCCATAAAGATAGTATGTAAGATCATCTCCAGCAGACTACCTAAATAGGCCACCTATCCTTTATTTAGGTAGTGGGGATCAAAAAACGTGCTCTAGTAGACTTAAATTTGTTGGCCCAACAAATCCTCCCCTCCTCTACCTATTTCTGTTGGGCAACAGCCAGGGCAGCTATTTTTTCTCTCTCTTCCTCGTGCCTTTCTCTCTCCACGTTGGCATGAACACGTGCCGCTCGCCGACGCTGCTCGCGCGCCCTGCTCACCGGTGCTATTGCCCGGCAGCTGCGGAGCTTCCTCGACGCGCGGCCTCCACAGCGGGCAGCCTGCTCACGACGCACAGCCTCCCTGGCGGGAATCCTCGACCGGCGCCCGGCCTCCCCGTCAGTGGCAACATCTACCCGACGCCGGCGGTCCTCCGCCCTGCCCCCTGCTCCACCTGCGCGACTCCCCAGCCCGACTCCCCGGAGCGGTCCTCGGCTCCCCTGCTTCGCCGTGACCCAATTTTTCTAACACGGCAGGTCTCTGGGAGCCGCTCCCCGCTCTCCGCTCCCCACCGGCTCCCTGCGCAGACGGCTGCAGGCGGAGGTCGCGGCAGCCAGCTCCCTCCGGCGCGACTCCCCGAACTGGTTCCATACTCCACCGTGACCCGATTTTCTGGCACGACGGACCTTGTAGAAGAACCGACCAACTAATTTAATTACGAAGCGCTAATCAAGCTGACGTGGCAATTTAATTAGGACTTAGTAACCAAACCAGCCCAGTAGTCCGTGAAATCTCGAAGGATTTCAAACCACTCTACAACAAACCTGAATCCATAGTTCAGCAGTTCCCATTCACTTGTATTATTTACATTTCGCACATAGGATTATTACAACCCAAAACAGAAATAATAGCGGAAGAAAAACTCTTTTTATAATACACCCTCACACCTATACTTTTAAATACAGTGCCAGCTCAGGGTCGACTCCATCATCAGCATGTAGAAGAGGTATAAGAGTTGACTTTGCCCGAAGTCTAGTCCTCCCATAGTGGGATATAGGTCCACCGTGTCACCACGGCAGTAATCTCCAAAACCTACAACAACATTGGGAATTGCACCCTGAGTACATTGTACTCAGCAAGACTTACCCGACTAAAGAAAATAAAGACTCTTTGGTGGATGCCAGGCTTTATAGTGGGTTAGCCTACTCCTTTTCTTTGCCAAAAGATGAGCTTATTAAAATAGTTTAGTGTCAAAAAGGACTCTCTAGCTTATCCAATTAAGTTGGATCCTGCCATTACTACATTAGCACCTGCAACTACTTCATCATTTTAAGGTAGAAGCAATCAACATTATATCATAACCGCATTGATTGAGTAATCATTAAACCATCATGAGTGAACATAACCAACTCGCATTTCAAATCTTATTTGCGGCACCGTAACTGCTAGTCAAGTTATTCGCTATCCAGGAACGATGGCGATTATAATCGATTGCAAACCAGCTGGCGGGGTATTCCTCACACAAACCACACGACTCCCGTCGGGGTCAATTAGGTCACCTTGATCTACTCAGGAAAAGACGCGGGATCAACAACTCACCACCATGACCAAGGAAACTCCCGGCTGCCACAGGTAAGCGTGCACCCATCAAATGATATCGCCCATCTTAAGGTCTCACAAACCGGGCCCTTGTTACTCACCACCCATCGCCAGCATGGATACCTGGAAGTTGAAACCCGGCCCAAGTAGATTCAAGGCTTCGCGGTCGAGCACCCAGGCTCTTCCAGCTATCTGTGAGGCATTGTTCAAAATGATCCGAGGACGCTAGTGTGCCATAGTATATTAGAGGTGATTTATCATGGCCACATGGTTATGTTCATATCCAACATCTCACTATTCTCAATCCCAAGGGGTAGTAACACCTACCTCGCGAGTGATAGTCGATCACTCAGCTTCTACCATTTAAGTAGCAGGCCTAAGCATGTAGTCGATCCTATACGTAAAAGTAGGATATTTCTGGTGGCAAGATAGTCCTGGTGCAACTATGGTTTCAAGCAACGCCTATAAACTTAATGCATCATAAAGAATAAAAGGACGCAAAGTAAAACATTTGCAAACGTAGGAGGGATGCTCCGGGGCTTGCCTTATTTAGAAGATCGAGGTTAGTGCCCCAGGTACTCGACTATTCCAAGTCGGGCCCTGGTGCTTGAACACTTGTGCGGATCTCCGTTCGCAACTTGTCCTTCTGGATCCTCGATTCCACGACGAATGTTCTACACGTGATCCTGGAATGATGCATGTGCATATGTATGAGTATGTGATTGTCGGTGTATGCATGATAATGGATGATCAAGGAGGATAGATGTTCACATGTGAATATCTTGTTCAATCGGCTATACTTATCACTAGCAAACAAGCCAGTAAAGCCAAAGACTAATAATTATACAATCATCCTAATCAAATCCTCATGACATACTAAGTAACCATCAATCATACATGTGCTAGGCATTGCAAGACCCTTTTATTAAGCTCTACATACAAACAACACTCATCTATGCTTCACCAGCAGTCATGGCCTACAATCAGCATTGCTGTAATAAAATCATGACTGCTGATCTATAAATCCTATGAACATGATTGAGGACAATCTGGAAAGCTTATGAAATTGTCCATAATTCATCTTGAGACATCAGAGCCTGATTCTCAAGTTATCTAAGCCTAAAACAGAGATCATTAGGACTGGGTCCTGACAAAACAGCAATTAACAGCCCCTATTGACTAGATTGCCACAGCCATAACTAATAGACTACACATCCAATGCCTACCAAATTTAAACAGTAGATAAATCAACTAATAACAAACCAATCATGTAAAGGCAAGTTTCCCATAAGACCAGTTTATCATTGGCTTAAGCATGATATCATACAAGTATCTCCAATATAAACAACTATGGGTTGAACAGCAACCCGTAGCTAGACATCTCATAAAATCCTATAAAAATTACAGTAGACATAGCATGGCAAAACTAGTTTACCAGCCAAATATCATCTCATTTGGATAAACCTACTGGCCTACACATAAATCACAAGGCAGCACATTCAATAGGACACATAAATACTTTGTACTATGAAGTATGACAAACCTCAGGTTTAATCACATCAATGACTTCCTATAAGCATATAACCAGTCCACAAAAAGAATTAAACCTTATCTAGATAATAGACCCCATTTATGAATTTTAACAAGAACATGGCAATAATAGGCACTTGAACTGCAACTCTATAAAATTATACCAAACATGCAAGTGATATCTTTATCATAGACAGAGCACCTCAATACAAGACCAACAAGACCAAAACCACATTTTTCTAAGTATCCTAGAATTAGTTATGCATTTCCAAAGATAAACAACTATTATACCAAAAGATAGACTTTAAATAAAACTATACAGAAAAGTTACTCAAACATGGCATATCATATTTTCCCAGATACTACACTTCACAAGGATTACAACAAGACCAAGATCACTGAATTTGGACACTCCTAGCTCCCTGTATGATTTTTACAAGATTATATAAGAATCTGAAAATCCCTTTTCCATTTAAAATCCGAGTCCCTAATTGCTATGTGCACCCGAAGTGTACCCAGAGGCGCTGCTACGCTAGATCCACCCGGTTGGTGCGCCCAGGCGGGCCTCTGACTGACGTCGGCCGTTGACATCATCAGGGCCCCACCTATCGGTGGTACCGGCGCAGGGGAGGTGCTCCCGCCGGCGGGATATCGCCGGCGGCGAGGCCTCTGACGTCGCCAAGAGCACCGGTGTGCTCCTTGAGTCGACGCGGATCTGCTGGACTACAAGATGAAGTTCGACGCGGCGACTAGGAGCTACAACGGCGGACGGCGGCATGCATGGCGGCGGTGAAGGCCGAGCTGGCCTGATCCGGCGACGGTAGGGTGCGTGAGGGAGCGCATCGGCTCCGCGAGGTCGGGGCGATGCGGATGCATGCATCAATCGCGAGAAACAGCGACTGGGGCGAGGTTGAGCCCGTTCACTGTCATGGCGACGCGGCACGGATGCGACGACGGCGAGGCCGTTTTGCCGGCAAACCAGGGCCGGAGTGGCGCTATGGACAGCGGAACGGGTGGCACCGTGCCGTGGCGGATGCGGTGCGCGCGAAAGTAAGGAGAAGGAGTAAGGGAAGTGAGCGTGCGACGGCGACGAAGTCTCACCGGAGCACTGTGCGCGGCGGCGGAGCAAGAACCGCCCGATTGGGCGCTTACCATGGGCTACGCTGGGGAGAATGAAGGCGGCAATGGCGGAGCGAGACGAGGCGAAGAGGATGGCGCGCTTAGATTCGGGAATGGCTAGCCGAGGCGGTGGCTATGCAGAGGCGAGCTCTACGGCGGCCATGGTGGCCTCGAGCTTCGGCTCGCGCGAGGGAGAAGAGGAGGAGGAGAGAGCGGTGCTGCGGTTTCGTGAGAGAGGGAAGACAAGGGAGAGTGTGAGGCGAGGAGAATGAGGAGGGAGGACGGGGTGACCCCGTTGCCCCCTTCGGACACAGACGCGGCGTGGACAGTGGCGTCAGAGCTCGGGCGCCGCGTGTCGAGTGGCGTGGGCGCGTGGCGAGCGAGGGCTGAGGAGCGTGGAGAGGTGGCGGTGGCGTCGCGGTGTGGCAAGGCGATCAGGAGGCAGCAGTGTGGCACCGATGGATGGCGGCCACGCGGTCGTCGTCGGGCCGGACACGGTGGCTGGAGGTAGGAGATGATGGCGAGGTGGAGTATGACAGGTGGGTCCCACCTGTCGGGTTTTTCTTTTATTTTTAAATAGAATTTGCAAGAATTTTAAAGCGGCCATAACTCCTAAACTAAAACGAATTTGCAAAAACTTTCAACATGAAAGTTACTCCACTTTGATGAGTAGATTACTTTATCCAAAAGGAGCTTCGTCTAATTCGGCCTAGATTTGGAGATACAAATTTGGGCCATAATCGAATTATAAAACTATTATTTTTAAAAGCGTAGGAACTGTTTTTGGCCTATTTGAACCCCTTAAAAGCATTTTCATAAAATGGTCCCAACACAAAGTTTTCTCCAAATATTTTTCTCAATAAACTTTATTTAAGGACCGACTTGAGATAATCGACCTAGCTACCACTTCTAGTTTAAATCACTAATCACACTTAGGACCTAAATCAATCAAGGTGAATCAACATCAAGCAAATCATATTGAGATGGTGTTTATATGCTAATGATATGATTATGCCCATGATTTGCAGAGTTAATGCATGATTAACATCGTGGATGTTACAGGCCTCCGGGTGCTGCTCCCCATCGGCTATGGGCAGATATGGGCGGAGGTCGCCGGCACTGGCGGCCGTGGGCGGAGGTCGCCGATGCGCTGCCTTCTCCCCGACGCGTGCGGCTGTGGGCGTTGGGCGAATTTGTCCATGGAAGTAGAGGAAAAGGATGAGAGGTAGGCTCCACATGTCATGGATCGGTAGAATAAATTTGGCTACCATGGTTTAGGTAGTCCTGTTGGAGTTGGCCGAGTAGAATTAAAATAGCTGACTACCTAGACAAGAAAATAGGTAGTCACTTTTAGGTAGTACTGTAGGAGTTGCTCTAATAGGTGTCATGTAAATCTCAGTTCACTAGCTTTCTTGGTAAAATCTATTTAACCGGATTTAATGTTTGAACTTAATGCACGTGCTTGTATTTTTGTGAATTTATTTATTTATAAAAAAATATGTAAGAGCATTTTCAAGAGTCTTATTAAATCTCACTCTCTCAACCATCATTTGGAGAGTTTATTTGCTTAAAAGTCGTTTTCTCTATTTTTTCACCCTCTAACAATTTTTCTACATCTCTTGCGCAGCCTAGAGATCCATTCTCATCTTCTAATTTTGGCTAGTGAAAGATCCAGCATAGAAGATGGCTATTTTTGGAGAAATATGTTAAAATCTCTATTTGTGGCATTTAGAAAGGATACAATCCCTCAGTGTCAAAATAGAAGTCATTTTCGCTTCCTAGAAAGTCAACTTTAACCAATTATATATAAAAAAATATTTATATTTATAATATATAATTAGTACCATTAGAAAGATCGTAGAATATACTTTTATAATTAAATTTATTAAAAGATATAAATATTATACATATTTCATATAAATCTAGTTAAAATTAATAAAATCTGATCGACACGCATCCCATAACATTATTTATGGGAGGAAAGTAGAGTCTTTTAGAGATGCTCCAGTTGTTGGTGTGTACTTTCGTTTCTTTTCTTTCCAGTCCAGTCGCGTGCAACTAACAACATGAGTGCATAGCGTGCAACTAACAACATAGTATAGATCTAAATAACAGACATGGGGTGAGTCAAAAAAACAAACCAACCTGTGGGTTCCCCGAGGTCAGATCGGAATCACAATGCAAAGCTGCTCCTCGACGCCTCGTGTATACATATAGCTAGCTGCCCTGTCCACCCCTCCAGAGCTAGCTCAGACACGAGTCAAGTGTGACTGTGAGTTGTCACCTTGGCCGCGTGCCCGGCCGGCTACTTTGCTAGTTAGCTAGATAGGCCATTGCAGCGGTAATGGCTCGCCTCGCCGGTCTTGCTGCCCTGCTTCTCCTCTTGCTCCTTGCCTCGGCGGCTTTGCCTTGCCGAACTGCCGCCGCTTCCGGCGGCAACGTCGCGCTTCTTGGCCGGAAGGGCAGCCACGCCGACGATGAGTCGGCTCCGGCAGTGAAGAATGAGAACAACGTCGTAGCTCCTCCAAGATCGGCGGGGAGGTACGCCGTGATCTTCGACGCCGGGAGCACGGGGAGCCGAGTGCACGTTTTCAAGTTCGACAAGAAGCTCGACCTTGTCAATATCGGCAATGACATCGAGTTCTTTGCCAAGGTATATAAAAGAGTCCGCAATGGCATTCAGATTTCCAATCTATCTACAGCTTCAAAAGAACACACACACAAAGAAGAAGAGTGTGCGTCGACTCCTTAGTTTAGCTGTGGCCTCTTTCCCTACATACTAATACGTATATTTTTTTAGAGCACCTACGCAATATATAGAGGGCCTACAAAAGGCTCTACTTCCATAGATTAAATAGAAGAAGACCGACATCACTAGGTTTAGGATCTAAAATATTTTTTTATAATCATTTTTTTTTTTGCAACCAAAGAGAATTTTATTAGGTAGCAACTGGTGAATTACAATCCGTACTAAGGAAAGTCCAAATGCACAGAGTGTTTACTACGTCGAGCTAATAAAGCTAATGCATTTGCAATTTGATTGGTAACATTTCTACTACTCATCAGCCTTCTCTTCTTTAATATAATGTAATTTCATAGATGTTGCTAGTTAATATTAAAAAGTTTCGCTTACATTGTTTGTTTGCTCAGTTGTCTCTTTTTACTCCTAATATGGCTCTTAGCAGAGCTCGATCTAGATTGGCAAGCTAGATCTCGAGCGGTTAGGTAGTAGTTTGGACTAGATTGGCAGAGCATAAAACGGGTATTTTGGACTCGGAAATTTAGATTGGCAGAGCTCTAGATCCAACTGGTAGTTTATTTTAATCAAATATTGAGACATTTTAATTTAATCTACAAATACAGATCCACCAATCTTATCTAGATTTCTGAGTAACAAGAGCTGTGCCAAACAGGTCTTAATTATGTAAAGAAAAAATACCAATAATTGGATTATTGATAACCTTATATCCATACATATTTGTAATTTATTTGTTGATCCAGGTAAAACCCGGCCTGAGCTCATACGCTGGTCAACCTCAAGATGCTGCAAGCTCCATACTCCCCCTTCTTGAGCAGGCTAAGAAGGTTGTCCCTCTCCGACTTCAGAAAAATACTCCGCTTGAACTTGGGGTAATTGTTTCCTTCATCTAAGGTTTTTTTTTTTTTTTTTTTCATGAGCGGGTCTTGTACCCGTTTTTTATTAAGAGGCAGGGCCAAAGAAAGGCCAAACACGAATACAAAGAGCTCATAGGTAATCGAAGGATTACCCGCGAAGCCCGAAAGACAAGAACACAAAGACACATACAAACAACTAGAAAACACTTGGGAGAGGACAACCCACCAACCAACAAACTATGCCTGCAAAGATAAATAAGTCCACGCAAAGGTCGTCGAGGTGGTGGATATCTTCCCACGCGACCAGGAAGCCGCTGCGGGGTATGAACGACTAGCGCCAACGGCCAGGTGGCCGCTGCGAGGTAACCACAACATCCGCCAACGACCAGGTAGCCGCTGCGGGGTAAAACGATGACGACGACACCAAGCACTTGACAAACCAATGCGAAGAAGATCATGAGGCGCACACAGGCACAGTAAGGGAGCTGCTCTGACGAGAGTGACGAGGGAAGCACTGGCAAGGATCAACGACCATGGCCTGCCGAGACGGACAGAGCTTCGACGACACCTTCAGGAAGGGGACATGGCGTTCGTTGCGCATTGTCGCTGGCCCGGACGAGCCGGGCAGGGTTTTTCACCCCGCTATTGAACGCCCATCAGGGCAGGCCACCCAGCGTCCACAACATCACCAAAAGCCGACGCGGTGAGGGCGGAGAGTGGCACACCACCCTCCTACGGCACCCGCAAGGTTGGAGTCTTCAGCAGCGCCCCCAAGAGGGTTATGACGCGCATGCGCCACCGTCGCTGGCTCGTTCGCTGTGCAACAGCTAGGGCGGGATTTTCGCCCGACTTCCACCAACGGAGGTCAGGCCGCAGAACCGAAACAACAGCCTAACCCACAGCACCGAACCTGGGCCGCCGCTGTTGCCGGGGTTGCCGAGGCGCCGGAATCCCGGCCAACTGGCCCAGCTGCAGCAGGAGTCCCGCCGCCCCCACCGTGACACTGGTCGTCCCGAAGTAGAAACAGAGGCTCCACCCGGGCCAGCCAGGGCGGCACGACCGCCCGGGGGGGGGCGTACCCGCGACCACCGGTCCGGGGCCCCGCAGGCTCAAATCCGGCCCGGCACCACCGCAAAGAGCCGGGCGATGGCGCACGGGAGACGCCCGCGGGAGGCCACCACCACCGGCGATGGGGGCACGACCGCCAATCTCGCCACAGGAAGCCCGCGACCCTCGAGAGACAAGCAGAAGACGCCCGGGAGGCCCCCACGTCGATCCCGGCCAGCCGGAACCGGCCACAGACAGCCGCCATCCCGGCACGGCCCCCGGCCCATGACACCGCAGAGCATGGAGACGGAGGCCAAATCCGGCCGCGGTGGGCGCGGATCCGGACCGCTGGATGGTGACCCCGCCGGAGAGCCACCAGGATCTGGAATGGTGGTGAGAGGGGAGAGGTGGTGGGGGTAGGGCGCGGGGAGGGAGGAGAGGAAACAACGCCGTGACGGGGCCCTTTTTGAGGCAGCCCGGCGCAACCGAGGGCGGCGACGGCGGCCGGGGAGCACGCCGGGAGGGGCGGCAGCGGCGCTAGGGTTGGGCCGCCCCCCTGGAGAGCGACGCAGGGGGTTTTCGTTCTCCCATCATCTAAGGTCATCTAGTATTATATATATAGAAAAAAATCTCAATGCCCCTCCTCCATATAGATATGTAATTATTCATGTTTTATGTATACTTATAAGCTGCACATAACAGTGGATAAAGCCAAATAATAAGCATATATATAGTGTGCAATTCGATTAAAAATCTTTGGTTTCTTCTCAAACTGAAGTGTTTTGCATACCGAAATTGCAGGCAACTGCCGGTCTGAGATTAATTGGAGACGAGAAGGCAGGCGAAATTCTTGAAGCGGTAAATTCATCTTGTTGTATTATGTATCAAATTATATATGTCTCATGTGTAATCTACATAGAAGAAAACATTGATTTATTTAATACAGGTCCGAGATCTTGTTCACACCAAGAGCAAATTTCATTACAATCCCAAATGGATCACTGTTCTCGAGGGATCTCAAGAAGGATCTTACCTATGGGTATGTACATAACTCTTGTGGCATCTACCTTTTGTGCTCAAAAGAACAACAATATGTATATCTATTGTGGGTTGTAGGTTGCTTTGAATTATCTATTGGATAAATTGGGAGGGGACTACTCACAGACACTAGCTGTGATTGATATGGGTGGTGCATCAGTGCAAATGGCCTATGCTATTTCTGCAAATACCGCGGCAAATGCTCCGGTGGCGCCTCATGGGGAAGACCCCTACGTTCTAAGAGAGTATCTTAAAGGAAAATATTACAACATCTATGCTCACAGGTTTTGCTCAACATATTATCTCAACATATATACTTTTAGGTTAAGGTTTATTAGTAATTATAAAGCCATTATGTTAAAGATAAAGATGATATATGTTATGACCTTGATCTCCTTGCAGTTACTTGCACTATGGTGCTTTTGCATCACGAGCAGAGATTTTGAAAGCAATGAATGGACCATTTAGTAGCTGCATGCTACGTGGATTCATCGGTATATAAGTTAAACCCATTTTCATTTTCTAATAACCCTATAAAACTAGGTCTTTGTGTTGTTCATTTTCATTTTATATAGGTCAATACACCTACAATGAGGAGCAATATAATGCAACTGCCGCACCAGAAGGAGCAGTCTACAGCAAGTGCAGAGAAGAGATAGGTAACGCACTGAACCTGAACGCGCCATGTGAAATAAAGAATTGCACCTTCAATGGCACATGGAATGGCGGTGGCGGAGCAGGCCAAATATTACATCCAGCTTCTACTATGTGGCCTCAGAGGTGTATAGCAACGACTAGCTTCTTAATCTACTTATGAACCTACATAGATTTACTTTGGAAGCATGCATAACAATTGAAGATCTTTAAGTTAAACCCATTTCTTCCCTTTGAAAAGGTCGGCATCATAGATGGCAATGCACCAAGTGGAAAAACTACCCCTGGCGCATTCGGAGCTTCTGCAGAGAAGGCTTGCCAGATGAGTGTTGAAGAAGCCAAAATCGAATACCCAAACGTCAAGGATGTCGATGTGCCATACCTATGCATGGACCTTGCCTACCAGTATATGTTACTAGTAGATGGCTTTGGTTAGTGTAAATGATCATTAATTAATGCAATGGTTATGTAGAATGCGATATGATATGATACTAATGTCATGTCGGGTTCACACAACTAATTTCTGAGTTCTGACATATTAGACTAAGGAAATTATGTGCAATACAGGTGTGGAGGTGACAAAGGAGATCACCGTGGTGGACAAGGTGAAGCATGGAGAGTACTACATCGAAGCTGTGTGGCCTCTAGGCTCCGCTATAGAGGCTGTGTCAACCAAAAAATGGCGTTAAGATGCATGACATATGGGTTCGATCTCATGCAAGTAGTGTACGTGCCATGTATGAAATAAATAAAAACATCGTGATCTCAGGCTAATACCATCACTCTCAGCATGGTCCGTGCTAAATCCGAATTACCTTGACGATAAAGAATTTATTTGAGGGCCAAGAAATATATAGTTTCCTAGACGGTGCTAATCAACCTCCAAGAAAATGTATGTTTCCTTGGAGGGTTATATGCACCAACCAAGGAAATTAAGCATTTCCTTGATTGTTATTATAAAATACATGTGAGGAAAGATTGGAATTTCCTTGGGTGTTATCTTTAACTCCTATAAAGGTAAAGCCCACTAACTTATTTCTCTAGCATCTCCTTAAGCCATATTATCATCCACTTTCTTTAAGCCATCATCACTAATACCATCCAACCATTCATTAAATTCCACCATCTATCCATTGACATGTCCGCATCATGCACCCTTTTTCTCACGTATGAATTGGATTGGCCTTAACTATTATAAATTTTTCATAAAATTCTAAACATAAAAATACTTTGGTCTTCACCAAATATTATCTGGTGAATAATTGGGAACCCTTTTGAATATATTTTCCTTTTCCTGTATTATGCGCCCCTTTTCTCAAGAATGAAACCATGCATGTGTAAATATTTGTATAACCGAAATCCACCCCGAACATTGGATGGATTTTAATTCCACGATTTTTTTTTTCAGAAAGCTTTCTACTTTCAAGTTGCACCTAACCAGTACCTAAGTTATTGTATAACTGAAATCCACCCCGAATATTGTATGGATTTTAATTCCATGATTTCTTTTAGAAAGCTTTCTACTTCCAAGTTGCACCTAAGCAGTACCTAAGTTTAATCATCTAATTCCCGCAGCAACGCGTGGGGAATACACCTAGTTCTATTATAATAAAATGCCAAGGAAAATTGTAACTTCCTTGGAACTATATTGAATTTCCTTGTAAAGGAAAATTACAATATGAATGGACTTAAGTCCTTATTGATATATTAAATCAATATCATGGTTCAAATCCATAATAAAATGTATATATGCATGCCATCATGGGTCAATTGGAAATGACTCAAATTTTAGAATTTATTGGTTATGATAAGCGCTTTTTTAATTTGTTTGCAGTATGCATTTCGTTGAGGGCTAGCCCCCATGGAAATCACAATTGCCTTGGAAGTTAATGGTAGTCATGGAAAATTACAAATTCTTTGAAAGATAGGGGCAACCAAGAAAATAACTTTTACCCTGACGGTCAAAAATATTTCATTGGTGGCTAATAAAGGGAGAAGTTACTTTGTGGTTGAAGTGTTTCCTTGTTGCTCTGCAAATTTGTCGTTGCTCTAGTTTTCTAGCAGACCACCTTCTCACAACGTTACCTTCTCTCAGAAAATGAATGAACTCTAAAAGGTAGTAGCAAATATTTTTTATAGTGATGCACTGATGCGTATGGTATTCTTCCCAAACAGAGCTATGGATGGAGACCCCAGCCTACCATGATAACAATGTCTGATCTTCCCTAGTCTGAACTCTGAATCAATCAGTCAATCAAGCAAATATCTCCTCCTGTTACAAAAAAAATGCATACATCTCCTCTAGTGCCAATTAAGCACTCTATTATACATATATTTTTTTATATATACTACTGAAACGACAAGTGAAGCGGACTCATAAATCACCCGGCATATACTGTTCATGCTATATGCAAAGACAGCCTTGCTAGCTAGATTTCAATAATTGATGAAGCCCATGCACCTAACCTGCTATTTCGATTTATTTATATATATAATCTGGATCATACGTGAAGCAGCAGATCACTTTGCAGTGTTATATACTATCACTATATTATTGTCAGGGACTTGAATTGCAATGCAAATCATACCCTGAGGTGCTGATGTGAATACTCCCATTGCATGTTCTTTCAGGCTTCAGCTCTATAAAAAACGACTCCTTTGCTTGTGTTCTCCTCACTCTTCAGCAAGCGTGGCCGCCGGCCTCTCCCCTGTCCGCCGCCCCCGGCTTGTGTGCGACAACTTGAGCACGCTTCACACAGGTTGCCACTGCATTAGCAGGCAGCTGGCAGCAATGGCTCGCTCCGTCGTCGGCATCGCGGCGCTGCTCCTGCTGCACCTGATGGCCTCGTCGTCCTACCCCAACAGCGCGGTCCTTGCAGCAGACTCCGTGCTCGGCCGCAAAGCTGGCATCGTCGTCGACGAGGCGGCGGCGGCGCCCGAGAGTTCATCGCCGGGGGCTGGGAGGCACGCCGTGATCTTCAACGCCGGAAGCACGGGGACTCGTGTGCACGTCTTCAGGTTCGACAGGAAGCTCGAGCGAGATCGGCGACGAAGGCATCGAGGTATTCGCCAAGGTATACACACGGATCCGTTCATGAAACCATGATCTTGATTGTGTATGTGGTTCGACAGCTGTACAAGCTCTATAGTCTATATATGGATTAAGGCAAGGAGCAAATTTTTGTTTGTTGCTGCAGGTGAAGCCTGGGCTGAGCTCATACGCTGGACATCCCCAAGAGGCTGCAAATTCCATACTGCCTCTTCTTGACAAGGCCAAAAGTGTCGTCCCTAAACAGCTGATGTAAAGGGCCCCTCTTAGACTCGGAGTACGTGAACAAATTCACTACAAATCTATAATAAGTTTGGTCAACTTCCAATCCATATATAGGTCTGCAACTAGTTAGTTTGCACACTTACATTGAAACCCACACCTTCTAGTACACTATAATTACGGGCGGTGACAGTCTAATCACTAAAAATTGCATTGGAAATTTCCCGACTTCTTTAGTTTGATGCAAATTAATGTCTCCTTCTCAAATGGATCGAGCTACAGTAATAGTCATGATTTTTAGCATATATACCAATGAAATTTGCAGGCAACTGCTGGGTTGAGACTTATCGGAGAAGAGTGTAACATCCCAAAAATCCGAGTTACAAAATTTTTTGCCAAAAACCCATGAGTGGTGATGTGCCATGTAGTTGCAACCCAAAAACCCACCTAGATTAACCCGGAGTTTGCATTAGTATTTATTTCATCATGCATTTTAAATTCAAGTTTGAGTTGGAGTTTTTGGTTCTTTTGTTTGCTTAAATTAAATCAACTCAAAAACATATTTATTTATTATATTATAAATAAATATGAACACACCTATTATGTTATAGGAAATAATATTCCAACTAAGCCTATGACTACCTATGGCCTCCATGGAATTTTTACACTCATGTAACGAAGTATGAAATACAAGTTCAAACACCCAAGGAAAGAAAACAGAAAAAGAAAACAGAAAAGAGAAAGGGAGAAGAAATGACAAGCCATTTCGGCCTGTGACCAACCAGCCGGCCCACTAGGCCTTTTTCTTTTCCTCTCTTCCATTCCAACCGAGCTGGCCCATCTCTTTTTTTTCTTTTTCCATTCTTCTGCGCCGGCCCATCCTCGATCCCTTTCCCTCGCCGGCCCAGCCCAGCAGCGCGGCCCGCTCGCTCAGCGCGTGGCGACAGAAGCCGCCGCACTCACTGACGCCTCGGCCCCGCTCCGGACCCACTCGTCATAAGCTCCGTACCACTCCCACTCTGCTTTTCCTCTCCCCCGTACTCTGCTTTAGGACCGGGAGACGAATCGCCGCCGCCGCGCCAATTCGCCACCACCCCGGACTCCTTGGATTCGAATGCTAGGCGCCGGCGCGTCCACGTCGATGCGGCGATAGCTGGAGCCGACAGCCCGACAGCGCAGTGCTCGCGGCGTGAGGAATTCGCGCTCCGCGCGCAACGGCCGCGCCTGCGCACCTGACATCGACCCGTTTGTTCCCCACTACAAGCCTTGGCCGCGAAGGCGAGAATGAGTGCGCCGTGACGCACGCCGAGCCCCACCGGCACACCTGGAGCCCTCTCGGCCGCTTGATCACGATGAGCACGGGATCGCCGTCCACCTAGCACTGTTCCGGCCGCCGGCCTATATAACCCAAGTCCCTGCGCCTCTAGGGTTCCTCGACCCCCGCCGCCGCCGTTGCGGCCTTGCAAACCCCAATCCACTATCCAATTGCCAAGAAGGAGAAGAGGAGGAGGTGAGGAGAAGTAGGAGGCGGGGAAGGACGCCGCCGCCCGGGAAGAGGACGACGCCGGTGCCGCCGCTGTCGGAGGAGGACTTGCCGGGAGGAGGAGCGCGTCGCCGGGGAGCTACCACCGCCGACCGCTTCGCCACGCAGTACCGTGAGCCGTACTACTACCACCGCGACGCCGAGCTGTACCCCCGACGTCCACTACCGCGCCGGTGAGCCCGCCGTTCCCCTTTTTCCAGCCTTGCCCATGCTGTCAAGGTCATGGCGCCCCGAGCGCGTAGGCCGAGCCTCTACCCGGCTCTTGGATACACGCACACACGAGCACGTGACCGGCCCTGACCACCGGGAGGCGCCACCATACGCCGCCGTCCTGTCCTCCATGTCCGCCGCGCCGTGGCCATGCCAAGCCGCGGTGTGCGCCATCGATTCCAGCCATCACCGGCCACCATGGACACACCGGACCCCGGGGACCATGTCCGCCACGATGGGGCGCATCCCATGCGCACGCCGCGGGCCCGAGACGCCCCCTGGGAGCACCGCCATGCCTCGCCGCCAGAGGTCGAGGCCGCACGGGACGTCCTGGGGACGCCACCGTGGCGCCTTTGCGCCGGCCGGTTCCGGCCACCTCGCTTGCCGAGGAAGCGCCGTCGAGCCGCGCCGCGGCCCGCTGCATGATGCAGCACCGCTGGAGGTGAAGGAGCAAGCCGCGTTCCGCCATGCCGCTGCTGTGCGCCGTCGCGCGCCGCCGTCATGGAAGAACGAGCCGCCGTGCGATTTAGGCCACTTTGCCAAGTCAAGATAGCGCCTTGATGTGCCAATCGCACTTGCGCACCGTGAATTGAGCCCAAGCCGCGCCCTTGGCTGTCGGCCCGTTTTTGGCCCGTTTTCGGCCCATGTTCGGCCCACTTTCGGTCCATTTGACCGTTGACCTGGTCAACCATGACGTCAGCAGTGACGTCATCAGTGCTGACGTCAGCCTCCACGTCATCAGCCACGCCAGCAGAACCTTGTCCAGTCAGCCGCCCTTCTGTGACACGTGGCAGGCTCCTGTTGCGCCACGTGTCCCCATATTGTTAACCCCTATTTTAATATTTTCTTAAATATGTTTCTGCTTCCGAAATTCATAACTAATTCACCGTAGCTCCGAAAAAGACAATCAAGGTACCGAAATTTTCCATAAATCGAGCACAATAAACTGAAGCTATGTTTGAGTGCATTTGGTTCTTCCATATTTTATTTGCTTCTTTGTGAACTCTATAGGAGTCGCCGACGCGACTATTAAATAATCGTTTTAGAGCCGGACGAGGAGCAGGAGTTTGACCGGGACGACTACGAGTACCGGGAGGACTTAGGCGACGACGACGGAGGTGCCACATCCCATCCACTTTCTTAGATCCCATTACGCATTGCAATACACTTTACTTTCTGCAATACATTTATTTTCCCTGTGATAGGTTGCATGGTAGTATTTATACTTGTTCGGCCCTGCCTTGACTTGACTATCACCCTGCTACCGCTGTTAGGCTAGACTTGCGCTTACTATCTTTTGCTCTCGTATTACTTCTACCACGCTTTATATCTGTGATGTGAGGCGTAGTGGACATGGATATTATATGGGCAGTATTATGGTTTGAACATGGAGAGCGTGCTGCATGAGTCTTGGGTGAGTGGTGAGGGTTGAGTCGGCCGAACAGGAATCACGACGAGCTTCGAGCGAGTCTTGCCGAGGGGATACGGCCTGGGTGTCCCCGCTTTGTGAGTACCTGTGGCGGGTAACTGGTTTGGATTGAGGTGTTCCATGGTGTGAGCTCCTTGGGGTGGAGCCTTGGGAAGGGGGTGCCGTGGCAGCACGGTAAAGATTAGCCCATACAGGGGAGATATCGCTGTTTGGCCAATACCTAAGGACTTGAGGGCTAGTAACCGGATCATTGGACGCCTTACTTTCCACTCGCTCTCCAATGGGAGGGGAGACGGTCTAACCATCCGGAAGAACGAATGCCATTCTTGTTGGAAGTAAGCGGAATGTGTCGGGGAGGTACGGGCCGAGAGTGCTCACACCCTCCTTAACCAACATAGTGACCCCTTTGGCCCGGTACTATGTCTCACGGTCTCGGCGGCCGTGGTCGAGTGGCGGGATTATATTCGTTCTAGGCTTATGGCGATCGATATTCCGCCTAGATGATGATCAAGCATCGATGATGGCTATCTTGTGGATTAGTGAAACCTCTGCGAGTGTATGGTTGATCGATCGATACATATGCTGACTCGTCGGCTATGGACCAAGTCCCGTGTGATGCTTGCTGGACTAGGAGAGGAGTCTTCTATCTTTCTGGATGAGTGCGTGTGGATGGGATTGATTCCGGCTGTGAACCTTGGGAGGTTGTGGGCCGTTGAGGCATGACGAGAGGGAGTCGTTCATGTCGACCACGCGTGGCATGGAAGGGGTGTGTGGTGTGAGGTGTGGTATGGATGGGATGGATGATGGATTTGGGAATGGATAAAATTTGACCAACTATATATATTAAACATGGTTACTATGCATAGGAAACCTCAGCTTTATAGGTTCCCTTGTTATACCCCTGTATTTACTTTTATTGCATCCAATTCCACAAATAAGCATAGGGTGGGAGTGTGGCCTGTACAATTCGTACTGATACTTTGGATAACAGGTGATGAGGACGAGTACGACTATGACGATGATAGCTATGAGGATTAGTGGGTTTCGTTCCTACGCTCAAGTGTTCGGAGTTCGTGTTGCTGCTTCCGCTTCTATCTACAGTTGTTCCGGATGTTTACTTTTCAGTTGATTTTCCGCCAGTGTGGCGATGTTATAAATTATTGTAATCTCGTACTATTTACTATTCCTGAGACGATGTATGGGATGATATCAGCTGAATTATTGTAATGTGATGGATTTAATCTGTCGTGTTACCCTCGAATCTGTGAAATTCCCATCGCGGAATTTGAGGATGTTTCAGTTGGGATGATATCAGTAGAGGTAGTGGTCTCGCAGTACAAAGCTCTCCGCTGCGTACTGCGAGACTACTACCTCTACTTGCAGACGACTGAGTTTCGCCTACTCCCTCAGGCCCCCTGCCTTGAGCTTGCCCCTGAAGCGCAAGTTGTCGAGGCCTTCACCAGAGCCAGCTTTGAGGTTGACCCCTGTCTTCGTGCCTCTGGTTACCACCTGGTGAACCAGGATCAGTACATTGAGGGGCTGAAGCAGAGGAACCGTAGCTACCGTGGTCTCTTGCTGGATCACCAGGAGTGGCTAGCCAAGGGAACTGAGGAAAATGCCAAGCTACGAGAGACTGTAGCTAGACTGCAAGACCGCCTCGCCTGCCAAGCAATCAAACACAAGACTGAAATAGCTGACCTCCAGAACAAGACCGCAGACATCGGCAATGGGAATGTGTACCTAGACTGCAAGGTCCTAGAGCTACAGAGAGACCTCTAGGATAGGAGTGCAGCCTTAGCCAGTGAGCGAGAGCAGTCAAGAAGCTATGGAGTGCAGATGCACACCCTCATCAACAGCATCCTGGCCCTGAAGAGAGAGCTGAAGGAGCAGAAGGTCAAGGCCGTGAGAAACCAGGGTCACCTCATCAACACTATGAGGATGAACTAGTTTCTCCATGAGAAGCTCAAGTTGATCGAAGAAGCTTGGACCGTGTCTGACAGGAAGCGACGCAGGGAGCTCAAAGAAATTCAGAAGCAGTTGCCCCCACACAAGTGCGTGCAGCCTCAGAAGGAGACATTCAAGCTCGGCGAATTGACTCTGAACTTCAAGGAGTGCCCCGCAGCCGCTGGAGTGAAGCCCACTGAGGAGCACGCCGAGGCTCTCGCCTACGTCAAGCACCTGCGCAAGACCGGGACGAGAGATAAGACTTTTACGCGAGCGTGTTCCATCGCGGTTCACCACCAGGAGTAGGTGCGAGTGTGTCGGACCCTGCGCGGTCAAGCGTCATGTTCTAGTATAGCTGAGTAGTCATCAGTCATGAGTCATGTGAGATGTGAGCTGTCATGATGTATCCCATGAGTAGTATGAGTCAAGATGTACCCCCCATGAGTTACCATGTGTAGAACGAGCCCTGTCGGCACTATTATTATCATGTCATAACATTTTTATTCCACCCATGTAATGAGTGATCGGATTTTATCGCTTCTTATGGTTTTTATTGCTTCTTTGAATGAGTGTTGGATAGAATAAATGTTTTCCCTTAAGTTGTTGAAATCATTTAA
Organism: Themeda triandra; assembly: GCA_018135685.1. Taxonomy (NCBI): domain Eukaryota; kingdom Viridiplantae; phylum Streptophyta; class Magnoliopsida; order Poales; family Poaceae; genus Themeda; species Themeda triandra. The sequence continues at coordinate 1,140,945 of JAENPR010000105.1, forward strand.
TTCTATTGAACTATATAATAATATATTACGAGTACTAAACTCTTATGGTTCATTTCACAGATGTCAACCCGCCGTTCAGTTCGCCTTGAGCGCCGCTCACCGACCCCCGGTCCAGCTGTGGGACGTGGTGCCCGTGGGCGTGGTCGTGGCCGTGGATGTGGTCGTGGCCATGGACGTGGTCGCGGACGCAATCTCAACCTGGGCGATGATGACCGTCGTGAAGTGACCCCGCCACCAGTCAACAATGATGGTGAAGAAGTTCCAGCTGAGAATGCACCAGGAGGAGGTGGAAGAGAAGTGCCAGCTGGAGGATGTGGAGAGGAGGTCCCAGCTGGAGGTGGAGGCGGCAATGCTCCACCACCGCCACCACCAAACCTAGCTGAGGTCATGGCGCAGCAGACTCAGCTTCTTGCTGCTCTGGTTGATGGTGCCAATCACCGCCATGGTGGTCCGCCCAATGACTTTTAGCGGAAGATGGAGGGATTTCTGAAGCTGCGACCCCCCACCTTTGATGGCCAGAATGCAGACCCTATGGTTGCTGATGATTGGCTGAAGGAAATCGAGAAGAAGCTTGATCTCACTACCTGCACTGATGAGGAGTGCGTTGGGATCGCTGCCCACCAGCTTGTTGGTGGAGGGCACTCGTGGTGGGACAGCTACTGCGAATCCCATGAGGACCCTGCCAACATCTCTTGGGATGAGTTCGTGGAGGAGTTCCGCGATTTCTTCATCCCTGAGGGCGCCATGAAGGCCAAGGAGAAGGAGTTCCGCAATGTCACTATGATCCACAATGAGAGGGTTCATGAGTACACCAACCGCTTTACCAACCTGCTGCGCTATGCTCCACCCGCGTGTGCTGCTGATGAGAATGAGAAGATGTACTACTACCGTGAAGGTCTGAGTACCCGCATCAAGCTAGCCCTCTCTGGTACAAAGAGCCGTACACTAAGAGAGCTCATTGACCGCTGCATGGACATTGAGAAGAATCGCATGGAAGCAGATGCTCTGCGTGACAAGAAAGAGAGGAAGCGTCGCCCTGAAGGATCCTCTCGCGCTCCCCCTCAGAAGCGCCACAGGGAGGCCCCTGTGCAAGGCCGCTACCGCAACACTCAGAACCTTGCGCCTGCAGCTGGTCGTGGTGGGGTTACTACACCAACAACTACCCTCGCCAGAACAACCCAGTGGTGAACCGCCCCGCGGGGAACCGCTCTGTGCCTGATCGTTCTGCGCTGAACAACAGCAATTGGAGGGCTCCCGCGACAACCCCAACAGGCGGTATGGGCCCTACTTGCTATGGTTGCGGACAGTCGGGTCACAAGGTCATAGACTGTCCTCAAAAGGCTGCTGCCCCTGGAGCTCAGAACACTCCGTACCGTGCTTCTGCCCCACGTGGTCGTCTCACTCACCTGACCGCAGAAGATGCTCAGGCTGCCCCAGACGTGGTGTACGGTATGTTTTTAGTACATGGTGCAAAAGCTTCTGTACTTTTTGATTCTGGAGCTACTTGTTCATACATATCTGCTAAGTACGCTAGAGAGCATAACATACCAGTTACTCCCCATAGAGAACCTATCATTACCAGCTCACCTCTAGGAGAACTCAAGAGTACCCACCTATGCAAGGGTGTGAAACTTACCATTGAGGGTCTTACCTTTCTAGCCAACCTCACCCTACTACCCTCCACCAGTCTAGATGTTATCATAGGGATGGATTGGTTAACCAAACACCGAGGAGTCATATCTTGCTCACCCAGATACGTGCAGATAGCCCATCCTAGTGGCCAAGCTGTTAGATGCCTACCCCAGACAAAACAGTTAACCAACCTACTATATGCCCTAGCAAACAAACCTGAAGCCAAAACAGAACCCAAGACAGTAGATGATGTGCCTGTGGTGAGAGACTATGCTGATGTTTTCCCTGAGGAGTTACCAGGAATGCCCCCTGATCGTGATGTGAAGTTCGTCATTGATCTCATGCCTGGTACGGGTCCCATTGCTAAACGACCCTACCGCATGTCAGTAGATGAGCTAGAAGAGCTCAAGAAGCAGTTGAAGGAGCTCTCTGATAAAGGCTACATTCGACCCAGTGCTTCTCCCTGGGGATCTCCTGTCTTGTTCATGAAGAAGAAAGATGGCTCAATGAGGATGTGCATCGATTATCGTAATCGAATGCCGTCACCATCAAGAACAAGTATCCCCGCCAAGGATAGATGATTTGCTAGATCGGTTGAGAGGTGCCAAGTACTTCTCCAAGATTGATCTCGAGATCGGGCTATCACCGAGATGAAGATCCGAGAGGAAGACATTCCTAAGACTGCCTTTGTCACCCGATATGGCTAGTATGAGTGCACAGTGGTGTCCTTCGGGCTCACAAATGCCCCTGCCTACTTCATGAACATGATGAATAAGGTATTCATGGATGTGCTCGACAAGTTCGTCATGGTATTCATTGATGACATCCTTATCTATTCTGCCACTGCTGAGGAGCATGAGGAACATCTGAGAACAGTGCTCGAAAGATTGAGTCTACATCAGCTATATGCCAAGTTTAGCAAATGTGAATTCTGGCTTGAGGAAGTTGCCTTCCTGGGTCATGTGCTTTCAGCTGATGGTGTTGCTGTAGACCCTACCAAGATTGAAGCCGTGAAAGAGTGGGAACAACCCCGTTCTGTGACCAAAGTCAGGAGTTTCTTGGGATTGGCTGGATATTATCGCCGATTCATCGAGAACTTCTCCAAGATAGCTCGCCCTATGACCAACCTCTTGAAGAAGACCAAGGAGTTTGAGTGGACGCCCGAGTGCGAATAAAGCTTTCAAACTCTGAAAGAAAGGTTGACCACCACCCCTGTGCTAGCATTACCAGATATCAGCAAGGACTTTGTAGTCTATTGTGACGCCTCCCGTCAAGGACTCGGTTGCGTGCTGATGCAGAATGGTAAGGTCATTGCTTATGCTTCTCGCCAGTTAAAAGACCACGAACAACGTTATCCTACCCATGATCTCGAGCTAGCTGCTGTCGTTCATGCTCTGAAGATTTGGAGGCATTACTTGATTGGCAACAAGTGTGATATCTATACTGATCACAAGAGCTTGAAGTACTTCTTTACTCAAGAAGATCTGAACATGAGGCAGCGCCGATGGTTAGAGCTCATCAAAGACTATGACCTCGAAATACACTACCATCCGGGGAAAGCCAATGTAGTTGCCGATGCTCTCAGTCGCAAAAGCTACTGTCACACCCTGATCTCAGAATCCGTGCCACCTGAGCTTAAACAAGAGCTTGAGGACTTCTAGCTTGAAATAGTACCTCATGGCCTGCTAAATGAGCTCTGCATCCAGTACAACCTCACTGATCGCATCCGTGAAGCCCAAAAAGAATGTAAGGACCTGCAGCGCATCCGTGGCTTGATGGAGCGTGGGTATAACCCCGAATTCAGAGAAGACGAGCAAGGAGCCCTCTGGTGCAATGACAGAATTTGTGTACCCTCCGATCCAGCTCTACGAGAGGAGATTCTATCAGAAGCACATGATTCCAAATACTTCATTCACCCTGGTTGTGTGAAGATGTATCGTGACCTCAGGAAGCACTTCTGGTGGAAGAGCATGAAAGCAGACATTGCGGGACATGTGGCCCGATGTGACATCTGCAACAAAGTCAAGGCCGAACACAAGAGACCCGCTGGTTTGCTAAAGCCCCTTGATGTTCCCGAATGGAAGTGGGAAGACATATCCATGGATTTCATCGTAGGGTTGCCTCGCTCCACGCGTGGGAACAATGCCATATTGGTGATAGTTGATCGCTTGACTAAAGTCGCTCATTTCTTGCCTGTCAAAGAGACGATCCGAGCTGAACAGTTAGCTGATCTCAACATCAAGGAAATTCTCCGCTTGCATGGTGCCCCTAAAAGCATCTTATCTGATCGCGGATCCTTGTTCATGTCCTGTTTCTGGCAACAGATGCATAGATCCATTGGGACTAAGCTTGATTATAGTACAGCTTACCATCCTCAGACCGATGGTTAGACCGAAAGGGTGGACCAGATTCTGGAAGATATGCTTAGAGCCTGTGTCCTGCAATATGGGACTGATTGGGAGAAGAGCCTACCACATGCAGAGTTTTCCTACAACAGTAGCTACCAAGCCAGCATTAAGATGCCACCGTTTGAAGCTTTGTATGGGAGACCTTGCAACACTCCGCTTATGTGGTCACAACCTGGTGAAAGAGTTTTCCATGGAGCCGACAAGATCAAAGAAGCCGAAGAGGGTGTTTGTTGACGGTCGTTAAGTGCCAATTTTTACCGTCAACTAAACATGAGAAAGGACTAAAATATGTTCACCAACTAGATATAGGGGTTATACTGACAGAATTCCACGAGTTTTGGTGAATGTTTTTTCTCATAGGTGTCACCTGAAAATACCCAAGGAAGGCCCACATGTCGTTTACATAGAGATAATCGGGAACCGGTGAAAAGTCGTAACGGAAGGTTCGAGAAGGCTCGGGACCAAACGGGAGCCCGAACGGGCTCGGTGGAGAGTCGGCCGACTCCCACCCTTGGTCGGCCGACTCGTGACTGGACCAATCAAGCATCGGCCTCGCGGATCCCCGTTCCACCGCCTTTGAGGATGAATAATAATCGTCCGTTTAGGTCGGTTTGATCCGAGGGGCATGTGGTGCATCCTAGAGGGCTATATAAGCGGGGCCCCCGGCCCCCGGAGGAGGCATCCCTTAAACCCTAATTTCATTTGCTCCAGCCGGGATCGGTGAGAGGGGTCCCTTGAATGGATCTCCTCGCTAAACCTAGCCATCAAGAGAAGATTAGTCCTCATTAGGATCTAGTCTTAGCATAATAGAGAGATAGAGAGCGAGGGAAGAGTTGGAGGTGGTGCCGGCATGTCGGTGCCCCCCTCGGGCTTGCCCGGCGGATTCAAGCTTCTCCAAGCCCGCATCCGGGATACTTCGGTAATTGATCTTTATTCAAGTATTTATTTTACTCTTTTGTTCATTGGTTCACAGTTCTTATGATTGCTCTAGTTCTTGTTAGCGCTCCGAATTAGAGTAGTAATTGTTAGCATAAGCGTGGTGCTTAGGTCGTCGGTTTTGTGTTTGCGCCCTATTCTCTCGGTTGTGTGGTAGTTACGGGAGGTGACAGCCCCGTCCACACCGAATTGAGTAGGTTCTTAAATTAGTAGGACCGTAGTCACGTCGGTAGAGTTATCCTTTGTGGTGCTTTCCGTCTAGTGGCGTCCCGAAGTGAACATTAGAAGGACAATTGCTTCATAACCTTGCCTTGCATAGGATTATTACCATAGGAATCCTCTTTACCCATAATATCTTAAACCTTGATTGCTACCCATAGATAAACTAGTTGTTTGGCGACCCACACATGTTTCCCTGTGGATACGATATTTAAAACCCTCCGGGTGAAAGCTACAACGGTATCCGTGCGCTTGCGGATTTATCTGTGTGCGTTAAAAATACCAACAAGCTTTCTGGCGCCGTTGCCGGGGAGACGGTTGCTGTGATTCGTCAAATCATTTTTGTTCTTATATCTTACCTTGTCAAGCATGGATAGTATCACTCCTATCAATCAATATGCTGCTCCCACGGGCGCACAACTAGAGCCACTGGAATCTTCCAAACCTATCCTCACACCTGGCTATGACTTGCGTCTGTCTTTGATAAAGATGGTCAAGGACCATTCATTCTCAGGAGAAGACGATGAAAACCCATACACACATATGCGGGAATTTGAGCTAATTTGTGCATGCTTGCAAATTGAAGGCATGTCACATGAAACCTTAAGGTGGAAGCTATTTCCGTTCTCTTTAACGGGAAAAGCTAGACACTGGTATTCCCGAACCGTAGGGAGTGTGCGAGAGACCGGGGAATTCTACACTCTAGATTTTTCTTACATTTCTTTCCCGTCCTCTCTCGTTGTTAAACTTCGAACGAGGTTCTAACTTTTGAACAAAAAGAAAAAGAATCTCTTGGTGTGGCTTGGGCACGTTTTAATGACCTAGTCAATTCGGCCCTAACCTTTCCATTCAAGACCAAATGCTCTTGCAACACTTTTATGTAGGTCTTAGTGGAGAAACCAAACAAATTCTTGACACATCCTCCGGAGGTTCTTTCTTGCATCTCTCTCGCTAGTGAAGCGAGAGAAATCCTTACAAAAATTCTTGAAAACACTCCATACACTAGCATTTCGGATGATCCCCGTAAGATATAGTTGAGATAGCTCCCGAGGAAGAACCTATGATAGTTGAGCCCGAACCTTTAGCTACTCCACTTCTAGCCTCAACTATCCTCGAAGTTCCCGAACCGCCGAAGGAGGAAGAAATTCCACTTTCGGAGGACATGTTTAATTTTGAGGAGGATCTTTTCTCGAACTATGGAAACACCTCGAATTATTCTCGCAATTAGGAAGTCTTCGGCACCATCTCGCACCCAACCAACACCTTTCGATCCAACCGAAGATAAATTCCTTAAAGATACCGTGAAGGAGTTGACAACAATCATAAGCAATGAATGGTTGAGAGAATCCGAGCTTTCTCATGAAGTCATTCGTCTAGATTCTCCTTCTACCTCTATTAGTTGTCGATTCACCAAACCTCCTTCGATGGCCTTTACAATCCGGTTGTAGGAGTAAATATCATGTCCGAGTCTCTTGCACGACACTTTTTGAAGACATGAATTTAACCCCAACGACTAGGCTTCTAAAAAGTCTCTCGTGCCAAATCCTTCCTAGTGAAGGAATCTTCCACCTCATCCCTATCAAAGTAGATGAAACCAAGTTGTACCTTAGTTTCTATATTTTCAATACTAGGGAATTTGACCTTTTAATTGGGCATCCAATAAAGAGACTTGTCCATGAAGGAAGAAAGGGGAGTATAAATATACATCTCGGGAAAAACTTAAACCTTTCCATTCCCATCACTCATTCACTCCATGCCAAGGTAGAGCTAAGTCCCGAGCAAGAACCAATGGAAGAGATAATGGCGATGTCTTTCCTAGAATCATCCGACAAAGATCTCGAAGAAGTCGCCAAAGATTTCATCGAAGAAGTAGAACAACCACGAGATCCTTTACCCTTGGATGAAACTCAGAACCTCCAAAATCCCCCATAGAGCTAAAACCCCTTCCTTCAGATTGAAATACGCTTTCCTAAATGACAACAAGGAGTCTCCCGTCATAATTAGTGATAAACTTTCGAATATGAGACCTTTCGACTCCTTACCGTTTTAGAAAAGCATCGTTCGCTTTTGGCTACTCACTCGAAGACCTCAAAGGAGTTAGTCCAGTCCTTTGCACTCATCGCATCCCAATAGACCCGGCTTATACACCTTGTAGGGAGCCCCAACGAAGGCTCAACAATGCGATGAGGAGGTTGTTAAGAAAGAGGTTTTGAAACTCTTGCGAGCTAGGATAATCTATCCCGTACCACATAGTGAGTGGGTAAGCCCGGTACAAGTTGTACCCAAGAAAGGGGGTATGACTGTGGTAAGAAATGAGAGAAATGAATTGATTCCACAACGAACGGTCACTTTGGATGGAGAATGTGCATTGATTATCGAAAACTTAATAAGGCAACAAAGAAAGATCACTTCCGTTACCCTTCATCGATGAGATGCCGGAACGGCTTGCAAAGCATTCTTTCTTTTGTTTCCTTGATGGGTATTCAGTTACCATCAAATCCCAATCCATCCCGATGACCAAAGCAAAACCACTTTTACTTGTCCCTATGGAACTTTTGCCTATCGTAGGATGTCTTTCGGTCTATGCAATGCGCCGGCTTCATTCCAAAGGTGCATGATGTCTATATTTTCAGATATGATAGAAAAGATCATGGAAGTTTTCATGGATGACTTTTCTATATATGGAAAAACTTTTGATGACTGCTAGAAAACTTAGACAAGGTTTTGCAAAGATGTGTGGAAAAGCACTTAGTTCTTAATTGGGAAAAATGCCATTTCATGGTTAGAGAAGGCATAGTGCTTGGACACTTAGTGTCCGAAAGTGGGATTGAGGTAGATCGTGCAAAGATAGAAGTAATAGAGAAGTTGCCTCCTCCCACAAATGTCAAAGGGGTACGAAGTTTTCTTGGCCATGCGGGGTTCTATAGACGTTTTATAAAAGACTTTTCTTATATTGCTAGACCCCTTACAAGTTTGCTAGCCAAGGATGCTCCCTTTGAGTTTGATGATGAGTGTTTAGATGCTTTTCATATTCTTAAGAAAGCACTCATCTCTCGCACCAATCATTCAACCCCCGATTGGTCACTACCTTTTGAAATCATGTGTGATGCTAGTGATTATGTGGGGGCGTTTTGGGTCAAACAAAGGATAGAAAGCATCATGCAATTGCTTATGCTAGTAAAACTCTGTCGGGACCTCAACTTAATTATGCAACAACCGAAAAAGAGCTCCTAGCTGTTGTTTTTCTTGTTGACAAGTTTAGATCTTACTTAGTAGGAGCTAAGGTGATTGTTCATACCGATCATGCCGCTTTGAAATACTCCGCTCACTAAGAAAGATGCTAAACCATGACTTATAAGATGGATCTTGTTACTCCAAGAATTTGATTTAGAAATAAAAGATAGAAAGGGAGTAGAAAATTCTCAGCGAGATCACTTGTCCAGGATGCGCTTTGAAAAACCACAGGATTTGCCCATCAACGACTACCTCCGAGACGACATGCTCTACAAGGTCACGAGCGTCGACCCCGGTACGCAAATATTGTCAATTTTATGGTTGCGGGTTATGTACCACCAGGGGAAAACAAACGGAAGCTCATCCAAGAGAGTCGTCAACACATATGGGATGAACCGTACCTCTTCCGAGTCCGCTTCCGATGGTCTACTCGGGAGGTGTGTACCAACCGAAGAAGGAATCAAGATCATTGAAAGATGCCATTCATCACCATATGGAGGACATTATGGGGTATTCCGCACTCATGCAAAAATCGGCAATGTGGATTTTTCGGCCAACCATGTACGAAGACACGAAAGATTTCATCCGGAGATGTGGAGCATGTCAGAGGCATGGGAACATAAATACACGAGATGCCATGCCACTCACCAATAACCTCCAGGTAGAACTCTTTGATGTCTGGGGAATAGACTACATGGGACCATTTCCTAAGTCCAAGCAGTGTGAATACATCTTAGTGGCGGTGGACTATGTTTCAAAGTGGGTTGAAGCTCTACCATGTCGAGCTGCAGATTCCAATCACGCCAAAAGGATGTTTGCAGAAACCATCTTTCCACGCTTTGGAGTTCCACGCATGGTGATTAGTGATGGAGGCTCTCACTTCATTGATAGGAAGTTTCAACGCTTCTTACACAATCATGGGGTCCGTCACAATGTTGCGACGCCATACCATCCTCAAACAAGTGGGCAAGCGAAACATCAAACAAGCAAATCAAGAATATTCTCGCAAAAGACTGTCAACGAGATGGGGACACTGGAAGGACAAGCTTCATGGAGCATTATGGGCTTACGTAACAGACCTACAAAACACCTCTTGGAATGTCACCATACCAACCGGGTCTATGGGAAGACATGCCACTTGCCGCCGAACTAGAATTCAAGGCACACTGGGCCATAAAGAGATGGAACATGGACTTTGAAGCACTGGGAGAAAAGAAAGATGCAACTCTCCGAGCTTGAGGAATGGCGAGAAAAAGCATATCATAATGCAAAGATCTATAAAGAGAGGACAAAGAGGTGGCATGACAAAAGACTCGAAGAAGAAGGAATTCAAACCAGGTGACAAAGTGTTACTATTCAACTCTAGAGTAAAGTTGTTTGGACATGGGAAACTACGAAGTAAATGGGAAGGACCATTCAAGGTAATTGAAGTGGCATCACATGGAGCGAGTCACTCTTCAAAACGATGAAGGCAAACTTTTCAAGGTGAATGGTCAACGTCTAAAAGTTTTCTTTGATGCACAACCACCGGAAGAAGAATTGGACATAATTAATTATATAGAATTTGAAGTTACTAAAAGAAAGAAAAAGGGTATCCCGTTTAGTCCCGCATAAATCATGGGCAACTCTCTAGACAAGTAATGCTTAATTTACTAACCCTTAACTGCTCCACGAGTTTTGTTGTTTATTTGAATTGAGCAGAGTTATCAAGAAGAGCTAAATAGGCGGAAAGGACGTCCTCTCCCCTATCGAAGTGCTATCTTCAACAATCATAGTGTTGTCTTTACACCATCATCCCCGACACTTCGGGAAGAGCAAGACACCTTCACCGCGCCAATCGGCAACATCAACAGACTACGTCAACATTCAGCTTGGGGGAGAGCACCTCCGTGTATCCAGCTAAGTATCACTAGCTTATTTTTTTCATTCATCTATCTACTTATCAACTGTGCTAAAGTTCGTCTTGCTAAAATGAACCCCTAGAATAAACTCTTATTTGGAAATGATGAATAGTTGCTCTGCCGTAATTCCTTTCAAGTACCTAGTTTTCAACCTTGCACTCTCCCGAGTTTTGGACACAACCGTTTAGATTTGAGATTTGCTCGAACTCCGAAACTTGTGGGTAGCAAACACTTGATCTAAGTCTAGGTGGTTGATGGGTATGATATGGGAAAGTTTTGAGTCAGTCATGTCCATCTTGTTCCTAGAGATACTAGAGTTCGAGAATTTATCTCGTAAAAATATTAAATTCATGCATGATGAGTTCCTTTATGATGAGAGTTCAAATTCCTACCACAGCCATATATTCATGCTTACTAGAATAGGAAAACCCATCTATTTATATAGATCATATTGTAGGCATTGAGTGTAGTCTTTATAGGCATTGAGTGTGGTTATGCTGTGGACCCATAAGGGACCAGTCATGCAGTTAAAGTCAATACTATGTGCTCTCCATCCGTTGATCTATGCTACTTCTGTCCTCAGAAGCATGCACCCATTTCATAAATACTACATTCATTCTATGCTACTTCTGTCCCTAGAGGTATCACCTACATATAGATCCACATCCACCACATAATGTGCTATCTCTACCCTGGAGATACGCACTTATGCTGCTCCTACCCTGGGAGTACGCATTCCCCCACATACTGTGCTGTCTCTACCCTGGAGATACGCACCTATACTGCTCCTACCCTGGGAGTACGCATCCATCCATCCATCCATCCATCCACAAAATACATACACCACTCATTTCACTTCATCCAGAAAAGGTTCTACTCCTATCCTGGGGGTGAACATCTAGAAATAATCATCGCCGTTCCATTTGCCTACATAAAAGCTCCAGTCATTATCATTTCAAGTTATACACTCTCCGTTGCTAAAGTTTCGTTTTCAGAGGATTGGTTGCTTTAAAAAAAAAAAGAAGAAAAAAAAAAAGAAGAAGAAAAAAAAAGAGAGAGAAAGAAAGAAAGAGTAGCCAAGTCCTTCCTTTCAAGAAGTTTCAAGGTTTCCGAATAAAGGGAGTCATGTTATCCCCAAAGGAGCAAGTGTAGAAGTAGATGTTCACCAAGTGATCACCCCTCATAATCATTTCCTTATCATCATCATCTTATCATCAATTCCATTCCCTCATTCACATGCACATATGACTTTATTATTATTTTAGTTCCTATTGGATCCATGGTTTAACTGTGCAATATATGCAAGTGAGTTTGAGTGTCTCCCCACCTATGAGCTCCACATAAGCCTAATAGAAAGTAGGGTGAGAGAGAGAAGGCTCTTTTCACTATGCCTTAGTTCCACAAATACCACATATTCTGAGAGAAGAGAGAAGGCATACACTACTCATGCCTTGGAGAGGATCCAAAAATACCACAAATGAGAGACCCGAAAGGTTCATACAAGGAACTCGAGTTTTATTTGAAAATCTTGCAAAAACTCGGAATAATAGTTGATCAAAGAGCGAGAAACATAGCGCTTGACTTGACCGTTCGTCTTTCAACCGCTCAAGACCCAAGTGACGGTTACAAGCCCCATGGTGAAAGGTAATATGAGTAAGTTTTGAGTCGAATAGTTCACTCTAATTCGGAGGAGAGTTCTTGTTTGAACGCATGTGTACTTTTGAGGCGTGAAAGCATTGTAGCAACTCCCGATCCACCGAGTTTATCTTTGCTCGTGGACGAGCAAAAGGAAAGCTTGGGGGAGTTGTTGACGGTCGTTAAGTGCCAATTTTTACCGTCAACTAAACATGAGAAAGGACTAAAATATGTTCACCAACTAGATATAGGGGTTATACCGATAGAATTCCACGAGTTTTGGTGAATGTCCATTTCTCGCAGGTGTCGGTGAAAATACCCAAGGAAGGCCCACATGTCGGTTTACATAGAGATAATCGGGAACCGGTGAAAATTCTGTGTCTGGAAGGTTCGAGAAGGCTCTGGACCAAACGGGAGCCCGAACGGGCTCGGTGGAGAGTCGGCCGACTCCCACCCTTGGTCGGCCGACTCGTGACTGGACCAATCGCATCGGCCTCGCGGATCCCCTGTTCCACCGCCTTTGAGGATGAATAATAATCGTCCGTTTAGGTCGGTTTGATCCGAGGGCTGTGGTGCATCCTAGAGGACTATATAAGCGGGGCCCCCGGCCCCCGGAGGAGGCATCCCTTAAACCCTAATTTCATTTGCTCCGGTCGGGATCAGCCCGAGAGGGTCCCTTGAATGGATCTCCTCGCTAAACCTAGCCATCAAGAGAAGATTAGTCCTCATTAGGATCTAGTCTTAGCATAATAGAGAGATAGAGAGCGAGGAAGAGTTGGAGGTGGTGCCTAGGCATGTCGGTGCTCCCCTCGGGCTTGATTGCGGCGGATTCGGGCTTCTCCAAGCCTCGCATCCGGGATACTTTCGGTAATTGATCTTTATTCAAGTATTTATTTTACTCTTTTGTTCATTGGTTCACAGTTCTTATGATTGCTCTAGTTCTTGTTAGCGCTCCGAATTAGAGTAGTAATTGTTAGCATAAGCGTGGTGCTTAGGCCTGTCGGTTACTGTGTTTGCGCCCTATTCTCTCGGTTGTGTGGTAGTTACGGGAGGTGACAGCCCCGTCCACACCGAATTGAGTAGGTTCTTAAATTAGTAGGACCGTAGTCACGTCGGTAGAGTTATCCTTTGTGGTGCTTTCCGTCTAGTGGCGTCCCGAAGTGAACATTAGAAGGACAATTGCTTCATAACCTTGCCTTGCATAGGATTATTACCATAGGAATCCTCTTTACCCATAATATCTTAAACCTTGATTGCTACCCATAGATAAACTAGTTGTTTGGCGACCCACACACGTTTCCCTGTGGATACGATATTTAAAACCCTCCGGGTGAAAGCTACAACGGTATCCGTGCGCTTGCGGATTTATCTGTGTGCGTTAAAAATACCAACAGTGTTGCTCAAGTTCAAGCGAATCTGAAAGCCGCTCAGAGCCGACAGAAAAGTTATGCTGACAAAAGGCGTAGAGACCTTGAGTTCGAAGTTGGAGACTCCATCTATCTCAAAGTGTCTCCGCTCCGTGGTACCGTCCGGCTCCACGTGAAAGGGAAGCTTGCTCCAAGATACATAGGCCCCTACTCAATCATTGGGAGAATTGGGAAGCTCGCATACAGGCTTGAACTACCTCTAGATTCGTCAGGAGTGCATCCCATCTTCCACGTGTCACAGCTACGCAAGTGTCTGAAGCTGCCAGAGCAACAAGTGTCCACCGGTGTGCTAGATGTGCAGAACTCACTTGAGTACAAAGAACACCCGATCAAGATTCTGGGATGGGACACCAAAGAAACTAGAAGCCAGTCAATTCCTATGTGCAAGGTTTAGTGGAGCAACCACACAGAAAGAGAAGCCACATGGGAGAAGGAGTCAGAACTTCGTGCCATATACCCCTACCTCTTCGACGGGTAAGTTACATTTTTAAATCTCGGGGACGAGATTCTCGTAAGGGGGTAGGACTGTAACATCCTAAAAATCCGAGTTACAAAATTTTTTGCCAAAAACCCATGAGTGGTGATGTGCCATGTAGTTACAACCCAAAAACCCACCTAGATTAACCCGGAGTTTGCATTAGTATTTATTTCATCATGCATTTTAAATTCAAGTTTGAGTTGGAGTTTTTGGTTCTTTTGTTTGCTTAAATTAAATCAACTCAAAAACATATTTATTTATTATATTATAAATAAATATGAACACACCTATTATGTTATAGGAAATAATATTCCAACTAAGCCTATGACTACCTATGGCCCCCATGGAATTTTTACACTCATGTAACAAAGTATGAAATACAAGTTCAAACACCCAAGGAAAGAAAAGAAAAAGAAAACGAAAAGAGAAAGGAGAAGAAATGACAAGCCATTTCGGCCTCGTGACCAACCAACCGGCCCACTCGGCCTTTTTCTTTTCCTCTCTTCCATTCCAACCGAGCCGGCCCATCTCTTCTTTTTCTTTTTCCATTCTTCCGCGCCGGCCCATCCTCGATCCCTTTCCCTCGCCGGCCCGGCCCCAAAGACCCCGCTCGCTCGGCGCGTGGCGACGAAGCCGCCGCACTCACGACGCCTCGGCCCCGCTCCGGACCCACTCGTCATAAGCTCCGTACCACTCCCACTCTGCTTTTCCTCTCCCCCGTACTCTGCTTTAGGACCGGGAGACGAAAATCGCCGTCGCCGCGCCAATTCGCCACCACCCCGGACTCCTTGGATTCGAATGCTAGGCGCCGGCGCGTCCACGTCAATGCGGCGACAGCTGGAGCCGACAGCCCGACAGCGCAGTGCTCGCGGCGTGAGGAATTCGCGCTCCGCGCGCAACGGCCACGCCTGCGCACCTGACATCGACCCGTTTGTTCCCCACTGTTGATGTCTATTAAGTGCAACTGAAATAAAGAAGGTTCCGCAAGCGCACAGAGTATATCATCGTAGCATTTTAACCGGGAGTAATCCAGGTATCGTTATTTATATTTTTACCACTGGGAAGGGAATGCACTGGATAATGAGTGATGAGCAATGCACATGCTATAATGGAGAGCTTAACCTTGTCTGTATCGATCATCTCATACAGGGTAAGTGTCACATAAAATATAGGAATGAATGATAAATGACATAAGATAAATGAGAGCATTAGCCACATAAAATAATAGTAATAAGCCATCTCAACTTAGCACTCTAAGCTTATAACACTAGCATGGACTAGGACGATCTAGGTATAATCCTATGTTATTCTAACTATAAAGTCAAAGCATACAATGATTAGTGCAAGAACATCTAGCAATCATGGCGGGAAAAGGTTACATCTATGCATAGTGATATTACCGAGAAGACAAGAGACATAGCAATGACTTCAATGTAATAGGTTTGTTCTCGCTAGACCTATACTCGGAGAAGGGCTACAAAGGACTCAACAGACTGTCACTCCCGCGATCTACCTCACGATCCGGAATATAGGGTGCAATCGCAGATAAATACGATATAGGCACCATGCCTACACAATATCTACCACTCACCCATTGGCCTAATGAGCAAGCGCTATACGATCCTATGCATAAACATAATTCTAGTCCAACTATGCTAAACATATAATCAAAGTAAACTAAGAACAATATAATTGAGAACATAATAAAATAGAGCAAAGTCAAGTCTCGATATAATAGAATAGAATAAAGTACTACTCATAGTATCACGAACAATGATGAATATTACAAGAATGTAGAGGGGAATTACCAAGAACTCCGACAGATCCGGACTCCAAGCTAGGCTTGATTCCCTCTAGATCTATTCCTATGTAGCTATGCTACTAAACTATGGAGCTCTAATTGAGATGGTGGCTCGCTTCTCTCCGAATTTCGATGAGAGAATGAACTCTTGAATGAATTAGGTTTCACCCGGGGCCGGGGCTCGAATATATAGCCCCCTAGGATGAACCACATGCCCTCGGATCAAACCGACCTAAATGGACGATAATTATTCATCCTCAAAGGCGGTGGAGGCGGGATCCGCGAGACTCGACGTGATTGGCCGAGGTGGGGAGTCGGCCGACTCCCCCGGGTCGGCCGACCGGCCAGCCCCGCTAGGTGGGCCCCGACTTCCGTGGTTTGCCTTTCGGAGTCTTCTAGATTATACAATTTTACCCGTTCGGTCTTTATCTCTATGTAATCATGACATGTGGGCCTCCTTTGGTTCTCTTTCTCGATAACCCCCGCAGAAATAGACAATCACCAAAACTCGTGGAATTCTGTCAGTGTAACCCCTATATCTAAGAGGTGAACTCAAATTAGTCCTTTCTCTTGCTGCGTTGACGATATAAAATTGATACTTAACGACCGTCAACAAACTCCCCCAAGCTTACCTTTTGCTCGTCCCTGAGCAAAGATAGACTCAGTGATGGATCAGGAGTTGCTACAATACTTTCACTCCTCATAAGTACACATGCGTTCAAACAAGAACTCTCCTCTGGATTAGAGTGAACTATTCTGACTCAAAACTCACTCATATTACCCTTCACCATGGGGCTTGTAACTTTCACTTGGGTCTTGAGTAGTTGAAAGATAGAACAGTCAAGTCAAGCGCCATGTTTCTCGCTCTTCGATCAACTATTATCCCGGAGTTTTTGCAAGGTTTGAAATAAAACTCAGAGTTCCTTGTATGAACCTTTCAAGTCTCTCATTTGTGGTATTTTTGGATCCTTTCTAAGGCATGAGTAGTGTATGCCTTCTCTCTTCTCTCAAGAATATGTGGTATTTGTGGAACTAAGGCATAATGGAAAGTGCCTTCTCTCTCTCACCCTACTTTCTAACAGGCTTATGTGGAGCTCATAGGTGGGGAGACACTCAAACTCACTTGCATATATTGCACAAGTTAAGACATGGATCCAATAGGAACTAAAATAATAATAAAGTCATATGTGCATGTGAATGAGGAAATGGAATGGATGAGATGATGATAGGATGATGGTAGTATGATGGTGATAAGAAAATGATTATGAGGGGTACTCAACTGGTGAACATCTACTTCTACACTCGCTCCTTTGGGGATAACATGACTCCCTTTATTCGGAAACCTTGAAACTTCTTGAATGGAAGGACTTGGCTACTCTTTCTTTTTCTTCTTCTTTTTTTTTTTTAGAGCAACCAATCCTCTGAAAATGAAACTTTAGCACAGGGAGTGTATAACTTGAAATGATAATAACTGGAGCTTTTTATGTAGGCTATGAAACGGCAATGATTATTTCTAGATGTTCACTCCCAGAATAGGAGTAGAACCTTTTCTGGATGATGTGAAATGAATGGCGTATGTATATGTGGATGGATGAATGGATGGATGCGTACTCCCAGTGTAGGAGCAGCATAAGTGCGTATCTCCAGGGTAGAGATAGCACAATATGTGGGGAATGCGTACTCCCAGGGTAGGAGCAGCATAAGTGCGTATCTCCTGGGTAGAGATAGCACAATATGTGGTGTATATGGATCTATATGTGGGTGGTACTTCTAAGGACAGAAGTAGCATAGAATGAATATAACATTTATAAAATAGGTGCATGCTTCTGAGGACAGAAGTAGCATAGATCAATGGATGGAGAGCACATAGTATTGACTTTATCTGCGTGACTAATTCCTTATGGGTCCATAGCATAACCACACTCAATGCCTATAAAGTCTACACTCAAACCTACAATATAATCTATATAAACAGATGGGTTTTCCTAATCTAGTAAGCATGAATATATGGTGTGGTAGGAATTTGAACTCTCATCATAAAGGAACTCATCATGCAGGAATTTAATATTTTCACGAGATAAATTCTCCTAACTCTAGTATCTCTAGGAACAAGATGGACAGCAGCTCAAAAACCTTCCCATATCATACCCATCAACCACCTAGACTTAGATCAAGTGTTCGCTACCCACAAGTTTCGCATTCGAGCAAATCTCAAATCTAAACAGTTGTGTCCAAAACTCGGGAGAGTGCAAGGTTGAAAACTAGGTACTTGAAAGGAATTATGGAAGAGCAACTATTCATCATCTCCATGTAGAGTTTATTCTAGGGATCACTTTTAAAGACACATTGCAAGAGCTCTCCAAAAGTAGAAAAGATAAATAAGGAAATCTTTTCGGGTTTCTATGGTTATGCATCTTTTTTTTTAGTTTGTTTTAACAAAGCATACTTTAATAAAGCATAATTAGATAAGTTGGAGACACTTAGCTTGGTACACGGGGATGCTCTCCCCAAGCCGGATGTTGACATAGTCTCGCGATGTTGTGACAGCACCGAGGACGTTCTAGTCCTCCAGGAGTGTTGTAGATAGTTGTTGTTGGAGACAAGCATTCAATTGTCGCGGGCAAAGCACTCGACTGGGGACTGGATGTCCTTCGCTTTGTTAGCTCTTCTTGATCCTTGATGTTCGTGAAGCTCAAAATAGACAACAAAGCTTTGTGGAACTAATTAAGCGTTAGTGATAAAACCTCTAGGCCTTGGTTGTCTAGAACTTTCTTAACTTAGACTTGTTCTAACGGGATCACAAGAAATATTTTTATCTTTTTATTATTTAAGGAATGCGACGACGGGGAAAATAAATATGCTAAGAAATTATTTTTGTGCCACCACGGTGAATGATTATCCACATGGGGCTTAATGATTTTCTGGATGCAAATGCACAACATCTTTATTTTCTTTTCAAATGCGGAGATAAAAGAGTAAAGATGCAACTACGATGCTAGTAGGAAAATAAATATGCTAAGGTAAAAATGCAATGCTGGAAAGTAATGCTGATAAATACCAAGTTACCTCTT
This sequence comes from Themeda triandra, assembly GCA_018135685.1. Classification (NCBI taxonomy): domain Eukaryota; kingdom Viridiplantae; phylum Streptophyta; class Magnoliopsida; order Poales; family Poaceae; genus Themeda; species Themeda triandra. The sequence continues at coordinate 1,159,687 of JAENPR010000105.1, forward strand.
GGCGCGGCGTTCGGTGGTTTTAAGTCCTCCGAACAGCACTTGTCATGTTCGCTCATTTTTCAAGGGCGCATTGGCCGGCGCCTTGGATGATGTCGCCTCGTGTGTAGGAATTGATTCTGATTTTGCTTTTACCTTCCACACCTTCTTTGTTGGAGAGGATGACCTTGAGGAGGAAGCTTCTTGGACCACTTGTTTCTCTTCTGGTAGCACCTCTTCGGGTTCTTCTACAATGTTCTTCTCTTCTGGGTATCGATCTTCATATCTTGACACTTCTCCCTCATAGTCAGCCCATCCATCTGTAATGATGTTCTTCTTGTTCTGGCGACGGGTACGCTGCCTTCTCCTTGCTCTGTTCTTCTTGGGCTCCTCAGTGATTATATAATTATTGTTGAAGTAGCGGCGTACCTTTTCAGTGGGAAAGTGGAAATGGATCTCTCCTGTTCCAATATAGATGATAGCTCCGGTGGTGTTCAGGAATGGTCTTCCTAGGATGATTGGAGGATCGTAGTCATCTCCCATGTCAATGACTAGGAAGTGTGTAGGGACATAGTGATCATCTATCTGGATGAGGACATCCTTCACTTCTCCTTCGACGAAGCGGAATGTATGATCTGCCATTTGTAGCTGTGCATAGGTGGGCTCCAAAGGCATAGTGCCATATAGATACTCATAGGTTACCTTGGCCATGATGTTGACGCCCGATCCGGTGTCACAGCATGCCTTTATTGAAAGAGCTTCGTTGATGGAGCATTGAATGGTTGGGACACCCGGGTCATCCTTCTTGATCGACGTGGGGACCGAGTAAGTGGTCATGCTCTCGTGGACCGCAATGACCATCCTCACCGTCTCCGTCTTCTTGGTCTTCTTGTTCTTGTTCTTGCTCTTCTTAGCCGGATTCTTCTTCTTCTCACCGTTCATTCGATGAGGGTGTGCGGGAACTGCAGCACTGTTCTTGAAGAAGAAGGTTTCTCGCTTGCCCTTGATGTTGAAGATGATCTTGGCGGTGTTGGCATACATGATGGCTCCAGCAGTGTTCAAGAATGGTCGTCCCAAATGACAGGGGACCTTTCATCACCGCCTCGTATCCACTACCACGAAGTCTCTTTGGAACATACGAGTTGCCTACTCGTACACATATGTCTTCAAGTACTCCCAAAGGGACACGGAGTGACCGATCTCGCAAGCTGTAAGCACATAGTTGTGTATGCTAAGGGGCATCCGAATAGCTTCTCATATATCACTCTTGGCATGATGTTGATGCTTGCACCGAAATCACAGATTGCCTCATTAAAGTTAGTACTTCCAATGGAGATCGGAATGACCGGTCTCCCCGGATCGCCCTTCTTGATTGGCGAGTTGAGTCAATCCATGACCCCTTCGATGGATCACTCCGGCTATCTTCTACATTGAATATATCAACAAGATTTGCAGTCTCGAGCTCTTCGGGTTGTCCCGCGTTTACCTTGGCCGAGTGGAGGGAGCAAGGTTAACAAGCCGTTGTACCGTGACTCAAGTATCTTGTTGAAGTCGAGCCGACTCTTGATGGCATTGGAAAAGCCATCCATCCCGTTGCCGAGTGTCTCTAGGACCTTGTCATTTGATGTCGGCTTCTTGGACAGATTGTCCATCATCTTGCCTTGATTCAAAGCACTAACTCTCTCAAAGGCGGCCGGTTGTAATTATTGTAGGAAGAGTTGTTACCTTGATAGTTGCCCGAATAATTGCCCGAGTAGTTAGGCCTCCGCTGTTGATTCCAACCTTGATTCGTCGAGGACGATAGTAATTATTATTGTTGTTGTTATTGAGGTAGTTCACGTCCTCCTTCGCCGGGGCGGTTAGCACCTGTGTGCCCCGGTCTCTCCACACTCTTCACATGTCATGCGAGCATCATGTATATGCATGACTTCTTTCTTCTCTCGGGGCTCTCTCATCGAGCCTCTTCATTAGCAAATCCATTTTGCGACAACATGTCTACCTCCTTCACTGGTGCATTCCTCCACCTCTCTTGTGGGTCGTTCTTTCTTCACTCCAACCTTGGTTGGATGCCATCTTCTCCACAAGAGCGTGGCCTCGAGGAATAGTAAGTGATAAGAATGCACCTCCGGCAGCGGCATCCATCGTCTCACGTGTCTTGTTGCTAAGCCCATGGTAGAATGTCCGCATAAGCAGCCAATTCTCCATGCCATGATGAGGACACTCGAGGATGTAATCTTGAAAGCGCTCCCAAGCTTCGGGACAGTCTCATCATGGTGTTGCCGAAAGCTTGATATCTTCCCACGAAGAGCATTTGTCTTGCCCATGGGGAAGAACTTCGCCAAGAAATTGGTGGAACATAGTGCCCACGTAGTATTCTTTTCCTTATTGGCGTAGAACCACCGCTTCGCTCTCCCCAAGAGTGAGAATGGGAAGAGGCGAAGTAGTATAGCATCTCTCGGGGACATCCTTGATAGTGAATGTGCTACATATCTCCGTAAAGTGTTGGAGATGAGCACTAGCATCTTCATGGGCCTTCCACGTAACCGGCTTGCTTGCACCATGTTGATTAGCGCAGCTTGAGCTCAAAGCTCCTTCGATGTCCGCAGCCTGGTCCAAGTCACGAATGTTGTCCGTAGTTGGAGCCGAGAACTCGTGGAGTGACTTGTTTGCCATGGCTTCAAACGCCGGTGTCAAGTCTTGCACGAAAGGTTGACTTTCGCTTCGACAAACTTCCAAGTTGAGTTGATGATGATGATGATTGATTGGTCTTCTTCAACTCCGCTCGGCTTTCCCGAATAAAGCTTCGGATCGTCAATATAATTATCGGGAAGAATTGTCTTTTTCATACATTACCCCGCATAAAATATAAAATAGACGAAAAGGCAAGGGTAAGGTGTATGAGTAGAGAATGGTGACAAGTGCTCAATCTCATTATGTAGTGCAATGCTGCTCATTATCCATTGGCTTTCAACCTTCCCCAGCAACGGCGCCAAAAATGCTTGTTGATGTCTATTAAGTGCAACTGAAATAAAGAAGGTTCCACAAGCGCACAGAGTATATCATCGTAGCATTTTAACCGGGAGTAATCCAGGTATCGTTATTTATATTTTTACCACTGGGAAGGGAATGCACTGGATAATGAGTGATGAGCAATGCACATGCTATAATGGAGAGCTTAACCTTGTCTGTATCGATCATCTCATACAGGGTAAGTGTCACATAAAATATAGGAATGAATGATAAATGACATAAGATAAATGAGAGCATTAGCCACATAAAATAATAGTAATAAGCCATCTCAACTTAGCACTCTAAGCTTATAACACTAGCATGGACTAGGACGATCTAGGGTATAATCCTATGTTATTCTAACTATAAAGTCAAAGCATACAATGATTAGTGCAAGAACATCTAGCAATCATGGCGGGAAAAGGTTACATCTATGCATAGTGATATTACCGAGAAGACAAGAGACATATCAATGACTTCAATGTAATAGGTTTGTTCCGCTAGACCTATACTCGGGAGAAGGGCTACAAAGGACTCAACAGATCATCACTCCCGCGATCTACCTCACGATCCGGAATATAGGGTGCAATCGCAGATAAATACGATCCAGGCACCATGCCTACACAATATCTACCACTCACCCATTGGCCTAATGAGCAAGTGCTATACGATCCTATGCATAAACATAATTCTAGTCCAACTATGCTAAACATATAATCAAAGTAAACTAAGAACAATATAATTGAGAACATAATCAAATAGAGCAAAGTCAAGTCTGATATAATAGAATAGAATAAAGTACTACTCATAGTATCACGAACAATGATGAATATTACAAGAATGTAGAGGGGAATTACCAAGAACTCCGACAGATCCGGACTCCAAGCTAGGCTTGATTCCCTCTAGATCTATTCCTATGTAGCTATGCTACTAAACTATGGAGCTCTAATTGAGATGGTGGCTCGCTTCCGAATTCCGATGAGAGAATGAACTCTTGAATGAATTAGGTTTCACCCGGGGCCGGGGCTCGAATATATAGCCCCCTAGGATGAACCACAGCCCTCGGATCAAACCGACCTAAATGGACGATAATTATTCATCCTCAAAGGCGGTGGAGGCAGGATCCGCGAGACTCGACGTGATTGGCTGAGGTGGGGAGTCGGCCGACTCCCCCCTGGGTCGGCCGACTGGCCAGCCTGCTAGGTGGGCCCCAGCTTCCAGGGTTTGCCTTCTGGAGTCTTCTAGATTATACAATTTTACCCGTTCGGTCTTTATCTCTATGTAATCATGACATGTGGGCCTCCTTTGGTTCTCTTTCGATAACCCCCTATGTAAATAGACAATCACCAAAACTCGTGGAATTCTATCGTGTAACCCCTATATCTAAGAGGTGAACTCAAATTAGTCCTTTCTCTTGCTGCGTTGACGATATAAAATTGATACTTAACGACCGTCAACACCCACTACAAGCCTTGGCCGCGAAGGCGTGAATGAGTGCGCCGTGACGCACGCCGAGCCCCACCGGCACACCTGGAGCCCTCTCGGCCGCTTGATCACGATGAGCATGGGATCGCCGTCCACCTAGCACTGTTCCGGCCGCCGGCCTATATAACCCAAGTCCCTGCGCCTCTAGGGTTCCTCGACCCCCGCCGCCGCCGTTGCGGCCTTGCAAACCCCAGTCCACTATCCAATTGCCAAGAAGGAGAAGAGGAGGAGGTGAGGAGAAGAAGGAGGCGGGGAAGGACGCCGCCGCCCGGGAAGAGGACGACGCCGGTGCCGCCGCCGTCGGAGGAGGACTTGCCGGGAGGAGGAGCGCGTCGCCGGGGAGCTACCACCGCCGACCGCTTCGCCACGCAGTACCGTGAGCCGTACCACTACCACCGCGACGCCGAGCTGTACCCCCGACGTCCACTACCGCACCGGTGAGCCCGCCATTCCCCTTTTTCCAGCCTCGCCCATGCTGTCAAGGTCATGGCACCCCGAGCGCGTAGGCCGAGCCTCTACCCGGCTCTTGGATACACGCACACACGAGCACGTGACCAGCCCTGACCACCGGGAGGTGCCACCATACGCCGCCGTCCTGTCCTCCATGTCCGCCGCGCCGTGGCCATGCCAAGCCGCGGTGCGCGCCATCGATTCCGGCCATCACCGGCCACCATGGACACACCGGACCCTGGGGACCATGTCCGCCACGACGGGGCGCATCCCATGCGCACGCCGCGGGCCCGAGACGCCCCCTGGGAGCACCGCCATGCCTCGCCGCCAGAGGTCGAGGCCGCACGGGACGTCCTGGGGACGCCACCGTGGCGCCTTTGCGCCGGCCGGTTCCGGCCACCTCGCTTGCCGAGGAAGCGCCGTCGAGCCGCGCCGCGGCCCGCTGCATGACGCAGCACCGCTGGAGGTGAAGGAGCAAGCCGCGTTCCGCCATGCCGCTGCTATGCGCCGTCGCGCGCTGCCGTCATGGAAGAACGAGCCACCGTGCGATTTAGGCCACTTTGCCAAGTCAAGACAGCGCCTTGATGTGCCAATCGCACTTGCGCACCGCGAATTGAGCCCAAGCCGCACCCTTGGTTGCCGCCGCCGTGCGCCGCCGTTGGAGTGAGGTCGCCGCCGCCGCCGGCCCTGCCAGAGCGCGCCGTGCCGCTCCATCACGCACCCGCGAGCTCGCCTTGGCGCCGCGGAGCTAAAGCGCTCGCCGTCGAGACCAGGGGCCTCACCCCAGCGCTCCAACGCGCCGCTGTGCCGTCGCCGGTCACGCTCGGCCGCCCGCGGGCACGACGAAGGGGATGGGTACGCGCTGGGCAGCAGAGGGTGGACCTGGTCCATGTGGACCGAGCCACAGCTGGTGGGTCCACACGCACCAGTCCACCATACACCGGATTCTGTGAACCAAGGAGCCCATGCGTTTCTCTGTAAACCAAGTTCGGGTGGACCGAGTCGCTGGCAGTGGGCCCCCCAGTCGCCAGTCCACCGTGAATCAAAACCTGTACACCAGCCCGACCCAGATCCAATAGCGCCACGTGGCGAGTTTCTGTGCAGCCACGTGTTGGGCCCGGCCCGGCCCAGTCCGGCCCACTGGCCCACTGTCGGCCCATTTTTGGCCCGTTTTCGGCCCATGTTCGGCCCATTTTCGGTCCATTTGACCGTTGACCTGGTCAACCATGACGTCAGCAGTGACGTCATCAGTGCTGACGTCAGCCTCCACGTCATCAGCCACGTCAGCAGAACCTTGTCCAGTCAGCCGCCCTTCAGTGACACGTGGCAGGCTCCTGTTGCGCCACGTGTCCCCATATTATTAACCCCTGTTTTAATATTTTCTTAACTATGTTTCTGCTTTCGAAATTCATAACTAATTCACCGTAGCTCCGAAAAATACAATCAAGGTACCGAAATTTTCCATAAGTCGAGCACAATAAACTGAAGCTATGTTTGAGTGCATTTGGTTCTTCCATATTTTATTTGCTTCTTTGTGAACTCTATAGGAGTCGCTGACGCGACTATTAAATAATCGTTTCAGAGCCGGACGAGGAGCAGGAGTTTGACCAGGACGACTACGAGTACCAGGAGGACTTAGGCGACAACGACGGAGGTGCCACATCCCATCCACTTTCTTAGATCCCATTACGCATTGCAATACACTTTACTTTCTGCAATACATTTATTTTCCCTGTGATAGGTTGCATGGTAGTATTTATACTTGTTCGGCCTTGCCTTGACTTGACTATCACCCTGCTACCGCTGTTAGGCTAGACTTGCGCTTATTATCTTTTGCTCTCGTATTACTTCTACTACGCTTTATATCTGTGATGTGAGGCGTGGTGGACATGGATATTATATGGGCAGTATTATGGTTTGAACATGGAGAGCGTGCTGCGTGAGTCTTGGGTGAGTGGTGAGGGTTGAGTCGGCCGAACAGGGATCACGACGAGCTTCGAGCGAGTCTTGCCGAGGGGATACGGCCTGGGTATCCCCGCTTTGTGAGTACCTGTGGCGGGTAACTGGTTTGGATTGAGGTGTTCCATGGTGTGAGCTCCTTGGGGTGGAGCCTTGGGAAGGGGGTGCCGTGGCAGCACGGTAAAGATTAGCCCATACAGGGGAGATATCATTGTTTGGCCAATACCTAAGGACTTGAGGGCTAGTGACCGGATCATTGGACGCCTTACTTTCCACTCGCTCTCCAATGGGAGGGGAGACGGTCTAACCATCTGGTAGAACGAATGCCATTACTGTTGGAAGTAAGCGGAATGTGTCGGGAGGTACGGGCCGAGAGTGCTCACACCCTCCTTAACCAACATAGTGACCCCTTTGGCCTGGTACTATGTCTCACAGTCTCGGCGGCCAGGGTCGAGTGGCAGGATGGTATTCGTTCTAGGCTTATGGCGATCGATATCTGCCTAGATGATGATCAGCATCGATGATGGCTATCTTGTGGATTAGTGAAACCTCTGCAGAGTGTATGGTTGATCGATCGATACATATGCCGACTCGTCGGCTATGGACCAAGTCCCGTGTGATGCTTGCTGGACTAGGAGAGGAGTCTTCTATCTTTCTGGATGAGTGCGTGTGGATGGGATTGATTCCGGCTGTGAACCTTGGGAGGTTGTGGGCCGTTGAGGCATGACGAGAGGGAGTCGTTCATGTCGACCACGCGTGGCGTGGAAGGGGTGTATGGTGTGAGGTGTGGTATGGATGGGATGGATGATGGATTTGGGAATGGATAAAATTTGACCAACTATATATATTAAACATGGTTACTATGCATAGGAAACCTCAGCTTTATAGGTTCCCTTGTTATACCCCTGTATTTACTTTTATTGCATCCAATTCCACAAATAAGCATAGGGTGGGAGTGTGGCCAGTACAATTCGTACTGATACTTTGGATAACAGGTGATGAGGACGAGTACGACTATGACAACGATAGCTATGAGGATTAGTGGGTTTCGTTCCTACGCTCAAGTGTTCGGAGTTCGTGTTGCTGCTTCCGCTTCTATCTACAGTTGTTCCGGATGTTTACTTTTTAGTTGATTTTCCGCCAGTGTGGCGATGTTATAAATTATTGTAATCTCGTACTATTTACTATTCCTGAGACGATGTATGGGATGATATCAGCTGAATTATTGTAATGTGATGGATTTAATCTGTCGTGTTACCCTCGAATCTGTGAAATTCCCATCGCGGAATTTGAGGATGTTTCAAAGAGCAATCGGACCAGATTCTTGAAGCGGTAGTTTTCATTTCTCTCACTTACCTCACCTTCTCATCAACTGGCTGGTTTCAAAATTACTAGTATAATATGCTAATGCTAACAGATATTAAATTGCAATATAGGTCAGGAACCTTGTCAACACTAAGACCAAATTTCAGACCAAGCCTGAGTGGATCAATGTTATTGAGGGATCTCAAGAAGGATCATACCTATGGGTATGAATCATCAAACAAAAAAAAAAAAAACTTTAAGAAGAAAATGCTAGTTTTTTTCACCTCATTTTAATTTAATGTATACACATTCTGTTTAATAATATGGGTTTGAGTGCTCGGGCATGGGTTGCGGGTTGCTCGAATTATCTCGTTGGATAAATTAGGAGGGGACTACTCACGACGGTTGCCGTGGTTGATATGGGCGGTGGATCGGTGCAAATGGCCTATGCCATTTCGCAAATACCGCTGCAAATGCTCCGGTGGCGCCTCATGGGGAAGACCCCTACGTTATAAGAGAGTATCTTAAAGGAAAAGATTACAACATCTATGCTCACGGGTTTTGATCAACATATTGTCTTATAGAAGAGGGTGTATATACTTTTTAGTTTTATTAGTTATAGAGCCATTATGTTAATGAGAATGATGACATGTGTCATGACCTTCGATCTCATCGCAGTTACTTGCACTATGGTGTTTTTGCATCACGAGCGAGAGATTTTGAAGGCAAAGAATGGACCATTCAGTTTTTGCATGTTGCGTGGATTCAGCGTTATATAAGTTGGCAACATACATATAGGTAGATACTTCACACCGGTTTTCTTTGAATAAACCTATAACTAGGTCTCTTTGTGTTGTTCATTTTCATCTTTTTATAGGTCAATACACCTATAATGAGGAGCAATATGATGCAACCGCCGCACCGAAGGAGCAATCTACGACAAGTGCGAGAGAAGAGATAGGCAAAGCATTGAACCTAAATGCGCCATGTGATACAAAGAACTGCACCTTCAATGGCACATGGAATGGCGGTGGCGGAGCAGGCCAAGACAACCTCTATGTTGCATCTAGCTTCTACTACGTGGCCTCAGAGGTGTAGCAACGACTACTTTGTTAATCTACTTATTAACCTCTGCATAGATTTAGTTTGGAAGCGTGCATAAAAATCGAAGATCTCTAAAGTTAAACCTGATTGTTCCTCTGAAAAGGTCGGCATCATAGATGGCGATGCACCAAGTGGAAAAACTACCCCTGGCGCATTTGGAGATTCCACGGAGAAGGCTTGCCAGATGAGTGTTGAAGAAGCCAAAATCGAATACCCAAATATCAACGATGTCGATGTGCCATACCTATGCATTGACCTTGCCTACCAGTATACCCTGCTAGTAGATGGCTTTGTGTTAACACCAAAATTTGGTAAAGGATATGACAGTGGGCCCATGGTCGACAGAGAGAAGGATTCGGCAAAGGCGTATGCGGTCGGCTGATTTTCCACGATTCGGCAAGTGGTCAAGCGGTCGGTTATCCTCAGCTGAGCAATGACTTCATTCGGGAAGCGAAAATGGCAAGAGGGGATTGACCAAAAGAGGAAGGAGCCGTAATGATCAAGGACTCCGATCAAGTTTAGAGATAGGATCATGTATTTTCCAATTTTGTTTAGTAAGTCGTAGTCGTTTAAGACTCTTGTCTTGTCCAGGGTATAAATATAAACCCTCAACCATTGTAATAAGGGTTCACAACCAAATCAATACAACCGGCCCCGTGCCACCTTTTTTGAGTCCTTTAGTCGTGTCGTCGAGTTCTTCGAGAGGGCCAATCGATCCGTCGACCTTCGTAAGTCCCGGCAACCTTGCTATCATGTCTAGTATCATGCGGTGGATTTAGATTATGATGCAAGTAGTCTCATCATTTTAGCTTAGAACATGCGGTAGATCTAAGCTCGATCATGAGAAGTTTTTGCTTATTCCTTGTATCGTGCGGCGGATTAAGACATGAGTAAAGATAGTTATCGGCTCTTTTAGATTTGGCAAGATCTAATAGATTCATTAAGTTATCACGTGTTGCATGTTTTATTTAATATTTAATTATTTGCAACACTCTTTTGCCCAATCTAGATTGATACTCTTTTTGGCTTTTGATCGTTCTTTCATGTTTACTTAATATCAAGTGGATCAAATTCATAATAGCCGAATTAGATCAATCAAGATTGTCACGTGTTGCGGGTTCATGCATGTTAGATCGTCTAGGTCTTGGTTAAAGCTGGATATCGTGCGGCAGATGTAGGCTTTGCTTTGCTCTAGATCGTGATAGCTTGTTTGTTCCTTCTTCATGGATCCCGATTCGGTAATCTTGCCGATACGGTTATGCTTATACGTGTAATGAGTGCTTATAGATCTATTTAGACAATTGCATGCTTTTAGCTCTTTATTATTAGATTGTATCATGTGGTGGCATATACTCATAGGAAGTCGTATCATACGGTGGATTAGCTTGCTTTAGTATGTGCTTGATGGGTTTATGAAGGCTAGACGTGTGGCAGACTAGTTGGATTGGCCTATGCATGTGTTATCTTAGTAGATTTATATTTGCAAGTTACCTATCTATAATTGTTTATGCTTGGGTAATACTTTAAGCTTAAGATATAGTTTGTTATACTTCATCGACTTAATCTTGTTCAAACATGTCTTCATGTATACGTATTCGGCAATCAATTCCTTTTACTTCAATTATATAAGAATTAGCCGAATGACTTGCAAACATGTTGGCAGATAGCTTCTAAAGCTATATGTCGTCGTAAGGGGCTTCAGGGCCGTAAATATGGAACTGTCTGGTCTCACCCAACATGTTCCAGTTTTGATCTTACCGTTTTTATCCCTTGTCGACTTTCAGGTCAAATCGACCGGCACGCTCGGATTCAAACGCCGGGCACTCGATTGAAGCTAGGCTTTCCGGCTTGCTGTGTGTGAGACACAGTGCATCACTTTTTGTGTCAACACACTTTTTGGCACACCCGGTGGGACCACTTTTCAATTCAAGATGTCAACTGAGATTGACAATAATCACGTTCTGAATGTGACTATGGATGAGTTGCAACCAGAACATAGACAGATGGTGGAACTGGCAGTTGAGCAGTACCAGCAGAAGTGCTTGATGTCTTTCTCCAAGAATAAAAGCAGTAAGGTGATCTTGAAGCAAGCACTACCAAGAGTTCTTCTTGCACATCAAACTGATGTTACTGATGAATAAGAGATGCAGAAGGTAGTTGGGATCATCCATAAAGCTGTGGGAGATACCATGCTAAACCACAATACAACTTTTATGAATACCTTTCGGATAGTCATGATTGACACCTTCGGTCCAACGGTTGATAAGCGTTTTGAGGAAAACTTTGGTACAGTTGGTGGACCAGTGTTCTTCAACACACAAAAGTCTTCAGTGAAGCCAATTGGAGGAGACATGGTCGGCACAAGCAAGGATGGAGTAGTTTATGTTGAAAAGCAGAAACCTCCCATGACCGAGCAACAGACCCATGGTCAGGCAGCCTTTGGTGCAACAGCAGATATACCAGCTTCCGCTTACAAGATTTCCCCAGTAGCAAACAGGTTGCAGAAAAGTGTCTATGGAGATGGGTATAATGAGTTTACCGATTACAGTACCCTCAATGCTTTGCCAAATCCAGGGTACAAAAGTATATCATGAATACCTTCTGGAGGACAACAGGGAACTCAAGATGCAAGTGAGCTTCTCTTAAGCAAAATGGCTGATATGATGCAGAATCAATTCGGCCTAAAACCAAAGGCTCAACCATATTCATACAAATCTCCTTATCCGGAGTGGTACAATAGGGTAGCTCTTCCACCAAGGGTGAAGCCACCCACAGATCTAGCCAAGTTCTCAGGTCAAGATGACACCAGCACTATTGAGCACATTAGTAGATACCTGATGCAACTTGGAGAGGCTGCCAGTGATGAAGCTTGGAGGATCAGATACTTTCCAATGTCCCTGACAGGACCGGTTTTCACATGGTTTGCATCTCAGCCGGCAAATTTCATTGGTACATGGGCAGAGTTGGAGCAAAAGTTCCATTCACACTTTTACACAGGAACCAATGAGAAGAAGATGGTTGATCTATGGGCTATGAGGATGAAGACTACCGAGACACCAATGGAGTATCTTCGCAGGTTCAGAGAAGCTAAAAACATGTGCTATTCTCTGAACATACCTGATGATCAGCTCCCACAATTGGTCATTGCAGGCATGTTGCCACATATCAAGGACAAGCTATTTGGCATGGAGTTTGAGGACCTCGGGCAGCTCTCACAAAAGTTGATAGCAATGAGCAACCAGGCCCAGGGATTCAGAAGAGATACTCGTTTTCAGAAGAATAGTGCTACCATCGATGTTTACCAAGGCTTTTTAGAAGAAGCATCTGAATATGAGGATGAGGATGAAGTAGCTGCTGCAGAGTTGAACTGGACAAAGGAGCCCACTTTGGTCAGTCAACGATGGGTGAAGCAGCAGAAGGGATCCTATGATTTTGATGTCACCAAAGCAGACAGGCTCTTTTTGTATTTGGTGAAGGAAGGACGCATTAAGCTGCCAGAAGGACATCCCATGTTGCGCCCTGAAGGAGTGAAACTTAAGAAGTATTGTGGGTATCATGATACTAATTCTCACCATATCAATGACTGTCGCGTGTTCAGAGTAAAAGTTCAAAAGGCTATTCAAGATGGACACTTGAGATTTGACGGCAAAATGCAAGTGGATAAGCAGCCTTTCCCTCAAAACATGATTTCTTTCTCTATAGGCATGGTTGAGGCTAGTGATTCTAAAGAAAAGGGAAAGATGAAAGTTTTGACCTCTGAAAGAGCCAAGGAGAGTGGTGCTGTTGACCCCGATCGGCAAGTTACCAAGGAGGAGGTGCAGCAAATTTGGTTCAAAAATAACCGAACAGAAAAGGGCCAAACTTCAGATGCAGTCCATGAAGAGTGCCGAATGCATGGTAAACTAAAGCTCAAAGTTACAGCACATCACTTGTTGAATAAATGGCAGAGGGAGAAAAGGCTGAAATATGATGAGGAGCAACAGTTCATTGAGGAAGACCACAGATTCATGACAGAGCATCGGAGATATGAAGAAGAAGTTCACCAGAGAGAACAAGAAGAGTATAGGAGAGAGCAAGAGCAATCTCATTGGAACTGTTCCTTCTTCAGACATTGTTGGAATGAAGGCTTGAAACTGCCTGCTAGAAACAATTGCCTTGAATGCAGTGATCAGTATTCAGAGTACAGGCAGTCTCGAGTCAACCGCCGTCCCGTCCATGACAGGCTTGGAATGAGGATTCCTGAGGACGATCGGCGCCTAAAAATAAACAATTTTGATCAGCATCAGAGGAAGAGATTTGCAGATCAGGCCTGGGCTCATAGCAGTGCTCGCAATGGAGAAGAGAGCTCATATAGATGGCAAAGAGGGCAATGGTGTCCTCCTGGTTTAAGGAAAAGCCAAAAGAGAAGAGTTTAGCACTTGAAAAATCAGGAGTTGAAGCAAGAATTAGCCGAAAAGAAGCCGATGTGGCGTCCTAAGAAAAAGGATGATGAACAGGGTCCTTCGGCTAATGCTAATATGGTGTTCTTCATCCCATCAGAGTTTATGGCTCCTAAAGACCAAGATGTTCAGGATGAAGTGTATTCTAACTTCGATGAAACTGAATGCCGAGACTTGATGGCTCAACTTGTGTTGACTCGGCAAGCAGTCTTGGATAAGCCAGTCAGAAATCATCACCTAAAGCCATTATACTTGAAGGGATATGTCAATGGCAAGCCTTTGACTAAGATGCTTGTTGATGGAGGAGCTGCCATCAACATTATGCCCTACACAACTTTCAGAAAGCTTGGGATGACAAGTGAAGACTTGTTGCAGACTGACATGATCCTTAGAGACTTTGCTGGCAATCCTTCTGATACCCGAGGAGCTGTGCATGTTGAATTAATGATTGGATCCAAGACTCTGATCACTACTTTCTTTGTTATTGATGGCAAGGGGGCATACAGTATGCTTCTAGGAAGGGATTGGATCCATGCAAATTGCTGCATACCTTCAACCATGCATCAAATTCTTATTCAATGGATTGGAGATGATGTAGAAGTGGTTCAAGCTGATGATTCGGTAAGTGTTGCTACTTCAGAGCCTGCTTATTGGGAGTATGATGGACTAGATTGCCTTTCGGGTAAAGAGTGGAAGGAAGGTCCTATTAACGTGTTCAACAGAGATCAACAGCCGATCCAAGCAGTCGGCTCTCACCGTAATTTTTAATGGGCAATCCAATCGATGGCAACAAAGGGAAGCTGGGTCGTGGTTTCATGTCGGCTGATAAGTTAGAAGAGATTGATGTTGGTGATAGTTCAAAACCAAGGCCAATGTATATCAAGTGCAAATTTGGATCCGAATATAAGTTGAAACTAATAGAGTTGCTAAAAGAGTTCAAGGATTGTTTTGCTTAGGATTATACAGAGATGCCTGGATTAGATAGATCAATTGTTGAGCATAAGCTGCCCATTAAGCCTGGTTTTCGTCCTTTCAAACAACCTCCACAGAAGATTTATAAAGGGGAGGTATTGGCCGATGTAAGGAAAGAAGTTGAAAGATTAATAGAAGCAAACTTTATTCGGCCGTGTAGGTATGCAGATTGGATTTCAAATATAGTGCCTATATACAAGAAAAATGGAAAGATGAGAGTCTACATAGATTTCAGAGACCTCAACAAAGCTACTCCTATGGATGGTTATCCAATGCCAGTTGCCGATTTGCTAGTAGATGCAGCAGCAGGATATGAAGTTATTAGTTTTATGGATGGCAATGCTGGCTATAATCAAATTTTTATGGCAATAGAGGATATTGCAAAGACTACATTCAGGTGTCCTGGCCATATTGGTTTATTTGAATGGATAGTCATGACATTTGGGTTGAAAAATGCCGGTGCAACTTATCAAAGAGCCATGAACTACATTTTTCATGAGTTGATTGGCAAGATTGTAGAAATCTATATCGATGATGTGGTGGTCAAATCCACAAGAAGGCATGGTTTAAAAATGAATCCAAACAAATGTGCCTTTGGAGTATTGGCTGGTGAGTTTTTGGGATTTTTGATCCACAAAGGAGGAATAGAAGTTGGGAAGAAGAGCATGGAAGCAATAGACAAGATAGTGCCCCCAACTATTCTCCTGAGTTGCAATCATTGCTAGGCAAGATTAATTTTGTGAGAAGGTTCATATCCAATTTATCGTAAAGAGTATTACCTTTCTCTCCATTATTGAAGCTCAAGAAGGATCAGAAATTTGTTTGGGGTGACATACAACAAAAGGCTTTTGATGAGATCAAGCAATATATGAAGGCACCACAAGTGTTGGTACCTCCACAACTTGAGAAGCCTTTCAAGCTGTATGTGGCGGCCGATAGCCTAACAATAGGATCGGCCCTTATGCAAGAGTTTGATGGGAAGGAAAGAGTAATAGCTTACCTTAGCCGAAAGTTGTTGGATCCAGAAACAAGGTATTCGGCTATAGAAAAACTCTGTCTATGTGTTTATTACTCGTGTACCAAATTTCAGCACTATCTGTTAAATGCTGAATGTATGGTAATATCTAGTTTTGATGTAATCAAACATATGTTATCAATGCCAATTTTGAATGGCAGGATTGGCAAATGGGTATTAGCATTGTCAGAGTTCAATCTGAGGTATGAATCGGCAAAAGCAGTGAAAGGCCAGATAATTGCCGACTTCATTACTCAACATCGTGATCTTTCTGTTGAAGTAGTTAATATTGCCCCTTGGGCGCTATTTTTCGATGGATCATCGTGTGACAAGGGTGGCGGTGCTGGTATTCTCTTGATATCCCCACGTGGGAACATATTTGAATATGCTTTTCCAATTGAATATCATGTTACTAATAATCAAGCAGAGTATGAAGCATTGCTCAGAGGGCTTCGGTTACTGGTAGAAGTAAAAGTCGTTGCTATCGAAATATTTGGTGATTCTGAATTGGTGATCAACCAATTGAGAGGGCAATGTGAGTGCAAGAACGATATATTAAGAGGATATCATGAAGAATGTAGAGAACTTTTGAAGAAATTTTCAATAGTTACCTTGCATCATATCCCTAGAGAGCACAATGGAGAGGCAAATAAGTTAGCTCAAGCTGCCTCTGGATATCGTGAGAATCATGAGGTCTTTGCCATAGAAGAGGGTATTTTCGATATTGATCAAGTAGATAATGATTGGAGATGTGACATCATCAATTATCTAAAAGATCCATCTCAAAAGGTTTCCCGAAAGCTCAGGCATAAGGCCCTCAAGTTTGTGCTTCTTGATAATCAATTGTACTACAAATCTATAGATGGAGTTTTGCTCAAGTGCTTGAATCAAGAAGAGGCCAAAAGGATTATGTTTGAAGTACATGAGGGAGCTTGTGGTGCACATCAGTCGGCCTACCGAATGAAGTGGATAATCAGAAGGACTGGATATTTTTGGCCGACTATATTAGAGGACTGTTTTGAATATTACAAGGAGTGTCGAGATTGTCAGATATTTGGTAATGTTCAAAGAGCACCTGCTTCTGCATTGAACCCCATAATCAAACCTTGGCCGTTCAAAGGATGGGGCATAGATTTGATTGGACAGATTAATCCTCCATCTAGTAAAGGACATAAGTTTGTGCTATTGGCTACGGATTACTTTACCAAGTGGGTTGAAGCTATTCCTTTGAAAATGGTTACGTCAGAGAACTTGATCAACTTTGTTAAGGAGCATATAATTCACAGATTTGGAATTCTACAGACCATAACAACCGATCAGGGGACTCAGTTTACTTCTTCGGAGTTCTGTGATTTTGCCGAAAGCATGGGAATAAGACTATATAATTCTTCTCCTTATTATGCACAAGCCAATGGCCAAGCAGAGGCATCAAATAAGATCATGATCAAGATCATCCAAAATAAAATTGATGAGAAGCCAAGGAGATGGCACTTGGTCCTTAATGAGGCATTGTGGGCTTACCGAATGGCTTGCCAGGGATCCATGCAAGCATCTCCATATGAGTTGGTCTATCGAGACGAGTTGAATTGCAGAAAGACTTGGCGGAAAAAGATTATAAGGATTTAATGATGGATGAGTTAGTGGATTTGCATTTGATCCATCTCAAAGCCTTGGAAAATATTGAAAAGAATAAAATGCGTGTCGCCAAGTACTACAACAAGAAGGTTAAAGTCAAACAATTTGCAGAAGGAGACTTGGTTTGGAAAACGATATTGCCGATTGGTACAAAGGATAAAACATTCGGCAAATGGTCTCCAAATTGGGAAGGACCTTTTCGGGTTGTGAGTTGTGCACCTGGTAATGCATATATATTGAAAACATTATTTGGAGAAGAGCTTACAAGAGCCATCAATGGCAGATACCTCAAGAAATTTCACCCAAGTGTTGAAGTTGGATCTTGATCGTAACCGGGACCTTGGATGTGAGTTAACCGATTTGACTAGAATCGCTTGCAGAATAAAGGGAAGAAGTTGAAGGAGATAGCTGATATCGTGTATATCGCATTTAGCACAAAATAGCCGATATCGTGTGTATCGTCTTCAGCGTGAAATAGCCGATACGGTGGTATCGCCTTTAGTAATTTTTTAAGTGTATCTGGTCACGGATGGTTTTTGTCTCTCGGCCGGTAGATTTATCGGGAGAAGATAAAGCGAATTGAAGTGCTACACTACAAACTGTCAAGTCGAGGAACAGGGCCAAGATCTAATCTACTAAAGTGACGTCATACGTTCGGGAAGATTGCATTCGGGAGATTATCGCGATCAAGATGCTAGCTAAGGAATAAAAAAAAAGAAAAAAATTTCGCGAAAACAAACACAACAAATGAATGCCATCACAGACGAGCAAGAACAGGGGAGAACCAACATCCTTCATTAAATTTTTTTTATTACACCCGCATCAATCCTAATACAAGCTACTCCTCTTCATTAGCGAAGAGCTTGTTGAGGACAGATTGAGGGTGGGTGGCGTCGGCCATGGCGCGGGCGTGGTCGTCGTACTCCGCCAAGAGACCGTCGATGTCGTCGATCTCGTGGGGGAGCCCGCCCTGGAAGCCGACCGGCACGGAGGTGTACTCGTCCCCGGTCCAGGACGACACCCCCGCCAGGCCAAGGGCGGTGCCGAGGCGCACCCCGTGGAGGGCGGCCTATTCAACCTGATCAGGCACGGCCTCAAGGCGATCCACGACCGTCGCCCCCTGGCATTCACCCAGTTGGCAACCACCGTCGCCGCCGCCTTCAGGCGGTTCAGCTCCTCAGAGAGGTCTGCGAAAAAGAAGAGAAAAACAAGCCGATGAACAATTGAATCGGGAAAAACAAGGTGTATTATCAAAGTTCAAGAAATGCCATGCGGAGACGGCATCGCAAAGCTGCTCGCGCTGGTCCTCCCACTCCAAGCCTGGGCAATCCCATGCTTCTTGGTTTCCTCACCAAGAAGCTCCTTCGCCTCATCCTCTCGCGGAGGTAACGGATGGCATCATCGCCGTCGACGGGTTCGGATCTCCTCATCCGCCCGACCCCATGGATAGGGGTGGTACGAACTGCCGGAGGACGAACCCGACGAGGCGGGTGCCGGGGCAGGAGCCGGAGCAGGAGCGGGAGCCGGAGCCGGAGCGGGGGCAGGAGCAGGAGCTGCAGCTGCCGCGGCCGGCGCGAGGAGGTGCCATTGGCCGGAAGCCCATCCTCGCGGTCCTGAAACAAAGGAAAAAATCAAGATCGGCTAATAAAAGAAACCGCAGAGAAGGCGAAGAACATTTTCATCACCTCAGACGGCGGCCGCTGCGGTTGCTCCCCTCCGCTACATCCGCTGCCGGAGCGGGAGTAGGAGCGGGAGTGTGAGTGCCGGCCCGGGCGACCTGCCTCCTAAAATTGGAGACATAGTCGCCGGTGATCCCCACGCCCCTGGAACGAGATCAAGAAGATGGATGAATAACCGCAAGGGGGCAAAATCAAGATCGGGTAAAAGAAAGTCAAGCAGTACAGATCAAAGAGATTAAGGAATCTCACCGTCGGCGCCGGGTGTTGCTTCCCTCCGCCGCGTCCTCGGCCGGGCGCTTTCCACGGTCATCGCCGCTCGCCATGGATGGTGCTGGGGTTTTTTGGCTTGAGGTGGAAGAGGAAGTGGAAGAGATAGAAGAATGGCAACTGCTTGAGTGTGATGATGGGAGCCGAGAGGTGGTCCTATTTATGAATGTTGGGAGCCGTGGCGGAGCCTTCGGGAAAGCCAAGCGACGAAATAGGGTTTTCCAACCGCTATGGGCCGATATTGGACTGGGCCGGGCCGATCATTGCCATCAGTTCAGTTTACGGTGTGCGCTCGGCTAAATATCTAAACAGGGATCATTTGGCTAAAACCTGGATTTGGATTGACTACGGTTGCATTCAAAAAAGTGTTTGCTTAAAGGAGCAGTTATATTCAAAGAGCCGATGGCATTCGGCTAAAAGATAAGTAACAGGGAGAAAAAGAAGGTTTCTATTTTTCTGAAAAAATGAAATGTTTCCGACATGACATATTCATAAAAGCATAATGTTTACATCTTCATCACAAGCCAAGTGTTTATACATTCAGAAAAGAGTTAATGGCATAAATGGCCTCAGTCTTGATTCGGTTGACCTCATCAAGAGTCTTCTGGTCCTCTTCTTTAGAATTTTGGATCTTGGATAATTTACTCTTGATTTGCTTGGTTTCCTTGATGACTCGATGTTATCTTGGCTTTAGCCGAATCAAGAGATGGCAGATTGGCAAGTTTAGCTTCATGAGATTGAATTTTGGCATTCGGTTGGGCCAACTCGGCCTCTAGTTTGGTCCTCTCGATCCCTCATGATCTGCGGCTCCGGTTCTAGAGTGTCCAAGGAGTGCTTAGTTAGCTTGATTTCGAATAAAGCTCCTTGACTCGCTTGTTCTTTGGCCACCTTGTCATTCTCTAGGTTGGCTCTGGTGGTTGTGTTCTTGTTTGCCCTCTTAACAGCTGCAAAATGATCATCAAGATGAAATAAGGCTTCCAAAGCAGTTTTAAGATCAGATGGGATCTCTTGATCAATGAGCTCGCAATCTCCCTTATCGATCGATTCCCGAGTCAAGGTAACAATGTCTTTGTTCAAAAAAGGATTATTTCCTTCACGGCTTGATTCTCGATGATAATTGCTTTGTTTGGATGAAACCTCATCATCTTTGTCTTCGCAAACTCTTCAAAGAATAAAGAGAAGCCGGCTTGTGGATGAACAATATCCTGTTGATGGACAGGGAAGATGATTTAGCCGAATGATTCAATTTAAGCAATAGGTAACTAGAGAAGTGAAATTGTTACCTCTTCGGCAAAAACTTGATCGATTGTATCCCGAGTAGACTCAACATCTTGAGTGATTGGTACAAAGTGGCTACCTCGGGATTGACAACCTCATGGCTTGTTGGACATCTTTGAGCCCGATGAAGAGGGAGCTCTTTCGTTGCTTCTCCTTGTTCATCCGAGTCATGGCATGGGATGAAAGCTAGTGCATAACAAAAGGAGAAAGAGCACAAAATAGATATATACCAAGTATTGTCAACGGTTTCATTAATATCCGCTAACTAGTAGAGACCTCAGGAGAATCTTCCAAGTTTACTATTTTTTTAGAGCTCTGAGGGCTAACCTGTACCTGTTGAAGAATGGTGAATATAGGTGCACTGACAATGAAAACAGAAGGGCTAAGAGTATTCATACCTGAGGAAGTGCTTTGGCTTTCTTTGATCTGGTTTTCTTGGGTATGGCAGTATCTTTGATAGGAGAAGAAGGAATTTTCCTTTTAAGGTCCTTCAGAAGCACTGTGTCATCAGCAGGAGTCCTATTGAAGACTGCCAAAGTTGGGGCATTATGGCCTAAAGCAGTGACAGGGCCAGGTTGCCAGTATTGGACTTCTGGAGGACTTGGAGGGGCATTATCCTGTTCAAAGGAATGCTTAGAATACAAAGATAAGGGCAAATAAAGTACAAGAGTAGAAGAAGCTCTGAGAAAGTTACCTCATCATCAGAAGCAAATTGAGGCATCAAAGTTTGACACGAGAGGATGGACTTGAGTGCTGAAAATGTGAGAATGCCATTCTTGCCACCATGAGTTGAATGAAGGATGAGCAGCTGCGGTTATCACCAGGGGATCAGGTGCATATAATGAGAAATTGCATCCAAGATTGAAGACCTTGTTAGCCTCAGTGCTATTGGACAAAGTTTCCCTAGGCCTTAAGATGCTTGAAAAATATAGCCTTGGGGGCAATTGGCCAAATCCAAGCCGCGGCAAACACATTTGGGTTGTAGAATTCATATGTTGGGTTCACCAACCTACCATGATGAAATTCTCCGGCAAAGCACAAGGCCCGATGAAGGAATTGAAGATCTCTTTGGATTCATCATCTCGAACAACCAAGCTCATAGCTAAATTTGCAAGGAAGGGTCAAATCGCATTTTCTTTGTAAGGAAACCAGGTTATTTGGTTAAATCCCTTATAGAAAATCTTGAAGAGATGGCCCAAATCTATATCAATGACAATAGCTGATGCAGCTTCACCATAAGTTTGGCAAGATTTCTGCCTGGAGTTTTCACCTTCAACATAGTTAATCGATGGAAAACCCAAGCTATGGAGATCGACTGAAACAATTTGGTGCATATATAATTGCAACCACATCTGAACCAACCACCAAGGGCCATTGACACAGGAGATCTCACCCTGATTCCTCATCTGAACGGTGATCTGATGCATCATATGGTAGACAGCTCCTAGGAGATATTTGCCCAGGGGAATTAGTCGGCCTGCAGCTAAATCTTCAGCCATCACTATGTGATTCAAAGTGGGCTCGTTGGATTTGCTGCAAAAGATAAACCTGCACAGCCACATGTTCATGAAGGCCCTGTACTCCTTGTCAGATACAACACTAGTTGATGCATAAGACTGAATGTGCTTGACCCATCCACCTCCCGACTTGACCGATTCTCGGGTGCTAGTACCCTTGTACTTGTTCGGGTAAGTTGGCTTTGTGATGTTCAATCCGGTCATCATAAAAATATCTCGCCAAGGTGATTGACATTGGGCCATGGCCAAAAGATGAATGCATTGATGGCATTAGACCAGAAATGTGAAGTAGCTATCAAGAGAATCATTTCTTGGCATGTCGGCTAATGACGGCTCAAGGCAGTGTTGGATATCTTGTGTCTCCCGAGAGATCATTGTTCTTGGCTTGCATCCGCGATACCAATCGCGCCATCCCGCAATTGAGGGAAGGGCCAGGTTTTGAAGGTGTTTGGCCATCTATTTGGGGAAGCAATCTTAGACCTAAAAGGGATCCTCAAGGTCTCCTTTTTCGATAAATTCCCTCGGACTAGAATCTTCCAGTGGACCAAGAAAGAAGGATTCAGGTTGGGCGAGATTAGGGATCAGAATCTCATTCCTCATTTCCTTCAGGCGAGAGGCAGGGATGAATGAGTTGAAGGCACATCAAGAATCGATTCAGAAAATTGCCGAATGGGTAAAGCAAGTAGGGTTACCTCCAGGAGTTCCTCTTGGGTTCCGTCGCCATAATGGAGCGGATTGAAGCTTCCATCGCCATCAAAGGAGTGATGCAATTTCAGTTCTCGAGGTGGCGGCCGTGGGTCTTGACAAGATTGACCTAGATGAGGGGCGCTTGTGGTTAATTTTGAAATAAAAGATCTCTTTTATCTCGAAATTGAGGGGGCATGTGTTAACACCAAAATTTGGTAAAGGATATGACAGGTGGGCCCATGGTCGACAGAGAGAAAGATTCGGCAAAGGCGTATGCGGTCGGCTGATTTTCCACGATTCGGCAAGTGGTCAAGCGGTCGGTTATCCTCACTGAGCAATGACTTCATTCGGGAAAATGTGTAACATCCAAAAATTTACAATATTTTAAAATAGCTACAATGATTTAATTATGCTATTTTAGGAATATTTAACATAGGCAAAAATAATATTTTGGGGAAATTTAAAGTCAACTATTAGGTTAGGGATATGTTGATGCATTCATGCTGCTGCATTTTGTTTTTTTGTAATGGTTTGTATTGAACAAAATGCAAATAGATTCAAATACTAATTGAAATTGCCTTTGAATAATTAGAAAAAAAAAAAAGAAAAGAAACTCTCCTCTCTATTTTGGCCCGAAGGCCCTTCCTCCCTCCTATCTCATTTTTTGGCCTGCTGGCCCAGGCAACTTGCGTAGGCAAGCTAACATAACCAGCAGCAGCCCCCAGCTCGTAGAGACAGGACGATGCCGTCGCTGCTCGTGATCCGGCCTCGTCGCGCGGACCAAGCAAGCCTGGGACCGAGCCCTCTCCTCCTCGTGCCCGTTCCCTGCCGCACTCACCGGATCACCACTCGGCACTCGCAACCAAAGTCGCCCCGACCCGCTCCATGTGAGCACAGGTTCAAGTCAGAGGCCGCCATCCATGGCATGAGGCCGTAGACTCGCCCACCCACGACACCACCATCCAGAAGCTCTCATCAGCTCTTCATCTCTCCCTCTCGTCATCACCCCAGTGCCGCAGTGCCGCTGCAAGACCTCGCCCACAAGCCACCATAGCCGCCGCACGCGAATCCGCCACTCGGTCGCATCACTGCCGTCGTAAGGACATTGACGAGCTTCGCGTTGGTTCTCGAGGACGCCGGTCTGTGCAGATCATCACCAGCCGCCTCTCATAGCCGCCTGCCGTCCACGATCCGTCCCTGCTCTCATATTGGTCCTAGGTGAGTTCGTACTCTCGCACTTTTTCTCCCCGTACCATTCCCGAGTCCAATCCATCCATCCATGTAGTTCCCTGGCCTCGTGTAGCCAAGTTAGTTTTACGTCGACCGACGTCGCCGCGAGCAGCCATGGCGCTGTCGTAGGCGTCGAGTCCAAGTCTGCTGCACACGAGCACTTCAGCTCCTGCGCCCTCCCATAGTGCAAGCGGCACGCATGCAGAGCGCCATTGCCCATCGCCACGACCATCAGCAGCACGCAGAGCAAGCAGTTGGCCGGCGTAGTGCAGATTACTTTGCTAGCTTTTGATGACGTCAAATTTAGCTTTGTCGATGTCATGCTGACATCACATATGCATATATGGCCGTTTTTCTTTAGTAAAAGAATTCCCAAAATACAATAGAAATACACCTCTCATCATGGACTCGGTCCATTGTAGACCAGCCTCAACCCACCACAGGTCTACAGACCATGGACCTAGTCTACAGCATAGTGCATGATGATTTGCCACTAAATTAAATACTTATAAAATCCTTATTTTCACTCCTTTTTTAACCATTTAAAACTTTGTTAGAATCGTAATCTCATTAACTGCCTGTTAATGCCGCTGTTAGTATTGTTTTCAATTTTAAAATTCGAAATTTCAATTAAATATTATTTTATAATAGGGAAACTTGGTAATTTCATAACTTCTCCGTTTTAAGTCCGACTTCAGGGATTTTTACGTCTATGTGTTTGTAGCGACGTGTAGAATATTTTTATAGACTTTTATATTTGTTTTCTCTCTGTTGGTGTACTGTTCTAATTATAGAATTGTTTTCTTCGTGCATGATTGCCTATGGATGATTTTATGTGTTGATGTGTTCTCGAGTCTAGACGGTGAGCTATATCACGTTGATCAGGAGCAATATTTTGAGGATCAACAGGACCAGCAGGAAAACTTTGATAATCAAGGCAAGTATAGTTTGAGTTTTATTTTCTATGACCATAATCAAGAGCTTATCTAAGGAATGTGATATAAATATTAAATGAGGAATATTAACCTTTGGCAAAAGCTGGGATTCATCGTGCCGCTGTGAGGGCTATATGGCTCTGGCTTTAGCTCAGTATGAGTAACTTTTCTAGCTTGTTAGAGGTTCCCCGAAAGGGCGCAAGGGTGTGTCCGGGTTGGGTGTAGTGCGAGCCCCTGTCTTTATGTGTATAGGCTGCGCGTCATTGTGCCATCAAGAAGGGGAGTCCTACATTCGCAGGCTCAAACACCTTAGCGGCCCTAACTTGTTAGACAAGCCTTTGAACGGCTTCATAGTGAACCCTGCCGGCCTTCCTTGGAAGAGGGTCAAGAGGCTAGCTACCTCGGGCGAAAGGGTAAATCACGACTCACGGGGAAAGGGTACACCCTCGCGAGTTTAAATCGATATATTGTCCGTGCCCACGGACAGGCGGCCCGGAAAAACCGAGGGAATGGATGTTTCACATTAAATCTTTATATACTATTCATTATATAAGTAAACCTGGTCATGTGTTATGGGAATTATACTACTTTCTATACTTGTTGAGTACGTTCGTACTCACCCTTGTTTTTCCCACCCACACCAGATCAAGACTACAATGATGATTACCGCCGTGAGTACTAGACTTGTGGTCAACCGACGCACCCGTTCTTGGAGCTTCCGCGTTGAGAGATTATCATAGATTCCACTTGTAATAAGTTTTATAATTTGTATTCAATACTATTTGTTTTGTAACAAGCATTGTGATGATACATTCCCACAATTTGTCACTTATGTGTGTCACCGATCCGGGAGCACATAAGGTTTAATATATCCATTTTGTTCCTTCAAAATTTGGGTATGACAGATTGGTATCAGCTCAATGTCGACTGTAGGACGCAAGCCTAGTAAAAACTGGTCGTTCTAGAGCTTAGAAATTGCCACAAAAATCCTTGTTCTAGAAAATTTTGATATTTTCTTCTATATCTTACCTTACTGCTGTCTTTTCTCTTCTCTTGTTTCTTATATTAAAAAAAATCCTAATCTCATCTTGCCTTATCATGCTTCTAGGGTTCTTTTCTCATCTATTTCCGCGTTCTTAGAATAGGAATTCTAGGATATTTACCCTTAACCTAAAAAAAAATTAGTAATCAAAATTTGAGTCATGATAGATTAGTGCATCTTTAATTGTTTTGCTAAATTGTTATTATGAAAATGTTTGATTTGGCTCTTTGAATGATTGCAATGATTTTGTAGACTTCATCTACAATTTCATTTAGATGTAGGCTTAAATAGATAGTTGGGTAGATAATGTCATAAATTTTCTATATATATATAAAAATCACCCTGTTGGATACTTAGGACTCAAAATATGGCAGTTACTTTGTTTCGCTAATGTCATAAATTTCCTAGAAGATTTCCAGTTCACCATATATTTTATATAAGTGACATTTGACTTGGAAATATGGAAGTCTCATCTAATTTGGAATTTCCTAAATCTTGAACATTTGTTTTGGCAAAACAGATGCCTCGGGGAAACAGACGTAGACAAAGAGACAATGATGACCAGCCACCACCACCACCCATGACCGTAGAGCAGTTTTTCGCGATGCAGGCGCAAATGATGCAGAACCAGAATCAAATGATGCAAAACCAGACGCAGACCATGCAAGCCATGATGCAAGTTGTGCAAAATGCACAAGCTGGACCCGCTCATCCACCTAGAGATAAGCGCAAGGAGTTCATGTCTGGACATCCTCCTGTGTTTTCTCATGCCAAGGAGCCTTTTGAGGCAAATGACTGGTTGCGTGCTGTGGAGAAGCAGTTGAAGCTCGCTCAGTGCAATGATCAAGAAAAGGTGTTGTATGCATCTGGGCAACTTCAGGGTAATGCTCAGACATGGTGGGACTCCTATCAAGCCGCTCGTCCCAACGATGCTCCCGCAATCACTTGGGATGTTTTTGTGCGGGACTTCAAAGCTCGTCATATTCCACCGCCTTGGTTGGAGCGAAGCAAGAAGAATTCGAAACCTCGGGATGGGCTCTATGACTATGAGCGAGTACCATGATAAGTTTGAGGATTTGGCTCGCTATGCTCCTAATGAGGTTCGTGAGGATGCTGACAAGCAACGCCATTTTCTTAATGGCATATATTATGATCTCAGGCTGCAGTTGAAGGGCAACACCTACTCCACTTTTGAGCAGCTGGTGAACTGTGCTATTGTGCTAGACAATGAACGTCTGGCGCAAGACAAGAAGAGGAAGTGGAACAGTGGGCAAGGCTCGGGAAGCAACTCTCGCTTCCGTGCCAACTCTCACCAGGGTTTCCAGCAGAGGAACCATGGACAGTCTGGTCAGTGGAACCGCAATCAGAACCAGCAGCGTCCTCAGTACCAGCAGCAGAATGGCAATCAGCGTCCTCATTTCCAACAACGTCTCCAGAACCACCAGCAGGGAGGTCAGAACTCCAATGCTAATCCCATGAAGAATAATTCCTCCAACATGGCAAACAGTGCTTTATTTGTGGGAAAGAGGGTCATATGTCTTTCAACCGTCAAGAAAAGGTGAATCAACAAAATCCCCGGGGAGAGACCACCACACTATGGGAAGGTGAACCATGTGTCCACCGATACGGTTCGGAGGGACCAGAAATTATGCTTTGGGTACGTTCGGTGTCAACTATATCTCTCGCCTTGTCCTTTTTGATTCCGGAGCTTCACATTCTTTCATTTCGCATGCATTTGTTAAAAACCATAGCATCCCGTAGTTGCCATGAAGAATCAAATGATAGTGAATTCACCGGGGGTGGTATTCCAAAGCATCATATTTTTGCCCCACCGCCAATATTTCTTTAAGGGGGGTAGACTTTAAAGCTAGCCCTATCGTGGCCGAGGTCATCGGCATTGATTTAATTCTCGGGTATGGATTGGATGAAAGAACACCAAGCTTCGATACAATGCAAAGAGAAGGTGGTGATTCGACTTCGCCTAAGGGAGATCGGATCGTGTTGATGTTGCGGTGCAAGCACCACCTACAGCCATAGTGAATCTATTGGGTGATGATGCTAGTCCTCAGGACCGTGTTGTGGAGGATTTTCCAGATGTTTTCCCTGATGACTTGCCAGGTATGCCACCTGATCGAGACATTGAGTTTATTATTGAGTTATTACCTGGCACTGCACCCATAGCTAAGCGTCCATATAGAATGGGGGTAAATGAATTAGAGGAACTTAAGAAGCAACTAAAAGAATTGCAAGAAAAGGGTTTCATTCGTCCTAGTTCTTCACCTTGGGGAGCACCCGTTATTTTTGTTGATAAGAAGGATGGTACTCAGAGAATGTGTGTCGATTATCGATCACTCAATGAGGTTACCATCAAAAACAAGTACCCACTGCCCAGGATCGATGATTTATTTGATCAGTTGAAGGGTGCTTGTGTGTTCTCCAAGATTGACCTTCGTTCTGGTTATCACCAACTGAAGATTCGATCTACGGATATACCCAAGACAGCATTTACCACAAGGTATGGGCTGTATGAGTACACTGTTATGTCCTTTGGTTTGACCAATGCACCTGCCTACTTCATGTACATGATGAATAAGGTGTTTATGGAGTACCTTGACAAGTTTGTGGTGGTATTCATCGACGACATCCTGGTATTCTCCAAGACAGAAGAAGAACATGCTGAGCATCTAAGGATGGTTTTGCAAAAGCTCAGAGAGCATAAGTTGTATGCTAAGTGGAGCAAATATGAGTTCTGGTTAAAGGAAATCTCTTTCCTTGGCCATATTGTTTCTAATGGTGGAATAGCAGTGGATCCAAGCAAGGTGAAGGATGTGCTAAATTGGAAGCCACCTACTGATGCGACCGAGATTCGTAGTTTTCTTGGTCTAGCTGGCTACTATAGAAGATTCATTGAAGGATTCTCCAAACTTGCTAAACCCATGACTTCTCTATTGGAGAAGAACGCCAAGTTTGTGTGGTCTCGATAAGTGTCAAGCAAGCTTTGAAGAGTTGAAGAAGAGATTAACTCTGACTCCAAAGTCTTTGATATTGCGAGATTTGAGCAAGAAATTCTCCATCTATTGTGATGCATCTCGTCTAGGATTGGGATGTGTTCTTATGCAAGAAGGTAGAGTTGTTGCCTATGCATCAAGGCAATTAAGGAAGCATGAATTGAACTATCCTACTCATGATTTGGAGTTAGCGGCGGTGGTTCATGCTTTGAAGATTTGGAGACATTATTTGGTGGGTCATAAGACTGATATCTTCACTGACCATAAGAGCTTGAAGTACATCTTTACCCAGTCTGATCTAAACTTGAGGCAGCGTCGCTGGTTGGAGCTGATCAAGGATTATGATTTGGATGTGCATTATCATCCTGGGAAAGCAAATGTCGTGGCCGATGCACTTAGCAGGAAGAAATATGCCAATGCGCTTCGGACGACACCTATGTCAGATGATTTGTGTGCCGAGTTTGCACATCTGAACCTTGGTATTGTCGCTAATGCTATGGAGATAGAAGTGACACCTACGTTAGAGCAGGAGATACGTAAGGGTCAGTTAGAGGATGAGAAACTAAAGGAGATAGCTGAGAATGTGGTAATTGGAAAGGCACCTGGTTTCCACATAGATGAAAAGGGTACTCTATGGTTTGGGAAGAGAATATGTGTGCCTGAGGTGAAAGCCATTCGGGATGCAATTCTTCGAGAAGCACATGAATCAGCTTATTCTATTCATCCTGGAAGTACTAAGATGTACCTGGACCTTAAGGAAAAGTATTGGTGGGTTGGTTTGAAGAGAGATGTGGCAGAGTATGTCGCAATCTGTGATACATGTCAGCGTGTGAAAGCTGAACATCAGAGGCCAGCCAGGCTATTGCAGCCAATGAAGATACCTGAATGGAAGTGGGAAGAAGTTGGCATGGATTTCATTACAGGATTACCTCGTACTCAGAAAGGCTTTGATTCTATTTGGGTAATAGTGGATCGATTGACTAAAGTTGCACACTTTTTACCAGTTAAGACCACGGATACAGGAGCAAGATTGGCAGAGCTATATATGGAGAGGATAGTATGCTTGCATGGAGTTCCTAAGAAGATTGTGTCCGACAGAGGTAGTCAGTTCACATCTAACTTTTGGCAGAAGGTACATGATTCTTTGGGAACAAGGTTGAACTTTAGTACAGCCTATCATCCTCAGACAGATGGACAGACTGAAAGGATTAACCAGATTTTAGAAGATATGTTGAGAGCTTGTACTTTGCAATATGGTACTAGCTGGGATAAGTGCTTGTCTTATGCGGAGTTCTCATATAACAATAGCTATCAACAAAGTCTCAAGATGGCACCATTTGAAGCTCTCTATGGACGTAAGTGTAGAACGCCCTTGTTTTGGAATCAAACTGGGGAAACACAAGTGTTTGGACCAGATGTGCTTCGAGATGCTGAAGAACATGTAAAGAAGATTAGAGAAAATTTGAGAGTGGCTCAATCTCGACAGAAGAGTTATGCAGACACTCGCAGAAGAGAGTTGGTCTTTCAAGTGGGTGACTATGTATACCCGAAGGTGTCACCTATGAGAAGTGTGAAGAGGTTTAACCAAAAGGTAAACTAGCACCAAGGTATATTGGACCATTCAAAGTCCTAAAGAGATGTGGAGAAGTGGCTTATCAATTGGAGTTACCTGTGAATTTGTCCAATGTGCATGATGTGTTCCATGTGTCTCAACTTAAGAAGTGTTTACGTGTGCCTGAAAAGGAGCACTTGCCTTTGGAGGAACTCAATGTTGAGAAGGATCTCACATATGAGGAGTTTCCGATAAAGATTTTGGATACCGCAGAAAAGGTCACCAGGAGCAGAGTGATCAAGATGTGCAAGGTTCAGTGGAATCGGTATTCTGAATCTGAGGCAACTTGGGAAAGAGAAGATGCGCTAAGAGATGCTTATCCGCAATTATTTGAGTAAGTCCAATCTAATCTCGAGGACGAGATTCTTTTAAGGGGGTAGAATTGTAACATCCAAAAATTTACAATATTTTAAAATAGCTACAATGATTTAATTATGCTATTTTAGGAATATTTAACATAGGCAAAAATAATATTTTGGGGAAATTTAAAGTCAACTATTAGGTTAGGGATATGTTGATGCATTCATGCTGCTGCATTTTGTTTTTTTGTAATGGTTTGTATTGAACAAAATGCAAATAGATTCAAATACTAATTGAAATTGCCTTTGAATAATTAGAAAAAAAGAAAAGAAACTCTCCTCTCTATTTTGGCCCGAAGGCCCTTCCTCCCTCCTATCTCATTTTTTGGCCTGCTGGCCCAGGCAACTTGCGTAGGCAAGCTAACATAACCAGCAGCAGCCCCCAGCTCGTAGAGACAGGACGATGCCGTCGCTGCTCGTGATCCGGCCTCGTCGCGCGGACCAAGCAAGCCAGGGACCGAGCCCTCTCCTCCTCGTGCCCGTTCCCTGCCGCACTCACCGGATCACCACTCGGCACTCGCAACCAAAGTCGCCCCGACCCGCTCCATGTGAGCACAGGTTCAAGTCAGAGGCCGCCATCCATGGCATGAGGCCGTAGACTCGCCCACCCACGACACCACCATCCAGAAGCTCTCATCAGCTCTTCATCTCTCCCTCTCGTCATCACCCCAGTGCCGCAGTGCCGCTGCAAGACCTCGCCCACAAGCCACCATAGCCGCTGCACGCGAATCCGCCACTCGGTCGCATCACTGCCGTCGTAAGGACATTGACGAGCTTCGCGTTGGTTCTCGAGGACGCCGGTCTGTGCAGATCATCACCAGCCGCCTCTCATAGCCGCCTGCCGTCCACGATCCGTCCCTGCTCTCATATTGGTCCTAGGTGAGTTCGTACTCTCGCACTTTTTCTCCCCGTACCATTCCCGAGTCCAATCCATCCATCCATGTAGTTCCCTGGCCTCGTGTAGCCAAGTTAGTTTTACGTCGACCGACGTCGCCGCGAGCAGCCATGGCGCTGTCGTAGGCGTCGAGTCCAAGTCTGCTGCACACGAGCACTTCAGCTCCTGCGCCCTCCCATAGTGCAGCGGCACGCATGCAGAGCGCCATTGCCCATCGCCACGACCATCAGCAGCACGCAGAGCAAGCAGTTGGCCGGCGTAGTGCAGATTACTTTGCTAGCTTTTGATGACGTCAAATTTAGCTTTGTCGATGTCATGCTGACATCACATATGCATATATGGCCGTTTTTCTTTAGTAAAAGAATTCCCAAAATACAATAGAAATACACCTCTCATCATGGACTCGGTCCATTGTAGACCAGCCTCAACCCACCACAGGTCTACAGACCATGGACCTAGTCTACAGCATAGTGCATGATGATTTGCCACTAAATTAAATACTTATAAAATCCTTATTTTCACTCCTTTTTAACCATTTAAAACTTTGTTAGAATCGTAATCTCATTAACTGCCTGTTAATGCCGCTGTTAGTATTGTTTTCAATTTTAAAATTCGAAATTTCAATTAAATATTATTTTATAATAGGGAAACTTGGTAATTTCATAACTTCTCCGTTTTAAGTCCGACTTCAGGGATTTTTACGTCTATGTGTTCGTAGCGACGTGTAGAATATTTTTATAGACTTTTATATTTGTTTTCTCTCTGTTGGTGTACTGTTCTAATTATAGAATTGTTTTCTTCGTGCATGATTGCCAATGGATGATTTTATGTGTTGATGTGTTCTCGAGTCTAGACGGTGAGCTATATCACGTTGATCAGGAGCAATATTTTGAGGATCAACAGGACCAGCAGGAAAACTTTGATAATCAAGGCAAGTATAGTTTGAGTTTTATTTTCTATGACCATAATCAAGAGCTTATCTAAGGAATGTGATATAAATATTAAATGAGGAATATTAACCTTTGGCCAAAGCGGGATTCATCGTGCATTTGTGAGGGCTATATGGCTCGCTTTAGCTCAGTATGAGTAACTTTTCTAGCTTGTTAGAGGTTCCCGAAAGGGCGCAAGGGTGTGTCCGGGTTGGGTGTAGTGCGAGCCCCCGTCTTTATGTGTATAGGGCTGCGCGTCATTGTGCCATCGAGAAGGGAGTCCTACATTCGGTGCTCAAACACCTTAGCGGCCCTAACTTGTTAGACAAGCCTTTGAACGGCTTCATAGTGAACCCCGCCGGCCTTCCTTGGAAGAGGGTCAAGAGGCTAGCTACCTTGGGCGAAAGGGTAAATCACGACTCACGGGGAAAGGGTACACCTCGCGCGAGTTTAAATCGATATATTGTCCGTGCCTACGGACGGGTATGCCCGGAAAAACGAGGGAATGGATGTTTCACATTAAATCTTTATATACTATTCATTATATAAGTAAACCTGGTCATGTGTTATGGGAATTATACTACTTTCTATACTTGTTGAGTACGTTCGTACTCACCCTTGTTTTTCCCACCCACACCAGATCAAGACTACAATGATGATTACCGCCAGGAGTACTAGACTTGTGGTCAACCAGTCGACGCACCCGTTCTTGGAGCTTCCGCGTTGAGAGATTATCATAGATTCCACTGTAATAAGTTTTATAATTTGTATTCAATACTATTTGTTTTGTAACAAGCATTGTGATGATACATTCCCACAATTTGTCACTTATGTGTGTGACCGATCCGGGGAGCACATAAGGTTTAATATATCCATTTTGTTCCTTCAAAATTTGGGTATGACAAAATGGCAAGAGGGGATTGACCAAAAGAGGAAGGAGCCGTAATGATCAAGGACTCCGATCAAGTTTAGAGATAGGATCATGTATTTTTCAATTTTGTTTAGTAAGTCGTAGTCATTTAAGACTCGTGTCTTGTCCAGGGTATAAATATAAACCCTCGACCATTGTAATAAGGGTTCACAACCAAATCAATACAACCGGCCCCGTGCCACCTTTTTCGAGTCCTTTAGTCGTGTCGTCGAGTTCTTCGAGAGGGCCAATCGATCCGTCGACCTCCGTAAGTCCCGGCAACCTTGCTATCATGTCTAGTATCATGCGGTGGATTTAGATTATGATGCAAGTAGTCTCATCGTTTTAGCTTAGAACATGCGGTAGATCTAAGCTCGATCATGAGAAGTTTTTGCTTATGCCTTGTATCGTGCGGCGGATTAAGACATGAGTAAAGATAGTTATCAGCTCTTTTAAATTTGGCAAGATCTAATAGATTCATTAAGTTATCACGTGTTGCATGTTTTATTTAATATTTAATTATTTGCAACACTCTTTTGCCCAATCTAGATTGATACTCTTTTCGGCTTTTGATCGTTCTTTCATGTTTACTTAATATCAAGTGGATCAAGTTCATAATAGCCGAATTAGATCAATCAAGATTGTCACGTGTTGTGGGTTCATGCATGTTAGATCGTCTAGGTCTTGGTTAAAGTTTTGGATATCGTGCGGCGGATGTAGGCTTTGCTTTGCTCTAGATCGTGATAGCTTGTTTGTTCCTTCTTCATGGACCCCGATTCGATAATCTTGCCGATACGGTTATGCTTATACGTGTAATGAGTGCTTATAGATCTATTTAGACAATTGCATGCTTTTAGCTCTTTATTATTAGATTGTATCATGCGGTGGATTGATCTAAGCGTAGAGGCATATACTCATAGGAAGTCATATCATGCGGTGGATTAGCTTGCTTTAGTATGTGCTTGACGGGTTTATGAAGGCTAGACGTGCGGCAGACTAGTTGGATTGGCCTATGCATGTGTTATCTTAGTAGATTTATATTTGCAAGTTACCTATCTATAATTGTTTATGCTTGGGTAATACTTTAAGCTTAAGATATAGTTTGTTATACTTCATCGACTTAATCTTGTTCAAACATGTCTTCATGTATACGCATTCGGCAATCAATTCCTTTTACTTCAGTTATATAAGAACTAGCCGAATGACTTGCAAACATACTGGCAGATAGCTTCTATAGCTATATGTTGTCGTAAGTGGCTTCAGGGCCATAAATATGGAACTGTCTGGTCTCACCCAGCATGTTCCAGTTTTGATCTTACCGTTTTTATCCCTTGTCGACTTTCAGGTCAAATCGACTGGCACGCTTCCGGATTCAAACGCCCGGGCACCCGATTGAAGCTAGGCTTTCCGGCTTGCTGTGTGTGAGACACAGTGCGTCACTTTTTGTGTCAACACTTTGGTTAGTGTAATTGATCATCAATGCAATGATTGTGCAGAATGCAATGATATTAATGTTATGTGGGGTTCACACTTCACATAGCAACTAATTTCAGACATATTTTGACTAATGAAATTGTGTGCAATGCAGGTGTGGAGGCGACCAAGGCGATCACCGTGGTGGACAAGGTGAAGCATGGAGAGTACTACATTGAAGCTGTGTGGCCTCTAGGCTCCGCTATTGAGGCTGTGTCAACCAAAAAATGGCGTCAAGATGCATGATATATTGTTTCGATACTTCTATCTCATGCAAATACTATATGTGCCTTGTATGAAATAAGAAAAAACGTCGTGATCTTAGGCTAATATGATCATTCTCCACATGGTGCGTCCGAAATCCAAATTACCTAGAGGGTGAGGAATTTCTTTGAGGGGTTCTATTCAATGTCCAAGAAAATGTATGTTCCTTTAAGGGTTATATGCACCACCAAGGAAATTATAAACTGAAAAGGAAAATTAGAATTTCCTTGGGTGTTATTCTAAACCGCCAAGGAAAATTGTAATTTCCTTGATGTTATATGCATTTTTCTTGCCAAGAAAAATTACAATATGAATGGACTTGTAATGTTCTTATTGATATATGAAGTCAATATCATGGTGGCTAAAATTTTAGAATTTATTGGTTATTTACATGGCGGTTGAATACTTGACCCACGATGACATTTTATTATGCATGTCATCGTGGGTCAATAGGCATGACTAGAATTTTAGAATTTATTGGTTATGCATTTCATTGAGGGTATCCCCCATGGAAATCACAATTTCCTTAGCGATTGATGGTAGTCAAGGAAAATTACATTTTTAAGATAAGGGCAGCTAAGGAAATAAATTTTGCCTTAACGATCTCAAGTATTTAATTTCTTGGTGGTTACTTGCCTCCAAGGAAAAGTTATTTACATGGCGGTTGAAGTGTTTCTTGTTGCTTGGAAAATTTCTCGTTGCGCTAATTTTCTTGCAGGCCAACCTCCAAAGAAATTATCCTTGAGGGACAAAACTTCCAAGGAAATATATTTCCCTTATCCACTATTATATTCTTGATGATAAATTTTGCGTGACAGTTTTTTGTTAGTTTTTATTTTCTTGGTGGTTTTTGGCCATCAAGGTAATTCTGATTTCTGGTAGTGTCAGTTAACTCATATGTAGCAAGAAGGAAATAAAAAGGTTGTAATAAATAAAGTTTCTCAAATTTGATTGCAACTGTGTATGGTCGCTATGTATATGAAAAACAAGCACAATCATGTATAGTATCAAAGAAATTATCTATAGCTGATTGCTGAAAGGTTATCCTAATGAGCTCTAAAAGGTACTGGTAAGAAATAATATCCTTGTAGTGATGATGTCTCTATCCAAAGACCAAAGGACACGTGAGATTACAGTCCACCATGATAATGATAATAATATCTGATCTTCCCTACTTGTCTCATTCAATCCGTCAATCAACTATATACATCTGCTCTAGTGCCAATTAACCAATCATACTCCCTCATCCTTATTTAAGTGCCATTGTGGGATCGAGTTATGCCGGTCAGACTTTCTCAAATTGGACTTAGTTTTTAGAAAATAGTATTAGTAACGTTTATATCTTTAAATAAGTTTATTATAAAAATAAATTAAACAATCTATCTAATAGTACCAATTATGTGCTATAAATATTAGCATTTTTAATTTATATATATTTAGTCAAAGTTAAATATATTAATTTTTGGGTAAATGAGAACTATATAAATAAAAAAGAACGAGTGTATATATTTATATATACTTCGAAAAGACAAGTGAAGCAGACTCATGCAATCATTATGCAATGGCATCATATCTACCGACTGTTCCGGAATAATCCTACTTTATTACACGTGAAACACGTGATCACCTTGTGACACGATATATAGTGATTTGTTGTGCCCCCTGCCATAGTGATCTGACACGTACACAAATTCAATGTCTTTTCGTCCAATATTTTATTTCTGTATAATGTTTCAAGAGCACAGGGTTCAAAAACAGGGTTAGGATGGCATTATTCTAATATATCTGAACAAAAATATTTTTTTTATGAGAGCAAGAATCTTCTTGCGACTCATGCATGAGAGACACGCAGTAATCTGAGCGTGATAGGTAATGGTATAATGTTTCAAGAGCACAAGGTTTCAAAAACAGGGTTAGGATGGCATTAAACTAATATATCTGAATAAAAATATTTTTCTATGAGAACAAGAATCTTCTTGCGACTCATGAGACACACGCAGTAATCTGAGCGTGATAGGTAATGGAGGCGTGCTTTGTTGAAAAGGTCAAAGAAGTCATAACTTTTTAAGTTCAATCAAAATCAAACTGTTATAACTTTGACTAAATTTGATTTATAAAAGTATATGAATATCTATGATAACAAATTAGTGTTCTCATTTGTGATATAGTTTTACTTACAGTATTACCTAATTAGTGATATAAATATTATTTTTTTTCTCTATAAATCCAGCGAAACTTATGATAATTTAAGTGTGATTATAAATATATAAATAAAGGTTTTGTTTTTGGACAGAAAGAGTAGAACACATTTGCGTGCAGATAGGAGTATGTCAAAGAAGAAACAGAATCGTAGAAATTCACAAGAATGAAGCATTTGAACGTTGTGTAAAAATTCTGATGTGCACTTGATGGCCTTGACCTCGGCACTCTTAGTGATGTAGCAGCTTGCGAGTTGCGAACGGGTAGATATGGCCAAGAAAGCATTTTAATTTTTGGCCCATCTACGCACGCTCTCGAATTATTTCTTTGGCCCATTGTACTGGCCCAGGTCCTGTCAAAGCTGAAAGCCCACTGAGACAAAAAAGCCCAAGGCAAATAGCGTTTCCTTGCCTAGCTGATTATCCTCCGGCCGTCGGCGACTCCGCGCCGCCGCCTGTGTCGCTCTCTCAGTCTCTCGTCGGCGACTCCTCCCGGCTCAGGGGCCTGCGCGCGTTGCCACAATCCCTCCCGCGCGGCCAGGCTCCAGGCTCCCGGGGGTGGAGCTCGCGCCTGCGCTCGCCCTTGGTGGCGGCGGCGGCGCGCGTGGCCCGGCCCATCCCATACCCATCCCGATCTCGATGGAGCCGGGCGGCGGCACTGGGAGCGCCGCCAAGCGCCAGGGGATCTCCACCTCCAATGCCGCCGCCGCAGGACCGGACCTGCTCAGCGCGCTCCCCGACGACGTCCTGGTCCTCATCCTCCTCAAGCTCACCACCCGCGCCGCCGCGCAGACCAGCGTCCTCTCCCACCGCTGGCGCCGCGTCTGGGCTCTCCTCCCGGCGCTCAGCTTCCCTTCGGCCCCCGAGCCCCACCGGCTGCGCGACGCCCTCGACGGCCACGAGGTGCTCCTCCGCGACCTCCTCGTCGGGGCCGACGGCGCCACCCCCGAGTCTCTAGCGGTCTGGCTGCCCGCCGCCGCGCGCCGCGTCTCCGGCGACCTGACTCTTAAAACCTACGCTCCGGTGGAAGGCGCTGGCGACGTGGAGGAGGCCGCACGGAGAGGCGCTTTCGAGTTCCCCTGCTTCGAGCAGGCCACCACGATATCCTTCGTCCTGGGTTTTCAGGGCCTCGCCGTGCCTCTCACCGGTGTCTTCGCTCGCCTCACCGGGCTCCACCTGAGCCGCGTCTGGTTCCACGGCCCAGGCAAGCTAGGGGACGCCGTGTCCTCGCCGCGGTGCCCATGCTTGAAGACGCTCATCGTTGACAACCCCCGTGGGCTGAGGGATTCGGAGTCTATGCTGTTGATGGACCTCAGGAGCTTGCAGGCCTTGTCTCAGCTCATCGTTGAGGCGCCGAAACTCGTGGAGTTAACTGTGGCATCCTGTTTTCTCAAGAGTCTACAGTTCGCCTGCATTTCGGCCCCTCAGCTAAGGAAACTTGATTGGATTGATCAATATGACCCGAGCTCCGTCCACCTTGACGAGATGGCACATCTTCAATATCTGGGCGTTCACGATTATCTTGTTTATGGAACTGGTGGTTTCCTGCATGGTCCGCACAATCAGTCTTGTTTGAGTCTCTTGCAGTGCTTTGAGGCCATCAAAAGTCTCTTTCTAATGCTGGTGTAGCTACGGGTGAGTTCTCACTTCTATTATCAAGAAACTGTTATGCTATCATAGTACCATACCATGCTACTAGTCTATCAAACCAAAGGTTTCTATGTGACACGCTGACTAAGAATGGTCCTCCCCTGCCACAGAATTAAAGTTTGCTCAATGCCCTTTTTTTAAACAAAAACTTAACTCCTAAGGCTCGAGCAGACATATAAAAGCTAAATAAAGTACTTCGCATATTATGAGTCTTTTTTTTTTTTTTTTTACTTGTGCATTGAACCAAATGGCTTATTTAAAAGAATGTTTCATTTCCACTATTTTGACTTTTTTGTCAAATTGTCTACATGATGGTGATATTAGGAAATCACCATTGGTAGAAGTCATCACATGTTTTGGTTTGCTTCGGACCTCAGATCCCCCCAACATTGCTGAGCACATTGATTAATTCCTATTTTCCATTATATATTCAAGAAACATGAGAGCCAAAGTATTTTCTAGAGAACAATTAATCCAGTCTTTTAAGCAGCTCACAATGGCCATGTTTTGTGTATGAAACCCAGAATGAGCTTGTTAGCTTATAGCATGAGTTTCGTCTATGCTCACAACAATGGCCATGTTTCAGGTTTCATTCCCACCTCCACCCCCCCTGTTTTACTTCCTATGAGAACACAGGATATAGAGAACTATGACTACATGATGGAAAACATGACAGTGCTCCCAGACATTACATTTTTGTACCTAATGGTAGTGGCATATGGACATGCCTTTGAGGCCAGCTTATTCCATGTTCTCAGATTGTGTACTGGTATAAGAAGGTTGAAACTGGAGTTAATTGCTACTGAATCAGAGGTACACATATTCTTTGTTTACCTAATACTCTCTCCCGACTCAAAAAAAAAGGTAGCATTTCGGTCCCTAAAATGCATTTTTGAC
Source organism: Themeda triandra (assembly GCA_018135685.1). Classification (NCBI taxonomy): domain Eukaryota; kingdom Viridiplantae; phylum Streptophyta; class Magnoliopsida; order Poales; family Poaceae; genus Themeda; species Themeda triandra. The sequence goes on from JAENPR010000105.1 coordinate 1,199,866, forward strand.
GACTAATTTTTGTTGAAGTATATATTGAGAGCCAAATTAATTTAAAGAATTTTGAAACTATTTTTCTAGGTAGATCGATGCATGTTGTTTTTGTGAAAAAATTGTGTTTGTATTTCGTTAGACATGGTTCCTGGCTAAAACACAACTCATTTTCTTACTGGAGTAAGTATTTAAGATGCCAGGGAAGTAATGGGAAGAAACCTGCATTTGTATCTTTTTTGTTGGATTTATGGTTTATTTGATATCCCAGTGGTAGCACTGTACTCTTTAGATTAAACTGTTGGTATACTATTTTGGCTATAAATAGTTGCTCTCTTTCTAGTTATTGTTAGCCTGTCTGGACTTCTGGTGAGTCTTTGGATGACACTGAAGCAGATCAACCTTGGTAATGTATATAAGAGTTAGATAATAATATGGCAATGAAGAGAAAATTGTAGTAGTTAGTCTAAGTATTTTTATTTTTTAAAAGAAAAACATAAAGGTTATGTAGGTCCATCCAGAGCCTATGCACTAAGATTGATTCTTAATTTTGGGCATTTAATCATAGCATATTTCTGTTATTACATGGAATTCTATGTGATTTTATAAACAGAAATTATGCTCTTATGTGCTATCTTTTGTCTTAGCAGAAAATTACATTGCTGCAACTAGTTTCTAGGCTGAATTAATTTTTAGTTGTTGATATCAACACATTGGCACGCCTCAAATGTGTTCAGGAATCTGATAATTTACTCTCTCATTTTCATCATTCAATGATCAGTTGATTTTATTAAGTTGATACTTCCTGGTGTCAGGCTGAAACTGCATGCACATCCGATTGCAAATGCCTTCAGCTAATAGTGGGAAATAGAGGAACTCTTGTTCAATCACCTTGAAGAAGTAGAAATCATTCAATGCAGAGGAGCTAAACATGAAGTTGCTTTTGTGAAACAACTTTTTGATTGGGGGACAATGATTAAAGTGATGAAAGTAAATTTCTGTCATTCAATCTCTAAAGTCAAGGCCAAGGAGCTGTCCCGAACATTTGGGAGTTTCTCTAGGCCAGGAGTATGCATGAAATTTTACTGATACAAGAAGTCTATCAAGGTGTTAGATGCACCTAAGGACTAGGTACTTTTTATGCTTTATTTATGTGTTTCTTCTTGTTATGAACCATTGGACCTACTGTATGGGAGAACCAGCATGCTAGCAGATTTTAAAGACAAATGTTGAGATCCAATGTATTTTGTATTTTGTTTATGCAAAGTGGAGACCTTGTTTTTTTTTTTTTCATAAGCTGTATTTAAGTGCCCAATAGACACGCCATGCTTGCTATAGCCAGTGTTGAACAAGCTGATGGTATCTAGGTATAGATAGAACATGGATAAATATATCCTGTAGCTGTAAAAGCAAAATTTGACATGCTTTGTACACAGACAAGTGTGCCGGCGTGAGGTCTTAGTGGTTGATTTGTAATCTGCGTTCTGAGCAGTGTGTTTGGTTCTTGCTGGCTTAATCTTGTACTTTGTTTTTTGTCCGGTTCAGTGTCTTTTCTTAAGTGGCGTATCATTGGTGAAGGATCAAGAAACAAGTGAAAAGTGGATGGAGTACTGTGATGTATAGAGATGGGTGCTTTTCTGTACTGCTTCTATGAAAGATGATGGGTGGTTTCTATGGTTAATTTAATTGTCTTTGAGAGCTGCTGGAAGCTACTTTTGGTGGGGTTAGGGAGTTTTTTCTTAGTGCCTGGATGAGACCTTGGTTTTTCTGCATAAAGATCTCTGATGGACTCAGCGTTTCTTGGAGTTCCGTCTTTTCTATTTTTTATTTGTTTTATTTATCAGCTTGAAGATTTTTTTTGCTATGTGCATTGTATGACAATGTCCGGACTCTCTTGTACAAAGATCTAATTTTTTTTTGCTGCACAAAGATTTTTTATCGTATGCATTTGGTTAGCTGGTGAAGACATATATGGATGTATGATCGAACTTTACTGAAAGATGATTGACGAAAAAGGTTTATTATTTATTACCTTGTGATTCGTGATGAAGAACCTCGGTTTGATTTTTGATGTTGGTGTTCACCGGGGATGACCTATTGTATCGTTACAGTTGGTGTTCGCAAGCAGAGGTATATATAATGTGCCTTGGCGTTGTTCTACCGGTGATAAGGAGATCTGAAGGGTGATGGGTGTGTAGAAGTCAAGTGAGGGATGCCTCAAGTTGAGGATAAAGAGTAGCGAGTTTAGTCATCAGGATACAACATTTTTCTTCTGATTATGGGTGTCTAGAATTCGTTTTTTGAACAGCACAGAGAGCCCGCCGTCGACGCCGGGGGCGCAGGCGCAGGCGGCATTCGGAGCTCAACGACGACATTGCTGCCGCTCCCGCCGACCCGCTGACGTTCAAGCTCAGTGGAGGTCGGGTTGACCCGATGTTGGATGAGCTCGCGGCCCCCCTCGCCGTGCCCCTGTCTACAGCGCTGCCGGAACCGCCCTCACCGCCACGTTTGTTCCGTTTGTGCTTCGCGGACGACGATGATTCGGTGGCGCCTGCCGTCTGCGCGGTGGAGGTGGCCACTTCACTGCAGCCTACCCCGGCCTCGGTGGCGCTCGGAGGTGGACGGCGTCGTTGCGGTGTCGCTGGCCGCCGACCCCAGCAGCCCCCGCCGCTGCTCCGGCCGCCGAGCACCCCGCACCACCACCTGCCTCGGTGGCTGTGGAGGACGAGTCGGTGGCTGTGGAGGACCTGTCTTCCTCAGGCTTGGACGTGGGCGGCTCTGGCTCGCCAGTACAGCTCGCCTGCGTGGACGACACCTCCGTTGGAGACGCCGGTGTGCTGTGCGGAGTGGGGGCGTCCGAGCCGGTCCCCCCGGCGTCACCGACTCAGGCATCGGTCGCTGCCTTCATCGACAGCTTGACCTTGCCTATTGTGCCTTCCCTCGTGGCGGATCCCCCACGTCCTCGGACATCCTCCATCAGCGTGGATGAGTGGCAACCGTCGCGCAAAGACGCGCCGGCGGCCAAGTCGGCCTATCGCGACCCACACCCGGAGCGTCAGGCTCGCCGGGTGCTGCTCAACAAGTGGTCCGATCGGCCGGCCAACGCGGCGTCCGAAACCCCAGACGCCACCATTGAAGCCCGGTTCCACAAGGCCTTTGGCAACCTTTCCCCTTCTCGACGCGAAAACTTGAGGAAGCTGTTTCCCCTTCTCGGCCAACAGCTCGGAACGCGTGCCGCGCGGACGACGCCTCGACGGGCTTAGGTTTCCACCCATTCGCCAGTCGCACAATTAGTTATCTAAGTTAGTACAACCTTTTAGCTCCACCGTTATAGCCGGTGCCTTGTGTTGTGTGCTTCGCATGCCTTCGACGCGGCAACTCGCCCCGGGAATGGCAAGTGTGTAACTCAAACTCCTTTTTCTCTTAGAGCAATACATGCAAATGCATGGTTTCGAAAAAAAAGTTTTTTGAACAGCACAGGATAAATGTAAATCTCCAAATATGAAACAGGCTGAACTCCCTTTTGGAAATAGCACACTCAAATCTTGGATTGATGCACGGTCAATGTCGATTCATGCAAGGACCGATGCCGCTGCTGCTGCAACAGCAATGAACAATCAAACATACATGCCTCGGTTCATCAGAGCAGCAGCAAGCACCAATATCAGAAGCACGCATCATCTTCCATGCCAAAGTTCAGTCTGAAGAACAACAGTGACAGTGACACAGAGCTTAACTACCAGTACTACTACTGTACTAGGTACTTGTAAATACCTTGCCTTTGTCTTCCTTTACATGGTAAAATCTCTTTCAGAAAGGATACAGAGCAAAAGAAGGTGATGACTGGTGAGACGAGAAACGGACAGCAAGTAGGCAAGTAGCAAGCTACCTAGTGCTGCTGCTGCTGGTACGTGGTACCTGGGCCGCATCTTCTCCAACGGCGGCAGATGCACCCTCACGGGTCTCACGGCCGGCGAGGAACCTCCCCATCGACGCAGCCAGGCACGGCACGCCGGTGACGATCTCCTCGTACATGGGAATCACGTACGCCAGCGAGCCTAGCGATAGGTCCACGAACCCGACTTTCTCACCGGCGAATATACCCGTCGACACGGCCTGACATTTAGGGGAAAGCCGGGTGACGGCCCGGTATCTGGTGCGGCCTGCAAAATAATTCTCACGGCCCAGCAGCCCAGCCCAGCGACCAGTGCGCAACACCCTTGATGGTCTCTCTGAGTGTGACAGCAGCTTGCGAAACGGGGCTAAGGGCTGAGCGGCTGATAAAGATGGAGCAGAGGTGAATATGGACCCAGAAAGCCTTCTAGTTTTTGGGCCATTCTAAGCACGTTCTCGAATTATGTTTTGGCCCATTTTAGTGCCCCAGGTCTTGTGAAAGCTGAAAGCCCACTGAGGCAAAAAGCCCAAGGCAAATAGCGCTGAGCTTCCTCCGGCCGTCGGCGACTCGCCGCGCCGCCGCCTCTGTCGCCCGCTCCGTCTCTCGTTCTCCTTTCCCCTCCCGACTCCTGGTCGTACTGCTTCGAAACCCTGCAGCTCCGCAGGCCGCTGGAGCATCTGATCAAGAAGGGACCCGGGAGTGAAGCATCAGATTGGAGCAGGTTGTCGTCCCCTTGTCCACAGCAACGGAAGCGCTACTGTTGGGCGTCAAGTTGGAGGTGGACAGTCGAGTGCCTAGGCATGGCGTGGTGGTAGCGGCCGGCGGTCCGGTCGGCACTCGGCACACGCACACAGAAGCAAGGTGCAGGTGCAGCTCGGCGGCCGGCAGCCAGCATCCAATACGCAGCAACAGAAGGTAATAAATTTCCAAAACCCCATTCCAAATTCCCATTTTTATTTCAACATTGAATTTCTTAATCCTGGGGTCCTCATGTCACTTGCCATTTGACAATTCTCATAGGTGCCTTTTATTTGTGTTCAACTCCATCGCTAATAGCAACTCGTTACAATGTAATGACGGGCGTGTAAGTTTTCTAACTTTTTCTTTTTGAAAACACGTGCTATGCACATCTTGAAGAAAAAGAATTATACAACGAAGGCAACCATTATAATAACATTGGAATGGTATATGAGATGTGAGGTGCGAACCAAACTATCATTAATTGAGCCTTTTCTTACCAATTCCGTATTTTCATATGATTATTTTGTTATCTGTCTGTATTAGACCTGGTGCGGATGGTATTAGACCCGGTGCAAGTGGTATACACATTTTGTATTATGGACCTATGCGTGAAAATTGACAAGCTCTGCCACAGACTTCTCCAAGACAATGCTGCAATCGTCCATAAACTTTCTTTGGTCTCGCTCTATTTAGCCCATGGTCTGAATGCAAAAGCATTCATTTTTTCTTTTATTTTACAGAAATAGTTCACGATTACAGCAGCAACATACAGAACATAAACATACACAGATCCGAAGCGAACAAGTCATTACAACAAAATGTAAACAGATTGTCTCATGAAATATATAGAAACATTTAATTAGAGGTATAAAAACCAGGACACTATATCACTGTTCAGCTTCCTCAACTTGGTGCTGCTGTTCCATTTTGCTGAAGCTTGCTTCACCTTGCTGCTTTGGTTTGGTTGCAAGTTCTCTTTTGTATGAAAGCCGATAAACCGATTGGAGTGGCGGGCTGGAGTGGATAAAGCCTTCATTTATCAGTACCTCTTTTATGTCTTCTGGCGCATCATTTGTATTTGTCAGGCTGAACTGAACAAGGTTTGGAAGGATGAAGCGAAGATCATTAAACGCATCAACACCCGACCATTGCACAGTGCCATCCAGCTCTACAGTCTGAAGATACCGAAGGCGCTGTCCAGTGAAGACGCAAGGACGGATCTCATCACCTGTCAGCTTCAAGTGGCCAAGGAGCTGCATCTGCCCGAGGGCCTTGCTCAGCGCAGCACCATGTCTAATGCCATTGAATCCGTGCAACTCCAGTGACCGGAGTTTGGTCATCTTGAGCAGTGGACAATGCTTTTCATCCCATTGTCCTTTGTTGGGCTTCACACCATGCAGCGTTTGCAGCTCACTCAATTCTTCGTTGATAGATTCTGGAAGAGTGAGGCTCTTTACAATCACATGCCGTAGCGTCTTTATCTTCCAGAAGGACGGGTGAATCTCCTCGACTTCAGAACTCCTTATATCCAGTGTCTGCAGGTGGAGCAGCCTATGAATGCTGGACGGGAGCTTCTTGAGGTACTCGCTGTTTACACGTATGTACCGCAAGTGGATCTTGTTCCCAATCTCATTCGGCAACTCCTTGATCCTTAGTCCCCATACATCGATCACACGAAGTAAATCTGAACGCTTCAGAAACTTGAGATCATGCCAATGCTCCTGGCCCACACCTCCACTGCTGCCGCCATTGCTGCTTGGACGATGATCTTTCTCCTTGGCCCAACATATGAAGGAACGCAGCTTGCGAAACTTGTTGGTGAACATGGTATATCCGCCTTCAAAACTCATGAAAGAGAGGCGGCGCACCGACGGCGGAACAAAGACGTCATGCATGTCATGGATATCAATGAAGCCTGCCTCACGAGCCTCCGAATGCAGGAACCCATGGAGCCTTCCGTGAACAATGACTTTCTCAATGCCACCAGCCTCTTTCGTTGCTGCGACCTGAACGAGGCATCTCAGAACCAGCTCCTTGATATAGTCATGACCCTGCTCCTCGATTGTCTTGCCCTTCTGTGGCCTGATGAATCCCTCAGCCATCCACATCCGCACTATATTGTCGGAAGACAAATATGTGTCCTTGGGGAAAGCAGCCAAGTAGAGGAAGCATGACTTGAGGTCGTTGGGAAGGTCTTCGAAGCTTGCCCAGAAGACCCTCTCAATCGACGTTCTTGTGGACAGCTTGGCTGCTTCTGTTGTAGGGGGGCTCATCTTATCCTCAATACGATCGTCCTGGAACATTGCAGGCCTTGTTATCTGATTGCCTTCGTTGTCTTGCTGATGTGCTTCTTCCATTGGTGGTCCAGACCTGAGCTGCTGCAGCACTGCTGTCCATTGCCCTGGCCTCTCCTTGAATCGTAGTAGTCCGGCCAAAACCACTATAGCCAGAGGGTAGCCCCAAGTTATATTGTAGACAACTTCTCTGTACTTGCTCATGTTCTTTAACGTAGATTTATCCAATAGGTTTCTCCTCAAGGCCCTTGAACAGAACAACTTCATACTCTTTTCCTTATCCAAACGGCTCAAGTGGCAGATTCCGTTGCTGATGCCCTTGTTCATGGCTTTAGCGTGCCATGCTACTTCTTCATTCTCGATATCCAATACGAGCACTACCCTACTTCCATTGTTGTCATCTGGTAGGCATGCCCTCACACAGTTAAGCATGGTCTTGGAGGATATCCCAATGATAATCAGCAGATACTTCTTATTGACTAAGAAGTCACGGAGCATGGTAGCGAAATCCTCATGCTGATGTTGTCCTCGTGTTCGTGTGCTTGGGCATGCTCTGTTGTAGATGTGTCGGAGGAGATGTTCTGTGGTGCAATCTGACTGCATGTTGTACCAAACTGGAATCTCGAAGTGGTTGTTAATCTCCTTATCATGCAGGATCATACGTGACAGTGTTGTCTTTCCCACACCACTCTCCCCGAGTATGGAGGTGAACATTAGCTGAGGGCGACCTTTATGAAGCAGCTCTTTCTTAAGTGTCCCCATTTCTTCTTCAAAACCCACAGCATTCTTAATACCATCCCTCCTGTTCATTGCATTGAGCACTGTTATATTAGTAATGCTCATGAATTATTGATTGTCTTCAGAATGCATATATATTGTGAAAGCAGCGTGTGCATATATGTTAGATCATTATTAGACGTATGTAGTAGTACCTCACATCGCTACTGTTGTCTAAAGTTTGTATAGACTTTAGATCCCCATCTGTAGATTTTTGCTCTTTGTGACAACCCAATAAGTTTTATTAGCAAATGTGTCAATGTATTGCAACGAAACTTAATAGGAGAATTCTCCACGTGTTGTCGAGGGTATACAAGAGAAAACACGAATGAATTTAATTAGCTGCCAGTTTCATTATAGAAGTGAAGTAGAGGAGCCCGAAGGACATGACATCTAAACCTGTACTTTTAAGGTTGTAGATCAGCTCCTCCTCCCAGAGTACTGTACAGTACCTCCTCCCTAGCCCTCCGATCCTCCTCAAATTACATATCCAACTGTCCACTGGCCTCTGAGCACTGTATATTAACATTAACCCGTTCCCAGCCCTTGGATCCTCCCCAAACTACGGATCCTACCGTCCATTCCTCTTAGCTTCTGGAAGCTTCTCGTATGCTCCACTCAACCCTAACATCGTCCTCCCCACGCGCGCCTTCGATAGTGTCGCCTCGCACTTTCGGCATGCCGCCCTCGCTACAAACCACCACAGTCGCCGCTGCCACAACAACGACGCCCCGGCCGCTCCACCTTCGCCCACAATCGCCTCTCCCATACAGCACCGTCCCTCCCTCTCCCCCTCACCCGTGGCTCCCCTGCCTCCGGCATTGGCCCACTTTCGGCATCGCCACCTACAGGGTCGAGTTGCCGGCCGTCGTCAGTGCTCCCCTCCCCCCTGGGGTCGTCGCAGCGTAGGCTGAGCGCGCACCCACGGCGCCTACAGCAGACCTCCCCTCCCCTTTCGAAACCTCTCCTTCCTCTCCCTCTTTAATTTTGTAACAAGGTGAATTCCCCACGCGTTGTTGCGGGAAGTTGTTAAAGTTATACTATTTATATTACTAATATATGAATGAGTAAATACCATAATATATGTTTTTTTTGACAAAAATATCATAATATATGTTAGTGGATGGTTTTTAGTCTGATATAGACAACTAATATGTAAGTAAATAGGTGGTTTGCTATGTGAATAGGTTGAATGAAGGCATAATGACATGTGCTGGTGGATGATTGCATTTTAAAATCAGACATCGTATCGTGATAGACAAGAACTATTCTAACTCATATGAACACGAGTTCTTATACATATAAGTCTGGACGGCAGAAACTCTCCATTATCCAGTAGTTAGAGGGAGATGGACAAAGAAAAAATACGCTGAAATTTTGCTAATTCTGATACCAAAACCAATGACATTTTCCTTTACTTTATTTAACTACTAACTATTTAGACAAATATTATTAGTGAATGCATAAATAGTAAAATCAAAACTGTGAAGTATTTAAATGGAGTTATAAAAAAAGCAGTTCCTTATATTCTTTGAGGAAGTGCAACACTGATAATTCTTAATTATATGACGGAAATAGGAGGTCACATACCATGCTGAAGTGGCTGTAGTGGAGGATGTCAATGTCGTTAATGGTGTATGCTCGATATTGTATTCCTTTTGGTTGACCGAGATTTGATTAAACCTGCTATTAATTCTTTTGAGTTGACCAGACAATTCATGTCGAACAATGATTTGTGTCCAGCAGCCAGTCACGTATTTTTTGAGCCATTTTCTCCAGCGTTGGTAACCCATGCTTTCTAGGTCGACCTGTTTGCCACCAGGAATTCACATAGAAATTACGAAAAGGGTTGAAAAATAATAATAAAAACATTAATAACACTACGGCTATAACCTTGAGGCGGCGTTCATTGGGCTGTCATTAAAGTTCTGTTGGCCAGGGCTCCAAGCAGCTCTGGCTCCTTGCTATAGTGCAAGCACGGATGAGCCAGAACCGATGAAGAAAAAAATGGATTCACAATCCATAGAAGAAAACTAGGAGTTCATTTCAAGAGAAGACACACTACACCATGACACCATTTGCCTACAATTATGTCGGTGTTTCGTACCCCAGGGGGTATCACACCAACGAGTAAATTTCTATGCGTGCTCCCTAATCCGGATGGTGATGCAAGAAGAACACAAATGTTTATCCTGGTTCGGGCAAAGAGTGCCCTACGTCCAGCAGTGGGGGGATGCTTGTATTATCTTGCACCGAAGTGCTTGTACAGGGGTGAATACAAGCGGGACTTAGTCGTGAACGAGTGTGTGAAAATGGGGGAACGTGCGTGCGTGAAAAGCATGCCCTATACAAGGCCCTGGCGTCCCCTTTTATAGGCCAAGGGGAGGCTCAGGTTTACACGGTGATTAGGGCTGTCGTGGTCGTGACGTCGAGGTATGGGCGCCACGTCGAGTCGCCGAGACTGTAGACGCCCCCTTTGGTCCGGTTCGAGGCTGTGGAACCATGCTTTGGTCCGGTTCGACCCTGTAGCAGCATGGCTGGAGATGGCCTGCTTGTCCTTGCCTGACGAGGGCTGACGAAATGGAGGAGTGGGTGATGATGGCCTGCCCGGGAACCCCGCAGAATGGCCGTCGAGGAGGGATGGACTGGCCACTGCTTGCTCCGTACGCCAATCGCGTCCGCCATCATTTCCTCGAGCGTCTGGTGGCCAGCTCGAGGGGTCGACGTCTCGTGCGATGGGACTGAGCAGTGGATTAGGTGGTACGGAGAGTTGACAACGGCGCTTGAAGGGGGTGCCGCACGTGGCACAGTACAAGGCATGGCTCAATAGTGGCGCCTGCCATCCTCGAATCCGGGGCATGGGCTGCGTAATGGTGGAAATGACCAGCGTACGCTCCACTATTGCGGGCCCTGTAGCCATGGAGTTAGGCGGTGTCAGTGTACTCTGGCGCTGTTCGAGCCCTGTAGCCATGTGCGTGCCATGGGTAGGCAATTATTGCAGGCAGACTCGAGCGGCTGCCCGCTCGAGCGTTCTCCGTCCCCGCTCGAGCGGTCGCTTGCTCGAGCGGTTTACGTCACCGTCTCGAGCGGTCGTTCGCTCGAGCGGTTTCCGTACTTCTCTCTCGAGCGGGTGAGCGGCCACTGCTCGAGTTAGAAGGTTCTGAGGCTTTGTGGGCCTGATAGTGGGCTGGCCCAGTATGAGGAGGATCGGTTTTTCAGAGGGGAGTAAAGCCATTTCGCCCATCTTTAATCCACCTAGTTTAGGACCCCCTAATCTAGGTACCCGACAGTAGCCCCCGAGCCCTTACTTGATTGTGAAACTTTTGGGGTTGTGTGGTTTTGCTTCGAGGGGCAAATTTCTCGTTTTTCCGCGGGGGGCGGGGGTAGCCCCCGAGGCCCGAGGAATGAGGCATTCCCGGGGGCTTTGAAATGAGTCGCTTTGGGCAAGAACGTTATTAACTGGAGTCGTAGTGGCTTGAGGCGGGGGTTCAATGATTTTCGAGCCCCGTGCATCTCCTACTCCTCCCATGTCGAGGAGGTTATCGGTGTGACTCGAGCCCCGAGCCTCGAATGGTGGGCTAGAGTCGTGATCCGGTTGTCGCCGGATCTCTTGGATTAAATCCAAGCGGTGGGAGGACTGACGCTACTCGCGGTCGAGCGAGCGTCAAGTCTCCCTGTGAGCTGGTAGCGGGGAGTCCAAGTGAGAGTCCGTCTCCTTTCGAGGGGAGGCGGCGTCGAGGCCCGGGGGCACTCTCATTAGAGCTGGGCGCATAGCTTTTAGAGAACCGGCTCCGTTCGAGGGGACCGGCGGCTCGAGTGCCTTCCGTCGACGGGATCTCTTGAAAGCTTAGCGTCCTGCCTTGGACGTGCCTTTGGGTTTCGAGAGTTCGTTCTCGAGCGGACCCTTTCGAGGGATCCTTCCCAGGGGCACCCCTGACTCCGGTGCTCGAGGGCGGCTGTTCGAACCCGTTCGTGGGTCAGCCTCCGCTCCCTCGAGTCTTACAGGTGGGACCAGAGTCCCAGGCTATCTTACCGTGTAAGGAACCGTCTGTTCGAGACGTCCCGTCGTTGCGCCAGTTGAGAGGGATTTGTCCGTTACTGGCGGCGCGCCTTTTTAGGCGGAAACCGGCGCGTCATGATGATCGTGGCTCGGCGACGGTTCCGCTTCGTCTCGCGACGTGTGCGCCCTGTGAGTGGAGATAGGTGGCGGTTGTCAGAGACAATAAATGCGGTTACCGTTTTTCGTCGAATCTGCCGGGGACGCGCGTCCGTTGGATGGCGCGATCTGGGCCGTTGGATGCGATTCACGCGGATCGGCTGTGGCTCTATAAATATGGAAGAGCAGGCTCCGGTTCTTCTTCCCCGCATTCTCGCCTTTCTCGCCATTCTTGCCACCGCCGGTTGCGTTCGCTCCCGGATCCAAATCGCCTCCGATTCCATCTGCAACCGCCGCCGCCGCCGTTCTTGCTTGCGACCGCCGCCGCCGCACTTGCTTACGGCTACGTCCGTGCTTTGCGCCGCTGTTCTTCGCGTCGCTGCCCTTCTCGTTTGGCTGCCGCCCTCCCTTCTTCACCGTTCCGCCGTCGTTCTCCTACCGACGCCATGGTGCGGCCAAGCAAGAAAGCGAGCCAGGGCGCCGGAGGCAGCAAGACCGGTGGCAAGGGTGCCGCCGGCAAGGAGCCCGCTAAGCCTTCCACGCCGGTGGTGATGCACGACGCGCTCCCATGGCCCCGGTCCACGGTGACTGAGGCCATGTTGACGAACCTCATCAATGGCGGGCTGCTTGCTCCCAACCCAGTGGAGGGGCCGCCGGAGTGGCAGGTGCCAGACGACGACCACCTCGAGCCCGTGGTTCCGCCGGGCTACATCCTGAGCTTCGTCAAATTTCATCGGCGGGGGCTCGGGGCGCGGCCGAGCCGCTTCATGCGGGCGCTCCCCCACCACTTTGGGGTTGAGCTCCAGCATTTTAATCCGAATTCTATCTCACACGCGGCCAGTTTCGCCGCCGTGTGTGAGGGGTACCTGGGCATGGCGCCGCAGTGGGACCTGTTCGTCCATGTCTTCAAGGCGACGCTGTTCACCAAGGCGGTGAGCGGCGGCGCTGACGGCGACGACGGCGACGATGGCAACGAGGAGTGGAAGAGGAGAAGGAGAAGGAGAAAGGGAAGCCGAAGGCCCGCCGTTACGTCCGAGCGGGCTCTTGTTCGATCGGCCTGAAGAGGAGAGAGTGCTGGCTGACCGGTACCTGGGCGTCGAACAACGCCGGGTGGGATGCAGAGTGGTTCTACCTCCGAAACGAGGGGAACCTCTTCCCGGAGTACACCGGCGCCGTGCCGACCATACCCGGTGAAAATTGGATCTATGGTCAGCCAAAGAAGCGTCAGCCCCGCCTCGACCCCCTGCTCGAGGCCATCGCGAGTCTCAGCCGCCGGAGGGCCGGCAATCTCGTTTTTAACCTTGCCCACGTCGTCGCCGAGTTCCACTCCCGCCGGGTGATCCCGCTCGCCGAGCGCCCACTGCGGTTGGACCAGATGACGGAGGACGCCGACCCTGAGGCGCTCGAGGCCAGCCCGGATGTCGACGTGCCCTCTCGTCCGCCATGATCGTGGCTCGAGTGCGCGAGGCGATCGACGGCGGGAGGAACTTTGGGGCGAATCAAGTCGGGCTCTTCCCCATGCGCCCGGTCAACAACCTGCTTGGCTATGTAAGTTTTCTAGAGGTCTTCCTCACCGCTCTTTTTACTCGAGCCATCCTCATCGAGGTATGCTTTCTCAGGACATCATCGACCACGCGGACTCGAGGCCCCCGGTGAAGGAGGACGCGCCCGCCCGTGAGGTAAGACGTCCGAAAGGTGACCGAGAACATGCGGCGGCGCTCTCGAGAAAGGAGGAGAGAGCGAGGAAGGCTCGTGAGCTAGAGGAGAAAGAGAAGCGTAAATCTCGGCGCCGCCATGCGCGGGAGGTGCGCTTGAGGGCGGATCCGACCGATTGGAGTTCCAGTCTAGAGTCGACTGATGACGACGAGGAGGAGGATGAGGAGGAGGACGAGGCGACTGATAGCGACGGCGCCACCGCCGCTCGAGCGCTAACGCCTCCTCGATCTCGCGTGCAGGAAGTGTCCCTAGCGCCGGCTCGTCTCGAGCTGGGCGGGAGCTCGTCGCTAGCTCGAGCGGGCCAGCAGCGGGAGGAGTCGTCCCAGCGCTCCGACCGCGGCGCTCGATCGCCATCACCGACCCGAGCGGAGCAGCAGGAGGGGTCGTCGCATCATCTTAGCCACGGCGCTCAGGTGCGTCGCCGGTCCCAAGCAAAGCGGCGGGGGGCCGTCTCACCGCTCCAGCCACCGCGCTCGTTCGCCGTCTCCGGCTCGAGCAGGGCGGCGAGAGGAGTCGCCTCGCCGTTCTAGCCATGGCGGGCGGGCGCCTTCTCCGACGCGGCGGGACTCCTCGTCCCGTCGCCACTCGTCTTCAACGGGCGCGCACACCCGGCAGCATCAGGCTGCAAATGTGCGCACATCATTTTCTGCGCAGCCCGGCGAGCAACCCATGGAGCGCCGGGCTCCTTCCAGCGATCGCCAGGCCGAGCGGACTTCGACCCGCAGGACCCAAAGCCCCGTAAGGGACTCCGTGCCCGACCCGGCCAAAGAGTCGACGGGAGCGGGGGAAGCCGCCAAGGTTTTGAAGCCCCCGAGCGGCACGAGCGGCGGGCTCGAGGCCCCAAAGTCCTCGAGTGACTCAAGGGGGCCAATTGAGGCTCGAAAGCCCCCGGGCGTCTCGAGCAAGCCGGGTGGCTCGAGCAGCGCCACCTCGACCACAGGGTGAGTTTTTCGATTAACCCTCCTTTCGTTGGTTTTTCCGTTTGGCGTGCGAATGCATCGTCATCGTGGTTTTTGTTTTTCTCTTTCTTCCAGAGCCAAGCGCCCCCTGCAGTCACTGCCGTCCCTCCCTTCCATGTTGCCTACCAAAAGGCTGAAGGTCACAGGAGGGTCGAGCGGCACCCCGTCGGTTCCAGGTGGAGTGACCCTTCCTCCTTCTACTCCGGTTTGGCTAGAGCGGGCCAAGGACGCGATCGAGCGTGGCAAGCTGATGGCGGCTGCATCTCGTGCAGGTGCCGGGGCCACGACCACTGCGGCGGGGGAGAAGACGACCTCTACCACCACGTCCCCGACCATCTCCCCGCGCGAGGCGTCATCGTCACCGGCTGTGCCGGGTGGCGCAGCGGCTGGTGGTGAGACGGCGGCCACCGTTCCGGCGGCGGGGGTCGGGTCGGAGCAGCACCCGATCATGCTCGAGGACGAGAGCCCGAGCTCGGGCTCCAAGACTTCCTGGCCAATCGGCCTGCGGCAGCTCGAGGAGGAGCGTAAGGAGAAGGAGGAGGAGGAGCAGACGCCGGGGGCCAGCGATCGGCTGGTGGGGGATGTAGAGATGCAGGAGGCGGGCCCGGTGCCTGAGCCTCAGCCGAGCCGGTCCCCAACCCCCCCTCGGGATATGGAGGTCGACTCCCCTGCTGGGCAACGGGTCGAGGTGCCCCAGGTTTCCCCTGCCGAACGGGGAGGCCCAAACCACGCTCGAGAGGGCGCTCGAGGAGCACCCCGCCCCCACGCAGGAGGGGGAGAAGGTGGAGGAACAAGTGGAGCAGCAGGCGGAACCGGTGGAGCAGCCTGCCGCCGCAGGCGTCGAGGAGCGTCGGCCGCAGGTGGAGCAGCGGGCTGAGCTAGAGGAGCAGCAGCTGCAGGTGGGGCAGCAAGCGGAGCTCCACCTGGTGCCGTATCAGGCGCCGCTGCCACTGCAGCGGTTGAGGGAGGTTATGGTGCCCCACCTCGTGCCCGACTCGACGACGGGTGAGGTGGAGTTCACCGTCATGTCCGAGGCCGACCACTGGGAGGAGGCCCAGAGGAAGCAGACGGCGTCCGCCATCATCGACAGTCATATGCGGACGGTCGGTTTTGGACGCACCGAGCCCACCGACGTATCCATCGAGGAGCGGAGGCGGATCGAGGCGCGGCGCGCCCAAGAGGCGTCCCCCTCCCCGGAGCCGGCCCGCAACGCCCGACAACCCCGGGCTGAACGGGTGGTGACGGCGGGCGTCGATTTGGAGGCGGTGAGGAGACTCCACTCCTCCGTCGACAAGGAGATGCGGGAGGAGTTCCCCTTATGGGAAAGGCCGCCGCTGGTGCTTCCCGACCCCCTTGACCACGAGGCCCCTGCGATCGTGATGAACGATCAGAAGGAGCTCGAGGCGCACATGGAGGCCGAGGAGCGCCGACAGTGGCTCGAGCATGCCCTGAAGGCCGCTCTGTCTCTCGTCTCCGAGGACCTGCCCCGGCTTTCTTCTGTGAGTATTCTGGAGCACGGCCGTTTGTCGTTCAGACTTATCGTGGTTTGTGTCTGATTTTTTCTTTCGTGATTCAGACGGCGCAGAGCTGCTCATACGCCAATTCGGTTCATATCCGCGCCCTTCGCGAAAGCGAGGACGAGATCCGGCGATATGTGCGCTTGGGGCGGGATGCTGAGGCGGAGTTGCACCGGTCTGCCCGACTCCTCCGAGAGGCCAACGCTGCCCTGGACGCCGCCAAGGGGGATGCTAGAAGGGCTCAGGACGAGCTCGCTCGAGCGGCGCAAGAAGCAGAGGCGGCTCAGCAGGAGGCCCGTGATAGGGTTGCCCAAGCCGCGCGGGAGGCGGAGACTGCTCGACAAGAGCACAAGCGGCTGCAAGGAGTCTTCGAGCAGCTCAAGAAGGACGCGGCCATTGCGCTGAGAAGCTACAAGGCCAAGTGCCAGCAGGCGGAGCAGCTCGAGAAAGACAAGGCCGCCGCCGAAGCGTACGCAAAGGACCTGCAGGCGGCGGTCACCCGTGTAACCACCGAGAAGGAGGCCCTCTCGAACGCGCTCGAGGCGGAGAAGAAGCGGGCGGGCGACTTTCAAATGGAGACGACCAACCTCCGTCAATTGGTGACGGAGAAAAACCTCGCCGTCCAAGCCGCCGGCCGAACTCTCGAAGGGGTACGAGTGGAGAAGGCCGACCTCAGCCGTGCGCTTAAGGGGAAGCAGGCCGAGCTCTCGTGCGCGCTCGAGCGTGAGCAAGGGTTGTCGACCCGCTGCACAGGTAAATGCCCGAGCCGCTCTTGACCGAGTCCTCGAACGTGCTTGAGGCGCTCGTGTCGTTTGCCGATTTGGATTCTTTTAATCGCTGACTTGGGTTTTTTCTTTCAGCGCTTGAGGCTAATTTGGCCGCATCGCGTACGGCTCTCCAGCTCGCACAGGCTGATCTCTCCTCGACACGCACAGCTCTTCAAGCCGCTGAGAGGGCGTTGGACGTCGAGGTGGGTGCCAGGACTCGGATCTGCGGCGCCATCGACACTCTTAGCGAGCGCTGGGGATTCGAGCCCGTGGTGGACGTCGAGGGGCCTGACGCTGGACGTGGCTATGCCGCTCGTGTCTTTGCCTTTGGCCTCTCCCTGCGGGACCGAGTTCGGAGCGCTCTTGTCTTCGCCGCGCGCCGGAGCCTCGCCATCTTCTACTCCGGGTTCGCACTCTCAAGGGAAGACGCTCGGAGTGGGATGGAGGCCGTTGCTGGAGGCTTCACCTATGCTGAGGGCGAGCAGGAGGGAGCCGTGATTCCGCGGCATCAGCAGCTCCTTGCCGACGCCGAGGGGCCTGGAGAGCAATTGGGCCAGAGCTTCGAGGCGTTCGTTCTTCCTCCCGCCATGCAGTAGTTTTCAACCGGCCTGCGAGCCGAGATTTGGGCAACAAGGCCCCTGTAAGAAAACAAATATCCTAGTCGTGGAATGGCCCGAGTGGCCTTTAAACATAATGTTTATGACTCGTGCTATTGTGCTCTAGTTTTTTCTCTGTGCTCCAAGTTGTCTTACATTCCTTGCCTCCTTTTTTTCTTTTTTAACTAAGTGGTAGCGCTGTGCTCGAACCGCTTCGAGGGGAGATGAGTTGGGGTGCCGTAGCTAGGAAGCGTGGGAAGCCTTGTGCTCGGTCGTCCCAGCTCGACGGGCTCGAGGTGACGCTCATACTTAGTTTTTACAACAAGAATTTCGAGGCGGGAAGGAAAAAGAGTGCGTCGAGCATCTTTGAAAAAACTAGGCGTGTTTTTTCGAGGACTTCAGGGGGGGTCCCCCCCTGGTCTAGCCCCCGAGGGGGGCTTGACTTTGTGGAAACAAAGTCGAGCCCACCTTGTGTGTGAACGAGAAAACAGGAAATTAGCTCGCAAATCCTTTACTCATTCATACTAGCGGTACATTTAAACGAAAAAAATGTACAAGGCATCGAGGCCTAGGGGAAAAACGACGTAGCCGTTCGATGTTCCATGCGTTGGTGAGGATCGAGCCGTCCTCATCGGCTAACTTGTAGGTTCCCGGCTTCAAGCACCTCGACCACGATGAACGGGCCTTCCCGGGGAGGAGTGAGCTTGTGGCGCCCTTGTTGTCCCGTCGTCGGCGGAGCACGAGATCGCCGACCTCGAAATCTCTTTTGCGCACATTCTTCTTGTGGTGCTGTCGCGGCTTCGCGGTAGCGAGCAGAGTGTAGGAGTACCGTGTCTCGAGCCTCCTCGGCCTGGTCGATGGCGTTGGCTAGTCTTTCTTCGTTTGTCTGCTCGTTGTAGGCTTTGAGTCGAGGGGATCCATACTCGAGGTCAGTGGGGAGGACGGCCTCAGACCCTAGACCAAGAAGAACGGGGTGAACCCAGTGGCTCGACTCTCAGTCGTTCGTAGACTCCATAGGACCGACGGGAGCTCGGCCGCCCACTTGTTGCCGTGTTTGTTTAAGCGGTTGAAAATCCTTGGCTTTAGTCCTTGGAGGATCATGCCGTTTGCGCGCTCGACTTGGCCGTTAGTTCGAGGGTGGGCGACTGCCGACCAATTCACACGGATGTGATGTCGATCGCAGAAATCCAGGAATTTTTTGCCCGTGAACTTAGTGCCGTTGTCGGTGATGATGACATTGGGGACCCCAAAACGGTGGATGATATCGGTGAAGAATTCAACCGCTCTCTCCGAGCGGATGTTAGTGATGGGCTTGGCCTCGATCCACTTGGTGAACTTGTCGATGGCCACGAGCAAGTGGGTGTAGCCTCCCGTCGTCTTTTTGAGGGGTCTGACCAGATCGAGCCCCCAGACCGCAAATGGCCATGTGAGGGGGATCATCTGGAGCGCGTGTGCCGGAAGATGTGTTTGCCTGGCGTAGAACTGGCATCCTTCACACGCTCGAACTAGCTTGATGGCGTCAGCTGTAGCCGTGGGCCAATAAAAACCTCGGCGGAAAGCATTACCGACAAGGGTTCTTGGCGCAGCGTGGTGGCCACAAGTCCCCGAGTGCATGTCTCTGAGCAACCTCCTTCCCTCCTCGATCGAAATGCATCGTTGGAGTATGCCCGTGGGGCTGCGGCGGTAGAGCTCCCTGTCATCCCCGTAAAGGACGTAAGTTTTGGCTCGACGAGCTAGTCGTCTCACCTCCGTTCGATCCTCTGGCAGCTCTCCTCGAACAAGGTATTCGAGAAAGGGCGCTCGCCAATCTGCTGGTGGGCTCGAATCCCGATCGATCTCCGTGACCTCGGCCCCCCTCGAGGGGGGATCGGTCGTTGGAGCGGGCTCGATGACTGGTTCTGCTCCAGCCCCCGAGTCCCACTTCACAGATGGCTCGTGAAGATCTTTCGAGAAGACGTTTGGGGGGAGCGGCGCTCGAGACGACGCGATCTTGGCTAACTCGTCTGCGGCTTCATTGAAGCGTCTCGGGATGTGGTTGAGCTCGAGGCCGTGAAAGTTTGCTTCCAGTTTGCGTACCTCGTTGCAATATGCTTCCATTTTCGCGTTATGGCAGCTCGAGGCCTTCATCACCTGGTCGATGACGAGCTGCGAGTCACCTCGAGCATCGAGGCGTCGAATCCTGAGCTCGATAGCGATACGCAACCCAGTAACGAGTGCCTCATATTCTGCCATATTGTTCAAGGCGGCAAAGTGGATACGCAGCACATAGCGCATGTGCTCTCCAAGAGGTGAAATGAAGAGTAGGCTGCGCCCGCTCCCGTTTTCATGAGCGACCCGTCGAAATACATGGTCCACGGCTCGGCTTGAACACATGCGGGGGAAGTTGGACGTCGGTCCATTCGGTGACAAAGTCGGCCCGGTACTTGGGATTTGATAGCTTTTCGTGGGGCGTACGTGATGGTCTCACCCATGAGCTCGACCGACCACTTGGCGATCCGACCCACGACTTCCCGGTTCTGGATAATTTCTCCAAGTGGGAATGACGAGACCACAGTCACCGGGTGGCTAAGAAAGTAGTCTTTGGAGTTTTCGACGGGTGAGCACGATTGCATAGAGCAACTTCGGATTTGAGGGTATCGAATCTTGGCGTCCGAGAGCACCTCACCGACAAAGTAACCGGCCATTGGACGGGGAGCGCGTGCCCTCTTCCCCGCCTCTCGACCACTATGATCGGCCGACCACCACGGGTGGTTGCGGCAATGTAGAGGAGGAGCGGCTCGGCGGGTTTGTCTGGTGTAGCTGGTCGAGGTGGCACGAGCACGGGAGGGGAGGTGAGCATGCTCTTCAGCCTCGAGAGGGCTTCCTCCACCTCGGGTGTCCATGCGAAATGCTCGGACTTTTTGAGGAGTCGATATAGAGGCAAAGCTTTCTCTCCTAGACGCGCAATGAATCGGCTAAGGGCGGCTAGGCACCCCGTGACTTTCTGCACCCCTTTTAGGTCTCGAATCGGCCCCATCCGCATGATGGCCGTGACCTTCTCGGGGTTGGCCTCGATCCGCGCCGGGAGACGATGTAGCCTAGCAGCATGCCTCGAGGCACTCCAAAGACACACTTCTCGGGGTTCAGTTTGATGTTCTTAGCCCTGAGGCACCCGAACGTCAACTTGAGGTCCTCGACAAGGTTTTCGATCTTACGTGTTTTGACAACGATGTCATCCACGTACGCCTCGACCGTTTCTCCTATATGTTTGCCAAAAACATGAAGCATGCAGCGCTGATATGTTGCCCCGGCGTTTCGAAGGCCGAAAGGCATCGTGACATAACAGTACATGCCCATAGGGGTGATGAAAGAAGTCGCGAGCTGGTCAGACTCCTTCATCTTTATTTGGTGATAGCCAGAGTAGGCATCGAGAAAGGAAAGTACTTCACAACCCGCAGTGGAATCGACGATTTGATCTATTCGAGGCAAAGGAAATGGAACTTTGGGACATGCTTTATTTAAACTAGTATAGTCTACACACATCCTCATCTTCCCATTCTTTTTCTCTACTAATACAGGATTGGCTAACCACTCGGGATGATGTACCTCCTTGATGAATCCGGCCTTCTCGAGCTTCTCGACCTCCTCTCGGATGATCCTGCGCTTCTCCTCGTCGAAGCGGCGCAGGCGTTGTTTGACAGGTCTCGAACCGGGACGGATCTCCAAGGCGTGCTCGGCGACATCCCTCGGTATGCCCGGCATATCCGAGGGACTCCACGCAAACATGTCAGCGTTTGCGCGGAGAAAGTCGACGAGCACTGCTTCCTATGCGATGTCGAGGGAGGCGCTGATGATCAGCGTCCTCTCGTCTGAAGAGCTCGGATCGAGCGGGATTTTCTTGGTGTCCTCGGCGGGCTCGAAATTGCCGGCTTGTCGTTTTGGCGCTGGGGCGGCGGCCTCGGCTGCTAGGCAGTCGAGTGTCTTGGCTAGTTCCTTGGATGCGGCCAAGGACTCCCCATACTCCACGCATTCCACGTCGCAATTGTACGCATGCTCGTACGTGGAGTCGACGGTGATGACCCCCTTGGGCCCCGGCATCTTAAGCTTGAGGTATGCATAGTTGGGGATTGCCATGAACTGGGCGTAGCACGGGCGGCCTAGGATGGCATGATAGGTCCCCTCGAAACCAGGTACGTCGAAAGTGAGGACCTCTCGACGGAAATTCGAGCGCGTGCCAAAATAGACGGGGAGGTCGATGCGGCCGATCGTGAGCGCCTTCTTGCCGGGGACGACTCCGTGGAAACCCCCGGCGCTCGGCTTGAGCTGCGCCCTCGTGACGCTGAGCAACGTGAGCGTCTCCATGTAAATGATATTGAGGCTGCTGCCTCCGTCCATGAGGACCTTGGTGAAGCGAGCGTTGAGGATGATCGGGTCGACGACAAGAGGATACGCGCCGAGGTTGGTGACATGCTCTGGATGATCATCACGGTCGAACGTGATGGGAGCATCCGACCAGTCGAGAAATCGAGGCGTGGCGGGCTTCACGGAGAAGATCTCCCGGCGCTCGTTCTTCCTTTCTCGACGTGACATCTGAGTTGTAGGGCCGCCGTATATCATATAGCAGTCGGCAATGGGCGGGTACCCATTGTCATTGTCGTTGTTGCCCTAGTCGTTGCCAGTTTTGTCCTTCTTGTCATCGTCCTTGTCAATACCGAACTTCTTGAAGTAGCCTCGAAGCATTCGGCAGTCCTCGAGGTTGTGCTTGACCGGCTCCTTGTGGTACGGGCAGGGCTGCTTCAACATCTTGTCGAAAACGGCCCCATCTGGAGGGGGTCGAGGCTTCTGCGGTCACTGCGGCCACCTCTTCTTCCGCAACCACGCGCTTGCCTTGCCGGTTACCCTTCTTCTTCTTCCCGTTCTTCTTCCGGGCCTTGCTCGAGCCCTCACCGCCTCCGGGGGCGGTGCGGGCTTGTTCCCGCACCACCGAAGAAGGCCCCCACGGCCTCGTCACCGGCAGCGTAGTCGGCGACGACGTCCATGAGCTCGTTCACCGTCTTTGGGCGATTGCGCCCGAGCTCCCGCACGAGCTCTTTGCACGTGGTGCCCGAGACGAACGCCAGGATGACGTCGTGATCTGGAATGTGTGGCAGCTCGGTGCGCAGCTTGGAGAAACGCCGAGCAAAGTCCCGAAGAGACTCCGTGGTATTTTGCTTGCAGTTGCGGAGATCCCACGAGTTGCCTGGTCGGATATAGGTGCCCTTGAAGTTCCCCTCGAAAATCCGGAAGTTCCTCGAGCCACCGGCGGGCGGTGTCAGAGAGGAACAGGGGGAGTTGGCGTATGATTGCCTTATCCTCTCGAGCTCCTCCCGGGGCAGCCGCCCGGAAATCGCCGAGCGAGTTCGCTTGGTTTCCCCGTTGTACTTAGCCAAACTCGTGGGAGGTCGAAACGGGTTGGGCAACGGCGTGCTCCGGATAGCTCGACTGAAGACTCAAGGGCCCGGCGGCTCGGGAGCCTGCCGGTCCTCGTCGCTGTCGTAGCGCCCTCCTCGATGGGCATTGTAGCCACGGTCCTCAGCCCCCGCGGCCTTGCGCCGTCGGTTGTCGTTGATATCGTGTCGCGCATCTTGAGGCGCACGGTTGTCGAGGACGCGGTCTCGAGCGGGGGCCCTGCCGCCTCGAGGGGGTACCTCTTGGTGGACAGAACCCTCCCGCTCGTGCCGTGGCTATTCCGGGGCTACCTCTCGTTGTCTCGAGGCCGAGCTCTCAGCCTGCTGAACGGCCGCGACTTGGAGGAGCCCCTGGACCTCATCCCGTATCCGTAGCGCGCGCGGATTCGAGGGAGCCGGCATGTCCCGCAGCAACATAGCTGCCGCCAGGACATTTTGGCTCGCTCGAGGGAAATGGGCTGGCTCGACCGGCACTTCCGGCCGTCCGTCGTTGACGATGCGGTCGAACACACCCCGCGCCTTCCCTCGAGCGCCAAGAGCTCGAGGGGGGGTTGGTTTTGCTCAAGGGTTCGCTTGAGCAACTCCAAGTTCGCGCGCTCGGCGTCCATCTTAGCCTCGATCTCCCGGATTTGGGCCCATTGTGCGGCCCGTGCGTCCTCTTCAGGTCGTGGGTTGTTCTGCCCCTGCGGTGGCTCCTCGCGTGGCTCGATTACCTGCAAGGCTCCGGCCGCTGGTGTTCCGAGAACCGGCGTTCCGACGGGGCGGCTGGCTGCCACGGCGGCTGCCGCGGCGTCGACCCTGGTCTCATCGTCCGACGGAACGTCGTTCTCGAGGCGGAAACACTCGCGAGCCGGGTCATAGCACCCTGAATCCGAGTCATCGGAGTCAGGGTCAGCGCCGGGGGGAGTCCAGGGCCTTCCCATACTCTCCTCCTCGATCCAGCGGCGCATGTTCCCGACCGTGGTGCGACGTTGTGAGCCAGGCGCTCTATCAAACCCGCGGTCCACGATGCCGGCCACACGATCTCCAAGTTCATGGCGGCATGCAAGAGGGGCCGGGGGTCTCCCCGCGGCTCCATTGCTGACTGGATCTCGTTGGCATACGTGGCGGCGGCATTGGTGAGCCCAAATGGGAGCCCGCGACGGGCTTGATAGAGTCCGTGCGGCAAGAGGTTAGGCGACGTCGGCCGCGCGCGCGCTCGAGGTGCCACACCGGGCTCTCTCGGCGCACACCCGGCACCTCTGTTGGGCGCGTCGTGGCGGCTGGCTGGGAGGGCACGTTAGCGGGGTGCTCGAGGCCCTGTGCCTGCTGGCGATGACGCTGGTGCTGGTGGCGTCGGCGACGTGGCGGTGAGCCGTGGTGGCGCGGTCGGCGCGCGGCTCCACCAACGCGTGGGGGCGTCGAGCGTCCCCCTCCTGGTTCACCGATCGAGAGCAGAGCCATGTCGTGGCCGGGGCCGAGCGACACGAACTCTAAGCTCCCAAACCAGATCACCGTAGCGAACGGAAGCGAGGAAGTGGGCGATGCCATCCGGAAAAATGGCGGGAATCGGGCGAAACACGCAGTTCCCCTACCTGGCGCGCCAACTGTCGGTGTTTCGTACCCCGGGGGGTATCACACCAACGAGTAAATTTCTATGCGTGCTCCCTAATCCGGATGGTGATGCAAGAAGAACACAAATGTTTATCCTGGTTCGGGCAAAGAGTGCCCTACGTCCAGCAGTGGGGGGAGACTTGTATTATCTTGCACCGAAGTGCTTGTACAGGGGTGAATACAAGCGGGACTTAGCCGTGAACGAGTGTGTGAAAATGGGGGAACGTGCGTGCGTGAAAAGCATGCCCTATACAAGGCCCTGGCGTCCCCTTTTATAGGCCAAGGGGAGGCTCAGGTTTACACGGTGATTAGGGCTGTCGTGGTCGTGACGTCGAGGTATGGGCGCCACGTCGAGTCGCCGAGACTGTAGACGCCCCCTTTGGTCCGGTTCGAGGCTGTGGAACCATGCTTTGGTCCGGTTCGACCCTGTAGCAGCATGGCTGGAGATGATGGCCTGCCCGGGAACCCCGCAGAATGGCCGTCGAGGAGGGATGGACTGGCCACTGCTTGCTCCGTACGCCAATCGCGTCCGCCATCATTTCCTCGAGCGTCTGGTGGCCAGCTCGAGGGGTCCACGTCTCGTGCGATGGGACTGAGCAGTGGATTAGGTGGTACGGAGAGTTGACAACGGCGCTTGAAGGGGGGTGCCGCACGTGGCACAAGTACAAGGCATGGCTCAATAGTGGCGCCTGCCATCCTCGAATCCAGGGCATGGGCTGCGTAATGGTGGAAATGACCAGCGTACGCTCCACTATTGCGGGCCCTGTAGCCATGGAGTTAGGCGGTGTCAGTGTACTCTGGCGCTGTTCGAGCCCTGTAGCCATGTGCGTGCCATGGGTAGGCAATTATTGCAGGCAGACTCGAGCGGCTGCCCGCTCGAGCGTTCTCCATCCCCGCTCGAGCGGTCGCTCGCTCGAGCGGTTTACGTCACCGTCTCGAGCGGTCGCTCGCTCGAGCGGTTTCCGTACTTCTCTCTCGAGCGGGTGAGCGGCCACTGCTCGAGTTAGAAGGTTCTGAGGCTTTGTGGGCCTGATAGTGGGCTGGCCCAGTATGAGGAGGATTGGTTTTTCAGAGGGGAGTAAAGCCATTTCGCCCATCTTTAATCCACCTAGTTTAGGACCCCCTAATCTAGGTACCCGACAAATTATATGTTGGAAAATGGTTGTTTTCAACTACACCCTATGTGTTGGTAATTCTACAACCTTTTAAAGTCACTCTACTATAGAAAACTTAACCGAGACGGCTGTTTTGCATTTACCGTGGCGAGCAATGGGGTCCGTCGTGGTTGTAAGGCCATGGCTAATCGTCTCCTAACCTCGATGGCCCTCTTTGCCCGCCACGGTTAATCGATTAACCGGTTGCTGCATGCGGGAGAGAGTGGAGAGAGAGAAAGAGAGAGCGAGTGGAGGAAGAGGGAGAGACCCCACGGGAGGAGTGGAGGGAGAGCCCAGTAAGAGAATAGAAATTGGCTTTGCGTTTTGGGCCAATATTTTTGGTGATGGGCCTTATATGATATTTTCGGATGTGGTCGTCTTAAAACGCCCGTCACGGTAAATCGATTTTCACCGGTTGGCAAAAGTGCAAGCCTTGGTAAATAAAAAATGTGTGGCGGGCAAAAAGGGCATCCGCCTCGGTTATTTTTTTTGGGGGGGGGGTGGTGGGGGTGTTGCAAAATCGATTCTGTAGTAGCGAGTCACGTAATCTATCTGCAATGATTGCATATGACTACAAGTTAACTATTGGCGTTTTTCTAGGTACAATTAAACTGTTGTCAAATGTTTTTAGACAGAACAAGTGATGGCGTAGTCTGGACGAGCCAACTATCTAACTCTGGCAAAAGTGTATAAGGTGCTACGTAAATTACACCCGGGCTCTAGATACAAAAGATGCATGCGCGAGAGTAAAAGGCTTTTCGCCGAAACTGAAACCCAACCCAAACCCCCACTCTCCCTCCGTCTCCCCCTCGGGCATATATAGCCTGTAGCACTGAAAAAAAAAACTGCCGGCGCCTGCCACCGCCGCCTCCCACTCCAGGGCTCGCTGCCATCGCTTCCCACCCAAGCGCCCGCTGCCACCGCCCTGAACAGCGCAGCTGCTCGTCAGAACCCTAACCACCCTGGCCACATCCTTCTCTCGCGCCGCTCCCTCCGACTCATCGTGTTGCTCACATGACGGCTCCCGAGGCCGTGGTTCCCTCTCTTGGTCTTTGCCTCCAACGCTTATCCGCCGCCGTCCCAATATCTGCTCGAAGGAGCCGGTGAAAGAACCTCATGCCAGCGGCGAATCTCCGGCAAACCTGTGACTGGTAATTTTGCTTCCACCTTTTATTTCATTCGTGCCCCATATCTATGGTCTAATTTGATTTCTTCCCTCTCCTATAGTACACGG
This sequence comes from Themeda triandra, assembly GCA_018135685.1. Lineage (NCBI taxonomy): Eukaryota > Viridiplantae > Streptophyta > Magnoliopsida > Poales > Poaceae > Themeda > Themeda triandra. The sequence continues at coordinate 1,226,670 of JAENPR010000105.1, forward strand.
AAGAGCCAAAAGTCAAGAGCCGCACGGAGCTCTACCAAATAGGACCTAATTAGCCCTGAACTTTCTTTGCTAGCAACCACAACATCTATCTTTGAATGTTAATAATGCTCATGGGGCAGGATTCTGTGAGGACACACCCCCACCATGTCTTGTCCTCCTCAATGTTGCTCTTCCACATCGCCGCTCCGGCTCCCTAGTGGCAACATGTTCACCAACGATAGGCTAGTGCTCTGTGCTGGTATGTCTCACCTGCAGGAGAGAACACACATCCACTGGTGACCAGGTTGGTACTGATCACCATCGTTGCCGCTCAAGCTCAATGCGGTAGGATCGAAAGGCAATGGTAATGCTTTCGCACTTTCCTACTTATCCATCTTTCTTGGAGTTTTATTCTCTTCTTCAACTCGTCTTAGTACGAAACAAGCTAACTTTGCATCTGATTATTATTATTTTTAAAATCATGCATCGCATGTTCTTCATTAAGAGAGGCAAGGGTTTAAAGGATACACCAGGGCCTCCGTGTCATTGCGATACTTGACATGAAGGCCCGACACAAACACGAATCGCCTGCTTAGACGGCGCAGCCATAGGGCATACTAACTAGGAAACCGATTTCGCGACGTTGGGGAAGAGAGACATGTCGTCTTAGGCGGCTTCAGTGTAGAACGTGGCCAGACACCCATAGCCCGCAACGATACAGGCATTGAGCTCGTTGGCCATGGCCTCCACTACCTGTGTCGCCTTTCTTGCCATGTTGTTGAAGGTTTTGTCGTTCCTTTCCTTCCAGATGATCCAGGAGACGAGCAGCATGAACGAATCAAAGGCCTTACAGAAGTTGGCCGGTTCTTCTCGCGTCTCCAACCACCAGCCAGGCAGCGTGGAGCGGCTAGGGGCTAGGCGCTACAGCCCTACCTTGGTGAGTAGCCGTGACCATATTTCGCGCGTGAAGGGGCAGGAGGACAGAAGGAGGTCCGTGGTTTCGTCTTCCTAGTCACACAGGGCGCATGCCGCGTCCAGTTGCAAACCATGGTGCTTTCGTCGATCCATAGTCCATAGGCGGCCATACAGGGCCAGCCAAAAGAAGAATTTGAGCTTTGGCGGCACGGCTGCCCTCTAGATAAGTTTGGCATCGTCGAGCGGGATCCTGCCGAAGAAGAAGGCCCTATACGCCAAGGCTGCGGTGTATGTGTCGTCGGTCGTCCACTTCCAGATATAGCGATCCAGGACGAGCGGTGAAAGCTGGAATGGCTCGAGTATGTCCCAAACCTGGAAGTAGTCGAGGAGGACAGTCACCGTTGGTGCGCCGACGATAACCCGCGCCCATTTCCTGTTGGTGATGGCATCCTAGACAGAGCGGTTTCTATGGCGCTTGCCGATCACCTTGAACAGGCTCGGCGTTGAATGGCACAGCGGGCCGTCCAGAAGCCAAGAGTCCGTTCAGAATCTTGTCGACGCGTCATCGCCAACCCGAACTATAACGGATGCATGGAACATGTTCTCCACATGTCGTTCCGGCCTCGATGCCGCGGCAGAGCCATTCCCATTGTAGTCTTAGCGCAAATCTGAGGATTCGTAGGTCTGGCAATCCCAGCCCACCGATGTCCTTGGGGAACAGACAATTGGGCAAGGGACCTTGCATTTTCTGTTGGAATTTATATGGGCTTGGCCTAATAACAAATCCTGAAATTCCTAGAGAAATCTCAAAGGCCCATTCATGAGAAGCAAGAGGGGATGTGGAAACTCTTTAGTACCACCTTGCTAGTTGAAGTGGAGTAAGCCATGTATAAATATGGAAATTCTCTTCACTTCCTCAAGTCTAGTGTGGAGAGGAGAAAGGGAAGCCCACACGCGCGCGCGCGCTCGCTCGCCTCGCCTCGCCGGGCCGGGCGTGGCGTGGCGTGGCGTGGCGTGGCGAAAGGCGCGCACGCACGACATGCGCGTGAATGGTCCGCCGAAATCCGGCTCCTCACCTTGCGGGAGCACGGCCTCCTTTTGCAGTTTTAGTTTTTGGTTTTCTTGGCGGTCAAGTTGCAAGAGTTCTAAACTGTTATGAGTTTAGAGTCCTAAACTGATTTTGCTCGTGATCGCGACACGAGGTCGGTTGTTCGGGATACATAAGCAGCCTACCGGCCACGCCAAAACGCATCCAATTGAACTAGAGTTTTCGCCTCTTCTCGCTGTTGCGCCACCGTAGCTACTCCAGCCCGATTGCTTGCGTGCACTAGCAACCGAGCGAGCAGGTCTCCGGAACCCTTGTCTTTGCGATCCTGCATCGGGAGAAGGCGAATAAGGTTTTTGGGAAGCGCTCTTCGCACGACTGCTCCCAAATCTTCACGATGGGTCGGCGTCCATCGAAGTCAGGCGGCGCTACGTCCAGGCGTATTCGTCGTCAACTCCAGCGAAGTCTTCCACCGCCGCTCATCGAAGACAGCGATCTCGACAACGCCTTCGACGACTACGACCTCGAGCTCGCCTTCGACGATCTCAACCTTGGGCAGTCTCCGTCTGCATCTTCATCACCAAGTACTTCTACAGTTAGCAGGTATAATCTTGGTGATCTAATCTTATCGTTCACAATGATCAATCTATCTAGTGTACGAGTCGTGTTTACACTAATTGTCCTGTTCATGTTATGCGATATCATAATCTGCTCTGCTAGTAATTATACCATGCTCAATCTAGTTGATCACCTTGTCATGCTATATATTCCGAGTTTAATCTGGAAAGTAATCTGAAATTTACCTAATTATTTAACATTTTCTCCCGATGACCGAGTCCGTGCCAGCCCAGAGGAAGGCCCTCTGGCGTTTGTCAATCTCTTTTTTTTTGCTGGGGCGTTTGTCAATCTCGCTGATTGCCCAGGCGGAGAGGCTGCAGCAGATGGAAACATGCACTGGAATGGCCGAGAGGGTGGTTTGCATGAGCGTTTTCCTTCCCGCGGCAGTCAATAGGCCCGCCTTCCATGTCGGGATCCGAACCGCTATGTTGTCGATGATCGACTGCTCCTGGGCGCGACGCATCCTAGTGAGCGATAGTGGTCATGAACTCCTGCAGCCTGCACGGGATCCTGGCGCTCCCAAATACTTGGCCGGGAACTCCTGCAGCCTGCACGGGAACACCTCAAGGACGTGTTGCACAACCTCCGACATACAGCGGATTGGCGTGATCACGCATTTATCCAGCCTTGAGAAGTATATGTCAAATGCAGGTGAAGACCTCCGCTATGGGAGCCAGGAAGACGACGAGATCGTCCGCGTAAATGGAAGCTCGGTGCTTGATCACGTTCCCCGGTAGAGGCGTGAGTGCCTGTCGACGGTCCGCCTCAGAGATTATGGTGTTTAGCACGTCCATCACGATGACAAAGAGAAGTGGGGATAGGGGGTCTCCTTGCTGTAGGCCGTGCGCATGGTAGATGCGCCGTCCCAGGCGGGCCGTTGACAAGTACCCTCATGTTGGCCATGCTGAGCAGAGCTGAGATCCAGTCACGCCAGCGTAAGCCGATGTGCGCGAGTGAAAGTCCCTAGTTTGGTTTTGGCTAATTGATGAAACCTAGGACTAACCTTGTTTATCTAAGTGGTTGATTTAGAGAAAGGTTGTCTACACGATGAGCATATTGAATCTGAAGCATGACACGTGTCATGTGATCAAAGATGAAGATCAAGACGATGCTTGGCTCCATGGACCAGTGTTGAAGGTGAAGGGCTAGTCGAGGCTTCGGAGTGAAGGACCATGCGATGGTGAAGCTCGGGCAAGACTAGGCGCCGATGGACCGATGCACGGTGAAGGGCAAGTAAAGTCGAGGTCGATGGATCGAGACGGTCACATGATGGTGTGAAGTGTTCATATCATTTGGAGGAACAAAATGGGCTCAAGGCAAAGGTATAACCGATAGGGCCATTTTGTTTTTGCACTCAAGACACCATAGAGGATGTGAGTGGTTTAGGATCGATAGCCGCACTATTAAGAGGGGAAGTCTTATCGGCTATTCGACGCACGGGTGCCACTAGGTGAATTCATGAAGTGCATTGCATGTAGGGCCTAGTGAGCTAACCTAACCTTTGGGAAATGATTGTGAAAAGCTAACAACAAGCACATGGAGATGTACACTTGGTGGTGTTGGCACATTTAAAAAGGTGGCGAATGTTCGCGCTGTGGTTTGTAGGGTTGAGTTGGACTTGGGTCCCTCTCTCCCTCCCGCCGAGCCTGTGAGGCGGGATTCGGCGCTTTCGAGAAAATTGGATGCATATTTTCTATTGCGCCGGATGCAAAATTTGGTTGAAATCATGCTATCTCTGATGATCAAGTTGGTATACTTGTTGGATAGCATGTTGGAGAAGTTGGTGTCACGGCACGGCGACGAAAAGACGGAGGCTGCGCCTGGCAGAGGCGCCGGACGCTGGGCGGACGCGTCCGGCGGGCGGCGGACGCGGCCTTTGGTTCCTGTGTAGCGTCCGGCGCTCGGTGGAAGACGGCGTGGTGCTGGTGGCTTGGCTCAAGGCGGCGGACGCGCGGGTGCCGCGTCCGGCGCACGCCGGACTCGGAACAGAAAGTTCCAGAGCACGGCATTGCGAGCGGACGCGGGCGCCAGACGCGGGGTGACGCACGCCGGACGCCGCGCCGGACGCCGACGTGGCGGCACGTGGTTGGCCGCGGCGCCAACGGTCGTCTGGGGCGCGCGCGCGGGCTGAGGCGCCGGACGCGTCCGGCGGCCTGCGGCGGACGCGTCCGGCGCAGTGAATTTGCGCCCCCGAGGGGGTAACGGCTAGTTTGAAGTGTTGGGTCTATAAATAGATGGAAGGCCGGGCTTGGCTCCCTCTCTTGACTTCCCAACTCATTCATTCATCTTTGTGAGCAGAAAAACACTCTCCCTCTCATCTCTCTTGCTTGATTGTGAATCCTAGTGAGATTGAGAGATCACCTAGTGCATTGCATTGCTTGAGGGCATCTAGTGGCACTTGTGGGTGGTTTAGCCGGTGGATTTCTTGTTACTCTTGGAGAGTACCGCTCCTAGCCGGCTTGGAGATTGTTGGAGGCGTTGGCAAGAGAAGGTGATTGTTCTTGGCCACCTCCGGTTGATTGTGAGAGGTTTGAGCTCACCTCGTGGGGATCACGAAGAGCATCCTAGTGGATTGCGCGTGTCGTTGAGTACCTCGCTTGAGAGTGGTGTTTTGTGGTGCCTTGCGGGGTGAGCCTTGAGGGGCTAGTGACTTGAGGGTCACACCGAGGAACCATCTAGGTGTTGGTTGACCCAACGGGTGACGTAGCTTGGCGGTGCCCAAGTGAACATCCGGGGATAAATCATTGTGTTCATCTTGTCTCCCGGTGATTGGTCATCATCCTTTGTGTGTTGCCGATTGTGATTGATTGTTCATTTCCTTGGTGATTGGCAACCTCGACTCGACACGTCGGTATAACAAGCTCCTACCCTCTCTTGTATTACTTTGATTACATTCTTGCAAAGTAGAATTGCTTGCGTGGTCGGTCGGGAACCACATCTTGTGTAGACTAAATCCCGTGGGTAGAATTGCTTGTGTGGTCGGTCGGGAACCACTTCTTGTGTAGACTAAATCCCGTGGGTAGAACTCTTGATCACTAGTGGTAGCTTTTGTGTGTACTAGTGATCACCTACTAGAATTGCTTGGATAGGAGGCTTGCAACATCTAGTAGGCTAAGCATAACTTGCTTTCCACCGTTTGTGTATCTAACGAAGTTTGCTTAGTGAGTTTGTAGAAATTTTTATAGGCTATTCACCCCCCTCTAGCCATCTAGGACCTTACAGCGAGGACTTCATGCAGGAACGGCCAGGCCACTGTGTCGAAAGCCTTTGCCAGGTCTACCTTCAGAAGTACGCTGGGTGGCAACGACCGTGGAGCCAGCAGCCTGTCAGCTGCACTACGCGGAAGTTTTCATGGATGTGGCGCACGCGGGTGAAAGCCGATTGGTTTGGCCTGACGATGGACATCATGAACTGCGCTAAATGGAGTGCCAGCCCCTTGGCGACCAGCTTCTCGACCGAGTCGATCAAGCTAATCGGCCGGTAGTCCTTGAGCCCCTCTGGCGCCTCTATTTTGTGCAAGAGCACTGTCATTGCCTGATTTAGGAGGTTGACACTCCTGAAGTCAAGTTCCCAAAAGGCTGTGAGTACACGCCTCACATCTTGGCCGATCATGTCCCAGGTTGCCTTGAAGAAGGCCCCCCATGAAGCCGTCCGGTCCCAGCGCCCGGACGGAGACTCCCAGATGATGCGTGAGACCTCCTCCGCCATGAAGGGCTCCAAAAGAGCGTCTAGGTTGAGTTGTGGGAGGTGTAGTTGTGCGAGGTCGATGCGGTGTGCCCTGGCGAAAGGCGTCCCCAGTAGGCCATTGTTACGAACTCGTTCACGATGTTGGCCTTGGCCTCTTCCTCGCTGAAGGTCTGTCGCTCGTGCGAGACAGCGAAGAGATAGTTTTTGCGCCTGCGGTGGCAGGCCTGCAGGTGGAAGTACATGGTGCATGGTCGGCCTCCCGGAGTGCGCGCGTTCGCGCCCGTTGGCGGATCACGGTGCATTCCAGCGAAGCCAGACCAGGCACATTGGCCTTGAGGCTCGGCCTGAGGTCAATTTCCCCCGTGGATAGAAACCTTGACTCCGCCAGGTCGAGCTTGCAGATGACCGCTCTCGCTGCGGCGAGTTGGAGGCTCACGCTGCCAACGCATGTATCCCGCCAGCTCCTGAGCACTTTGGCCAAGGAACGTAGCTTAGTGTCTAGGGCTCGGCAAGCGTCGACGTCGCTGGGCTCCGCATCTGATTATTAACGACCTCATGCGGACATACATCCAGGCAGGCACTCCTTTTCTGATGCATTCCATCGCCGGTCCTGCTCTGCCAGCTGATGGAGGAGAAGGCCAGCAAGAAGAGGAACCATGTGGACATCCCCGCAAACAAACGAGCTGGGCTGTTTGGAAGACAGGTTTTGAATTGAACTTAAAACCAGAGTAAATTACTGGTCAAGAAATTTTTATAAGCTAATCCAAAAATGCTGCTTGGATGGATTGTGAGCTAGCCTAATATTTTTAGGCTCGGGTTTGACCAAAACATGCTGGAAAAAAAAAACAATTGCGTGTTCGAGTGGGTCCGGAAAAAAAACACGAGAACTATCGGCCATGTCTCGAGCTCGATCGCCCGTCCCCTCCATCGACTCAGTGGCGCCGAGCAAATGGTAGGCTGGCACGGCAGTCCATTACGTGGCAGCGGTATTATTGTGCACAGATGAATACTTCTTATTCTACGCTAATCTAAATATTTGCTAATGTTATTGTCGTGCGCACAAAAAAAAAAATCACCTCTCTCCTAATCGCACGCAGCAGAAGGCAACTTCGACACAGCTTCGGATCGACGTTCCCACGGACCCCGCCTGCACGACCCGCGCGCCCTGCCCGCGCAGCACGCTCGCCACGCCCCCGCAGCAGAGTCCGCGGCGGACGCAGCTTCTAAAATCCCCTGCGTCGCTGGGCAGGTTCCTAAGGTGGAGGCCAACCCGATCCCGGAGCAACCGCGCCCGCGCTGCGTCGTCGAGCGCGTGGCGCTGATCGGCGACGCGGCGAGGTACGTCACGCGGTGCTCCTTCGCGGTAAAGTCGGGAAAGCTGTGCGGACAGGCCATGGAGGAGGAGTGGGCGTGCACGGGCAACGTGACAGGCCGGGCTGAGGCACGGCTACCTGCTGTTGGGACGACGAGTTCCTGACTCATGTTCCAGTTCCTGGGCCTGTTGCATCGCTTGTTCTACGGCTGGAACTCCAGCCGCGAAGCGCTGGTGGAGATGTGCGCCGACGAGTACGTGCAGCTGCGAACGTTCGAAAGCTACCTGTATAAGCAGATGGTGCCCAACGAGCCGTGGAACCAACTCCGGGCTCCGGCACCTGTAGCGGACGGTGGCCAGGATGATGGTGCGCTGCGGCCGTGCGGCATCATCGGAAGGGAGATGGAGTGCCTACGACGGTTGGACCTGCAAGGTTACTACCTACTAGACACTTAGACAGAGAGCCGCACATCTCAAGCACTTCGACAGGCCGCGCGTCTCTACCGGTCTGCTCAATGCCTCAATCTCATTAGTGTTGGTGTTGCTTTGCTGAAAAAGAACACACATAAACAACCGTGTCCGATTGACGTTGTTATTTGTTTTCTGAATGCATTTCTGTAACAAGCACAATACGCGGCCCACAAATTGGTAAGAAATTGGGCTAACTGGACGGCCTAACAAGGAAGCAGCGCCGCCGCCGCTGCAACAAGCCGCGCCTCGCGGGCCCGATACGCCGCGCGCGCGCAAGGAGAGGGCGCGGGCACCATCCCTCCACCGCCGCCGACGTCTATGGAGGATGCCACGTCATCTACATGAATTATGAAAATAGAAATAAATAAAATAGGAAGCGGAGGATCCGCAGGATCTCCGGTTGCTTTAGGGGTTAAGTCTTACAAAGACTATAAATATAAGCCCCCATGTACCAGTTGCAATCAATAAAGAATAGAGTCTTCCCTATCTCTCCGCTCCTGCGTCCTACCCGCGCCGCCGCCCTGCCCTCGGGCCGCGCGCCGCCGCCGCCCACGCCGCGCCGCCGCCCGCCGGCCGGCAGCCCCCCGCCTCCTCCGCCAATGTACGCCCTCCACGTGTCACCGGTGTGCCAGACCTCTTATAGCTGGTATCCGGAGACCAGATCGATCCATGGCCGCCACCACCACCATGAACGCCGCCGACATGAAGGAAGAGTTCGCGATCTTCGCCACCAACATCGACAATAGCTTGGAAGAACTCCACGCCATAATTGCAAGGGGAGTACAAGAACTACTCAATTTCTTTCTACAGCAGCAGAACGCAGCTCAGATCGAATCAGATCTGAACGCCGTCATCAACATGGAGGACATCACCAACGATGCCCACAAGCTGCTCGATGGAATGCCCGGCCAAGCGGAATATCGCCAAGCAACCGTGACCACGCCAACAGCAGCGCCGCAGCACGCCGCAACGCTGTCAGGCGACCTCGCTGTCATCAAACCAGCACCGCGAGCCAACGTCGACGCCGTCGACGACGCTATTCTGAAGGAACAGCAGAAGGATGATCAGCTGACGCGTCCATACGACAACAGCATGCTGTCGTTCGACGTCCGTAGCAACAACAAGGCTCCTCAACCCAAGGAGATGCCAAATTACAGCACAGTTACTAAATCAGGACAGGAGGTTAGTGAGGGTCTTGATTTTGCTGATCGTGCTGGGAGGGCAGTAATAGTTACTGGAATGCCCTTTGCTACTCCAACTGATGCCAAGGTTCGGCTCAAGCGTGAGTATTTGGATAAGCAGGGATCTTCATCTAATAAAAACACAAAGACATTGACAGGAGAACAATGGTATGTGCAACAAGCAGCTCGAGCTGTCAACTGTTGGACGTGTTATCAGGCATCACCATGACTATGGAGCTATTATTTATTGTGATGAAAGGTTTGCGTGGGTGAATTATCAATCTCAGATGTCATATTGGCTCCGACCTCATATAAAGTGCTACTCAAAGTATGGGGAAGTAGTCCAAGGATTGACTCGGTTTTTTCGAGATAAAGCTTCTTCAGATCCTTTGACGCTAGAACCAACAGATTGTAACAATTGTATAGCATCAGTAGCAAACAAACAAATGCCTAAAGGGAAACTATCAGATTTGGTTGCCAGTGCACAAGATGAGTGCCCGCAAGTCACATTATCAGGAAATTCAACCATGAGAAGAAGTAACTTCATAAAATTGGCTCAGATAACTCCTGCTAATCGTTCAACCCTTACTACAAAGCACAACTTCTCAAGGAACCAACTGTCACAGGATACGAAGGTTGTTGATATGACTGATGACTTAGCAATACAAGGGCATCTGAAGGAACATACCTTCAAGTCTTTAGGGCTTAAGAAAGCTAAAACAACAGAGATCCAAAGATGCTGTTGGCTTAGATGACGCACCTTCTCCAACACAGCTGTATACCACCTCGTGTTGTATACCACCTCTCAGTGGATCATGTTATTTGGAAACCCATACGAGCCTCGCATCTGGCACAACACAGCTGAGTTCACTCTACACAACATGCTCATCCTCAATACACCAGCAACAAGCATGACAGGTTGTCCTCCGAACTACATCAACGACCACTCCGCTACTACAACAAGCATCATATCGTACCTCTACATCAAACACCAAAGGAGGCGCAAACCTCAACATCATGCTCATCACCACCATCATCGACTGCTACTATTACAACTACCTCTGCATCGTGTTCCACAACAGCATCAACTTCGACGCCATACAGCTCAACTTCTTCCTCAACAGCTCCATCAACGGTCGCATGGCCTATAAACTGGAAACCACCCTGCAAGCAGCGGCCTTCCGCAACAACGTCAACAATTGGCTACAATTTCGTCACGAGGACGCACCGATCTGGGAATGGGGAGTGTTGTAACAAGCACAACGCCCGGTTCACAAATTGGCAAGAAATTGGGCCAATTGGACGGCCCAACAAGGGAGCAGCGTCACCGCCACCGCAACAAGCCGCGCCTCGCAGGCCCGATGCGCCGTGCGCGCAAGGAGAGGGCGCGAGCGCGTCCCGCCGCCGCCGACGTCTACGGAGAATGCCACATCATCTAGATAAATTAGAAAAATAGAGATAAATAAAATAGAAAGCGGAGGATCTGGGATTTCCGGTTACTTAGGGGTTAAGTCTTGCAAAGACTATAAATATAAACCCCATGTACCAGTTGCAATCAATAAAGAATAGGGTCTTCCTTTCTCTCCGCTCCCCTGCCCTACCCGCGCCGCTGCCATGCCCTCGGGCCGCGCGCGCTGCCGCCCGCGCAACAGCCACCGCCCACGCCCGCGCCGCCCGCCGCCAGCCGCCCCGCCTCCTCCGCCAATCTATGCCCTCCACGTGTCACTGGTGTGCCGGACCTCTTATAATTTCATACCATTTATATTAAAGATATTGGTGATCAGTTAAGCAGTCAAGTAGAGACTGCTCTGTAAAAATTTATTGGCCATCGAAGATTTTAGTATAAAGTTCATATTACAAGCTAAAAAGTAAAACCAATTTCGTAGTTTTTTTAAAATAGAGATCTACATCATCTTTATATTTTCAGATAATTAGATTTATAAATTTGTTAATATGTTAGTCTAATCACAAACCATGAGTGTGACAAAAATTCGTGACCCTGTGCAACACACGGATATATATCTAGTTTATGTAAAAAGTGACCAAACAACCAAACAATGCCTTAGTTGAGAGGGTCATGGAAAAAAAAAATCCTATGGTATGGGATCCTCCCAAAATCCTACACGTGGCTCTTGAAACAGAAGCAAAATTATTTGGATCTTTTGTTTTTTCTCACTATAAATGAAATTATCACACTTTTTTTAGATTAAAAAAAGAATGAATGGTGTTATCGCGATGGTAACAATTAGGACAAAGCAGGGGACCGAAGGAACCTTGCGGAAGAACTCGTCGAGCGCGTCCTCTGCTCCGAAGGCGACGTCGCGCGTCTGGCGCACCCACACACAGGTTAATCTGTCGGCGCCGGTCCGTCGCTTGTGGTCGGCGTCGTGGAGGAAGGCCTGCAGCCACTCCAGCCGGTCCCGCAGCAGCATCATGTCGTCTCCCACCTCCCGCAGCACCTTGGCCTCGCTCGCTGCGAGCCCTGCGAATTTTGAGAGCACCGCCGCGATCGCCGTTTCCGCCATTATTGTTCTCTCTAGCTCGTCTGTCTCGCTTCTCTCTGTTCACTCCCAGACCCTCATCGTGTTCATGTGTTGTGTATGTGGGGAAAGCCTGTATGTACAGGAAGCTAAGTAATAAATAGCATGAGCACGAAAGTCTAATTAATACGGTATTGCTACTGCTAATACGTCCAACGGTTTAGGACGCGTGGTACCGGGCGATTCAACCGCCCACCAAACCAAACCCGCCCCAGACGCACAGCTGACGTGGTGCATTCCACAGTGCCCGTCCTTATCTTTCATTTTCGCATGCTAGGACACGTATCTCCCTCTCTCTCTTCCATTTTGACTGGTATGCACCACTCTCTCTCCTATTATTGTTCTTATCTTTCATTTTGGCACGTATCTCCCTCTCTCTCTTCCATTTTGACTAGCGTGCACTCTCTCTCTCTCCTATTATTGTCCTTATCTTTTATTTTTCCATGCGAGGCCTTATTTATATGCACCTTAAATTATAAGTTTTTTCACTCTTTCTCCATCACATCAATTTTTAGCCGTTTACATAGAGCACTAAATGCAGGTAAAAAATAACTAATTGCACAGTTTTATTGTAAATTACGAGACGAATCTATTGAGCCTAGATAGTCCATGATTAAATATTAATTGTCAAATACAAACGAAAGTACTTTGGTAGTAAACTTGAAAAAATTTCAACGTCTAAACGAAGCCTAGGACACGTATCTCCCTCTCTCTCTCTCTCCCATTTTGACTGGCATGCACCTCTCTCTCTCCTATTATTGTTCACGACAGAGAAATAGAGGCAGCCCACGGCGGCGCACTCCTTCACGGCGGCGGCGGCGCACTCCTTCACGGCGGCTGCGCACCAACTCCATGCGGCAGCGCATGCCCCTACCTCACCCACCTCACCTCCACGGCTATTCAACGTCCAAGAAAAATGGTCCGTCAGCTGCCTGCTCTGAGTAGTACCTCTCGGCTCTGCCGTAGTATTCCCTTTTCCTCAACCTTCAAGTTCCACCGCCGCCACCACCGCCGCCGGCCCCCTGCCCCTTCCCCGGCGAGCTCGCCGGCGGCATGAGGGCAGGTGGGCCGGTCCCCCACTCCACCTTTTCCCCTCTTCCTCTTCTTGTAATATTCCCTAGCGTCGTGATGGAGGAGGGCGGACTGCTCGCGGCCATGGTGGCCGCCGGCGGTCTCTTCCAACTCGGCGTGGTGAGTACTTCAATAAAGCCCCGCTACACTCTTGTGCTTCCTCCTTCCTCGCTCTCTGGCTGTCTGGGCGGCATGGTGCCGCTCTTATCCAGATCGTGTGAAGATGGAGGCATCGACGACTTCGAGGTCGTGCTCGCGGTTGCAGAAAGGGGAAGCCCGCGGCGCGTTGCCGTTGCTGTTCGCCGTTCGCGCAGCCCGGCGGTGCCGCGGTTCCCGGGCAACAGCAGCACGGCAGGTTCTCCATCAGCAGGCCCCGTCCGACCTCAACGCCACTCGCCATCGACTCCTGGAGAAGCACATCCCGCCTACGGAGCCCGGAGGCGGCGAGGCGCCGCTCCCTCTCGTAGCCGGCGGGCCATCACCGCTGCGTCTGTGGGTGACGAGCTCGGAACGCCACCTGAGTTGGCGCTGTTGTTCGTCCCGACTCGCAGAAGGCCTCCTCAACTCAGTATTCGGCAACAGTGGTCATGCGGCGGCCTTAGCCGTGTTCTCCAGATCCTCCTCGTTCCTGAGAGCATCTCCAAGGGCCTCTCCAAATGAGTTTTGCATTTGGTGTTGTTTGCAAAGTCCCAAACTCATTTGCAAAGTCTAAAAATAGTCTAACTCCAAGGCGCTACAGATTTAGACGGCAAAACCCAAAAATAGTCTAAAAATAGTCGGGCGAGAGAAGATATTGGCGCGCGAGGAGGACGGGGGCGCGAGATGCTGCGGGAGTCGATTTGCCAATCGAGCGGGACTCGCATAAATACATAACCAAACCCGAGAATTGCAAAGTTTGCCCAAATGCAAAGTCATACGCAAAACCGTTGAGCCCTCTTTTTGAGATTTTTTGCAAATTATCAAATGCAAAACTCATTTGGAGAGGCCCTTGCACATGCTCTGATGGCCTTGTGTGCTATCGCGACGGAGTGGACGAGGAGACGCTGGCCTTCCACAGCATTCACGTCAGCGCGCCGTCTACTACCTCATCGCTCCGTGGCGGCCTTCTCGTCATCAGCGGCGGCGGCGGCGGAGGCATTCCCGCTGTCCGCGTGGGCGACGACGGCCTAAGCTCCTTGCTCTCGAAGGATCAGAAGGGAGTGGTTGGCAACTCAACCACGTCAACCTGGTGCTTTGCCCCCTTGTGGTGGGGCCCGGAAAGGGTCCCACTTCCTGCGCCACGGGGCCTGCGGTTGCTGCATGGCTCACATGCAGCGGTGATCCGTGTCACGCCCATCTACAGGGCCCTCCGTCGGCCCTTCCCGAGTGATCCAAGAGACGCCAGCGGCTTCTATTCCTGGTGGGCCACGCATGCAGCTGCCTTCGACACAAAGCAACAACGTCATCTGCATGCAAGAGTCTGTGCAGCCCTCCTGTGCTTCCTTCTGGGTGTCGTTCCGCACATACTCCTCTGTGCCAGTTTGAATGACGTTCTGGGGAAGGACGTGGTACAGGCAAGATTCGTTGAATGGAGACGGAGGGACAGCTAGATACATGCAGCGTGCTTTGAATCAGGACAGAGGGAAGCACAGCTACGTCGCGTCAAGAATATTGGGACGGAGGGAGTACAAGGCAACCTCAGCTTCAGGTCCTCGTGTCTTGTAGTTCAACGAGACAACTACTTCTCTGGCGCTGGTTCGATGTACCTGTCACCACCTGGGTCTTCGGTAAGAGCTCCTTCAACCTCCGACGACGACAACAACAATATCCTTCAGTTGCCGGCATGTTTGTCCTTCAACGGCTCCACCGACCCTCTTTTAACCGTCGCTTTGCACGGTCAGTCCATTCGCCGTACACGTTGACGTCCCTGCGAATACCCCTCACCGGCAGATTCGTCCCACACCGCGTCTTAGTCGACGCTGTTGTCTGCTTTTTCGGTCACGGGACCATGATGTACCTAGGTCTTCTTCTGAAAACTATATGTAATAGGGTTGCTTTAATATAATATATGCAGTTGTCAAAAAAACGTCCAAGAAAATATATGTTCCTTGGAGGGTTATATGCACCACCAAGGAAATTATTTGTTATTGTAAACTGCAAAGGAAAATTAGAATTTCCTTGGGTGTTATTCTAAACCGCCAAGGAAAATTATAATTTCCTTTATGTTATATGCATTTTTCTTGCCAAGGAAAATTACAATATGAATGGACCTGTAAAGTTCTTATTGATATATGAAGTCAATATCATGGTTCAAATCCATAATAAAATGTATATATGCATGTCATCATGGTCAATTGGGAGTGACTAGAATTTTAGAATTTATTGGTTGTGGTAAGGGTTTTTTATTTGTTTGCAGTATGCATTTCGTTGAGGGTATCCCCCATGGAAATCACAATTGCTTGCTTGGCGGTTGATGGTAGTCAAGGAAAATTACATTTTTTTTGGAAGATAAGGGCAGCTAAGGAAATAACTTTTTCCTTGAATGATCTAGAGTATTTAATTTCTTGGTG
This sequence comes from Themeda triandra, assembly GCA_018135685.1. Classification (NCBI taxonomy): domain Eukaryota; kingdom Viridiplantae; phylum Streptophyta; class Magnoliopsida; order Poales; family Poaceae; genus Themeda; species Themeda triandra. The sequence goes on from JAENPR010000105.1 coordinate 1,242,038, forward strand.
CTTACTTGCCTCCAAGGAAAGTTATTTAAATGGTGGTTGAAGTGTTTCCTTGTTGCTTGGAAAATTTCTCATTGCCCTAATTTTCTTGTAGGCCAACCTCCAAAGAAATCATCCTTGAGGGACAAAACTTCCCAGAAAATATGTTTCCCTTATCCTCTATTTTGATGATAAATTTTGCGTGATGGTTTTTTGTCAGTTTTTATTTTCTTGGTGGTTTTTGGCCGTCAAGGTAATTCTGATTTCTGGTAGTGTCAGTTAACCCATCTATAGCAAGAAGGAAATAAAAAAGGCTGTGATAAATAAAGTTTCTTAAATTTGATTGCAACTGTGTACGTCGTCATGTATATGAAAAACAAGCACAATCGTGTGTAGTATCAAAGAAATTAAATATAGCTGACTGCTGAAAGGTTGTCGTAATGAGCTCTAAAAGGTATTAGTAAGAAATAATATCCTTGTAGTGATGTCTCTAATGTTCTTCCAAAGGACATGTGAGACTACAGTCCGCCATGATAATAATGTCTGTCTCAATCAATCCGTCAATCAACCATATACATCTGCCAATGAACCAATCAATCATACTCCCTCTATTCCTATTTAAGTGTCATCGTGGGATCGAGTCATGCCAGTTGAACTTTCTCAAGTTACACTTAGTTTCTATTTTTTTACGACAAATTACACTTAGTTCCTAGAAAACAGTATTAGTAACATGTATACCTTCAAATAAAATAATTATGAAAATAGATTCAATGATCTATCTAATGGTACTAATTATATACTATAAATATTGATATTTTAATTTATATATTCAGTCAAAGTTAAATACATTGACTTTTTTGGTAAATGAGAACGACAAATAAAAAGGAAGTGAGAGAGTAGTATATGTTTATATATATTTCGAAAAGACAAGTGAAGCTGACTCTGATGCAATCATCATGCAATGGCATCATATCTACTGACTGTTCCGGAATAATCCTACTTTACACGTGAAACACGTGATCACCTTCTGACACGATATATAGTGATTTTTTGTGCCCCTTGCCATTTTTAGTAATTAGTAGTTTCTCTCTATATAGCTGCCCACATTACGTACACAAATGCAATGTCTTTTTGTCCAATATTTTTATTTCTTTATAGCACAGGGTTCAAAAACAGGGTTAGGATGGCATTTATACTAATATATCTGAACAAAAATATTTTTCTATGAGAACAAGAATCTTCTTGCGACTCATGAGAGACACCCAGTAATCTGAGCGTGATATGCTTTGCTGAAAAGGTCAAACAAGTCATAACTTTATAAGTTTAATCAAAATCAAACTGTTATAGCTACTAAATTTGATTTATAAAAAGTATATGAATAAAAGTATTTGAATACCTATGATAACAAATTAGTATTCTCATTTGTGATATAGTTTTACTTACAGTATTACCGAAAGGTTTTGTTTTTGGACAGAAAGAGTAGAACATATTTGCACAGTTAAGTCAATTTACTGCTGCAGATAGGAGTATGTCAAAGAAGAAACTGAACTGTAGAATTTCACAAGAACGAAACATTTAAACGTTGTATAAAACTTGATGTGCACTTGTAATGGGGGGTGTGTGTGTGCGGGGGGAGGGAGGAGGTGATGGGGGGAGAGTAAAAATCCTTGATGGTCTGAGACTGAGAGTGAGGAAACCTCCAACAGAAGACATACCCCCCTCTTTTTCCCCCGCGTGATCCGTACAGGGCGAAACGAGGGCGACCTAGCCGCCGCCGACCAGACCCTCGCCTCGCTGGCTTCCCAGCCGCCGCCACCGCCACCCCCAAGCTTGCGGTGGTGGTGGCCCGTTGCGGACGCTCCAAAAGGCTCTCCACGGCAGCAGCCCCTTCCTCCTCCTCCTCCTTACTCTCCCTTTCTCTCCCTCCACCGAGCCTCGAAATTCTGACAGCAATGGCGACTGCCAGCGAGGTGCGGGCCTGCTGACGACCGGGCGAGGCGTGGTGGTGCACGCGCTCGGCGTGCCCTACGCGCACCCTAGTGAGGCTGTGCGACGCCAGGACCCGCACCGCGTCGCCTACTCGGCGGAGCCGTGCCGGACTTCCGGCTCCGCCCAACGGTCGTGTTCCTGTCCGTTCACGCATGGCCAGCCTACTGGCACCACGTCTTCTCTTTCGGGGGGACGAGGTCCGCGCCGGCGCCAGGACCAAGGTGTTTGCACCAAATTTTGGACTCAGCGTACGCGCGAACATAGGCATGTCGAAGACACTACAGCTCGGGATCGGCTAAATGCCGGTGATAGCCGTTCGTTGGGGAATCGGCTATTTTCAGAGAAAATCGGTTAAAATGATCGGTTGGGTGGCAAGATTCGACTCCGCATCGGTTCCGACAAGATTGGCGAATGTCGAGGATTAAATGCATGGGACTCTACAAAAAGGAAAGATAGAGCCCGAGTTATCGGTTTGTTAGTTATTAGTTTATTTCCATATTTTTGATTCGTATTAAGCAAGGACACGGTTAAAGCCCAGGGTATAAATATGTACACCCCGGCAATTGTAAAGATTATTCAACAATCAATCAAACACAACCCGGCTTCAAGCCAAACCCTTAGGAGTAGGAGTAACGTAGATCTCGGTGAGTTCTTCATCGACCTAGGCTGCATCGGCATCGACCGACCTCTAGTTTGCTGTAAGTACCGTCATGGCTTGTGTTTTCGTTTGATAAGGTTGCATCAGCATTGAACGATCTCTTATTATGCATTGATGTGAGTAAGCTATCGGCTCTATTGGACATGGCAAAGTCTAGTAGATTCATTAAGTTACCGATATTGTTCATGCACTTTATTGATTTATTTATCGCAACAATATCTTTGCCTGTTCGAAATTGGTAGGGTTTGGCCTGATCTTATCGAATTCAATCGTCTTTATGCTTGTTCATATTTATTCTTACCATGATGATTGGTTTCCTTCTTTTATTGGCTAAATCCTATCGATCTTGAACGTTACATGATGCGCATTCTAGGGTATGGATGGTTTTCACGAGTAAAGTTTGTTAATCTCTTTTAGAGGCTTTCTTAAGATGGCTCCAATGGCTCTAGACCGATCTCATCACTAAAGTTATCTAGATTCAAACGCTGTCGGTTAGTAGGCTTTGCTTGTAGAATAAACTATGCACTTAGTTCGTTCATCATGTCTACATCGGCTATTTTAGCCGATCGCACGTGCTTTATTAAATATATCATGTGTCTATTGATTCCTGGCTTACACGTGTGTCTTGTCTTAGTGCGATGTTGAAAGTGGTAATTAGATCTATTAATCTCTTCTGGAGGGTCTTTTAATGTGGCTGTAATGTGTGACCGATCTCACAACTAGATTTCATCTGGATTCAGATGCTGTCGGTTACGGGTTTATTTGTTGCTGACAATAGTGTATTAATCTCTAAGGCATATGGATAGGTTAGACGATTGATAGCTCACATGCTGTAAACCTTTGTTCGGATAAGTATCGCATATCAGATTCAATGCTTTTCATAGAATATTTATTGTTCTATCTTCTCGTCTATTATACATGGTTTTATTTTCAATTAATGATATCGATTCTCATGCTAAACTGTCTGCATACGTCAATTTGCCGATTTCTTCATAAAACATGCTGGATGTTGACTTTCTAGTCAATGCTCGATCAGATCGGCTATTTAGCCATACATTTAGAACTGTCTGGAGCAACACCGACACGTTTCGCCCTGTGTTACTGATCACTTTCTCTCCTTGTCAATTGCAGGGTCAAATTGACTGGCACGCTACGGACTCGATCAATCGAGGAGCCTGTTCGAGAAGCCGCAGGGATCAGAGACACGCTCTTGCTCTGGTCTACCTGGCTTGCAAGTGTCTGTTGGACGTAGGAAGCCATTTTTTTTGCGTCAACACACTTTTTGGCACGGCCAGTGGGACAACCATCGTCAACATGAGTTTCGACAAAAAATCAACCACAATGGCAAAGTTACATGAAGAGTTCGAAAAGTATTGTAGGTCAGACAATGACCTCCGTAGAAGGCTAGATGAAGGAGAGGGCCAAATAGGCAACCCTCAAACAACAACAGCAAGAGAGAAAACAGATCACAAGAGAAGCAGAATTATCAGCATCAGCAGAAGCAAGTTTTCAATGTGCAAAGCAGCCAGCCGTAGCAATCCAGTGACAAGGCACTGCAAAACAATCAAGACCAATGGCAGCAGAATAACCAGAGCTTCAAAGACAACAAGCCCAAGAACTAGAACAAAAATTAGAAACCAAAGAAACCATATTGTCTTTTCCACGGGGAAGACAAGGGGCATGTCACAAGAGAGCGTCCAGAAGCCCTCGAAACAATGGAAATGATGAAAAGCAAGCAGCCGCAGCAGCGGCCCAGTCAACAAGTCACCAGAGAAGTGAATAACGCATTCACGCCACAATGGCACCAACAATATAACCCGAACTTCTCGGGGTATGGCGGAAGCCTATTCTCGTAGCAGAATTTTGCAAGCCAATATTATCCAACATCCTTGCCAGCATGGAGGCCATCATCAAACAGCGCAGTTCTCAAATCACGCACCAAACAGAGCAGAGCACGGCTTAACATACATCAACCCAAGACCTCCGCACATTACATTCATCGACACATCGCAAACTTCACAACCTTCACTACCACAGCAGAGACAATACGATGCCTTACCTCCACCTCCACCACAAACACAAACTTCCATGGCAGTTCCAAAGGTAGTTCCTTCGATTGAGAACAGGATGAACCCACACTCTGCCTTACCTACCATTGGCATGATACTGCCAATCGTCGGAGGCTCAGCCATGGAGTTCGAAACTAAATGTCGGTGTTTCGTACCCCGGGGGGTATAACACCAACGAGTAAATTTCTGTTGCGTGCTCCCTAATCCGGATGGTGATGCAAGATGGACACAAGCGCTTATCCTGGTTCAGGCAAAGAATGCCCTACGTCCAGCAGAGGAGTGAGTTTCGTGTTATCTTGCACCGGGGTGCTCGTACGGGGGTGAATACAAGCGAGTCCTGAGACTTAACGTGCGTGTGTGGGTGTGTCTTGAGTGAAGGCGCAAAGTGTTGTCGTCCTCCCCCCCAAAAAAAACCCCCCCTAAACTAGGCCCTGGCGTCCCCTTTTATAGGCCAAGAGGAGGCTCAGGAGTACGAGTAGATAGGGCGTCGTTGCGTGACGCCGAGCTACATACGCCGTGTCAAGTCGCCGAGATCAGACGCTTCGCTCGCCGGCCGGGCTCGAGCCTCGTAGCAAAGATGGTCGGTGATGGCCTCGCTTGTCCCCTCGGCCGTGGGCCGACGTAATCGAGGCATGGCGTGGGCGTAGTCGAGCACATGCGTCCGGAACCCCGCGGTAAGGTCATCGAGGTGGGAAAGACAACGCCGTGCGCTCCATGCCGAAGTCGCGTCCGCCGTCACCTCGAGTGGTTGGAGGCCGCCGAGAGGACCGTGGTCCGGCGATGGGACAATACGACGTAGTTGGTGGCATGGACGGTGTTCGAAGAGAAGCGCCGTACGTGGCACGGTGCACGGTATGGCCCCGCAGGTGGCTCGAGTCGTTTGACCGGGCGCCCTCGAGTCCCAAGATCGAGCCGCGCAGCCGCTTGGACAAGATGCCGTCTCGCACCTCATGGGTCTTCCGCACGAGAGTTGGCGAAAAGGTGATATTGATAGCTCGCCTTAGCAGGGCAGGCGCAACAAAGGGCTTCTATCGTCCCGGGAATCCAGGGACGGGCCGTGTAATGATAGATTTGACCGGCGTATGTCCCGCCGTTATGGGTTCTCAGTAGCCATGATGTTAGGCGGAGTGGATGATATGTGATACCGTTCAAGTCCCGAAGCCACGTGCGGATATGGATGGGCAATGATTGTAGGCCCGCTCGAGCGGCGCCCGCTCGAGCGCTCTTCCGTCCCGCCGAGCGGATGCCGTTCGAGTGGTTCCGCCCCGCTCGAGCGGCCGCCGCCGAGCGGTTTCGCTCGTCGTCTCGAGCAGCCCGTTCGCTCGAGCGGTTTCCGTATTTCCCCGCCGAGCGGGTGAGCGGTTGCCGCCGAGTTTGGGAGTTTCGAGGCCTTGCGGGCCTCGGTACCGGGCCGGCCCAAGGTGAGGCGGATTGGGGTTTCTCCGGTTAATTCTTGGGAGATTTAGAGGTAGGATGGGTTGGGTTATTTTCCTCTAACGTACTCGATTTAGGACCCCTAATCTAGGTACCCGACAAGAGCCCCCGAGCCCTTGTTTGATTGTGAAACTTTAAACAAGGGATCATGTAGTGGAGTTGAAGTACCTAGAGTTGGGATTATTGTCGGATTTCGAGGAGTCATTCCGTCCTTTCTCCGTGGGGGCGCGCGAAGCGCCCCCCGCGGGGTAGCCTCGAGGCCCCGTGAGGAATGAGGCATTCCTCCGGGGGCTTTGAGATGAACGATTCTCGGGCAAGAGTATTATTAATTGGAGTTGTGGTATCTCGAGGCGTAAGATTTTCGTTCAACCGTTCGAGCCCCGAGTTTTTCCAGCTCCTCCCGTGTCGAGGAGGTGGTTTGTGTGACTCGAGCTCCCGAGCCCCGAATGGCCGGGCCGGAGTCGTGATCCGGGCCGTTGGATCTCTTGGATCGATCCAAGTGGCGAGAGGTCCGACACTACTCGCGGCCGAGCGAGCGCCACACCCTCTCGTGAGCCGATGGTGGGTAGTCCAAGTGAGAGCTCGACTCCTTTCGAGGAGGAGTCGGCCGTGGCCCGGGGCGCTCTCATTAAAGTGTGGCGCTTAGTTTCCTGCAGGACCGGCCCCGTTCGAGGGGACCGGCGGCTCGAGTGCCTCCCGTCGGCGGGATCTCTTGGAAACCTAGTGCCCCGCCTTGGACACGCCATCTCGGGGTTCGAGGGTTCGTTCTCGAGCGTAACCTTCGAGGGTTCCTTCCCATAGGCGCCCGACTCGGGTGCTCGAGGGCGGCCGTTCTCGAACCCGTCCGTGGGCCGCCTCCGCTCCTCGAGACTTGTTTGTGGGACCGGGTCCCCGGGTTTCTACCGTGTAAGGGACCGTCCGTCGAGACGTCCCGTCATTACGCATCCGTCCCGTTGCGAACGGCGCGCCTTTTTAGGCGGAAACCGGCGTGTCGTGGTGATCGTGGCTTGGCGACGGTTCCGCCTCCGTCTTGCGACGTGTGCGCCCCGTAAAGTGGAGGCGCTTGGCGGTTTGTCGTGGCATTTAATGCGGTTACCGTTTTTCGCCGAGTCCGCCGGTGCGCGCGGCCGTTGGATGGCGTAATCTAGGCCGTTGGATGCGGCTTGCGTGGACCGTCTCGGGCTCTATAAATATAGAGGAGCAGCCCGTGTTCTACTTCCCTACAATCTTGCCTTCTCGCCGCCCACGCTAGGAGTAGCGCTTCGCCAGTAGATTCCATCTCGCCGCCGCGCCATTCTCTCGCGGTTGCCGCCGCCGCCGCGGTGACCGCCGCGCCGTTTTCGCCCGTAGTCGCACTCCGTCCTTCGTGCCACCGCTCCCTGCCGCCGCGCGCTTGTGCGCGCGCCGCCGTCGTTCTCCCCGTTCGTCACCGCCATGGGGAGGACGTCCAAGAAGACGGGCCGCAGCTCCGCCGGGGCACCGCCGGCAAAGGCAAGGGCAAGGACAAGGGCGCCGCCAAGCCTTCCGTGCCGGTGGTGATGGCGGACGCGCTCCCATGGCCCCGGTCCACGGTGACCGAGGGGATGCTGCTCAACCCGGTGAACGGCGGGTTACTTCCGCCCAATCCGGCGGAGGGGTTACAGAGTGGAGGGTGCCGGACGACGGCGACCTCGAGCCCAACCCCCGCAGGCTACATTCCCGAGCTTCATCAGTTCCACCGGCGGGGCTTGGTGCGCGGCCGAGCCGCTTTATGCGGGCGCTCCCCACCATTTCGGGTCGAGCCCAAGATTTCAACCCCAATTCCATCTCGCTCGCGGCTACCTATGCCGCCGTGTGCGAGGGATATTTGGGGATGGCGCCGCAGTTGGGACTGTTCACCCACGTCTTCAAGGCGACGCTCTTCACCAAGGCGGTGAAGAGCAAGAAGGCCGCTGACGATGATGGTGATGATGATGACGAGGAGGAGGAGGAGAACGAGGAGGAGAATGAGGAGGAGGAGGAGAAGGAGGAGAAGGAGAAAGCGGTGCGGCCGAAGATCCGCCGCTATGTTCGAGCGGGTTCCCGCTCGCTCGGCCGAAGAGGAAGGACCGCCGGTTGTCCGGCGCGTGGTCGTCAAATAATGCCAACCGGGATCGAGAGTGGTTCTACCTCCGCAACGAGGGGGCCTTTTTCCCAATATACCGGCGCCGTGCTTACCGCTCCCGGCTTCAACCGGGCGCATGGCCGGCCGGCGGCGCGCCAGCCCCGTATGAATTCCCTGCTCGACGCCATTGCAAGCCTCCGCAACAAGAGGTCCGGCAACTTCTTCTTCAACATCTCGCACGTGGTCGCCGAGTTCCACAGCCCGCCGGTGCTTCCGCTCGCCGAGCGCCCGCCGCGGATCGACTCGCATGACGAGGACGCCGACCCTATGGCGCTCGAGGCCGCAGATGTCGACGAGCCCTCCCCGGGCCGCCACGATCGTGGCCCGGTGCGCGACGCAATTGACTTGGGGAGGAACTTCAACGAGGACCAAGTCGGCATCTTCCGCATGCGCCCGAGCACAACCCGCCGGGCTATGTAAGTTCTCTCGAGACCGTCTCTTTGTCGTATTCTTTGCTCGAGCAGCCTTTATTGAGATCTCGTTTTCTTTTCCGTAACATCATCGACCACGCGGAGTCGAGACCCCCGGTGAAGGAGGACGCGCCCGACCGCGAGGTAAGACGCCCGAGAGGCGAACGAGGGCACGCCGCCGTGGTCTCGAGGAGGGAAAAAGAGCGCAGGAGGCTCTTGCGCTAGAGGAGAAGCAAAAGCGTAAGGCCAGGCGCCGCCGGAACGTGAAATACGCCTAGCGGCGGACCCGACCGACCGGACCCCGGCCTCGAGTCGTCCGACGAGGACGAGGGGAGGACGATGACGACGATGACGATGATGCGGCCGACGCGTGGTGACGCTCGTCGTCGCTCGAGCCCCGACGCTTGCTCGCTCGCGTGCAGGAGCCAACGTTGGTGCCAGCCTCCCGCGCGACGACTCGTCGCTTGTTCGAGCGGGTCGCCAGAGGGGCCGCCGAGCCGCGGCGCCGAGCGACGCCGCCGCCCCAGCAGGCAACGGGGTGGGGCTTCCCAAGACTCTAGCCGCCGTGCCCGCTGCGTCGTCGCCGGCCAAGCGGGGGGCGGCGGGAGGAGTCGCCCGTCCCTCTAGCCATGGCGGCCGGGCGACGTCTCCGCGCGGCGGCGCCGTCTCCGACGCGGCGGGAATCCTCCTCCCGCCGCCGCCCTTCTTCATCGGGGCGCGCACACCCGGCAGCCAGGAGGCCGCGAATGTGCGCTCTTCAAGTCCCGCGCAGCCCGTCGAGCGCCGCCGGCCTCCCTCTAGCGACCGTCGGCCGAGCGATCCTCAACCGGCAGGTCCTGTGGCCCCGTGAGGGACACCGTGCCTCGCGCCGGCCAAGGAGTCGGCCCAGTCTCGAAGCCCCCGAGCGGCACGGTGGTGGGCTCGAGATCCCCAAGCCCTCGAGTGACTCGAGGGGAGCGCCGTGGCCCGGAAGCCCCGAGCGCTCGAGCAAGCCGACCGGTTCGACCGGGCGCCGTCTCGCCTCGCGGGGTAAGTCTTTGGTCGACCTACCCTTTATTCCGCTTTTTTTTTCGTTGTCGGTGTGCGAATGCTCGGTCATAATGATTTTTTGTTTTTCTCTTTCTTCCAGACTAAGCGTTCCCTTCAGACGTTGGCGCGCCCTCCCTCCATGGTGCCCGTTAAGAGGCCGAGGAGCGTGGGTGGATCAAGCGGTACCCCGTCGATGCCGTGTGGAGTGACTCTCCCTCCCTCTACTCCCATTTGGCTAGAGCGGGCCAAGGACGCACTTAGGCGTGGGAGGCCGACGGCCGCCGCGTCTCGTGCAGTGCGGGGCCGTGACCAAGGTCTCGGGGAGGAGAGCGCCACCACCACCACGGCCCTGACTACCCTTCCGCTCGAGACTCCGACGTCGTCCGGCGCGCTGGGTGACGCGGCGGCGGGCGACCAAGGGGCGATGGCGCGAGCCGGCGGCCTTTATCCCGGCGACGAGGCCGGATCGGAGCAAAGAGCCCGTCACGCTTGAGGATGAGAGTCCGAGCTCGGCGCCAAGTCTTCCCGGGCGGGCCGGCTCGCGCCGGCCGAGGAGGAGCACGGGGAGACGGAGGAGGAGGAGACGCGGCAGCCCGCCGATCGGCCGGTGGGAGACGTGGCGATGCGGGAGGCGGGCCCGGTCTCGAGCCTCGCCCGAGCCGGGCCTCAACCCTCCTCGGGATATGGAGGCCGAGTCCTCGCCCGGCACGGGCCGAGGAGGGGACGCCCAAGCCGCCGCTCGAGAGGGTGCGGCCGAGGAGCACCCCGCCGTCATGCAAGAGGAGGAGAGGGCGGAGGAGCCGGTGGAGCAGCAGCGGGGCCGGCGGCGCAGCCCGCCGCCGCAGCGCCGAGGAGCGCGCCCGCAGTGGAGGAGCGGGCCGAGCGAGGAGCGCGGCCGCAAGCGGGCAAGCCGACGGAGCGTGCCTCACCGCTACGGCAGCGACGAGCGTCGTGGCGACGAGCGGGGAGCGCCATCTCGCAGCCCATATCAGCGCCGCCGCAACCTCCACTGCCCGGGGAGCCGGGTGCCCTACCTCGTGCCCGACTCGGAAACGGGCGAGGTGAGGTTCGAGGCCATGACCGACGCCGACCAATGGGAGGAAGCCCAAAGGAAACAGCGGCGGCGGCCATCATCGACGCCCACATGCGGGCGGTCGGCCTCGGCCCACCGAGCCCACCGATGTTTCCATCGAAGAGCGGAGGCGGGTCGAGGCGGCGGCGCCGCCCAGAGGCGTCTTCCTCCGGGAGCCGCCCGCAACGCCCGACATCTTTGGCGGAGCGGGTGGTAATGGCGGGCGTTGATTTGGCGGCGGTGAGGAGACTCCACTCCTCCGTCGATAAGGAGATGCGGGAGGAGTTCCCCATATGGGAAAGGCCACCGCCGGTGCTCCCCGACCTCGTTGACCACGAGGCTCCTCCGATCGTGATGAACGATCGAAGGAGCTCGAGGCGTATACGGAGGCCGAGGAACGCCGGCAATGGCTTGAGAACGCTTTGAAGACCGCCCGTCGCTCGTTTCGAGGACATGCCCCGCTTCTTTCGTGAGTACCTCTCATTGCCCTTTTTGGTTTATCGTGATTATGACCTAATGTTTCCCCTTCATGGTTCGACGACGCAAAGCCGCTCATATGCCAAATCGACACACATCCTCGCTACCCAAGAGAGTGAGCACGAGATCCGACGATACGTGCGGATGGGGCAGAGGCCGAGGGCGAGCGGCACCGCTTGCTCGGCTTCTTCGAGAGGCCAACGCCGCCTTGGTCGCCGCCAAAGAGGACGCCAAGAAAGCCCAAGACGAGCTCGCTCGAGTGGCGCAGAGGCCGGCGCAGCGCGCAGCCAGCAGTGTGCGAGAAGCTTGCTCAAGCCGCGCAGAGGCCGAGATCGCTCGTGGGAAGTTCGCGCAGCTTGCATGCGGCTTTCGAGCGCTCAAGAAGGATGCGGCCCCGCGGCTTTGCAGGCTACAAGGCCAAGTGCCGGACATGGAGCAGCTCCCAAGGAGAAGGCCGGCGCCGAGGCCTACGTAAAGGAGCCTGTGCAATGGCCACCGGGAGGCCGCCGAGAAGGAGGCTCTCTCGAGTGCTCGAGGTGGAGAAGGAGCGGGTGTCCAACCTCCGTCAAGTGGTGACTTAGAGGACAAGGACCTCGCTATCCGCAGTGCCGGCAAGGCTCTCGAGGAGCCGCGTGTGGAGAAGCGCGACACCGAGCGCGCCCTCCGGAGAAAAGAGGCCGAGCTCGACTCGCCGCACCGGTAAGTGCTCGAGTCTTTTTTGTGCGTGATCCATACGTGTGGCTCGAGTACTTGATTAAGCATTTGACTATCGTCGTCTTTTTTTTTTTTTTTTTTTTTCAGGTTTGGAGGCGGACTCCGGGACGCGCGTGAGTACGCGAAGTCAACTCACGCGCCGGGCCGAAGGCGCGTCGGCCAAGGCCCGCATCACCGGCGCCATCGACACCCTTAGCGCCAACCGGGCTTCGCGCCGGTGGGGACGCCGAGGGGCCGATGCCGGCCGTGGGCTATGCCGACCGAGTCGTCGAGTTCGGCGCTTCTTTGCGAGCCGTGTCCGGACGCCTCATCTTTGCGCGCCGACGATGGCCATCTTCTACTCGGGATTCGTCTCGAGGGAGGAGGCCCGTACGGGATGGAGGCCGTAGCGAGCGGCTTTGCTTACGTCGAGGGCGAGCAAGAAGGAGGGGTCAACCCCGGATCGAGCAGCTCAAGGCCGAGGCAGAGGAGCCGGCGCGCGTCTTGGAGATGATCTCGCCGCGAGAAGTCCTCCCGCCCCGTCGTTGAGTAGTTCTAGCCGGCCCGCGAGCCGAAATCCGGGCAACAAGGCCCTTGTAAGAAAAATATTCCGGTCGTGGAATGGCCTAAGTGGCCTAAAAATCTTGACGCTTATAACTTGAATCGTTATGCTCGGTTTTTTCTTTGCGCTCGACATCATTGTCCACTTCCCGCCTTTACTTTGTTTTAGCCGAGTGTTGGCGCCGTGCTCGAACCGCTTCGAGAGGGGATGAGTTGGGGTTCCGTAGCTCGGAAGCGTGGGAAGCCTTCGTCGATCGCCCGGCTCGATGAGCTCGAGGTGACACAAACACTTAGCTTACTAAAAAATTTCGAGGCGAGGAAGGGAAAAATTACGCCGAGCATCGTTTTCGAAAAAAACTAGGTGCATTTTTTCAAGGACTTCGTGGGGGTTACCCCCGGTCTAGCTCCCCGAGGGGGCTTGACTTTGTGGAAACAAAGTCGAGCCCACCTTGCGTATGAACAAAAAGTAAGAAACCGACTTATTTATTCATACCAACGGTATAATTTAAACGAAATATGTACAAGGCATCGAGGCCTAGGGGAAAAAGCGACGTAGCGTTCGATGTTCCACGCGTTGGTGAGGGTCGAGCCTTTTCCGTCGGCTAACTTGTACGTCCCCGGTTTCAACACCTTGACCACGATGAACGGACCTTCCCAAGGAGGAGTGAGCTTGTGGCGCCCCTTGTTATCTTGGCGTCGACGGAGCACGAGGTCGCCGACGTTGAAATCCCTTCGCGCACGTTCTTCTCGTGGTACCGCCGTAGCTTCGCCGATAGCGCGCGAGTGTAGGAGCGCCGTGTCTCGAGCCTCCTCTCGCTTGGTCGATGGCGTTTGCTAGCCTCTCCCGATTAGTCTCGCTCATTGTAGGCCTTGAGTCGAGGGGACCCGTACTCGAGGTCGGTGGGGAGGATGGCCTCGACCCATAGACCAAAAAGAACGGGGTGAACCCGGTGGCTCGACTTTCGGTCGTCCGCGACTCCACAGACGACGGGAGTTCGCCACCCACTTGTTGCCGTGTTTGTTCAAGCGTTTGAAGATTCTTGGCTTTAGTCCTTGCAAGATCATGCCATTTGCGCGCTCGACTTGGCCGTTAGTTCGAGGATAGGCGACGCCGACCCGCCACACGGATGTGATTCCGATCGCAGAAGTCCAAGAACCTTTGCCCGTGAACCGGGTGCCATTGTCGTGATGATGACGTTAGGGACTCCGGCGATGGATGAGGTCAGTGAAGAACTCGACCGCTCGCTCCGAGCGGATGTTAGTGATGGGCTTGGCCTCGATCCACTTGGTGAACTTATCGATAGCTACGAGTAAGTGGGTGTGGCCTCCCGTTGTCTTTTTGAGGGGTCCGACCAGATCGAGCCCCCAGACCGCAAACGGCCACGTGAGGGGGATCATCTGGAGTGCGTGTGCTGGAAGATGCGTTTGTTTAGCGTAGAATTGGCATCCCTCACACGCTCGAACAAGCCTGATGGCATCAGCAACGGCAGTGGGCCGCAAAAGCCCCGGCGGAATGCGTTCCCGACAAGGGTTCTTGGTGCGCATGGTGGCCACAAGCCCCGAGTGCATGTCTCGGAGCAGCTTCCCCGCCTTCCTCGATCGAGATGCACCGTTGGAGTACGCCACCGGGCTCCGGCGATAGAGCTCTCTCGTCGTCTCCGTAAAGGACGTAAGTTTTGGCTCGACGAGCTAGCCGTCTTGCCTCCGTTCGATCCTTCGGGAGTTCTCCTCGAGTGAGGTACTCGAGGAACGGTGCACGCCAATCGGGTGGTGGGCTTGCGTCTTGGTCTATCTCCATGATCGTGGCCCCTTCGAGGGGGCATGGTTGTGGGAGCCGGCTCGACAGCCTGGTCCCGTCCCAGCCCCGAGTCCCATTTCACGGACGGCTCGTGAAGATCTTTCGAGAAGACGTTAGGGGAGCGGTGCTCGAGTTGACGCGATCTTGGCTAGCTCATCCGCCGCTTCATTGAAGCGTCTCGGAATATGGTTGAGCTCGAGGCCATGAAAGTTTGCTTCCAATTTGCGCACCTCATTGCAATATGCTTCCATCTTTTCGTCGTGGCAGCTCGAGGCTTTCATCACCCGGTCGATGACCGGTTGTGAGTCGCCTCGAGCGTCGAGGCGTCGAATCCCGAGCTCGATGGCGATACGCAACCCAAAGAACGAGCGCCTCATATTCGCCATGTTGTTCGAGGCGGCAAAGTGGATGCGCAAAGACGTAGCGTATGTGCTCTCCAAGTGGTGAGATGAAGAGTAGGCCCGCGCCCGCTCCCCGTTTTCATGAGCGACCCGTCGAAATACATGATCCACAGTTCGGCCTTGAATCTGTACCGGGGGAGTTGGACGTCGGTCCATTCCGCCACAAAGTCGGCCACTTGGGATTTGATAGCTTTTCGTGGGGCATAAGTGATGGCCTCGCCCATGAGCTCGACCGACCACTTAGCGATTCGACCCACTACTTCCCGGTTCTGAATGATTTCCCCGAGCGGGAACGATGACACTACTGTCACCGGGTGGCTAAGGAAGTAGTGCTGGAGTTTTCGTCGCGTGATCACGATCGAGTAGAGCAACTTTTGGATGTGAGGGTATCGGATTTTGGCGTCTGAGAGCACCTCGCTGATGAAATACACCGGCCGCTGGACAGGGAGCGCATGTCCTTCTTCCTGCCTCTCGACCACTATGACCGTGCTGACCACCTGAGTAGTTGCGGCAACATAGAGGAGGAGGGACTCGGCGGGTTCATCGTCTCGAGCTGGTCGAGGTGGCACGAGTACAGGGGGAGATGTGAGCATGCTCTTCAGCTTTGAGAGGGCCTCTTCTGCTTCAGGCGTCCACGCAAAGTGCTCAGCTTTTCTGAGGAGCCGGTATAGGGGCAAGGCTTTCTCTCCTAAACGCGCAATGAACCGACTGAGCGCAGCTAGGCATCCAGTGATCTTTTGCACCCCTTTCAGTCTTTGATCGGCCCCATTCTCATGATGGCCGCGACCTTCTCGGGTTGGCCTCGATGCCGCGCCGGGAGACAATATACCCTAACAACATGCCTCGAGGCACGCCAAAAACACACTTCTCGGGATTCGCTTTGATGTTTCTAGCCCGGAGGCATTCAAACGTCAATCTGAGGTCCTCGATAAGGTTTTCTACCTTTCGAGTCTTGACAACGATGTCGTCGACGTAGGCCTCGACGGTCTCTCCAATGTGTTTCTCGAAAACACGGAGCATGCAGCGCTGATATGTTGCCCCGGCAAGGCCGAAAGGCATCGTGACATAACAATACATGCCCATGGGGGTGATGAATGAAGTCGCGAGCTGGTCGGACCCCTTCATTTTGATTTGGTGATAGCCGAGTAAGCGTCGAGAAAAGAAAGTACTTCACAACCCGCAGTGGAATCGACAATCCGATCTATTCGAGGTAAAGGGAACGGAACTTTGGGACATGCTTTATTTAAACCAGTGTAATCTACGCACATCCTCATTTTCCCGTTCTTTTTCTCTACTAATACAGGATTAGCTAACCACTCAGGATGATGTACCTCCTTGATGAATCCGGCCTTCTCGAGCTTCTCAACCTCCTCGCGGATGATCCTACGCTTCTCCTCGTCGAAGCGGCGCAGGCGTTGTTTGACAGGCCTCGAACCGGGACGGATCTCCAAGGCGTGCTCGGCGACATCCCTTGGTATGCCAGGCATATCCGAGGGACTCCACGCAAACATGTCAGCGTTTGCGCGGAGAAAGTCGACGAGCACTGCTTCCTATTTGCTGTCGAGGGTGGCGCTGATGGTCAACGTCTTTTCCCCCGAGGAGCTCGGATCGAGCGGGATCTTCTTGGTGTCGTCGGCGGGGTCGAAGTTGCCGGCTGTCGCTTGGGCGTTGGGGAGAGGCCTCGGCCCGCCATGTGGTCGAGCATCATGGCTAGGTCTTCGATGTTCCTAGCACGTTTGCCAACGACTCCCGTTCTCGACGCACTCCACGTCGCAGTGGTAGGCGTGCTCGTACGTGGAGCCGATGGTAATGACTCCTTTGGTCCCGGCATCTTGAGCTTGAGGTAGGCGTAGTTGGGGATCGCCATGAATTTGGTATAGCATGGCCTCGCCCAAGATAGCGTGGTACGTCCCCTCGAATGTGGGTACGTCGAAAGTTAGGACCTCTCGACGGAAGTTCGAGCGCGTCCCAAAGACAACGGGGAGGTCGATGCGGCCGATCGTGAGTGCTTTCTTCCCGGGACCACCCCATGGAAGCCCCGGCGCTCGGCCGGAGGTCTCGCTTTTTGTGAGGCCGAGCAACGTGAGGGTCTCCATGTAGATGATGTTGAGGCCGCCGCCTCCATCCATGAGAACTTTGGTGAAGCGAGCGTTGAGGATGATTGGGGCGACGACGAGAGGGTACGAGCCGGGGGTTGGTGACGTGGTCGGATGATCATCACGGTTGAACGTGATGGGAGCATCCGACCGCCGAGGAATTGAGGCGTGGCGGGTTTCATGGCAAAAACCTCCCCGCGCTCGGCCCTTCCGCTCTCGGCGTGTCATCCGGGTGGTCGGGCCGCCGTAGATCATGTAGCACTCGGTGATGGGCGGATACCCACCATCGTCATCGTCGTTGGCCCGATCCTCGCCACCCTTATCCTTCTTGCCATCGTCCTTGTCAATGCCAAATTTCTTGAAGTAACCTCGAAGCATGCGGCGTCCTCGAGGTTATGTTTGACCGGCTCCTTGTGGTATGGGCGGGGCTGTTTTAGCATCTTATCGAAGACGCCCCCATCCGGTGGGGGTCTAGGCTTCTTGCGCTCGGGCCGCGGCCACCTCGTCTTCCACGACCGCGCTTGCCTTGCTGGTTGCCCTTCTTCTTCTTCCCATTCTTCTTTCGGGTCTTGCTCGATCCCTCACCGCCCCCTGGGGGCGGTGCGGGCTTGTTTCCAGCCCCACCAAAGAAGGCTCCCACGGCCTCGTCGCCGGCGGCGTAGTCGGCGACAACGTCCATGAGCTCGTTCACCGTCTTTGGGCGGTTGCGCCCGAGCTCTCGCACGAGCTCTTTGCACGTGGTGCCTGAGACAAACGCCAGGATGACGTCGTGGTCTGGGATGTGCGGTAGCTCGGTACGCAGCTTGGAGAAACGTCGAGCAAAATCCCGGAGAGATTCCGTGGTATTCTGCTTGCAATTTCGGAGATCCCACGAGTTGCCGTGGTCGGACGTACGTGCCCTTGAAGTTCCTCGAAAATCTGGACCAAGTCGGCCCAATCGTGGATCCGATGGGGGGAGTTCCTCGAGCCACCGTCGAGCGGTGTCGAGAGAAACAGCGGGAGTTGGCGTATGATCGCCTTATCCTCTCGTGCTCCTCCCACCGGGCAAAGCCGCCCGGAGTCGGCCGCCCGAGCTCGGCTTGGTCTCCCGTTGTACTTGACCACGCTCGTGGGGTCGAAACGGGTTTGGCAACGGCGTGTTGCGGATAGCTCGACCGAAGACCCGAGGGCCTCGGTGGTTCGAGAAACCGCCGATCCTCGTCGCCGTCGTAGCGTCCCCCTCGATGGGCCTTGTAGCCACGGTCCTCGGCACCCGCAGCCTTGCGTCGTCTGGGTTGTCGTTGATGTCATGACGCGCATCCGGAGGTGCACGGTTGTCGAGGATGCGTTTCGAGCGGGTGTTCTACCACCTCGAGGGAGTGCCTCCCGGTGGACGAACCCTCCCGCCGTGCCGTGGTTGTTCCGGGCCGCCTCACGCCGCCTCGAGGCCGAGCTCTCGGCCCGCCGGACGGCGGCGACTTGGAGGAGCCCCCGGATCTCGTCCCGTATCCGTAAGGCGTGGGGATTCGAGGGTGCCGGCATGTCCCGCAGCAAGAAGATAGCCGCCGCAAGTACATTCCGGCTTGCTCGAGGGAAATGGGCCGGCTCGGGTGGCGCCGGCCGCCCGTCGTTGACGATGCGGCCGAAGACTTCCCGTGCCTTTCCTCGAGCGCCAAGAGCTCGAGGAGGGGGTGGATGGTTCTGCTCAAGCGCGCGCTTGAGCAGTTCCAGACTTGCGCGTTCCTCATCCATCTTGGCCTCGATTTCCCTGAGCTGAGCCCATTGTGCTGCTTGAGCATCGCCTTCAGGTCGTCGATTGTCT
Organism: Themeda triandra; assembly: GCA_018135685.1. Classification (NCBI taxonomy): domain Eukaryota; kingdom Viridiplantae; phylum Streptophyta; class Magnoliopsida; order Poales; family Poaceae; genus Themeda; species Themeda triandra. The sequence continues at coordinate 1,260,645 of JAENPR010000105.1, forward strand.
TGCGCTCGTGGCGGTGGTCCCCGCGGCTCGATCACCTGCAGGGCTGCAGCCGCCGATGTTCCGACCGCTGGGGTCACCTCTGCCCGGTTGGCTGCAGGGACGGCCATGGCGGCGTCATCTCTGGTCTCGTCATCCGACGGGACGTCGTTGTTGAGATGAAAACACTCGCGTGCCGGGTCATAGCACCCTGAGTCCGAGTTATCGGAGTCTGGGCTAGCGCCGGACGGCGCCGGTGGCCTCCCCGTGCTCTCCTCCTCGATCCAGCGGCGCATATCCCCGACCGTGTTGCGGCGTTGCGAGCCAGGTGCTCTGTTAAATCCATGGTTTACTGACGCCGGCCATACAATCTCCAAGTCCATGGTGGCACGCAGGAGGGGGCCGGGGCTCTCCTCCCGCGGTCCCATGGCTGACCGGATCTCGCTGGTAAACGTGGTGGCGGCGTTGGTGAGCCCAAACGGGAGCCTGCGACGAGCTCGGTAGAGGAGCCCGTGTGTGGCGGGTTGGGCGATGTCGGTCGCGCGCGCGCTCGAGATGCCACGCCGGGCTCTCTCGGCGATCGCATGGCAAACGTGAAGCTAGGGTCCACGTCATGGGCTCCCTGTCCATGTGGCACCTCCTGCCACACCCTTGGCACTCCGGCTGGGTGCGTCGTGGTGTCTGGCTGGGAGGGCACATGAGCAAAGTGCTCAAGGCTCTGTGCCTGCTGGCGGTGGTGACGATGCTGGTGATGTCGGCGACGCGGTGGCGAACCGTGGTGGCGCGGCCGGCGCGCGACCCCACCAGCGCGCGGTGCTGATGAGCGTCCGGCTCCTGGTTCTCCGATCGAGAGTAGAACCATGTCGTGGCCAGGGCCGAGCGACACGAACTCTAGGCTCCCGAACCAGATCACCGTAGCGAACGGGAGCGTTGGAACGGGTGATGCCATCCGAAAATGGCGGAGTCGGGTAAGAACACGCAGCATCCCCCTACTCGGCGCGCCCAACCTGTCGGTGTTTCGTACCCCGGGGGGTATAACACCAACGAGTAAATTTCTGTTGCGTGCTCCCTAATCCGGATGGTGATGCAAGATGGACACAAGCGTTTATCCTGGTTCAGGCAAAGAATGCCCTACGTCCAGCAGAGGAGTGAGTTTCGTGTTATCTTGCACCGGGGTGCTCGTAACAGGGGTGAATACAAGCGAGTCCTGAGACTTAACGTGCGTGTGTGGGTGTGTCTTGAGTGAAGGCGCGAAGTGTTGTCGTCCTCCCTCCCCAAAAAAAACCCCCTTAAACTAGGCCCTGGCGTCCCCTTTTATAGGCCAAGAGGAGGCTCAGGAGTACAGAGTAGATAGGGCTGTCGTTGCGTGACGTCGAGCTACATACGCCGTGTCAAGTCGTCGAGATCGTAGACGCTTCGCTCGGTCGGGCTCGAGCCCGTAGCAAAGCATGGTCGGTGATGGCCTCGCTTGTCCTCCTCGGCCGTGGGCCGACGTAATCGAGGCATGGCGTGGGCGTAGTCGAGCACATGCGTCCGGGAACCCCGCGGTAAGGTCATCGAGGTGGGAAAGACAACGCCGTGCGCTCCATGCCGGTCGCGTCCGCCGTCACTCCTCGAGTGGTTGGAGGCCGCCTCGAGAGGACCGTGGTCCGGCGATGGGACAATACGACGTAGTTGGTGGCATGGACGGTGTTCGAAGAGAAGCGCCGTACGTGGCACGGTGCACGGTATGGCCCCGCGGTGGCTCGAGTCGTTTGACCGGGCGCCCTCGAGTCCCAAGATCGAGCCGCGCAGCCGCTGGACAAGATGCCGTCTCGCACCTCATGGGTCTTCCGCACGAGAGTTGGCGAAAAGGTGATATTGATAGCTCGGTCTTAGCGGGGCGGTGGCGCAACAAGGCTGGCTTCTATCGTCCGGGAATCTGGGGACGGGCCGTGTAATGATAGATTTGACCGGCGTATGTCCCGTCGTTATGGGTTCTCGTAGCCATGATGTTAGGCGGAGTGGATGATATGTGATACCGTTCAAGTCCCGAAGCCACGTGCGGATATGGATGGGCAATGATTGTAGGCCCGCCGAGCGGGCGCCCGCCGAGCGTTCTCCGTCCCGCTCGAGCGGATGCCGTTCGAGTGGTTTCCGCCCCGCTCGGCGGCCGCCGCCGAGCGGTTTCGCGTCGTCTCGAGCAGCCGTTCGCTCGAGCGGTTTCCGATTTCCCCGTCGAGCGGGTGAGCGGTTGCGCTCGAGTTTGGGAGTTTCGAGGCCTTGCGGGCCGGTACCGGGCCGGCCCGGTGTGAGGCGGATTGGGGTTTCTCTCGGTTAATTCTTGGGAGATTTAGAGGTAGGATGGGTTGGGTTATTTTCCTCTAACGTACCTGATTTAGGACCCCCTAATCTAGGTACCCGACACTAAAATAAAAGCAAAAAAAAGGATCACCTCCGATTGGTCAATAATGTAGCTGTGCAAGGAGCCTATTGGTCGACGGAGTGGTCTAAGGTGCCACTCAGTTTCACAGAGCAGGATCTCCAAGTCGAAAGCTACCCTCACACAGACGCAATGGTCATCAAGGAAAACATTGTAGGTTCGGAGATAAACAGAATACTTGTAGATTCTGGGAGCTCACCCGACATCATTTTCGCCAACATATTTGACCAGATGAAACCGAGCGTAAGTCGCCTACAATGCCTAGATACACCTTTGATTGGGTTCGAAGGCAGGAAAATAGATGCCCTGGGAAAAATCTCACTGCCGATATCCTTTCAGGATGGACAAAATGCCAGAATAGAGTACATCACCTTTGATGTAGTCGACCTTTATTACCCATACAACGCAATCCTAGGAAGGGGATTTGCAAACAAGTTCAACCTAGCTATTCACATGGGGTATCTTTGCATGAAGATGCCGGCTTTGTACGGGGTCATAACAGTTCGCGGTAGCCAAAAAGAATGCAGAAACATAGAGAGGGCAATCTACAAGTCTCACAGGAACATAAACACAGTGGCCGTCGAGGAACCATCGGATATGCCTGCTGGCAAGACAAACATGCAGATCAAGAAGACACAGTAATAGTACCTCTGGAAGGAGCAGTCTCTAACAGGAAGGTCACCATAGGCACCAACCTAACAGAGGCAGAGAGGGAAGACCTACTGGAATTGCTGGTAAAAAACAAGGATGTATTCGTGTGGTCAGCCTCCGACCTGAAGGGGATCAGCCAAGACATCATCGAACACAACATGGATTTGAACCCAAACATGAAGCCAAAAAAGCAAAAGCAAAGGAAGATGTCCGAAGAACATATCCGTGCAGCCAAAGCGGAGGTCGACAGGTTACTCGATGCCAATGTCATAAGAGAAGTCAAATACTCGAATGGCTAGCAAACGTAGTGCTTGTACCGAAGAAAAATGGGAAGATGTGAATGTGCATAGATTTCATAGACCTAAACAAGGCTTGCAAAAAAGACCCTTTTCCGCTGCCAAGGATAGATGCGTCAGTTGACAAAGCTACAGGATGCAAGCGTTTTTCACTTCTGGATTGTTTCTCTGGATACCACCAGATATGGTTGAGAAAGGAAGATGAAGAGAAGACAAGTTTCACAATACCCTCCGGCACATACAGCTACGTCTGAATGCCAGAAGGCCTCAAGAACATGGGATCGACAATCACGAGAATGGTGCAAGCTGTCCTTAAGTCTCAGTTGTTGGCACAAAAATGTGACGGGGTCAGTCCTTGCGCCGAGGATGCACACTCTCGCAAGCCAGACAGACCAAGGCTCACGTTCCTCGGTCCCCGCGGCTGTCTCTCGCGGCCGATCCGGTCGAAGTCAAGGCGTGCCGCTCAATTTGACCCTATAATTGACAAGGAGGAAAAGAATAGTCAAATCCGGAACCTCCCGCTTGATTCCAGGCAGGTCCAAGTGTATGGCTAAATAGACGATCGAGGTTAGGACAATGACTAGAGAGTCAAGATCCATTATGCATGTAAAATAATGAACTGGTAAATAAATCATGCATTAAATAAAGCAGTTAATCATGTCATGATCAAATGAAACAGTTATGAAATTGAATCTAGACATGATACGTGCCAAAAGAAGTAACAAATATACTGAATCGGCTATCTGAGTACGCATGTGAAGCACAGAAGCCGTTAGCCGATTCAATCTATCTGATGCAAAGGTGTAGAAATCCTACATGTGTGCATTAACATGAATGAATCTAGTGAATCTACCAAGCCCATGAATATCAAGCAAGCTTAATAAACTAAATAGATCTAAACGTGTTCATGCAAACAATGATAAGGGTGAAGCCCTGACAAATCAGCTATTTTAACCGATCCCGACGTGAGAACGAACTAAGTGCATCGCTAACTCCACAATTAAATTACAAAGCTATCTACACCCTAGAACGCGCACACGTTACGAATAAGATTGATAAAACCTGGCTAATGTAAGCATGAGATCAATCATCAATCATTTTAGATCTAACGGATGTAAACATTGATGACAATTGGATCTAGAAGATGTAATCCAAATCTACCAATCTTGATTCGGGCAAAGATGTGTTAGAAGTAAATAACAAATAGATCTAACAACATCGGTAACTTAATGAATCTACTAGGGTGCCAAACCAAGTAGAGCCGATAACTAGCAATGGTAACTTGATGAATCTACTAGATTTGCCAAATCTAGCAGAGCCGATAACTAGCATGTGTCAACTCATACGACAGGAGGTCGAACCGGCCCTGCTAAGTGCTAACACAAACTGTTGGCACGCGTGATACTAGATAAGCGGTCGAACTGGCCAAATCTAGCGTGAACACGCAACCGACTATTGCAAATGCGTCCATAGGAGGTCGAACCGGCCCTATCTAGCAATGAACAATAGCCACCTTCACAAATGCATCAAAAGGAGGTCGAAACGGCCCGATCTTAGCATAAGTAAAAGCTTTTCTAACGATACTTATAGCAAGCGAGGGGTTGAACCAGCCAAGCCAGATGCAAATACGCCGAAATCCTAGAACTAAGGGTTTTGATGGCACGGGGGCCAAAAGGGGTGTTTGTTGTATATTGAATGTTGATTATTATTTTTTACAACGTCTTAGGGGCTTACATATTTATACCCCGGTCTTGACCAAGTCCTACTCGATATGACTTACTTAATTATAAGGAAACTAATTTATGAAAAATAATTACTTTTAATCGATAACTTGGGACCCACTATTCCTTTGACGTGGAGCCTCCGTTCCTTCGTTCAATCTTGAATAGCCGATTTCGGTCTTCCCTTTCCATAGATAGCCGATCTTGATAAACTAATTTTGCTCATTCGACCATCATCGTCTCTTGAATCCCTTAAAGAATTTCCTCCATAGCTTTTTTGCTGTCGGTCAATTTTTTGGTGCAAACACATGCCCCCAATTTTGGGATAAAAATATTTTATTCCAAAATTTCATTTATAATCCAAAAACCAACAGGTCATTCTCCTTCCTCGAGAACCGCAATGTCGTCTGTGGGAATCTGCAATAGTGTTTTCTTTTTAATCCTTACCGATTCACCTTCTTACGCGTCACATCAAGGCTATAAATTGAGGCTACATGCCCTGCTTCAATCACATATCCAAGCCTCTCTGTTTTAACTCAAGAAAACTTTCCTGAGCCAAAAAACCCCATTCACCGCTCATGGAGAGTAGCAAGGATGCGAGGGAGGAGGTTTTCACCTGGATTCCTTCCGCAGCGAGCATACCATGTCCTGAATGGGGCGAGACTGTGCGCTCAAAGTACCCGTAACATCCCAAAAATCCGAGTTACAAAATTTTCTCGTCAAAAACCTATGAGTGGTGATGTGCCATGTAGTTGCAACCCAAAAACCCCACCTAGATTAACCCGGAGTTGCATTAGTATTTACCTTTCATCATGCATTTTAAATTCAAGTTTGAGTTGGAGTTTTTGGATCTTTTGTTTGCTTAAATTAAATCAACTCAAGAACATATTTATTTATTGTATCATAAATAAATATGAAACCACCTATACAAGTTAAGGGAATAATACCCTAAATCAAGCCTATGACTACCTATGGCCTCCATGGAATTTTTGCACCCATGTGACAAAGTATGAAAATACAAGTTCAAATACCCAAGGAAAGAAAATAGGAAAAGGAAAAACAAAAGAATTGGGAAAGGAAATGGCAAGGCCATTTCGGCCTGCTAACCTAGCCGGCCCGCTAACCCCTCTCCTATTCTTCCTGGCCCGACGAGCAAGCCCAGCAGCCACCGGCCCGCTCAACACTCCTCTCTTCTCCTTTCTCTGCGGCCCAGACAATGGGAATCGGCCCATTAGCCACCCCGGCCCGCGAAGGAGACAGGAGCAGCCGCCCCCGCCCCCGCTACACGCCGAAGCAGGTGACGCACCCCGCGGCCCCACTTGTCATATGCCAGCTCTCACCTCTCTATTTTCCCTCCCCTGCTTTTGACCGGCGATGGGGAAAACTTGGGAGCCAAGAAGAACTCCTGCCGCTCGATGCCAGCTCCTCCGCATCGACGCCCACGCGAAGCTCCACCTGGACCGCACTCAGCCGACAAGCCCCACGCAAAACCCCCACGGCCGTGGTGCTTTTCCTCTCGCGCGCGCCCGTGCACATGCGGTTGTCGCCACGGGCAATTTCGGGAAGCGCACGCACGGACGCCCAAAAAGCCGCCGCCCTAGCCGTTGGCCCGCTGGCGAGTGGCCCCGTCCGCGCTCTGCCGCGACGTGGTGCACTCCCTGGTTGCTCGATCGTGCTAGCGTCGCCATCACCGTCCGCCCTACCAACCCCGACGCCGCCGCGCTATAAGACCAGAGCCTTCGGCCCCTAGGGTTCCTTGTCCACTGCTGCCGCGTTGCGGTTTCGCAATTCACTGACTACGCCAATTGGAGAAGGAAGGGGAAACGGAGAAGAAAGGAGGCGGGGAGGGAAAGGACGCCGCCGCCCGGGAAGAAGACGCCGCCGGTGCCGCCGCCGTCGGAGGAGGACTTGCCGGGAGGGGGAGGCGTCGCCGGGAGCTACCACGCAGTACCGCGAGCCGTGCCACGAACCGCAAGCGCCGCCCGTACCCCGACGTCCACTACCGCGCCGGTGAGCTCGCCATCCCCGATTCCAACCTCGCCTTGCTACCTCCCGACCATGGCGCTTCGGCGCGGAGGTCGAGGGCCACTGCCGGCCCCTTGGACTCATGCACAACACAAGCATGGACCAGCCCTAGCCAACCGAGTGCGGCGCCACCATACGCCGCCGTCCTGTCCGCCATGTCCGCCGCGCCGTGGCGATGCCGAGCCACAGTGCGCGTCTCCGAATTCCGGCCATCACCGGCCACCTTGAACACACCGGACCCCGGGGGCCATGTCCGCCGCGACGAGGCGCATCCCATGCGCACGCCGCGGGCCCGAGACACCCCCGAGGGTGTAGACTTGCCTCGCCATTGGAGGATGAGGCCGCACGGGCGCTCCGGGAGCGCCACCGTGGCGCCCTTCGCGCGGCCGGCTCCGGCCACCTCGCGTCGAGGTTGCGCCCGTCGAGCCGCGCCGCGGCCCGCGCACGCCGCAAAGACCACCGGAGCGATGGAGACACCTTGGTGGCCATGCCGACGCGCGCCGCGCATGCCACCATGGCCGCGGCGGCGCCGCCGCATGCCACCATGCGCCGCCGTGCAAAAAAGCTCGCCGCCGCCTTGTCAAGCTAGTGTCTTGAAACGCCAATCGAAGATCCGGCACTCAACTAGGCCCCGGATGCCCCCTTGGCCGGCGCGCCGGGAGCGCCACCGCCGCCACGCCGCCGCCGTCGCGACGGGATGTGCCCGGCCTCGCTGCGCGTCGCCGGGACAGGGCACCGACGCGTCGCCTAGGTGTCGCGGCCGGCGCGCCTCTACCGGGGGCCAGAGCGCCGCCCCAGCGCTCCAATGCGCCGCCTTGCCGCCGCCGGCCGCTCCCGGTCGCGCGCCCGACATGGCGAAGGGGAGAGGATGGGGGTTGGAGAGTTGGGACTTGGTGTGTGGACAAGGTCCAGGTGAGCCGAGCCCCTGCGGGTGGGCCCCGTGGAGCTAGTCCACCGTGCGCCAGGAGTCGTGGACCAACCATGCCCCGTGAACTCAGTCTTCATGGACCACAGCGGCTGACAGTGAGCCCCACAGGCGCCGGTCCACCGTGAACCGCGCCCGTGCGCCTCGGCCCGGTTCGGACCCGAGACGCCACGTGGCGGCCCTCTGTTGCGCCACGTGTTGGACCCGGCCCGGCCCAGTCCGGCCCACTAGCCCATTTCGGCCCATTTCCGGCCCACTTGTGGCCCATTTTCGGCCCATTGGGCCGTTGACCTGGTCAACCATGACGTCAGCAGTGACGTCATCAGTGCTGATGTCATCGGCCACGTCATCATCCACGTCAGCATCCACGTCAGCAGAATCTGCCACCTCAGCCGCCCCTCTGTGACACGTGGCAGGCTCCTGTTGCGCCACGTGTCCCCATATTATTTAACCCCGTTTAATATTTTCTTAAATATGTTTCAGCTTCAGAAATTCATAACTAATTCACCATAGCTCCGAAAAATACAATCAAGGTGCCAAAATTTTCCTTAAATCGAGCACAATAATCTGAAATTATGTTTGAGTGCATTTGGTTCTTCCATATTTTATTTGCTTCTTTGTGAACTCTATAGGAGTCGTTGACGCGACTATTAAATAACCGTTTCAGAGCCGGACGAGGAGCAGGAGTTTGACCAGGACGACTACGAGTACCAGGAGGACTTAGGCGACGACGTCGGAGGTGCCACATCCCATCCACTTTCTTAGATCCCATTACGCATTGCAATACACTCTACTTTCTGCAATACATTTATATTCCTGTGATAGGTTGCATGGTAGTATTTATACTTGTTCGGCCCTGCCTTGATTCAACTATCACCCTGCTACCGCTGATAGGCTAGACTTGCGCTTGCTACCTTTTGCTCTCGTGTTACTTCTACTACGCTTTATATCTGTGATGTGAGGCGTGGTGGACACGGAGATTATTTGGGGGATATTATGGTTGGATCATGGAGAGCGTGCTGCGTGAGTCTTGGGTGAGTGGTGAGGGTTGAGTCGGCTGAACAGGGATCACGACGAGCTTGAGCGAGTCTTGCCGAGGGATACGGCTGGGTATCCCCGCTTTGTGAGTACCCGTGGCGGGTAATTGGTTTGGATTGAGGTGTCCTTGGTGTGAGCTCCTTGGGGTGGAGCCTTGGAAAGGGGTGTCGTGGCAAAGACGGTAAAGATTAGCCCATACGGGGGAGATATCGCTGTTCGGCCAATACCTAAGGACTTGAGGGCTAGTAACCGGATCATTGGATGCCTTACTTTCCACTCGCTCTCCAATGGGAGGGAGACGGTCTAACCATTTGGTAGGACGAATGCCATTTCTTGTTGGAAGTAAAGCGGAATGTGTCGGGAGGTACGGGCCGAGAGTGCTCACACCCTCCTTAACCAACATAGTGACCCCTTGGCCCGGTACTATGTCTCATAGTCTCGCGCCGGGGCCGAGTGGCAGGATGGTATTCGTTCTAGGCTTATGGCGATCGGTATCGCCTAGATGATGATCAGCATCGATGATGGCTATCTTGTGGATTAGTGAAACCTCTGCAGAGTGTATGGTTGATCGATCGATACATATGCCGACTCATCGGCTATGGACCAAGTCCCGTGTGATGCTTATTGGACTAGGAGAGGAGTCTTCTATCTTTCTGGATGAGTGCATGTGGTTGGGATTGATTCCGGCTGTGAACCTTGGGAGGTTGTGGGCCGCTGAGGCATGACGAGAGGGAGTCGTTCATGTCGACCACGCGTGGCGTGGAAGGGGTGTGTGGTGTGAGGTGTGTGGTACGGTTGGGTTGGAGGATGGATTTGGGAATGAATAAAATTTGACCAACTATATATATTAAACTTGGTTACTATGCATAGGAAACCCCGGCTTTATAGGTTCACTTGTTATACCCTGTATTTACCTTTATTGCATCCAATTCCACAAATAAGCATAGGGTGGGAATGTGGCCGTACAATTCGTGCGATACTTTGGATAAACAGGTGATGAGGACGAGTACGACTATGATGATGATAGCTATGAGGATTAGTGGGTGTCGTTCCTACGCTCAAGTGTTCGGAGATCGTGTTGATGCTTCCGCTTCTACCTTCAGCTGTTCCGGATGTTTACTTTTCAGTTGATTCCACCAGTGTGGCGATGTAATAAATTACTGTAATCCCATACTATTTGCTATTCCTGAGACGATGTATGGAATGATATCAGCTGAACTATGTAATGTGATGGATTTAATCTGTCGTGTTACCCTCGAATCTGTGAAATTCCCATCACGGAATTTGAGGATGTTTCAGTTGGTATCAGCTCCACTGCTTGACCCTAGGACGAGACCCTTAGGATTGGACGACTAGTATAAGAGCCAGACCTTCTTTCGGTTATATCACCGACCATTGCATCTCTTTTATGCATGGCTTATCTTTATAACCGACTTGCTTGACCAAATTTCCCCTTGGAACACCGCAGATGACAAGCCTAGAAAACCCTCCGTCGGGCCTTTACCACCCTACCCCACTCTCAAGCTGACCTACATGGGGAAGATGCCTGGTGGTTTCTCCCTAACCCTCTACCGAGTGCTGAAAACCCTAGACGTCCCTGTTGATGAGATCAAGTATGTCTGCTCAGGACAGCCAGGGGAAGATGGAGGAATTAAGGGCCACGTCGTCACCAGTGTGGAAGTACCTGCAAGTCTGATCCTGCCCTTGGTGACTGCCTTCACTGAGATGTCGGTGGACGAGACCTGTGAAGAGGGGATTCAAGCAGTTGCCCACAAAGCTCTCCGCCGCGCACTACGAGACCACTACCTCTACCTGCAGGCGACAGAGTTTGCCTACTCCCTCAGGCCCTCCGCCTTGAGCTTGCCCCTGAAGCGCAAGTTGTCGAGGCCTTCACCAGAGCCAGCTATGAGGTTGACCCCTGTCTTCGTGCCTCTGGTTACCACCTGGTGAACCAGGATCAGTACATTGAGGGACCGGGAGAAGAGGAACCGTAGCTACCGTGGTCTCTTACGGGATCACCGGGAGTGGCTAGCCAAGGGAATCGAGGAAAATGCCAAGCTGCGAGAGACGGGGCGGGACCGCAAGACCGCCTCGCCCGCCAAGCTAGCAAACACAAGGACGAAATAGCCGACCTCCGAACAAGACCGCGCCTCGGCAATGGGAATGTACGCAAGGTCCTAGAGCTACGAGAGAGACCTCCGGGATAGGAGTGCAGCCTTAGCCGGTGTGCGAGAGCAGTCAAGGAGCTATGGGGTGCAAATGCACACCCTCAGCAACAGCAACCTGACCCTGAAGAGAGAGCTCAAGGAGCAGAAGGTCAAGGCCGTGAGAAACCAAGGTCACCTCATCAACACTATGAGGATGAATGAGTTTCTCCGCGAGAAGCTCAAGTTGACCGAAGAAGCTTGGGCCATGTCTGACAGGAAGCGACTCAGGGAGCTCGAAGAAATTTAGAAGCAGTTGCCCCCACACAAGCGCGTGCAGCCTCAGAAGGAGACGTTCAAGCTCGGCGAGTCGACTCGAACTTCAAGGACTGCCCGCGCCTGCCGGAGTGAAGCCCAGCGATGAGCACGCCGAGGCTCTCGCCTACGTCAGCGCTGCGCAAGACCGGGACGAGAGATAAGAGTTTCGGCGAGCGCGTTCCGGCGCCAGTTCACCACCGGGAGTAGGTGTGAGTGTGTCGGACCTGCGTGGTCAAGTATCATGTTCTATCATAGCTGAGTCGTCATCAGTCATGAGTCGTGTGAGATGTGAGCTGTCATGATGTACCCCATGAGTAGTATGAGTTAAGATGTACCCCCCATGAGTTACCATGCGTAGAACGAACCCTGTCAGCACTATTATTATTATGTCATAACATTTTTATTCCACCCATGTAATGAGTGATCGGATTTTATCGCTTCTTATGGTTTTTATTGCTTCTTTGCATGAGTGTTGGATAGAATAAATGTTTTTCCTTTAAATTGTTGAAATCATTTAATTCTATTGAACTATATAATAATGTACTACGGGGACTAAACTCTTATGGCCGTGTCACAGATGTCAACCCGTCGTTCAGCTCGCCTTGAGCGCCGCTCACCGTCCCCGACGGCCCTTGGGACGTGGTGCCGTGGACGTGGTCGCGGCCGCAATCTCAACCCGGGCGGTGATGACCGTCGTGAAGTGACCCCGCCACCGTCAACAACGATGGTGGAGAAGTTCGAGAATGCACCGGGGAGGAGGTGAAGAGGAAGTGCCGGTGGAGGAGGTGGAGGGGAGATCCCGGTGGAGGTGGAGGCGGCAATGCTCCACCACCGCCACCGCCAAACCTAGCGAGGTCATGGCGCAGCCGGGACTCGGCTTCTTGCCGCCGGTCAATGGTGCCAACCGCCGCTATGGTGGTCCGCCCGAGGACTTTCGGCGGAAGCCGGAGGGATTTTCGGCCGCGTCCCCACCTTTGATGGTCTCGAATGCGGACCCAATGGTTGCGATGATTGGCTGAAGGAAATCGAGAAGAAGCTTGATCTCACTACCTGCACCGATGAGGAGTGCGTTGGGGTTGCTGCCCACCAGCTTGTAGGTGGAGGTCGCTCGTGGTGGGACAGCTACTGCGAATCCCATGAGGACCCTGCCAACATCTCGTGGGATGAGTTCGTGGAGGAGTTCCGCGATTTCTTCATCCCTGAGGGCGCCATGAAGGCCAAGGAGAAGGAGTTCCGCAACGTCACTATGATCCACAATGAGAGGGTTCATGAGTACACCAACCGCTTTACCAACCTGTTGCGCTATGCTCCACCCGCGTGTGCTGCTGATGAGAATGAGAAGATGTACTACTACCGTGAAGGTCTGAGTACCCGCATCAAGCTAGCCCTCTCTGGTACAAAGAGCCGTACGCTGAGAGAGCTCATTGACCGTTGCATGGACATTGAGAAGGATCGCATGGAAGCGGATGCTCTGCGTGACAAGAAAGAGAGGAAGTGTCATCCTAAAGGATCCTCTCGCGCTCCCCCTCAGAAGCGCCGCAAAGAGGCCCCTGTGCAAGGACGCTACCGCAACACTCAGAACTTTGCGCCTGCAGCTGGTCGTGGTGGGGGTAACTACACCAACAACTACCCTCGCCAGAACAACCCAGTGGTGAGCCGCCCCGCGGGGAACCGCTCTGCGCCTGGTCGTCCCGCGCCGCACAACAGCAATTGGAGGGCTCCCGCGACAACCCCAACAGGCGGTATGGGCCCTACTTGCTATGGTTGCGGACAGCCGGGTCACAAGGTCATAGACTGTCCCCAGAAGGCTGCTACCCCTGGAGCTCAGAACACTCAGCACCGAGCTTCTGCCCCGCGTGGTCGTCTCACTCACCTGACCGCAGAAGATGCTCAGGCTGCCCCAGACGTGGTGTACGGTATGTTTTTAGTACATGGTGCAAAAGCTTCCGTACTTTTTGATTCTGGAGCTACTTGTTCTTACATATCTGCTAAGTACGCTAGAGAGCATAACATACCAGTTACTCCCCGTAGAGAACCTATCATTACCAGCTCACCCCTAGGAGAACTCAAGAGTACCCACCTATGCAAGGGAGTGAAACTTACCATTGAGGGTCTTACTTTTCTAGCCAACCTCACCCTACTACCCTCCACCAGTCTAGATGTGATACTAGGGATGGATTGGCTAACCAAACACCGAGGAGTCATATCTTGCTCACCCAGATACGTACAAATAACCCATCCTAGTGGCCAAGCTGTTAGATGCCTACCCCAGACAGAACAGTTAACCAACCTACTATGTGCCCTAGCAACCAAACCTGAGGCCGAAACAGAACCCAAGACAGTAGATGATGTGCCTGTGGTGAGAGACTATGCTGATGTTTTCCCTGAAGAGTTACCAGGAATGCCCCCTAATCGTGATGTGGAATTCGTCATCGACCTCATGCCTGGTACGGGTCCCATTGCTAAGCGACCCTACCGCATGTCAGTAGATGAGCTGGAAGAGCTCAAGAAGTAGTTGAAGGAGCTCTCTGATAAAGGCTACATCCGACCCAGTGCTTCTCCCTGGGGATCTCCTGTCTTGTTCATGAAGAAGAAAGATGGCTCAATGAGGATGTGCATCGATTATCGTAATCTGAATGCCGTCACCATCAAGAACAAGTATCCCCTGCCAAGGATAGATGATTTGCTGGATCAGTTGAGAGGTGCCAAGTACTTCTCCAAGATTGATCTCAGATCGGGCTATCACCAGATGAAAATCCGTGAGGAAGACATTCCTAAGACTGCCTTTGTCACCCGATATGGTCAGTATGAGTGCACAGTGGTGTCCTTCGGACTCACAAATGCTCCTGCCTACTTCATGAACATGATGAATAAGGTATTCATGGATGTGCTCGACAAGTTCGTCGTGGTATTCATTGATGACATCCTTATCTACTCTACCACTGCTGAAGAGCATGAAGAGCATCTGAGAACAGTGCTCGAAAGATTGAGTCTACATCAGCTATATGCCAAGTTTAGCAAATGTGAATTCTGGCTTGAGGAAGTTGCCTTCTTGGGTCATGTGCTTTCAGCTGATGGTGTTGCGGTAGACCCTGCCAAGATTGAAGCCGTGAAAGAATGGGAACAACCCCGTTCCGTGACCGAAGTCAGGAGTTTCTTGGGATTGGCTGGATATTATCGCCGATTCATCGAGAACTTCTCCAAGATAGCTCGCCCTATGACCAACCTCTTGAAGAAGACCAAGGAGTTTGAGTGGACGCCCGAGTGCGAACAAAGCTTCCAAACTCTGAAAGAAAGGTTGACCACCACCCCTGTGCTAGCATTACCAGATATCAGCAAGGACTTTGTAGTCTATTGTGATGCCTCCCGTCAAGGACTCGGTTGCGTGCGATGCGAACGGTAAGGTCATTGCTTATGCTTCTCGCCGGTTTGAAAGACCATGAACAACGTTATCCTACCCATTATCTCGAGCTAGGCTGCTGTGGTTCATGCTCGAAAATCTGGAGGCATTACTTGATTGGCAACAAGTGTGATATCTATACGATCACAAGAGCTTGAAGTACTTCTTTACCCAAGAAGACCTGAACATGAGGCAGCGGCGATGGTTAGATCTCATCAAAGACTATGACCTCAAAATACACTACCATCCGGGGAAAGCCAATGTAGTTGCCGACGCTCTCAGTCGCAAGAGCTACTGTCACACCCTGATCTCAGAATCCGTGCCACCTGAGCTTAAACAGGAGCTTGAGGACTTCCAGCTTGAAATAGTACCTCATGGCCTGCTAAACGAGCTCCGCATCCATTACAATCTCACTTTGATCGCATCCGTGAAGCCCAAAAAGAATGTAAGGACTGCGAGCGCATCCGTGGTCGATGGAGCGTGGGTATAACCCCCGAATTCGAGAGAAGACGAACAAGGAGCCCCTCTGGTGCAATGACAGAATTTGTGTGCCCTCCGATCCAGCTTTGCGAGAGGAGATTCTATCAGAAGCACATGATTCCAAATACTGCATTCACCCTGGTTGCGTGAAGATGTATCGTGACCTCAGGAAACACTTCTGGTGGAAGAGCATGAAAGCAGACATCGCGGGACATGTGGCCCGATGTGACATCTGCAACAGAGTCAAGGACGAACACAAGAGACCCGCTGGTTTGCTAAAGCCCCTTGATGTTCCCGAATGGAAGTGGGAAGACATATCCATGGATTTCATCGTAGGGTTGCCTCGCTCCACGCATGGAAACAATGCCATATTGGTGATAGTTGATCGCTTGACCAAAGTCGCTCATTTCTTGCCTATCAAGGAGACGATCCGAGCTGAATAGCTAGCTGATCTCTACATCAAAGAAATTCTCCGCTTACATGGTGCCCCTAAAAGCATCGTATCTGATCGCGGATCCTTGTTCATGTCCCGTTTCTGGCAACAGATGCATAGATCCATTGGGACTAAGCTTGATTATAGTACAGCTTACCATCCTCAAACCGATGGCCAGACAGAAAGGGTGAACCAAATTCTGGAAGATATGCTTAGAGCCTGTGTCCTACAATATGGGACTGATTGGGAAAAGAGCCTACCACATGCAGAATTCTCCTACAACAATAGCTACCAAGCCAGCATTAAGATGCCACCATTTGAAGCTCTGTATGGGAGACCTTGCAACACTCCGCTTATGTGGTCACAACCTGGTGAAAGAGTTTTTCATGGGGCCGACAAGATCAAACAAGCCGAAGAGGGTGTTGCTCAAGTTCAGGCAAATCCGAAGGCCGCTCAGAGCCGGCAGAAGAGTTACACTGACAAAAGATTTAGAGACCTGGAGTTCGAAGTTGGAGACTCCGTCTATCTCAAAGTATCTCCGCTTTGTGGTACCGTCCGGTTCCATGTGAAAGGGAAGCTTGCTCCAAGATACATAGGCCCCTACCCGATCATTGGGAGGATTGGGAAGCTTGCATACAGGCTTGAACTACCTCCAGAGCTGGCAGGAGTGCATCCCGTCTTTCATGTGTCACAACTACGCAAGTGTCTGAAGCTGCCAGAGCAACAACACGTGACCACCGACGTGCTAGATGTGCAAGACTCACTTGAGTACAAAGAACACCCGATCAAGATTCTGGGATGGGACACCAAAGAAACTAGAAGCAAGTCCATTCCTATGTGCAAGGCTCAGTGGAGCAACCACACAGAAAGAGAAGCCACATGGGAGAAGGAGTCAGAACTTTGTGCCATATACCCCTACCTCTTCGACGGGTAAGCTATATTTTTAAATCTCGGGGACGAGATTCTCGTAAGGGGGTAGGACGTAACATCCCAAAAATCCGAGTTACAAAATTTTCTGTCAAAAACCTATGAGTGGTGATGTGCCATGTACTTGCAACCCAAAAACCCCACCTAGATTAACCCGGAGTTGCATTAGTATTTACCTTTCATCATGCATTTTAAATTCAAGTTTGAGTTGGAGTTTTTGGATCTTTTGTTTGCTTAAATTAAATCAACTCAAGAACATATTTATTTATTGTATCATAAATAAATATGAAACCACCTATACAAGTTAAGGGAATAATACCCTAAATCAAGCCTATGACTACCTATGGCCTCCATGGAATTTTTGCACCCATGTGACAAAGTATGAAAATACAAGTTCAAATACCCAAGGAAAGAAAATAGGAAAAGGAAAAACAGAAAAGAATTGGGAAAGGAAATGGCAAGGCCATTTCGGCCTGCTAACCTAGCCAGCCCGCTAACCCCTCTCCTATTCTTCCTGGCCCGACGAGCAATCCCAGCAGCCACCGGCCCGCTCCACACTCCTCTCTTCTCCTTTTCTCTGCGGCCCAGACAATGGGAATCGGCCCATTAGCCACCCCGGCCCGTGAAGGAGACAGGAGCAGCCGCCCCCACTACACGCCGAAGCAGGTGACGCACCCCGCGGCCCCACTTGTCATATGCCAGCTCTCACCTCTCTGTTTTCCCTCCCCTGCTTTTGACCGGCGATGGGGAAAACTTGGGAGCCAAGAAGAACTCCTGCCGCTCGATGCCAGCTCCTTCGCATCGACGCCCACGCGAAGCTCCACCTGGACTGCACTCAGCCGACAAGCCCCGCGCAAAACCCCCACGGCCGTGGTGCTTTTCCTCTCGCGCGCGCCCGTGCACATGCGGTAGTCGCCACGGGCAATTTCGGGAAGCGCACGCACGGACGCCCAAAAAGCCGCCGCCCTAGCCATTGGCCCGCTGGCGAGTGGCCCCATCCGTGCTCTGCCGCGACGTGGCGCACTCCCTGGTCGCTCGATCGTGCTAGCGTCGCCATCACCGTCCGCCCTACCAACCCCGACGCCGCCGCGCTATAAGACCAGAGCCTTCGGCCCCTAGGGTTCCTTGTCCACCGCCGCCGCGTTGCGGTTCGCAGTCACCGACTACGCCAATTGGAGAAGGAAGGGGAAACGGAGAAGAAAGGAGGCGGGGGGAGGGAAAGGACGCCGCCGCCCGGGAAGAAGACGCCGCCGGTGCCGCCGCCGTCGGAGGAGGACTTGCCGGGAGGGGGAGGCGTCGCCGGGAGCTACCACGCAGTACCGCGAGCCGTGCCACGAACCGCAAGCGCCGCCCGTACCCCGACGTCCACTACCGCGCCGGTGAGCTCGCCATCCCCGATTCCAACCTCGCCTTGCTACCTCCCGACCATGGCGCTTCGGCGCGGAGGTCGAGGGCCACTGCCGGCCCCTTGGACTCACGCACGACACAAGCATGGACCAGCCCTAGCCAACTGAGTGCGGCGCCACCATACGCCGCGCCATGCCAAGCCACGGTGCGCGTCTCCGAATTCCGGCCATCACCGGCCGCCCGGACACGCTGGACCCCGGGGACCATGTCCGCCGCGACGGGGCGCATCTCCATGCGCGCGCCGCGGGCCCGAGACACCCCCGAGGGTGTAGACTTGCCTCGCCACCGGAGGATGAGGCCGCACGGGGCGCTCCGGGAGCGCCACCGTGGCGCCCTTCGCGCCGGCCGGCTCCGGCCACCTCGCGCGTCGAGGTTGCGCTGTCGAGCCGCGCCGCGGCCCGCTGCACGCTGCAGCACAAATGGGGAGCGATGGAGACGCCTTGGTGGCCATGCCGACGCGCCGCCGTGCATGCCACCATGGCCGCCGGCGCCGCTGCATGCCACCATGCGCCGCCGTGCAAAAAGCTCGCCGCCGCCTTGTCAAGCTGGTGTCTTGAAACGCCAATCGAAGATCCGGGCACTCAACTAGGCCCCGGATGCCCCCTTGGCCGGCGCAGCGGAGCGCCACCGCCGCCACGCCGCCGCCGTCGCGACGGGGATGTGCCCGGCCCCGCTGCCGTCGATTGTGGGCACCGACGCGCTCGCCTAGGTGTCGCGAAGCCGGCGCGCTCGCTACCGGGGCCGGAGCGCCGCCCCAGCGCTCCAATGCGCCGCCTTGCCGCCGCCGGCCGCTCCCGGTCGTGCGCCCGACATGGCGAAGGGGAGAGGATGGGGGTTGGAGAGTTGGGACTTGGTATGTGGACAAGGTCCAGGTGAGCCGAGCCCCTGCGGGTGGGCCCCGTGGAGCTAGTCCACCGTGCGCCAGGAGTCGTGGACCAACCATGCCCCGTGAACTCAGTCTTCATGGACCACGGCGGGCGACGGTGAGCCCCACGGGCGCCGGTCCACCGTGAACCGCGCCGTGCGCCTCGGCCCGGTTCGGACCCAAGACGCCACGTGGCGGCCCTCGTTGCGCCACGTGTTGGACCCGGCCCGCCCGGTCCGCCCACTAGCCCGTTTCGGCCCATTTCCAGCCCACTTGTGGCCCATTTTCGGCCCATTGGCCCGTTGACCTGGTCAACCATGACGTCAGCAGTGACGTCATCAGTGCTGACGTCATCGGCCACGTCATCATCCACGTCAGCAGAATCTGCCACCTCAGCCGCCCCTCTGTGACACGTGGCAGGCTCCTGTTGCGCCACGTGTCCCCATATTATTTAACCCCTGTTTAATATTTTCTTAAATATGTTTCAGCTTCAGAAATTCATAACTAATTCACCATAGCTCCGAAAAATACAATCAAGGTGCCGAAATTTTCCTTAAATCGAGCACAATAATCTGAAATTATGTTTGAGTGCATTTGGTTCTTCCATATTTTATTGGCTTCTTTGTGAACTCTATAGGAGTCGCTGACGCGACTATTAAATAACTGTTTCAGAGCCGGATGAGGAGCAGGAGTTTGACCAGGACGACTACGAGTACCAGGAGGACTTAGGCGACGACGTCGGAGGTGCCACATCCCATCCACTTTCTTAGATCCCATTACGCATTGCAATACACTTTACTTTCTGCAATACATTTATATTCCTGTGATAGGTTGCATGGTAGTATTTATACTTGTTCGGCCCTGCCTTGATTCAACTATCACCCTGCTACCGCTGATAGGCTAGACTTGCGCTTACTACCTTTTGCTCTCGTGTTACTTCTACTACGCTTTATATCTGTGATGTGAGGCGTGGTGGACACGGAGATTATTTGGGGGATATTATGGTTGGATCATGGAGAGCGTCCGCGTGAGTCTTGGGTGAGTGGTGAGGGCCGAGTCGGCCGAACACGGGGATCACGACGAGCTTGAGCGAGTCTTGCCGAGGGATACGGCCTGGGTATCCCGCTTTGTGAGTACCGTGGCGGGTAACTGGTTTGGATTGAGGTGTCCTTGGTGTGAGCTCCTTGGGGTGGAGCCTTGGAAAGGGGTGCCGTGGCAAAGCACGGTAAAGATTAGCCCATACGGGGAGATATCGCTGTTCGGCCAATACCTAAGGACTTGAGGGCTAGTAACCGGATCATTGGATGCCTTACTTTCCACTCGCTCTCCAATGGGAGGGAGACGGTCTAACCATTTGGTAGGACGAATGCCATTCTTTGTTGGAAGTAAAGCGGAATGTGTCGGGAGGTACGGGCCGAGAGTGCTCACACCCTCCTTAACCAACATAGTGACCCCTTGGCCTGGTACTATGTCTCACAGTCTCGGCGGCCAGGGCCGAGTGGCAGGATGGTATTCGTTCTAGGCTTATGGCGATCGGTATCTGCCTAGATGATGATCAGCATCGATGATGGCTATCTTGTGGATTAGTGAAACCTCTGCAGAGTGTATGGTTGATCGATCGATACATATGCCGACTCGTCGGCTATGGACCAAGTCCCGTGTGATGCTTACTGGACTAGGAGAGGAGTCTTCTATCTTTCTGGATGAGTGCGTGTGGTTGGGATTGATTCCGGCTGTGAACCTTGGGAGGTTGTGGGCCGCTGAGGCATGACGAGAGGGAGTCGTTCATGTCGACCATGCGTGGCGTGGAAGGGGTGTGTGGTACGGTTGGGTTGGAGGATGGATTTGGGAATGAATAAAATTTGACCAACTATATATATTAAACTTGGTTACTATGCATAGGAAACCCCGGCTTTATAGGTTCCCTTGTTATACCCTGTATTTACCTTTATTGCATCCAATTCCACAAATAAGCATAGGGTGGGAATGTGGCCAGTACAATTCGTACTGATACTTTGGATAAACAGGTGATGAGGACGAGTACAACTATGATGATGATAGCTATGAGGATTAGTGGGTGTCGTTCCTACGCTCAAGTGTTCGGAGATCGTGTTGATGCTTCCACTTCAACCTTCAGCTGTTCCGGATGTTTACTTTTCAGTTGATTCCGCCAGTGTGGCGATGTAATAAATTACTGTAATCCCGTACTATTTGCTATTCCTGAGACGATGTATGGAATGATATCAGCTGAACTATGTAATGTGATGGATTTAATCTGTCGTGTTACCCTCGAATCTGTGAAATTCCCATCACGGAATTTGAGGATGTTTCAGTACCAATGCAAGCGGTGGTAATCTGTACTTTTCTCATCGATTCTGGGTCTTTGGTTGAATCGCCTTTTCTGATTTGTCGATTCTTTGCAGGACTTCCAGTGACGGGACCATTGAAGTCTCCATTGATGAGCGTCCTGCGGGCGTAGATCTGGCGGATGCGAAGGGCGGTCTCGCCCATGCGCGAAAGATGAATCTGAAGCTAACGGCGGAGGCCATGGATGTTAAGCTCACCTTGGAGGAGAAGGACAAGGTGATTGCCAAGATCTCCAAGGAGCGCGACGACGCTTTGAATCAGGCCACTACTCTGAAGGCAAAGATTGCCGCTCTTGAAGCTGCCATCGTCGGTCTTGCCGCCACTGCTAAGGTCATCCGCAGTGGTTGAAGAAGGCAGAGAGCGTTTGTCAACGTCAAGAAGGCCCAGGAAGAGTCTTTGTCGATGTAGTCAATCTAGGATAGTAGATTGTACTAGGTTGCAACTTCTTTTCTTTGGCTCTTCTTACAAATAAATTGCTGAACTTATGTGTCTTTTGCTCTCGAAAATGTCTCTGTTCCTGATCCTTCGAGATCGGTGTGTATTGTGATAACTCCGATGCTGATCCTTCGAGGTCAGAGTCTTCTGCATTTTCCTGAATATGCCCTAATGCCTCAATTGTTTTGCGTTTTGTATTTTTTGCTCTGAAGGTGATGCATATCGCATCGGCTATTACTGACATTCTGTCAGTTATTTTGTACTGAAGGTGATGATCACATCGGCTATTATGACAAATTGACTTATCTCCTCATGATTGGTCTTCAATATTCAATTATACCGGGGTAATACTTCTTAAGGAATTTGCCATTAATGGCTCTCTCAAATACCTCTCCTTTAAAATCCCTTAATATATAAGCATTGCCTGAAACAACCTGATCAATGAAGTAGGGTCCTTCCCAATTCGAAGACCATTTGCCAAACCTGTTATCCTTTACTCCAATCTGTAATCTGAGTTTCCAAACGAGCTCGTCCTTCTCGAACTCTTTCAGCTTGACCTTCTTGTTGTAATGTTTGGCAATTCTTAGCTTGTTAGCTTCGATTGTTTCTAAAGCCTTTAGTCGATGATAATGTAAGTCCTCCAAATTGTCAATCATAAGCTTATTATAATCACCGGCACTTAAGTCTTTTTGCAACTCAACTCTCCTTGAACCAGATTGAATTTCCCATGGCACTACTGCATGATGGCCGTATACCAGCTCATAGGGAGAACATTGGTTGATCCATGCTGAGCCATCCGATATGCCCATAATGTTTCATTCAGTGTCAAGTACCACTTTCTTGGCTGTTGATTTATCTTCTTTTTGATCAACTTGATAAGAATTTGATTGGAAGCTTCTGCCTGTCCATTGGCTTGAGCATAATAAGGAGAAGAATTAATTAACTTGATGTCCATTTCTTCAAACAAACTTCTCAAATTCTTCGGACGTGAACATGGAACCTTGATCGGTTGTAATCGTTTCTGGGATCCCAAACTGATAAATTATGTGCTCTTTGACAAACTCCACCATGTTTTTAGAAGTGACTAACTTTAATGGGACAGCTCAACCCATTTGGTAAAATAATCAGTAGCCACTAATATAAACTTGTGTCCTTTGCTAGAAGGTGGATAGATTTGGCTAATCAAATCCATTCCCCATCCTCTGAATGGCCAAGGCTTCATAATGGGATTCATTGCAGATGCTGGGGTTCGTTGGATGTTCCCAAATCTCTAACATTCTTGGCAACTTCTATAAAATTTGAAGCAATCTTCTAGTATGGTAGGCCAAAAATACCCAGCTCTCCTGATCACCCACTTCATCTTATATGCAGATTGATGTGCTCCACAGATTCCTTCATGTACTTGTCGAATAATAAACCTAGCTTCTTTATGGCCGACGCACCTCATAAGTACACCATCTATTGTTCTATAATATAAACGATCCCCTAGCAGAACAAATTTGATAGCCTTGTACCTGAGCTTCTTTGTGACTTTCTGTGATGGATTCTTCAAATAATTGATGATTTCATCTCTCCAATCATTAGTCATCTCTTCAGCCATTATCTTTGGAATCAACTTATAACCTGAAGCACTTTAAGCCAGCCTGTTAGCCTCTTGATTCTGTGCTCGAGGGATGTGTTGTAATGATACAATAACAAATTTCTGCAACAGTTCTTTGCATTGATCATAATATCTTTTCGAACCTCATCCTTGCACTCATACAGGCCGAGCAATTGATTAATTATCAATTGAGAGTCACTAAACACTTCAATTGACTCGGCCTTTGCTTCCAGTAGAAGCTGAAGTCTCTTCAAAATTGCTTCGTACTCAGCTTGATTGTTCGTGGTAGTTGGTGCAATTTGGAAAGCAAATTCAAATGTTGCCCCCCGAGGGGAGATGAGAACAATACCAATACCACCACCTTGCTTGCAAGTCGATCCATCAAAGAAAAAGACCCATGAGGCTACTTCTACTAGCCCGACGTTTACCTTGCAATGCTGAGTGACAAAATCAGCCATCACCTGTCCCTTGACTGCTTTAGCCGTTTCATACCTTAAATCAAACTCTGATAACATCCATTTTCCAATCCTGCCATTCAGAATGGGCATTGACAACATGTGCTTGACAACATCTACTTTTGACACTACTACACATTCTGAAGATAGCAGATATCTTCTCAGCTTAGTGCAAGAGAAATACAAGCACAAACAGAGTTTCTCTATAGGAGTATATCTTGTCTCAGGATCCAGTAGCTTTCTACTCAGATAGTAGACGACTCTTTCCTTCCCTTCAAACTCTTGTATTAGGGCCGAACCAATTGCTAAGTCCTTGGCTGCCAGGTACAACTTGAAAGGCTTTCCTGGTTGAGAAGGAATCAAAACTGGAGGTATTTTCATATATTCCCTGATCTCATCAAATGCCTTTTCTTGTGCCTCACCCCATCTAAATTCCTGATCATCCTTTAATTTCAATAGGGAGAAAATGGCAATACTTTGCTTGATAGATTAGCAATGAATCTCCTGATGAAATTGATCTGTCCAAGTAATGATTGTAATTTCACCTTGCTAGTTGGTGGAACAGCCTTCTCAATTGCATCCATGCTTTTAACTCGTCCTACCTCGATTCCCCTTTCATTGGCCATGAATCCCAAAAACTGTCCAGCAAAAACTCCAAAAGCACATTTGAGTGGGTTCATCTTCAGACCATTTTTCCTGGTGTACTCCAAAGTCTCTCTTAAATCATCGAGATGTTGCTCATATCCTCCTGAGTTGACAACCACATCATCGATGTAGATTTTAACAATTCTGCCGATCAACTTATGATATATATAATTCATAGCTCTTTGATAAGTTACCCGGCATTCTTCAGACGAAACGTCATGACCATCCATTCAAATAAGCCGATTGCTCCTGGACATCTGAATGCTGTTTTGGATATATCTTCTTCTGCCATAAATATTTGATTATAACCAGCATTACCATCCATAAAACTGATTACTTTGTGTCCAGCAGCTGCATCAACGAGCATCTCGGCTATCGGCATAGGATACCCATCCATTGGAGTGGCCTTGTTCAGATCCCTGAAGTCTACACATACCCTCATTTTACCATTTTTCTTGTAAACAGGAACAATGTTAGAAATCCATTCCGCATAACGACAGGATCTGATAAACTTTGCCTCAAGTAACCTTTCAATTTCCTTCTTCACATCATCAAATATTTCAGGCTTGAATCTTCTAGGAGGTTGCTTGAAAGGTCGATATCCATCCTTAATTGGTAATCGATGTTCCACAATCGACTTGTCTAATCCGGGCATCTCATAATACTCCCAAGCGAAACAATCTTTATACTCTTTTAATAATTCTATTAACTTGGTTCTGTATTCGGGGTCTAGGTTCGAACTTATATACATCGGCCTTGGTCTGTCACCAGGTCCAATGTCTACTTCTTCTAAGATATCGGCCGACGTGAAGCCATGTCCAAGCTTCCCTTCTGTACCATCGATTGGATTATTCATTAAAACAAAATTTCAGAGCCGACTTCTTGGATCAGCTGTTGGCTTTCATCATCTATGATGATAAAGTCCCCTAAAAACTCTTTCCCAGAAAGGCATTCATATCTTTCCAGACTATGATGCTTTTGGTTGATCAAAGCAGTTTTGAACGAATCATCTACAGGAACTATTTCAACTCTTTGATCTATCCATTGTAGCACACACTGATGCATTGTTGAGGGTACACATCCATTAGCATGAATCCAATATCTTCCAAGAAGCAGATTATAAAATCCTTCTCTTTCAATCACGAAGAAAGTAGTAATCATGGTTTTGCTGCCAATTGTTAACTGGACATTAATTGGCCCCCGGGCACTGGAAACTCTATCTGCAAAATCCCTCAACTGTATTCTTGAATCGACCAGATCTTCAGTTTTTAGCCCAAGCTTCTTAAATATTGACATAGGCATTAAATTGATCGTAGCACCTCCATCTACTAGCATCCTGTTCACTGGCTTATTGTCCACACGTCCTCTGATATATAAGGCTTTCAGATGACGATGCTGCCTCAACTTGCTAAAGATGGCTTTTTGGTTTCCTAATTCTTTATGTTTAATTGGCAAAATACATTGCATATCAATAGGAGCCGATTGACCTAAGTCGGCAGTTTGCTTGGCTCTCCAAACTTGTCTCTTGGCTCCAATCTCTTTAAGGAATTGACTTCTGTCCTCAGTGGAACTGTCCAAATTTTGCTGATCTTTTTGCCAAGCATGCTGATTATCATGACTGTGGGCTTTACATTTGTTATCACACTGATTCATAATAGGTCTCCCAAACATCTCATGAGCAAATTGGTGACTGATTCGCGGCTCTTGACATCCTTTGAACTGATTATTACACTCAGGGCAATCTTTCAGAGTCGGTAACCGCAAGCCTTTATTCCAACAATACCTGAAAAAGGAACAGTCCCAATGCATTTCTAATTGCTCTTCGCCACACTTTTCTTCTTCAGACATCTTCTTTGTAAAAAATGCACCAGTCATCCCAGTATTGGTAGCAGGCCCAGTACTCTTGCCAACATCAAAAGCTATCTTTCCTGATTTAATAGCCTTTTGTACTTGATTTCTGAAAACAGTGCACTCATTGGTAGAGTGAATAGTGGAATTATGCACCTTGCAGTACTTCTTTCCTTTCACTTCATCGTCACTCATCAGTTCATGAGATACTTTTATCAGACTTTTGCTCAATAGGAAATCAAAAATCTTATCAGCTTTTGATGTGTCAAAATCAAATTTCTGATCTAATCTTCCCCACATACGGTCAATGACACACTTCTTCTAAATATTCCACTCAATGCCATTGACTTCCTCAATCTCCTGATCTGAGTCATATATCAAATCTTTATAATAATTAGCCACATTGGCTGCCTTGTGCAGTCGACTTTCTCGACGCGGTGACTGTATATACTCAGAAACTATAGACATTTTTTGTGCGAGCTCTCCGAGATTATTGAAATTTGAACCGACAAGCTTCTTATTCAAATAAGGTTTTTTTTAGGAAAACTGTGGAGCCTTGCTCCCCAGGAATTAAATTAAAAGGCATTCGAAAGTACAAAAGTTATTACAACAAGTTAGCAGGAAGCTAACTGAGAGGAAAAAAAAGGAGGGGGGGAGGGGGACTCACCTCAACCGAAACTTACCTAAAATAAAAAAGTAAACTAAACAAGCCTGGACTAATAGCAAGGGGTGGCAGGAAGATTGAAACCCAAAAAGCAATAAACAATTACAAATTACAAATAGTGTAACCAATTCATGATTGAACCATGGAAGCGATTGGGTACTCTAAGGAGGTGAAGCTTAACTTCTTCCTTAAGCATTTGTTTCCAGCATGCCATTGAGGGAGGCTTGTGATTGAATATGTAGTTATTTCTTTCCTTCCAGATGCACCAAGCTGTGATCATAAAAAGATCCATAAAGAATGGTCCTGAAAAGTTCTCCTTCTTGTGAGTTATCATTTGAATAACATCATCTTGTAGTTCCCATTGTATACCAACAATAAACCATCTCCTTGCAGCTGATGGGCATTCAAAGAACAGATGTAATAAAGTTTCATCAATGTTTCCATGGCATAGTACACAATGGTAACCTTCTTCTAGAACTTTATTCCGCCTTCTCAACATATCTCTTGTGTTCAATCTATCAGATAGCAGCAGCCATGTAAAAAACTTTATTTTTGGCATACACTTAGTCTTCCAAATCCATTTGTATGGCGCTGGTGGATTTATATCTTGGAAGTGTTGTTGGTAGTACTTGTTTGATGTGTACAGTCCAGTCGCCCATCTGCATATCCATAAATCTTCTTGATCATTTTGTGTTCTAAAGGAGTCCAAATCACTTTGGAACAGCAAGTATTCATTATATGCCAGCCTAGACATAGGCAGTCTAAAACCATCAAGTAGATTACTAAATTCTAAGCATTTCTTTAAAGATAGCTGCTGGTTTCTGGCATAAGTGTACAGAGTAGGATATTTATCAGAGAAGGATGATTGCATGAGGTTATGTTCCCAGATTCCAACTGAATCCCCACTTCCTGGTATGCAGTAAGCTATATCTATGAATTTTTCAGCTTGCTTGAGAATGTCTTTCCACCAAAATGAACCTCTTGGTGGGGTTAAATGTGGCACTTTATCATGATAGTATGCATTCCAAACTAATTGAACCCAGGGAATATTGACTTTATTATAGAATTTATTCAAGTGCTTCATAAGAAGGGCATCATTTTGGAGTTCTAGATCTTTTATTCCATGTCCACCTTTGTTTTTTGGTTTGAGGACCAATTCCCATGCTGCTAGATTGTATCCCTTGGCATTGATATCCGATCCTCTCCAGAGACAATTTTTTTCTGAACTTATCAATTGTTTCAATCACTGTTTTGGGCAATTTGAGTGTACACATGAAGTATGTTGGCAAAGATGAGACTACTGAATTGATAAGCTGCAATCGCCCTGAGTAGTTAAGGTAAATAGAACTAGCTGAAAGTTTTCTCTCAATTCTGCACATTAGTGGTGCATAATCTTTAACTAAAGGCTTGGTGGTGCCAAGTGGTATTCCAAGATAGGTGAAAGGTAATTGACCTTCTTTGCAGCCAAGGACACCAGTGAGTAGTGGTACTTTCTGTCTAGGGATATTAATTGGAACTAGACATGATTTCTGAAAATTTACTTTCAGACCTGTGGAAATAGCAAAACTTTGCAAAAGTCCTTTTAAACAGAAGAGTTGCTTAGCTTCAGCTTGCATGACTAGAAGTGTATCATCAGCATATTGGATAACTGGGAAATGATCAACATCTCTATTTGGAATAGGCAGACTGAATAGACCTTGGTGATATGCTTTATTGACAATACTTTGAAGAAGATCTGCTGCTAGTACAAAAAGTAATGGGGACAGAGGATCTCCTTGTCTAACCCCCCCTCTTGCAATTAAAATCTTTGCCTGCCACTCCATTAAGAAGCACCGAAGATGTTCCTGTGCCTAGAATTTGTTGGACCCAAGTGCACCACTTATCTGGGAATCCTTTAGCCTTTAAAATACTAATAATGGCATCGTGCTCAACCATGTCAAAAGCTTTCTCAAAATCAAGCTTTAGGATGACTATCTCTCTCTTAGAGGTGT
This sequence comes from Themeda triandra, assembly GCA_018135685.1. Taxonomy (NCBI): domain Eukaryota; kingdom Viridiplantae; phylum Streptophyta; class Magnoliopsida; order Poales; family Poaceae; genus Themeda; species Themeda triandra. The sequence goes on from JAENPR010000105.1 coordinate 1,289,678, forward strand.
GACACTGATGCAGGTATTCAAAAGCCCATCCCAAGCAATGCTGAATTGTTCTTCCATGTATAAACCCATACTGGTTTCTATGAATGACATGAAGAATAACCTTTTGTAGTCTATTTGCTAGGATCTTTGTAAGGAACTTCATGAGAGATAGGCCTAAAGTCTGTTACCTTCTCTGGGTTTGTCTTTTTTGGCACCAGAGTAATGTAGGAATGATTGATACTCTGTAAGGACACTGCATGATCATGGAATTCCCTGCATAATCTATAGAAATCATACTTGATTAGGTTCCAGAACTTATTGATAAAATAACCATTGAACCCATCTGGTCCTGGTGCTTTATCTATTGGCAGGTCATTGGCAACTGCATCCATTTCCTCATTTGTGAAAGGATCGACTAGGACTTGAAGATCATGTTGGGGAATGAAATCTTGCAACTGAAAGAGCATATTTGTATGTACTGACACTCCCATTCTATTTTTGAATTCATTCCAAATCAGTGCTGCCTTTTCTGAATGGTCTGTTACAATTCTGCCATCTTCAGCTACTAATTGAGCAATAATATTGTGCCTGAATCTTTCTGTAGCTCTAGCATGGAAAAATTTTGTGTTTTCGTCACCTAGCTATACAAGATTTTCAGTATATCTCTGTTTCCAGTAGATTTGCTGGCACAAAAGGAGTTTCCTCAATTTATCTTGTATGATCATTCTGAAATTTCTCTCTGTGATATGTAGTGTCCTGCTATCCTCAATGTCATCCATAAAAGCTATGACAATATTGCAATGCTGAATCAATATAGCAAGATTTGATCTGGACCTGTTCCATAATTTTAATGCAGCCCTCAGTGCTTTAAACTTGATAGATATATTCCTAGCTACATTAGTATGGGAGCAGGAGAACCAAGCAATTGATGTTGTTTCCAGAAATTTTGGTAGTTGTGCCCAATAATTTTCAAACCGAAAAAGTGAAGCCTTGGGTATGTGTGCACCAATTTGGACTTTCAAGGGAGTGTGATCTGATGTATTTTTTGCTAGAGGCAAAACAATTGTGTTTGGGTAGGCTAGTGTCCAAGAAGGTGAGGTGAAAAACCAGTCCAATTGTTGCATGAGTGGCACTTCTTGCATGTTGCTCCATGTGAAGCTCCTACCTTTAATTGGCAGCTCTGTAAGGCCTAGTTGATGAATAATATCATTAAAAAGGATCATGTCATTTGTGTTTCCCCAGGCTTATTCCTGTAAGTTGGAGATCTATAAAAGTTGAAGTCTCCCATAATAATGCAATTGTCCTCAGGAGTGATATCCAGGCTATATAGCCAGGCCACAAAGTAAGTTCTCTCAGGTTCTCTTGTGGGGCCATATACAGTGATAAGGTGCCATTCTGTTAAATCATGGACAGCTGTAATTTGTAATCTCAAAGCAAAAGATTGTGTATCAATTACTACAGCTGTAAAGAATCTAGAGCTCCATGCAACAAGAATCCCACCAGAAGCTCCATCTGAGGGACAATACTCAAAGCAATCAAATCTTTTAGGAGCAAACTTCCTTAAAAACATGATGTCAATTTCCTCTCTTTTTGTCTCCTGGAAGCAAAATAAAGAGCAAGCACTTTCTTCTAATTTATTTCGAATGAGATTCCATTTATCTGGTTCATTCAGACCTCTTACATTCCAGCACAATAGGTTCCAGGTATTATGATAATCCATACACACTGATATAAAGTAAAAGAAATGATGGATGTGCAACAACCACCATACCAACAAGAATAATCATTAACAGAGAAAAGATGATAATTATTGATGGTGCCCAGCAGCCCTTGATAGCGTTGTTGTTTTTTCTATTCATTATCTTTCTTGTTGGAGTGGAGCTTGCCTTCAGTAACATCCTCAGGTGCTACATCACAATAATTAACTGCCACATCTTGCATGAACTCGATTGATAGACCTTGGTCCCCCTCCTTTGTTTGGCTCTGATGAGATTGATTCGCAGACGCCATTTCTTCTATAGCTTGCAACAATTTTTGTTGCATAAGTTTTGTATCTTTACCATTGAGCTTTCTTGGCTTGTTCTTTTCATCTAGTTCCATGTGGTCGAAATCAGCTAGCCTGTTTAGCCTTGTTCCTGACCTCATCATCTACGGTTGGTGTAGGCCTTTTCCTGCTGATCCTTTTTTTGGGTGTGCTGACAGTTTGATTATTTGTAAAGGTTAGACATGCTGAGACTGGGGCTGCATTTTTACTTCCCATAAACTGAGCATCCATCGTGTCATGCGCTGCAGGCATAGTTGTTATAGGGACTGTGTATAGCAGATTATCAGACCATTGTACTGACTGCAGTCCTGTTTGCTCTTCCACTAAATATTCTGTCATACTCACATCATTTTGTTCATAAGCAGACAATATTCCATTGATTTCAGACACGGCCAGATGAGTTGGTGATGTTGCGTCTAGAGGTAGTTGCTCCTCTATTGCCATACTTGTGGTCAATGCCAATTGCAGATCATGATCTGATTGCAAGGTCTGGTTATTTGTATTCTTCAGTAACTTGTTTGATTCTGAGTTCATCATGTCATCAACTGCATACATTCTAATTAGCTTTTTGGGAGGTTGGGTTGCAGCTGATGTGGAAGCTTCCCAATTGTTATCCCAAAACGAGCTATGCAGCCCACTGCCTTGGTCCTGAATCTTCATTGGTTGCTTTCCAATATAGCGAAGCTGGAAGTGCAGTATGTAAGGAAACTGTGAGAGCCCAATGTTCAAAGGCCTGTGAATGTAGAGATCACACTGGAACTTGGTAGAAGCATGGATGATATCTCAAAGGAGCATTTGTTTTGAAGGCATGGGACCATAAACCTGATGGAGACGAAGGATCTTTGCTAACTGACAAATCGGGTAATCACTCTCCCTATCCATGCTATTATTGAGGTTTGGAATAATAGCATGATTGCCTTGTACCACAGGAAATTCCAATCTGATTTGAGGACCCTGAGCTCTGAAGGAAGCTAGTACCTCTGAACTTATAGTTTCAGTAACCTGGGAAGCATTCGGGCGTTGAAGCATTGCTTGCTGAACTAATGCATCTACCAGAGCTTGCATTTGGTGCAGTTCATTTTGATCCACTACTTCACCTTTCTGAGACACAGCAGGCAAATCATTCCCGAGATTGACTTCAGCAGCAGCAGCTGCATTTGGGAACAGAGGTTGCATCCATCCTTCAACATTGTTGGCCTGTTCGACATCATTCAGATCTTGGTTATCTTCCAAAAATTCATGATTCTGATTATCTTGCTGGGCATCCGAAAAAGGATGTGGATTGCCACCATCCGGGACAGGATCCTCATTATCAGCAATGTTCTGATTGTTTTGAGAGTTCAAAATATAAACTGGCACTGTCCATGAATGTCCAGCATCCCCAACAGCAGGAGGTCTGCACACTATTACACTTCTTGGAATTTTGCTCTTACGTAGCTGTTGGGTATTTTAAACGCACACAGAATAATCCGCAAGCGCACGGATACCGATGTAGCTTTCACCCGGGAGTATTCCAAGGTATCGATTTTCCACGGGGAACGTGAAGTGTACTAATTAAGGTTCAAGGTCGCCCAAAGATAACTATATGTTTTTGTGGAGAAAGAAAGTGTTTTCCTATGAGTTCTCTAGATTGATCTAGAAATCAAGGTTACTTCAAGATTACTTATTTCGGGACATCGAGCACTAGCCACGAAATGGATGAGAATGGGGCTAGGAAGCTCGACTACGGTCCTACGAGACACCAACCCGAACGAGGTGGAATACGTCGGCCGTTAGGGCTGTCACTACCCTAGGGCTACCACAACAATCCGCAGAATTGGGTGCAATTCCAGGTAATCGCCAGACTAAGCACCACGCCTAATCTATTAATTACTACTCTAGCGTTGCAAAGACTAGAGCACTTGATGCAAGCGAGAATCCAATAAATAAGTTGAAAGTAAATGCGAAAGTAAATAAAGAACTCGGGAATTAAGAATTGATGAACCCGGAGAGTAGCCGGAAGACGAACTAGATGCCTGCAAAAGTACAATGTTGAGGAAGATCCGACAGACCCGGCTCCTCCTCTGCTCTCTCCTCTTATCTCTCTCTATTTTCTAGATACAACTAGACGAACTAGAACTAGAACTAGATGAACTAGAGGTAGATCTAGATGAACTAGAGGGACCCTCTTCTACTTGGATGGAGGATGAAACCCTAGTTTTTGATCTGTAGAAGAATAATGATGGGAAACCCTAGGGGGGCGCCCTCCTTATATAGCCCCGGGTGGAGTAGCCCTTAAGGAATCGCCATGTCATCGATCCGCGTGAAGCGCCATGTCTTCGATCCGCGTGAGGTGCCATGTCATCAATCCAGAGACTGTCTCCTATTGGCTAGAAGAGGGGCGCCACCTTAGCCTCTATGACAAAGTGGGCCCTCTTGCTTTGTCTCTATGTAAACATGACATGTGGGCCCTCCTCCTTTGTCTCTATGTAAACATGACATGTGGGCCCTTTTTGGCTCTTTTCGGATAACCCCCGCAGAAATAGATATTCACCAAAACTTGTGGAAATTTGTCAGTTAAACCCCTAAGTCTATGGTGATATTACAATTATGCCCTTTTTAGCTATTTATTGATGATAAAAAAATAGGAGTTATCTACCGTCAACAAACTCCCCCAAGCTTACCCTTTGCCCGTCCCTGAGCAAAGATAAACTCAGTAATGGATCAGGAGTTGCTACAATACTTTCACGCCTCAAAAGTACACATGCGTTCAAACAGGAACTCTCTTCCGGATTAGAGTGGACTATTTTGACTTTAAACTTACCCGTATTACCTTCCACCATGGGGCTTGTAACCGTCACTTGGGTCTTGAGTAGTTGAAAGATAGAACGGTCAAGTCAAGCGCCATGTTTCTCGATCTTTGATCAACTATTATTATGGAGTTTTTGCAAAGTTTTGAAATAAAACTCAGAGTTCCTTGTATGAACCTTTCAGGTCTCTCATTTGTGGTATTTCTGGATCCTTTCCAAGGCATGAGTAGTGTATGCCTTCTCTCTTCTCTCAAGATATGTGGTATTTTTGGCATAAGGCAGAGTAACATTGTGCCTTCACTCTCTCACCCTACCTCTAATCGGCTTATGTGGAGCTATAGGTGGGGAGACACTCAAATTCACTTGCATATATTGCATAGTTAAGACATGGATCCAAAGGAACTAAAATAGTAATAAAGTCATATGTGCATGTGAATGAGGGAATGAGATGAATGATAGGACGATGATGGTAAGGAAATGATTATGAGGGGTGATCACTTGGTGAACATCTACTTCTACACTTGCTCCTTTGGGGAAAACATGACTCTCTTTATTCAGAAACTTTGAAACTTCTTGAAAGGAAGGACTTGGCTACTCTTTCTCTTCTCTTTTTTCTTTTTCTTTTTTTCTCTTTTTTTTTCTTCTTTTTTTTTCTTTTTTTTTTGAGCAACCAATCCTCTGAAAATAAAACTTAGCGATGGGGAATGTATAACTTGAAATGATAGTGACTGGAGCTTTTATGTAGGAAAAATAGGATGGTGATGAATATTTCTAGATGTTCACTCCCGGATAGGAGTAACTTTCCTGGATGAAGTGAAATGAATGGCGTATGTATATGTGGATGGATGAATGAATGGATGGATGGATGCGTACTCCTAGAGTAGGAGCAAAGCATAGGTGCGTATCTCTAGGGTAAAGATAGCACAAGTATGTGGGGAAATGCGTACTCCCTGGGTAGGAGCAGATAATATGTGGTGGATGTGGATCTATATGTGGGTGGTACCTCTAGGGACGAAGTAGCACGAGAATGAATGTAACATTTATAAAATGGGTGCATGCTTCGAGGACGAAGTAGCATAGATCAATGGATGGAGAGCACATAGTATCGACTTTAACCGCATGATCGATTCCTTATGGGTCCACAAAGATAACCACACTCAATGCCTATAAAGACTACACTCAAGCCTACAATATGATCTATATAAATAGATGGGTTTTCCTAATCTAGTAAGCATGAATATATGGTGTGGTAGGAATTTGAACTCTCATCATAAAGGAACTCATCATGCAGGAATTTAATATTTTCAAAAATAAATTCTCCGAACTCTAGTATCTCTAGGAACAAGATGGACAAAGACTCAAAATTTTTCCATATCATACCCATCAACTACCTAGACTTAGATCAAGCATTCGCTACCCACAAGTTTCAGGTTCAAAGCAAATCTTAGATCAAAACAGTGTGTCCAAAACTTTGGGGAGTTCTAGGTTGAAAACAGGCACTTGAAAGGAATTACAGCAGAGCAACTATTCATCACTTCCAAAGAGTTTATTCTAGGGATTTATTTAGGAGGCAAAAACTTGTACACTTCCTTTTTATTTAACAAACTTAGACATTATACAAAACTAAATATAGCAAGCAAAAATATAAGAAGGTAACAAGAAATACTTAGCTAGATACATGGGGTGCTCTCCCCCAAGCTGGATGTTGGCATAGTCATTCACTCTTGTGGGTTGATGTAGGTCTTACTCTTCTCAATTTTGCATATCCTGCGAACTCAAATAGACAACAAAACTCGTGGAGCATGTTAAGGGTTAGGTAATCGAGCATTAGTTGTCTAGAACTTCGGTTGATTGAGTTTTAATGTGGGAATTCTATGAACTCAATAACATCGAGTTCCTCAACTGTGCTGATTTGTGGCTCAAGATACACTTTCAAGCGTTGGCCATTTACTTTAGAAGTGTTTCCTACATCGTCTTGGATGGTAATGGCCCCATGGGTTGAAGTGTCAATGACTTTGTATGGGCCATCCCACTTACTTCGCAACTTTCCGTGTCCAAAGAGCTTAACCCTTGAATTAAATAGTAGAACCTTATCTCCAGGCTTAAACTCCTTGTGCTTGATTCTCTTATCGTGCCACCTTTTGGTTCTCTCTTTATAGATCTTGGAACTATGGTAGGCCTTTTCTCTCCACTCTTCTAGCTCGAGATAGTTGCATCGACGATTCTTGGTAGCTAGGTGGAGATCCATGTTCCATTTCTTGATTGCCCCGGTGAGCTTTGAACTCTAATTCCACGAGCAAATGACACGTCTTCCCATATACAAGTTGATAAGGTGACATGCCTATGGGTGTCTTGTATGCAGTTCGGTAAGCCCAAAGTGCATCGGGAGTTTGTCTTTCCATCCTTTACCCATTTCATCTACGGTCTTTTTGCGAGAATATTCTTAATTTGTTTATTGGATGTTTTCGCTTGACCGCTAGTCTCGAGGATGGTATGCCGTAGCGACATTGTGACGAATTCCATGATCCGCTAGATACTTCCGGAAGAGTCTATCGATGAAGTGGAAACCTCCATCGCTTATGACTATTTGGGGTGTACCAAAGCGAGGAAAGATTACTTCATGGAACATTCTCTTGGCATGTTGTGAATCAGCTTTACGACAGGGCAATGCTTCTACCCATTTGGACACATAGTCCACAGCTACTAAGATGTACTCACAATTCCCGGACATGGGGAATGGCCCCATGAAATCAATGCCCCAAACATCGAAGAGTTCAACTTGGAGATTGTTTGTGAGAGGCATTGCATTTCGTGAGTTGATATTCCCATGTTTTTGACATCGGTGGCATCTCCTGACAAACTCCTTTGTATCTTCATACATCGTTGGCCAGAAAAAGCCACTTTGCCAGATCTTGGCATGTGTCCGGAATGCTCCATAGTGTCCTCCATATGGCGAGGAGTGGCATCTATCCATAATTTAAATAGCCTCGGCCATAGGGACACATCTCCTCAACACTCCATCGGCGCAGACTCGAAAAAGGTAAGGCTCATCCCAATAGTGAAAACGGCTATCATGTAGCAATTTTCTTTTGTTTGCACCGGGTGGGACATAGCCTTTCACTATAAAGTTCATGATGTCTCGCGTACCATGGATCGGAGTCTTGTATTTTGAGCAGGGTGTCATCCCTTAGGTAGTCATTAATGGAAAGCTCATGTGTTTCCTTATACTGAAGCCTAGACAAGTGGTCGGCTATAGAATTTTCTACTCCCTTTCTATCTCGGATTTCTAAGTCAAACTCTTGGAGTAGAAGAATCCATCGAATTAGTCGAGGCTTAGCATCTTTCTTAGTGAGGAGGTACTTAAGAGCAGCATGATCCGTATAGACAATTACCTTTGCCCCCACTAAGTAAGATCTAAACTTGTCTATAGCAAAGACAACAGCCAATAGCTCTTTTTCAGTTGTAGCATAATTGAGCTGTGGTCCGGACAAGGTTTTGCTAGCGTAGGATATGGCATAATGCTTCTTATCCTTAGTTTGGCCTACAACGGCACCAACTGCAAAGTCGCTAGCATCACACATGATCTCAAAAGGAAGCTCCCAATCAGGTGGTTGGATGATTGGAGCTGAGATGAGTGCTTCTTTGAGGATTTGAAAATAGTCATGACACTCATCATCAAAGATGAAAGGTGCATCCTTAGCTAGGAGACTAGTCAAGGGTCTAGCAATTTGAGAGAAATTCTTTATAAATCGCCTATACAACCCCGCATGTCCCAAGAAGCTACGGATTCCTTTCACATTTATGGGAGGTGGAAGTTTTTCAATAACTTCAATCTTTACCCTATCCACTTCTATCCCACGTTCGACACCTTGTGTCCTAGCACTATTCCTTCTGGACCATAAAATGGCATTTTTCCCGGTTCGGGACTAAGAGCTTTTCTTCACACCACCGTAAGACCTTGTCTACATTCTCCGAGACAATGATCAAAGGTTTTGCCATAGACGGTAAAGTCATCCATGAACACCTCCATGATTTTCTCGATCATGTCACGTAAAATAGACATCATGCACCGTTGGAAAGAAGCTGGAGCATTGCACAACCCGAACGACATTCGTCGGTATGCAAAAGTTCCATACGGGCATGTGAAAGTTGTCTTATTTTGGTCATCGGGTGGATCGGGATTTGGTGATATCCAGAATAACCATCAAGGAAACAATAGAAAGAGTGATTTGCAAGCCGTTCCGGCATTTCATCAATGAAGGGTAACGGGAAGTGATCTTTCTTTGTAGCCGTGTTGAGTTTTCTATAATCAATGCACATACGCCACCCAGTGACTATTCGTTGAGGGATGAGTTCATTCTTCTCATTCTCAACAACCGTCATTCCTCCTTTCTTTGGCACTACTTGACGGGGACTAACCCACTCGCTATGTGGCACGAGATAAATAATCCCAGCATGTAGGAGTTTAAGGACCTCTTTCTTAACAACCTCTCGCATAGCATTGTTAAGTCTACGTTGTGGCTCCCTTGAGGGTGTACAATTGGGATTAGTAGGGATACGATGTGTGTAAAGAGCAGGACTAATGCCCGTGAGGTCTTCGAGTGAGTAGCCAAAAGCTGATCTATGTCTTTCAAGGACAGTGACAAGTTGTTGTGCCTCATAATAAGAAAGCTTGTCACTGATGATTACTGGAGTGTTTGGGTTGTTGTGAAGAAAGACATATTTAAGGCCAGGAGGAAGAGGTTTTAGCTCTATCATAGGAGGTGGAGGTTGTTCATTTATGTCTAGCTCAATGGGCGCCGACTCATCTTTTCCCGAACAAAGTGTTCTACATCGAAGAATGGTTGAGTCATCTCCTCTTGAGACACCATTAAGACCTCCTCAATAGGGTCGGGTTCGGGTTTGGGTTCCACTATCGTGTTAACGATCGATCAAGAGGAACAACAATAGTGGAATTCCCAACCTTGAAGTCTAAATGACCTCGTAATGGTTGTTCCTATAGTAGTCTCATGATTGGTCTCGCAATCAAGAGAGGAATCTCGGAATGTCAAAGATGTGAAAATCTAGACATATCCCGAGTTCTTGATTCCGATAGGAACGGTCCTCAATACCCCATGACTTTCTAAAATAAATCCGATGGATCTTGTAGAAGTTTTTGAGATGGGGTTAAGGATGTGTCGGGATAAAGAGTTCTAGCTAACTCTTTTGAAATAATATTTATCCCGATGAGAAGGATTGTAGTGGACTCTTCTAGCGGATCCTCTAACTTGGCACAAAAGAATGGTGGATGGAAAAGTGATTCGAGCTACCTCAGGAGATAACACTTCTTCTCTTAGCCATTCATAACTCATGATAGCCGAAAGGCTTTGAATATGTTCTATGGCCATCAATTCTTTCTGTGGATTAGATGGAGTGGTCCTTGCTCGAGGTCTCACTTGGATTGGAAAATTTGAGGCATTTCCATAATCTTCAAAGAGATCTTCCTCGAATTCAAAGGGAAGCTCTAAAGGAGATGGTTCATCATCCTCTAGTTGAGCTTGCTTTCCCTTAATGGGAGGTTTCTCAACAACCACATCATTAGAAGAGGCAATTGGAATTGCTAATTCGGTTGTGATTTCCTCCTCTTTTGGTTTGGGGCTAGGCTCGACTTCTTTTTCTTCTTCAGGAAACTCATCAAAAATGCCAGTGTAAGGGGTGTTTTCAAGTATTCTCTCTAGGATGGCTTTCCCTTCACTAATGAGTTTATGCGAGAATGAACCTCCTGAAGCAAGGTCGAGATGTAGAGCAGCTTCCTTGTTAAGACCACGATAAAAGTGATAGTGCAAGACATGGTCGAGGCAAGGCAAGGTTTGGACCGAGAATTGGTGAGGCTTGAGAATCTAGCCCAAGCTGCTCCTAATGTCTCCTTCTCTTTCGTTGGAATTTAAGAACTTCTATTCTAAGGTCGCGACTTTATAAAGGGGAAGAAAGCAAGAGAAAACTTTTCTCGAAGTTCCTCCGGTTTCCATTTACGCCTCTTACGGAATGAGCATGCCATTTTTTTCGCTCTTCCGAAAGCGAGAATGGAAACAATTTCCATTTAAGAGTCTCTTGTGTCATGCTAGCAATAGTCCGACAAGAACACAATTGCTCAAATTCCCTAAGGTGGGTGTATGGATCTTCGTCTACTAACCCGAGGAGAAGGATAACTCCCGAAACATGTCTATGAAAGTAGGGCGAAGCTCATAGGCATCTGTAAGAATGGGGTCTGATGATGGTGGAGGCTCCAACAAGTCGCCCTTTGGAGCAAAGAATTTATAGATAGGAGTGAAATCCATGTGGTAGATGTTTGTGGTGAGGTGAGAAAGGTGGTAAAAGGAAAGTAAAAAGGATACACGGACGACTTGGCTCGAAACTAGCACAGCTACCGTTCCCCGGCAACGGCGCCAGAAAGCTTGTTGGGTATTTTAAACGCACACAGAATAATCCGCAAGCGCACGGATACCGATGTAGCTTTCACCCGGGAGTATTCCAAGGTATCGATTTTCCACGGGGAACGTGAAGTGTACTAATTAAGGTTCAAGGTCGCCCAAAGATAACTATATGTTTTTGTGGAGAAAGAAAGTGTTTTCCTATGAGTTCTCTAGATTGATCTAGAAATCAAGGTTACTTCAAGATTACTTATTTCGGGACATCGAGCACTAGCCACGAAATGGATGAGAATGGGGCTAGGAAGCTCGACTACGGTCCTACAGACACCAACCCGAACGAGGTGGAATACGTCGGCCGTTAGGGCTATCACTACCCTAGGGCTACCACAACAATCCGCAGAATTGGGTGCAATTCCAGGTAATCGCCAGACTAAGCACCACGCCTAATCTATTAATTACTACTCTAGCGTTGCAAAGACTAGAGCACTTGATGCAAGCGAGAATCCAATAAATAAGTTGAAAGTAAATGCGAAAGTAAATAAAGAACTCGGAATTAAGAATTGATGAACCCGGAGAGTAGGAAGACGAACTAGATGCTGCAAAAGTACAATGTTGAGGAAGATCCGACAGACCCGGCTCCTCCTCAGCTCTCTCCTCTTATCTCTCTCTATTTTCTAGATACAACTAGACGAACTAGAACTAGAACTAGATGAACTAGAGCTAGATCTAGATGAACTAGAGGGACCCTCTTCTACTTGGATGGAGGATGAAACCCTAGTTTTTGATCTGTAGAAGAATAATGATGGGAAACCCTAGGGGGGGGCGCCCTCCTTATATAGCCCTGGGTGGAGTAGCCCTTAAGGAATCGCCATGTCATCGATCCGCGTGAAGCGCCATGTCATCGATCCGCGTGAGGTGCCATGTCATCAATCCAGGAGACTGTCTCCTATTGGCTAGAAGAGGGGCCGCCACCTTAGCCTCTATGACAGGTGGGCCCTCTTGCTTTGTCTCTATGTAAACATGACATGTGGGCCCTCCTCCTTTGTCTCTATGTAAACATGACATGTGGGCCCTTTTTGGCTCTTTTTAGATAACCCCCTGCAGAAATAGATATTCACCAAAACTTGTGGAAATTTGTCAGTTAAACCCCTAAGTCTATGGTGATATTACAATTATGCCCTTTTTAGCTATTTATTGATGATAAAAAATAGGAGTTATCTACCGTCAACAGTAGCACTGAACATCTGACCAGCACACGTGACTTGCATCGACTATTATCGGTCCATGTTAAAACTATACTAAAATGATTGACAGCTTGCTCAATGAAATCCTCTATCTGAAAGTCCAGAGGGAAGCACAAAAACATGACCCAGCATATTCTAGTAAATGGACAGGCTCTAAAATTAAGACCACTGTCATGCTCTTCTAAGGTAATCTCTCTTCCTCCAGGCAAAATATGAGGACTGCGATTAATCATGGCCTGCCTGGTAACAGCTGACCGGAATTCCAGCAAGCAAAGCCCTAGGGGCGAAGGGCAGGCAGAAACAATATGAACCTGTCCGGGACCTTCGAAATAGGCTCTGACATTGGCGATTGCTTCTTGAAGCTGCTGAAGATTGTGTGGATGTGGTGCCGGCGTGAGCGTCGCAATGGCGAATTCTTCATGACGTCGTGGAGGGTTGCCGGCAAGGACCAATCTACCACGTGCAGGTCGAGCCCAGTTCTCAAGGTCAAACCCCGTTGGGATGTACGGCACGGGATTGACTTCAAAGTTGGCCATGGCGGCGTCCACAGGTGGCTGGTGGTCGGCCGGCGGCGGGTGGAGTTGTGGTAAAGATTGGTTTGGAGTATTGTTTTCTTCAGGAGTCACGGGCGGTAAAGTCTCCGTTTCTATAACAGACTTTGGCTTCCAAAACAGCTTGGGCCGTACTCTTGTCATGCACCAACGTGAGATATGACCATAGTTGTAACATAATTTGCAACGTATAGGATTGGTACACGTCTGTGCCAGGTGTCCAGGACTCAGACAATTAGAACAGGTAGTACGTGACATATTGGCCTTGTCAAAAGAAGATCCTGTAGACACGGTACTGCATGTGGATCTGCATGTTGAATTCAAATTCAACTGTTGCGAAGAACACTGGGGATCAGATCGCGACGTTGACCCAATGCTTGTAATATTCTTAGAATCAGAAGGTTGCGAGATCTGAACTGTAAATTGCCCAAATTGTAGAGATTTAACCGGTGAATGATGAGGATAGAAAATTTTCCTTGGAATATAAACTGGCGAGGATGCAAAAGACACTTTTTTAGTAGACTTGGATTTTCATTTTTGACTCTTACTCATAATTTCAGACCAATCTCTCTGCTGTTCTTGCTCCCAAAGCCGCTTTTCTTTTTCCCAATCGGCTGCCCCTTCTCTCCAGAGATGAAAGTAGGCATCAAAATGTTCACCAATGAATCGTCGAAGAGAATAAACATGGAAACCCACTGCTTTATTTGCCACTGAGAAACGAAAATGTTGATCACTTTGAAATTGAACATGAAAACCAGCAGGAGCGCCACCCAGGCAAGAGGCTAGAGCAAATGCCACTGATTCTTCAGTTAGACGAAAGGTGTAACGGCGGAAGGTAACCAGTAAGAAGAAAGATCCCGATGGAGTGGCCAAAGTATGGTGAACCGAAGAACCAAAAAGTTGCAAGATTTCCTTTCGAAATTTTTTGCCATGACTGAAATCCAACTTCCTAGAGAGTTCTTCCGGCAGATCCATGGGGGAGAGGAGGGGATGAAAACTCACGTGAAGATCGTTGGGGGAGGAGAGGAGGTTGTCGTGGGCGATCACCGGGGCCGAGGTACACCGGAGTCGCCATGGGAGAGAGCTTCGTGGGAGACTCTCATTGCTTTAACCGTGCTTGTGTATGTTGATGACATTTCTTCAAATAAGGTTGCATTCCTTTAATCGCCAATTTCACCAACTGGCGGTCAGACAGGTTTATGCCGAAGCACAAGTTTTTCATTTGCCTGAATCTCTGAAGATACTCGAGACCTGACTCATTGACCTCCATCCTGACACTGGCCAAATCATCAATGTCTTTCTCTGCTGTCCCATTATCAAAGTAAGCATGGAACTTGCCTTCTAATTCATTCCAAGTGTTGATGGAGTTGTGTGGCAAGGATGAATACCATGTAAAGGCAGGTCCTGACAAGGACAGAGCAAAGAACCTGACTCTGTGAATCATTTCAGTTGAAGCATCGCCTAACTGAGCCAGGTACCTGCTGATGTGCTCCGTTGTGCTAGTACTGTCTTCTCCGGTGAATTTGGAAAATTCCGGAATCCTGTAATTGTGTGGGAGCTCCATGCGGTTGTACCACTCAGGATATGGCATACTGTACGATCTAGAGTGGCTCCTCTTCGTGCCGAATTCCTTCTCCATCACTTCGGCAAGCTTCCTGATCAGCTGGTCACCAGGATCGGCAGATCATCTACTGTTCCAACAAGGAGTCACACCAGAATGATTGTGGCTTGACACATTAGTAAAGCCTGCTGGTGGCTCACCATCCTTGTCTTGGTTTCCTCCTCCCATAGCTTTGTTGACATGAAAGTCAACTGTCCTTCTAATTCTGTCAACTGTAGGGGCTATTTTTTGAGCCGAAGGTGGTACATCTGAAGTTGTACTAAAATTGGATGATTGACCCTTCGGTTGATGTGCATTAGGAACTGCACTGCTACTTACTCCTCCATTAGCATTTGATCCCATGGTGGCAGCTGTATTCTTCAAATTAAAATAAGCCGGTTCAAACCGGTCGATGGGGAAACCAACCAATGTCTCCTTCATAATATTTCTGAATATATTCAGAAAATACACTTGATGACCTGAGATGGCTTCATATATGATTTTGTTCATCTTCGCCAACATGTATTGTTTGTCTTCGTCATCATATACAATGTGTTCTCCTGCCATCACAATTCTAGGCATTCGTTGCTTCAAGACGGTTTCACCCTCATGGTCTTTTGTACTTGCACAACAGGCACTTCTCTGCCAATCGCTCAGCAGCTGTCTTGATCACCGCCTTTTGCTCATCATCAATTTCATCCCAGCTGATGTCGAGGATGTTTTTGATGTCGAGCTCAGACGAGTTCGGCATGGTTGACTATTGTGGTCCCACTGGGCGTCCCAAAAAGAGTGTCGGCACAAAAACATGACGGGTCAGTCCTTGCGTCGAGGATGTACACTCTCGCAAGCCAGACAGACCAAGGCTCACGTTCCTCGGTCCCCGCGGCTGTCTCCGGCAGTCGATCCGGTCGAAGTCAAGGCGTGCCAGTCAATTTGACCGTAATTGACAAGGAGGAAAAGAATAGTCAAATCCGGAACCTACGGCTTGATTCCGCATAGGTTCCGGTGTATGGCTAAATTGCCGATCGGGTTAGGACAATGACTAGAGAGTCAAGATCCATTATGCATGTAAAATAATGAACTAGTAAATAAATCATGCATTAAATAAAGCAGTTGATCATGTCATGATCGAATGAACAGTTATGGAATTGAATCTAGACATGATACATGCCAAAAGAAGTAACAAATATACTGAATCGCCTATCTGAGTACGCATGTGAAGCACAGAAGCCGTTAGCCGATTCAATCTATCTGATACAAAGGTGTAGAAATCCTACATGTGTGCATTAACATGAATGAATCTAGTGAATCTACCAAGCCCATGAATATCAAGCAAGCTTAATAAACTAAATAGATCTAAACGTGTTCATGCAAACAATGATAAGGGTGAAGCCCTGACAAGTCGGATTATTTAACCGATACTGACGTGAGAACAAACTAAGTGCATAGCTAACTCCACAATTAAATTACAAAGCTATCTACACCCTAGAACATGCACACGTTATGAATAAGATTGATAAAACCTGGCTAATGTAAGCATGAGATCAATCATCAATCATTTTAGATCTAATGGATGTAAACATTGATGACAATCAGATCTAGAAGATGTAAGCCAAATCTACCAATCTTGATTCGGGCAAAGATGTGTTAGAAGTAAATAACAAATAGATATAACAACATCGGTAACTTAATGAATCTACTAGGGTGCCAAACCAAGTAGAACCAATAACTAGCAATGGTAACTTAATGAATCTACTAGATTTGCCAAATCTAGCAGAGCCGATAACTAGCATGTGTCAACTCATATGACAGGAGGTCGAACCAGCCCTGTTAAGTGCTAACACAAACTGTTGGCACGCGCGATACTAGATAAGAGGTCAAACCGGCCAAATCTAGCGTGAACACGCAACCGACTATTGCAAATGCGTCCATAGGAGGTCGAACCGGCCCTATCTAGCAATGAACAACAGCCACCTTCACAGATGCATCAAAAGGAGGTCGAACCGGCCCGATCTTAGCATAAGTAAAAGCTTTTCTAATGATACTTACAGCAAGCGAGAGGTCGAACCAGCCAAGCCAGATGCAAATACGCCGAAATCCTAAGAACTAAGGTTTTGATGGCACGGGGGCCAAAAGGGGTGTTTGTTGTATATTGAATGTTGATTATTATTTTTTACAACATGCCGGGGCTTACATATTTATACCCTGGTCTTGACCAAGTCCTACTCCGATACGACTTACTTAATTATAAGGAAACTAATTTATGAAAAACAATTACTTTTAAGCGATAACTTGGGACCCACTATTCCTTTGACGTGGAGCCTCCGTGCCTTCGTTCAATCTTGAATAGCCGATTTTGGTCTTCCCTTTCCATAGATAGCTGATCTTGATAAACCAATTTTGCTCATTCGACCATCATCATCTCTTGAATCCCTTAAAGAATTCCCTCCATAGCTTTTTTGCACTGTCGGTCAATTTTTTGGTGCAAACATCGGTTACAAAGAAACATTATTGCATATGTCGATGACATAACGGTAGTAAGCACGGAAGAAGGGGACCATCTTGAGGACCTCAAGGAAACCTTCGCCAATCTCAGAGACGCAGGGCTCAAGCTGAACCCAGAGAAGTGCATTTTTGGGGTAAGCAGGGGAAAAATGCTGGGGTACATTGTTGGACCTGAGGGTCTAAGAGCAAATTCTGATAAGACAAAGGCAGTGTTGACCATGCCAGAACCATCCAACAAAATGGAAGTCCAGAGGTTGACAGGAATAGGTTCATTTCAAAGGCGGCAGAACGCAGCCTGCCATTTTTCAAGGCACTTAAAGCTGTAGACAAATTTGAATGGGGCAGCGAACAATTAGAGGCTTTCCAACAGCTCAAGAATTATATGGCAAAGGATCTAATGGTCACAGCTCCAAAGACAGACGAACCACTGCTGCTATACGTATCAGCCTCAGTGCAAGCAATCAGTGCAGTCGTTATACAAGAGAAGTGAACAATAAGCAACTTCAGCAGCCAATATACTATGTGTCAGAAGCTTTGCAAGGAGCAAAGCTAAATTATATAGAGATCGAAAAATAGCATATGCTGTTGTCACAGCGTCAAGAAAACTAAAACACTATTTCCAAGATCATGAGATCCTGGTACCATCCTCACAGCCATTGGCTAACATCCTGAACAACAAGGAGGCCCAGGAAGAATTGGCAAATGGGCAACAATACTCTCACAATTTAGTATCAAGTTCATTGCTAGAACGACAGGCAAATCAAAAGCGCTTGCAGATTTCTTAGCAGATTGGGTGTCTCCACCCACCTCAGAACCAAAATCAAAGGCCCTGATATGGACTCTGTACACAGATGGAACCTGTGGTCTCCAAGGAGCAGGAGCCTCCGCGGTACTAATCTCACCCTCCGGCATAAAGACAAAGTACTCAGCAAGGCTGTGCTTCAAAGCAACAAACAATGTAGCAGAATACGAAGGCATAAATTCTAGGATTGAACAAGGCAAAATCGCTAGGAGCAACACATGTCCTGATCAAAACAGATTCACAAGTGGTTGCAGGCCAAGTTGAGAAAGATTACACAGCCAGAGAACCAGAATTGGCTAGATATCTGGAAGTGGTCAGAGGCTTAGAGAAGAGATTCTAAGGCTTCACTCTCAACCACATCCCACGGGGGGAGAATGCAGAGGCTAATGAACTAGCAAAAGCAGCAGCAAACAACGTGGAGGTCCCCCATAGCACATTTTACCAAGAGTTGACCCAACCAGCAATGGCAAAAATAAGCAAGGCATTCGCGGAAGTACTCCTAGTACAAACAGAAGACTAGAGACAGGCTCTGATAGACCATATCAAAGGAGATCATGTGACATCTGATGAAGCAAGCACAACAAGACTAGTAGCACATGCAAGGAACTATACCATCATTGATGGAACCCTATACAAACGGGGCATAGTGCAACCATTGCTTAGGTGCATAACCGAAGCTGAAGGCAGAGACCTGTTGCAAAACATTCACTCAGGGATGTGTGGGTCACACATTGGACCACAGGCATTGTCAGCAAAGGCAATCTGACAAGGCTTTTATTGGCCTACTCACATCAAAGACGCACTCCAGATAGTGAAGACTTGCAAAGCTTGTCAAAGTTTTGCTCCACACCAAACTGGGCCAAGGGGGAGGACCCAACTCATACCTCCGACCTGGCCACTCCAAAGGTGGGGTATGGACCTCGTTGGCCTACTACCACTAGCTCAAGGTAGAAGCAAATATGCGGTGGTTGCAGTAGAATACTTTACAAGATGGATAGAAGCAAAGCCACTATCAACCATCACGTCTGAGACAATGAAGAAATTCTTTTGGCAGAACATAATATGCAGATTCGAAATCCCAAGGACCCTCACCGTAGACAATGGAAAGCAGTTCAACTCCCAAAAATTCAAAGAATTCTACAAAAGCATTGGAACCCAGTTGGCCTTTGCCTCATTCTACCATCCAGAAAGCAACGGGGCCGTAGAAAGATCAAACTGAATCATATTCTCTGCAATATCAAAAACACTCTGTGACCTAAAAAAGGGAAAGTGGGTTGAGGAACTACCAAAGGTAATATGGTCACACAACACATATATATCCAAAACCACTGAATCTTCACCCCATTCAAGCTCTTATATGGTGAAGAAGCAATGATGCCAGAGGAAATTAAACATCAGAGCCTCTAGGTGATAAAGCGGGCAATTGCAAAGGATGAGGAATATAGTAAGGAAATGACAGAGGCATACAGATTGAAAGCCATGGACAACATTGAAAAATACTAAAAGCAAACAAGGAAATGGAGAGACACCAAAGTCGTCAGCAAAGACATAAGAGATGGTGATTGGATGTTGTGGAGAAAGGCAAACACACCAACTGGCTTGACCAGAGGGCCAAGTACAAAGAAGACCAGAGGGCAATTGAAGCCAAGTATATGCAAAACTCAAGCCCTATCGTCAGGAAGGTTCCACACCAACCTAATTGGAGGCAATAACCAAATAACCAAGGTACAAATCCAGGTAATATTGCAAGGCAACCTACTCTGAGAGAATTAGTTCTGCAGCAATCTAAAGTCAACTTAGACATTAAGGCAAGGCTTGATGTTAATGATAGCACCTTGGAAAGCATAATCGATAAAATGGATAGTTTCTCCTCTGCCATTAAGGACCAACTAGAGTTTAATAAAAAGATAGAAGCTAGGATAGCATAGCTAGCCGTTGCATTGCCTGTTGCCACTAACCCTGAGCAGGTAAGATCTATTACTACAAGAAGAGGGAGTTCCACTAGAGATCCATCCTATCCAAAAGGAGCAAGAAGGCCACCTGTGCTACCATCAGTGGCAGAAGAAGAGAACAACCACCCTGAAGTAGAAGTACTACCGCAAGAACCGGTACAAGACCAGGAAATGAGACAAAACTTTCAAGACACGAGCTATCTACCATTTCCTCGTAGAAATAGAAGACGACAACAAACAGATTAGTAGTTTGGTAAGTTCATGGAGGTAATACAGAAATTATATGTCAATATACCTCTGCTAGATGCCATACAGGTTCCTACATATGCCAAGTACATAAGAGACATCCTCAACAAGAAGAGACCATTGCCATCTACTGAAGTAATCAAGCTAACAGAAGAATGTAGTGCGGCCATCCTCAACCAGTTACCAGAAAAGAAGAAAGATCCAGGATGTCCCACTATTGATTGTACAATTGGAGATCAATATTTCAACAATGCACTCTGTGACCTTGGCGCAAGTGTCAGTGTGATGCCCGCAGCAGTCTACTACAAGCTCAACCACACTGCACTTGAGCCAATATCAATGTGCCTACAAATGGCTGACCAATCGGTTCGATATCCTTTGGGCATCGCCGAAAACATTCCAGTCAAGATAAGAGAGTTCTTCGTGCCAGTAGACTTTGTGGTGTTGGATATGCATCCAGACTCAAAGGTGTCACTCATCCTGGGGAGACCCTTTTTGAGCACCGCCAATGCACACATTGATGTCGGGAAGGGAGAAATCAAGTTCACCATAAATGGACAAGAAGAGCAGTTTGCATTCAAGTCAAAACGAGAGCTAAACAAATCCATGAAGATGGTAGAAGAAGACCAGACAGTACAATCACCGGAGGCAAAGAATGCATCTCTAGAAACCCCGGCGGAATAAATAATTTGAAGGTCTAATTGGGGGACTTTAAAAATCCAAAACCTCGCCGAAAGGTAACTCGGTATTTATCCGTATTTAATTTTCATCTCTTAATAATTTTCTTAAGCATATTTATTTTTAGCATTGCATTATAAAAAAAAATTCTGCACCCCATATAAATAATTTGACGGTGTGTAACAACCTGTTAAAAATATTTTCATCGTGGTGGCATAAAAAATTCATTATTTCATGCATTTAATTTAGTTTATTTTCATTGAAATTCCTGCATTGTTTATAATTATATAATTGCATTTAGTGCATGGTGGGCCCTCCACCATGGGTCCCATATGTCATAGACTTCACCTCACATACATCCCATCACATTATTTCATCCACTTCCACTCACCTCCACTATCCTCTCTTTTCCACCGCCAAAACCACCATGCCACCTCTTTTTCTTACTTAACATGGGAGCAAGATGGATCACACGGAGCTGCCACCAGGAAGGGCATACCTGGTGGGCGGCCGCCCCCACCATTGAGGCGGCCGCCCCCTCACTCTCTCCCCTATAAATACCCTTCCTCCCGTTGCTTCTATGCACCACCAAGTATTCAGAATTTTAGTCTCCAAGCTGCTCTCGACTTCGTGTTTTCCTGGAGAGATAGAGAGAAGAGGAGGAGAGTAGGAAAGAGAAGTGAGTAAATTAGTGAGTGAGCAAGAGTTCATTAGCAAAGTGAAGGGAAGGGATAGTACTGTAGTAGATCATCATAAGATTAGTGGATATGCTGTCCAAATAGGATAAAGAAGATTAAAATATAAGGGGAGGTTCTGTCGAAATCTAAGCTTGAAACTAGAAAACATCCTGAGAACGACTAACCTCTGGACCACTAACTCTGGATGGGTAACCGCTAACTCTTTCTAACCTTTCCCTACACCAGTGCTGTTTTTGTTTGTAAGCAATTTGCAGGATGAAGAGTGTCATGAAGGGAATTTTTGGAGCTGTCAGGAGCATTGTTGACGGTCGTTAAGTATCAATTTTATGCCGTCAACGCAGCAAGAGAAAGGACTAATATGAGTTCACCTATTAGATATAGGGGTTACACCGACGTAATTCCACGAGTTTTGGTGATTGTCTATTTACGCAGGGGTTATCGAAAGAGAACCAAAGGAGGCCCACATGTCATGATTACATAGAGATAAAGACCGAACGGGTAAAATTGTATAATCTAGAAGACTCCGAGAAGGCAAACCCCGGAAGCCGGGCCCACTCCGGCAGGTTGGCGGTCGGCCGCCCGGGGTGGTGGGAGTCGGCCGACTCCCCACCTCGACCAATGGCGTCGAGTCTCGCGGATCCCGCCTCCACCGCCTTTGAGGATGAATAATTATCGTCCATTTAGGTCGGTTTGATCCGAGGGCTGTGGTTCATCCTAGGGGCTATATATTCGAGCCCCGCCCCCGGGTGAAACCCTAATTCATTCAAGAGTTCATTCTCTCATCGAAATTCGAGAAGCCAGAGCCACCATCTCAATTAGAGCTCCATAGTTTAGTAGCATAGCTACATAGGAATAGATCTAGAGGGAATCAAGCCTAGCTTGGAGTCCGGATCTGTCGGAGTTCTTGGTAATTCCCCTCTACATTCTTGTAATATTCATCATTGTTCGTGATACTATGAGTAGTACTTTATTCTATTCTATTATATCGAGACTTGACTTTGCTCTATTTGATTATGTTCTCAATTATATCGTTCTTAGTTTACTTTGATTATATGTTTAGCATAGTTGGACTAGAATTATGTTTATGCATAGGATCGTATAGCGCTTGCTCATTAGGCCAATGGGTGAGTGGTAGATATTGTGTAGGCATGGTGCCTATACCGTATTTATCTCGCGATTGCACCCTATATTCCGGATCGTGAGGTAGATCGCGGGAGTGGATCGTTGAGTCCTTTGTAGCCCTTCTCCCGAGTATAGGTCTAGCGAACAAACCTATTACATTGAAGTCATTGCTATGTCTCTTGTCTTCTCGGTAATATCACTATGTATAGATGTAACCTTTTCCCGCCATGATTGCTAGATGTTCTTGCACTAATCATTGTATGCTTTGACTTTATAGTTAGAATAACATAGGATTATACCCTAGATCGTCCTAGTCCATGCTAGTGTTATAAGCTTAGAGTGCTAAGTTGAGATGGCTTATTACTATTATTTTATGTGGCTAAATGCTCTCATTTATCTTACGTCATTTATCATTCATTCCTATATTTTATGTGACACTTACCCCGTATGAGATGATCGATACGAGACAAGGTTAAGCTCTCCATTATAGCATGTGCATTGCTCATCACTCATTATCCAAAGTGCCTTCCCTTCCCGGTGGTAAAATTATAAATAACGATACCTGGATTACTCCTGGTTAAAATGCTACATCGGTATTATCGTGCGCTTGCGGATCCCATATTTATTTCTAGTAGCGCTTGCATTATTTAGTACCAAAGCATTTTTGGTGCCATGTTAGGGATGACAACCTAACACCGAGTGGCGTTAGAAATGTCAACAAGCATTTTGGCGCCGTTGCGGGGAAGGTTGAAAGCCAATGGATAATGAGCAAGCATTGCACTACATAATGAGATTGAGCACTTTGTCACCAATCTCTAATCATACGGCCTTACCCTTGTCTTTTCGTCTATTTTATATCTTATGCGGGGTAATGTATGAAAAAGACAATTCTTCCCGATAATTATATTGACGATCCGAAGCCTTATTCGGGAAAGCCAAGCAGGTTGAAGAAGACCAATCAATCATCATCATCATCAACTCAACTTGGAAGTTTGTCGAAGCGTAAAGTCAACCTTTCGTGCGAGACTTGACACCTGCGTTTGAAGCCATGGCGAACAAGTCACTTCGCGAGTTCTCGGCTCCAACTACGGACAACATTCGACTTGGACCAGCCGCAGACATCGAAGGAGCTTTTGAGCTCAAGCCTGCGCTAATCAACATGGTGCAAGCAAGCCGGTTGTGGGAAGGCCCATGAAGATGCTAGTGCTCATCTCCAACACTTTCTCGGAGATTTGTAGCACATTCACTATCAAGGATGTCCCCAGAGATGCTATACTACTTCGCCTCTTCCCATTCTCACTCTTAGGGAGAGCGAAGCAGTGGTTCTACGCCAATAAGGAGAAGAATACTACGTGGGCATTATGCGGATTGCCAAACACCGCCGACATATTCAGCCAACAACTTTTAACAGATTACTTCAAAGGCTACAACCGGATCCCAGATCCACGCTCAGATATGATCAGCTACACTTTTGACGCACCCGCAGGACATATCGTCAACCATGTGCGCCTCGAAGAAGTCACGGACGACCAATCTCCAGAGAAAACACGTGACGTTACTCCAGACACGCCCAGACTCGACGATTACTACAATATCTTAGAATTCTCGGGATCTGCCCATACGATGGTCTATTCCGACAACGAAGAAGAGATACAATATGTAAATAACAGCACCAAGCGTATCGACACTACTCCAGATCTACAACTTACCGTGTTCCGACCAGAGGAACATGAGGAAATTCAGTCAGAGATCCATAACCCGACTAAATCCGCTCAAGAATTACAGCAATTCCCATCATTCCCTCCCAGCCTAGGGAACGCAGTATGTCATGTTAGTGACAACGAGGTCACCATCAATGGAGAAACCGACGAACAAAGGCAACAGCGAGAGGGTCGAAACGCAGCCAGGGAACAACGAAGACAAAACGAAGCTGCAATCCAGGCAGCTGCCGACCAAGATCGTATGGTCGGACGACGCAGGGGTTTTCGGCGAAATCTCGCTGATGACTTTGACCTTGTAAATGAAAGACAAGTTCATACGACCCCAAGTGCTAATCTGGCAGTTGCTATTGACCGCCTCAAGACGGCCAATATTCCTCAAACTCCCCAAATTGAGGAAGCGATTGATTTTCTAGTAGCTGCTAAAGCTCAAGTGAACCATATGAGAGAACAAGCGCGCCCGGCCCGCGTCTCTCGAAGCCACCGGCCGCGTCGTTTCTTCAAAGCAATCAAATCCCGGACTCTAGAGAGGGAGGTGCTAACGACAACAACTACGTAGACGATGGAGAAAGTTGTGGGAATTTTCCTCACAATAGATTTCACCGAGACACAATGATAGAAGACAGATCCACCACGAGATAACAGAGATCATGATCAACCTTTCAATCACCATCATGGTGAACAATATGATGACAATGACCTCCGAGCAGTCATCAATAATCGATACCGAGCTCGTATGGATGCCTCAGGACCGAAGCCGTATTCAGCTGCCCTACGAGAGGTAGTCGGCCTAAAAGTTTCAGGATACCGAGATATCAAAACTTATGATGGCAAGGTCGATCCGAGCATTGGATCCTCTTATACGAAGTAGCCGTACGAGCAGGGAGGGGATGAACATGTCATGGCCAATTACCTTCCTATTGTACTCGCGGGCCGAATAATTGGTTATTACGCCAACGAGAGGGGTCGATTCACGGTTGGCCCCAATTGCGACACCTCTTCATCGAAAATTACAGAACCACATGCCAACAGCCGGGCACTAAATACGACCTAGCAAAGATCGTCGACTACCCAAATGAACCGCTACGTCACTACATACGGCGCTTCTCGAAGTCCGGACAACAATTCCGAGACATTTCAGCGATCGAAGTTGTGTCCTTGTTCGTACAAGGATTACGACAACAAGGAAATATCGATCTACGAAAAGAACTCTTGAGAAGACAACCCACTACAACCGACGAGATGTTCGAATAGCACGTGAATTCGCTCGTGTTGACGATGCCATGCAACAATTGCCCGAAACCGGACAAGGATACGAAACTTCGAAGAAACGATGAGAGAAAGAGATTTTCAACGCAAAGACATGCGCGAAATGATAGACGTGACAATAACCGTCGCAATGAACGACGACGCGACAATCTCATTCAAAACAATTATAGCGAGACACGAGATCAACGTGTCCATTCGGTACCACCCAACGAGAGAAAAGAAGCGAGACTTCGATCCGAATATGAGAAAATCCTAGGCCGGGATTGACCTAAGCATCCGGGAAAAGGCCATACTATGGGCGAATGCCGAGGATTCACAAGCAATTTTTAGCGGGGCAGCCGCCAAGAAACAAAGATTGATAAAACAAAACAAGGAAAAAC
Source organism: Themeda triandra (assembly GCA_018135685.1). NCBI lineage: Eukaryota > Viridiplantae > Streptophyta > Magnoliopsida > Poales > Poaceae > Themeda > Themeda triandra. The sequence goes on from JAENPR010000105.1 coordinate 1,315,665, forward strand.
GACCGAACGAAGGACAAAACCGAGGAAGAAGAAGACGGCGATAAAGACCCTCGACATCAATTCAACGAGCCCACCAAACACCTGTCAGCCATGATCTTCGGCGGCAAGGTTGGCCTCGAAAACTCGCGTGACAAGAAATTACTAAAAAGAAGGATCATGGCGATCGCTAAGTCGACGGGGCAAACACAGATACCAAAGCTCCCGGCTGGTCGAACAACCGGTCACCTTCAACGGGGGCTGACATGTGGGCAAATATACCAGACGCTGGGCGTTTCCCCTTGGTACTCGATCCAGTTGTCAACCACATACGCATGGAAAGAGTACTCATAGATGGCGGCAGTGCCTTAAACATACTATTCTTACAAGCGTTCCGAGAGCTAGGGTTAAAGATCGAAGATCTCGAGCCTTACGACTCACCATTCGGGAGTCATGCCGTGCAAACCATCAATGCCTTTGGGAAAAATAACACTACCCGTCCAGTTCGGGACAAGACAAAGACTTCGAAAAGACTACGTCGGCTTCATCGTAGCCGACTTCGAAGGCGTCTACCATGCCATACTCGGTCGACCAGGGATCGCGAAGTTCATGGCCGTCCCTCACTATGGATATCTAGTATTAAAAATGCCAACATCAAAAGGCATTCTTTCTCTTAGAGGCAATGTGCTTATGGCCCATGACTACGAAACAAACGCCTACGCAGCAGCCGAATTAGCCGACCTCAAAGCTCACATGGAGCAAACATGCCTTGAAGCAAAAAAGATACCAGAAGCTGATCTCCAGATCCTAGTCAAGCAGTCTAAAAGGTCAGCTAACAAAAGCAACGACACAAAGAAGATCGAGCTCATCCCCGGCGATAAAGAAAAAACCGCTCTTATAGGAGCCCATCTAGACAGCAAATAGGAAGACGCGCTCGTCCAATTCCTAAGGGACAACATAAGCATATTTGCTTGGAAACCAGCAGACATGCCAGGTGTCCCAAGGGAAAAGGCCGAGCACTTCCTTAATGTCTCAGAAACCGCCAAACCAATCAAGCAAAGATTACGACGGTTTGCTCGCGACAGGAAGGAGTTCTTGTACAAAAGAAAAATGGCGAATGGAGAATGTGTGTCGATTATACCGACCTCAACAAACACTGCCCTAAAGACCCCTTTAAACTACCTCGCATCGACGAAGTAGTTGATTCAACCGCAGGCTGCGAACTGTTGTCCTTTTTAGATTGCTATTCAGGGTATCACTAAATAGCCTTAGCAACTCACGATCAAATAAAAACATCATTCATCACGCCTTTCGGCGCATACTGCTATACGACCATGTCGTTTGGCCTCAAAAATGCTGGTGCAACATACCAACGCGCTATCCAAGAGTGTCTTCAAAAAGAAATTTCCGACCAGTTGGTTGAAGCATACGTAGACGACGTAGTCGTAAAAACAAAGGAGAGCGGATCCTTAGTTTCAAACCTAGAGCGAACTTTTGTCGCCTTAAACAAATTTCAGTGGAAATTAAACCCACAAAAATGCATATTCGGAGTACCATCAGGGATCCTACTTGGCAACGTAGTTAGCCAAGACGGCATCAAGCCAAATCCCGAAAAGGTTAATGCAGTTCTAAAAATGATGCAACCGAAAGGCATAAAAGATATCCGAAACTTATGGATGCATGGCGGCTTTAAGCCGCTTCATATCAAGACTTGGCGAAAAAGGCCTCCCCTTTTTCAAATTATTAAAAGCCAAGCAAAAATTTGAATGGACAAGCGAAGAGACAAAGCCTTCTTCGAACTCAAGACATATTTAACATCGCCACCGGTGCTAACAAAGCACCTAAAGATGACGAAGAGTTATTGCTATACATTGCAGCTACCGATCGCGTGATCAGCACAGTAATAGTCGTCGAACGACAAGAAGAGGGACACACATATGGTGTACGAGACCGCCTACTACATTAGCGAAGTTTTAAATGACTCTAAACAGAGATACCCACACGTACAAAAACTTTTGTACGGGATCCTAATAACAAAACGAAAGTTGCTACACTACTTTGACACATATCCGATCACAATAGTAACAGAACACACTGTTGGTGACATTCTGCGCAATAAAGATGCAAGTGGTCGGATCATCAAATGGGCAATAGAGCTTAGCCCATACACATTGAAATTTCAAAGCAGAACAACCATCAAATCCCAAGCTTTGGCTGATTTTCTAGTAGAATGGACGGACATGTCCCTACCTCCATTTCAAAACGACGCCGAACGATGGGAGATGTTCTTCGATGGCTCCCTTAAAATAAAAGGAGCAGAGCAAAGGCGTCGTGTTCAAAGCACCAAGCGGTGATACCCTAAGATACGTCGCGTATCCATTTCAAAGCTTCAAATAATGCGGCCGAATACGAAGCCGCACTTCATGGCCTCAAGATAGCTATCGAGTTGGGCATAAAAAGGCTCCTCGTCTTTGGAGATTCTAATTTAGTCGTCCGGCAAATCAACAAAGAATGGGACCGTACTAATGAGAAAATGGAAGCATACGTGGCGTAGATAAGAAAGCTGGAAAATAAATTCTATGGTTTGGAATTCACCTATATACCAAGAGAAAAGAACAAGCTCGCCGACCAATTATCTAAATTGGGATCCGATAGAGCAAAAATGCCACCCGACGTATTTGTTTAAGATTTACTATTACCTTCGTCACACAAGAAGTAGCACAGAACCACCACAAAAGGAAACAGATTCATCTCGACGACAAAACCAAAACAGAGATGATATCCACAGAGCATACTTCTAGCCCATCTCCGACCAAAGAAAACAAGTATCATCGCGTAATCCGACTAAAGACCTTTCGGAATAAATGCTCCAAGAATAAGGTCGTGCAAAAAATCTATAGATTACTCCAAAGTTATTTATCCAAAGAAAAGAAAGCGACAAGATCCCTCAACCACAAAGGGATGTAACGAGCAAATACCATCGTAGAACCTTTGGAACAAACAAAGGAGACAAAGCCGGGCTTGGAGAATTCCTTTTATTCGGTATCTCATTGACGAGGATACACCGACCGATAAAACAAAAACAACGGCGTCTCATAAGACGCAAAGAAAATTATGTCCTAGTCGATGGGCAACTCATGCGCAAAAATGCAAGCGCTAAAGTCTTGCAAAAATGCATTTCTTACGAAGAAGGAGCAGAACTACTACTACGTATTCATGAAGGGATGTGTGGAAATCATGCAAAGCATCAAAAACACCGGGTCGGAAAGGTATTCCGAGCAGGTTTTTACCGGCCAAACGCACTCGCCGATGCTAAAAAACTAGTTCAGCATTGTAAAGGTTGCCAATTCTTCGCTAAACAAATTCATGTCCCCGCACATGAGCTCCAAACAATACCAAAGAAGCATGGCCCTTTTCATGCGGGGACTAGACATGATAGGACCATTCAAAAAAGCCCCAGCGGCTATCAATTTGTCTATGTACTTATAGACAAATTTTCAAAATGGATAGAATATAAGCCCTTAGTCAAGGCAAATGCTCAAAAGGCTATCGAATTCCTAACAGACGTCGTACATCGTTTCGGCGTACCCAATACCATTATAACAGATTTGGGATCCACATTCACAGGTGGCGAATTTTGGGATTTTTGCGAAGACTTAGGAACAAAAGTGAAATATGTATCAGTGGCTCACCCTCGAGCCAATGGTCAAGTCGAAAGAGCAAATGGGATGATTATAGACGCCCTACGAAAAAGGCTATATCGAGACAACGACACCCATCCAGGAAGATGGTATCACGAATTACCCGCTGTGATATGGGGACTTCGAACTCAACCAAGCAGAAATACCGGCGTCTCGCCTTATTTCATGATATTTGGTGCTGAAGCAGTTCTACCAGATGAAGTAGCATTTGGCTCACCAAGAACAAAAAACTATGACGAGGAAGCCACAAATGAAGTCAGAAAAACTATGATCGATTCAGGAGAAGAGCGCAACTTGGAAACACTACCAAGAACGGCTAAATATCTAGCGTCTCTACGGCGCTATTACAACAGGAACGTAAAAGAAAGACAGTTTGTGGTCGGAGACCTCGTCCTCAAAAGAATTCAGAAATCAGACGACCTTCACAAATTGTCATCTCATTGGGAAGGACCTTTCCTAGTCAAAGCAAATCACAAGACCAACAACTTATAAACCGTGTACTCTAGACGATCCACCTAGAGATCCGCCAAACTCTTGGCACATAGAACACTTAATTAAATTCTATGCTTAAGGCAATTGTAATTTAACAGTACCGCCATCTGTACCAAAGCACACAGATATTCTTACAATACGGTGCCAAGCACCACAAAACTTGGTACCACAGGGAAAAGTTTTAAATTATTGCTCAGGCACAAGATCTATCTTGTCGGCAATAACACGGGCGGTGCCCCAACAAGCTTTCGCAAGTCCTTGAGCTTCTCCGGAGAAGTGTCCGCAGCCGTCCGTATTCCAAACGCTTGAAATCGCCCGAGGAAAGTGAGATTGCGCAAGAGCTAGAACACTCGACGCAACAAAGCGGCTCCCCTTCCCGACAAATTCCTTCAATAAGCGCCATGAACGGCGGCATTGATCCACAACAAATTCGGGAACAAGAAGGGGATTTGCCGGCCTCACTTCACCTCGCAAGCACGTAAAAACAGAGGCCGTCCACCCGCCATGGAAAGATAACGTTCGTCAATTGCTGGTTATCATCTTTCAAAGCACGCCAAATTGAGCCATATGACGCTCATGCGTTTCTACACAAACACAATTTATAAGATACAATCGATCAAGATTTCAAAACACGAACATAACAAAGGAGAAAACGCACCTCGTGCCTCCCTTTCCAAGCGTTCAATTTCTACGCGGGCCTTATTGCCTACTTCGTTCGTACGAGCAATTTCAGCAGCCATTAAGGCTTTATCACTCTCCAACCCCGCAAAACACTCAATCAAGCTACTTGTAACTTCTATTAAAATAGTAAGTAACAAGAGCAAAGTAAAACAAACCTTTGTGTTGCTCCTGAAGGACTGCAACCTTTTTCAGTAGGGAATCTTTCTCAAGTTCCCAAAGCTTTTCACGACCTTCATAAACCCGGATTTGCCAACCCAAATCCTGGTTTTGCTTCCGCAGAAGACCGTTTTCACACATGGTCGGCTTGAACTGCTCTATGCAGAGGCGACGTTTTTCAGCAACATCTTCAACAGCCTGCAGAAAGGATCTTTTATAAACACCACAAGATGGGCAAAATAGAAAAGCCACTAAAGACAAGTACTAACCTTGACACGAGCCCGCAAATCAGCAAACACTTGCTCAAAACCATCAGAGATGGTACCCCTGGCAACATCTTCAAAAATGTGCCACTCTCCATCCTCATCCTGACGAGCAACGTAGCTGCGGCTGCCAGGAACATGGGCACCAGAAGAAGTTCCTCCTCTAATCTCTTCCATTATCTCAGGGCGATCCGTTGATACACCGGGTCTAAAACTACCCAAGCGCATATTCGATATTGATCCCCTTGACGAAAAAAGCCAAGGAAGAATCCAACGCCAAACCCGGCACGGATGGTCGTGCATCCCCGAGGAGGTCATAATGTTAATACCCGTAGTAACCACTACAGTTCGGTAATGTGCAAAGCATTTGCAATAACTATCCCCGGATCCCCAACAACATCGGCGGCGAGTGGAACTATTTCTTGTTCCACGATTACATTGACGACGGGGAGTTACAACTTCAGGAACAGCTTCTTGGCCCACCAAAGCAGTTCCAGTTTCCACCAAGGGCTCTCCGCCCAAATCTTCAACAATGGGAGCCCTGCAAAGAAAAAATGTACAACCAATCAAAACAAGAAGAAAAAGAGCGTAGCAAATTTAACAAGATTTGCAAAACTTACAGTTCAGACTGCTCAAAACGCAGATTAAAACAATCTGGCATATCCTCTCCTTCATCCCTAGAAGGCACAGAGGTACCAACGCCAAGGTTAACTTGCATCAACAGGTCAGGAGCAGGAGAAGAACGACCAGTGGCAGCAAGCGTTTCATCACATTGGCCCACAGCGACATCAGGAGCACCCCGACTACTCACAGTCTAATCTAAAAGGTGAGCATCTACAAGATCTCCTGAATGACCGGTTTGATCAGCCGGTAATATGGGCTGCTCCACAACATGGCCAGCCCCCTGCACCAAAGGGAGAGCACTATCCCGACCACTCTCAGAGCGCAATTTCTTGCGTCGGGCAAACTTAGCAAGGGTCACACCATCCTCACAATCAGAATCAGAATCCGACGATTCTACAATCGGGTTATGACGACATTTCGACCGGCGAAGCACAAGCTTGTAGTGATAAAGCCCCACCGGTCAAGACGCCACTCCGCTTCTTCTTTTCATAAACAATTTGCCGCTTACCTGCCGCCTTTGGTCGATCGACATCAAGATTAGCAGCATCATCAGGCACTGTCATCCTGTCAATGCCCCGATCAAAACCAGTGCGTTGATACTGAAGAGCTTCTCCAGCTGGCAGATCACCTAAAGGCACTCGGGACACATAAATATGACGGCCCTATAAGCATATAAAGGTCAGTCTAATTACCAAAAGCATTGAGATATGAAGAAAACAAACAAAGTGAACAACAATACCGGTGGAGGTGGCATCCTCCGGTCATAAGGTTTAATAGTTGGCCGAGGGATATGAGTATCCTCCCCCCGTTTGAACATCTTCATAAGCCTCAAGTTAATATTATCAAGAGAAATTTCCCGAAGATTCACGAGAAGGGTCATCCTTCGACGATATTCCCACAGAAATTAATTCTCTCCTTCAAAGGTTGGATACGACGAGAGATGAAAACGGCCGCCACCGTAAAACCGTTCGTGCCCTTAAAATTCATCATTGCCGGGATCTCGTTCACTTCAATCATCTCAAGTAGCATTTGGCTTATCCGACCAGCGATGATTTGGTTCGGGAATCGAGTAATATCACAAGGGACGGCCTCCCTTGCCGATTATCATTCACATAGAACCATTTTTTGAACCAATCTTTCACATTGTCGTATGAGTGAAAGACGGCCCGGCGTGAACGCATTCCATCACGAAGAGAGAGGTAGCACGCTCCGGCTACAGGGCTACCTCCCAAATTTCCCTCTTTTTCAATTCATAAAAATGACGAAACACATTGAAGTTTGGGGGAATTGCAAGATACATTTCACAATATGCAACAAAGAGAGCAACTGTCATAATTGAGTTCGGTTGCAGATTGCAGATAGAAATCCTCCAAAAAATGCAAAGTTCCACCAGGAAAGTATGAACAGGAATTCCCAAGCCTCTGATGAAATAATCTTCAAAAACAACTATTTCACCATCATAGGGGCGAGGAAACGCCTCACCTCGAGGCGGCGCACGCCACACTCCGAAAGATTCAGGCGGAATCATGCCTCCATCCGCCAAGGAATTCAATGACGCCGCCGTCGATTGTGTCGGTGACCAAAGAAGCTTCATCTGCTTCTCATATTCCTTTCGTTCCTTCTCCTTCTTCTTCTCTGATGCAGATTGACGCTTTTTTCCCATGATCTTCGCGAAGAGGAACGCAAGGATTTCGAAGCTAACCCTAGGGAGACAGAGCACCAAGAGCGAAGGAACCGTTTTGCGTGAACGGCGAGGCAAGATGAAAGCAAGTAGTCCAAATGACGGCGGTACCTAGAGTTTTTAACCACGCTAGGGTTTTTTACTTCTGATGGGCCAGAGAAACTGGGCCGCCCTCAGCGGAAAAGGTTTTTTTTGGTTCGTTTCCGTTTTCCCATTTAAAATTCATTTTTTCTTCCGCAGACGCACAGCTTACCAGACAACCTGAAAGCTGGCCCAGTAAGCAAAGCTACTGACGGCCATTTAAGTCTGCCTTCTAGCTATAGTCTTAAAAACGGCCTCGCTAAAAGATCGGGTTCACAAAGAAAGTTTGTTCCAACCCGTCGTAACAAAGTTACAAAGATAGCAAAGAATATAGCACCAACATTTCAACCCACACAATCCGACACTCGAGCCGGGATGTTTTGGCCAATGATACCGGTTATTCTCGCGCACAAATAGCTAAGCTATTTTCATGGGTTTAGATTCAAAACCATGGTCTCACACCACTGGCAGGGGACCGAGTTAAGTAGCAAAGCTATCTTAACTTAATCATGACAAAGTCATGGCATGGTTCAAACCGACCAGCCCAAATGAAATTTGGCTGCTTCGGTCTCACTCAAAGAGTGGTCAGAAACACATAGAGCACGACACAATGATCAGTTTGTCTTTTTTAGACCCTGACATAACGTGTTCCACCTCATCTCAGGCTCGGGGACTACGTGGGCCCACGTCACCTGAGGGGTGACATGGGCTAGATCCTTCTTTTAGAGCTTGCTATAACATATACTATCTTACAGCAACCTCGGGGACTACGTGGGCCCACGTCATTTGCATGACTCGTCCTGATCCTGCTTATTCACAAAGAGTTTAGTTTCAAAACTAAGCTAAGACAAAGACTAATCACGACAGATACCATGTGATGGCAAGCATCACACACTAACGAGGGCCCACGTCTCATTTGGGACCCTTTTAAAATTCTTTTTCTTTTCGGAGCATCATAAATCTTTCGGTCAAAACCGACAACGTCAACCAAGTGCAAGCAAAGTGTGGTCGGAAGCACTAGACGGTCCTCCGGCCCGCTCGGACCACATGTCGAACGTGTGTCCGACCACCCTTTCTCACTCGGCCAAGCAAAACGGTGTTTTCTCCTCAAGATCCATGATGCTCGGGGACTAGCCGTGGAGGTATAAACTCCATATACCCTCACGGCCTAGTTTGGGCCGACATGCTATCACCAGGCCGGCCCATCAAGATCCAAGACCGATCGGCTCAGCTGGTCTGGACTGACCCTAAAATGGGCAATTATATCGAAGACCGACAAGGAGGACAAGACCTAGCCGAGATAGGAAAGTTTAGACTTGTAAAGTATGTAAACTTAGTACCCAGATAGGCTAGTTCCGACTTGTAACCTTGCTCCCCGTGATATATAAGGAGAGCAAGGACCCCCATGCCAGGGGACGGAATCTGGCATAACGCACAGACTCGTACAACCACATCATAATCGAAACAGAGAGCAGGACGTAGGGTATTACACTTCATAGCGGCCCGAACCTGGGTAAACCTTGTGTGATTGCTCCCTGTTTACATCTTGCTCGCAATCTCGGTGCGCCTTCCGCCAATCCATTACCGGTCAGGGCATACCCCTGGTCGGACTATCGCCGATATTTCGTCGACAAGTGTCTAGATATGAAGACCGATACCCAGAAGAGAAGAACATTGCAGAAGAACCCGAAGAGGTGTTACCAGAAGAGAAACAAGTGGTCCAAGAAACTTCCTCCTCAAGGTCATCTTCTCCAACAAAGAAGGTGTGGAAAGTAAAAGTAAAATCAGAATCAATTCCTACACACGATGCGACATCATCAGAGGCGCCAGCCGATGCGCCCCTTGAAAAATGAGCGAACATGACAAGTCCTGTTCGGAGGACTTGAAACCACCGAACGCCACGCCAAGAGGTAACTTGGTATTTATCAGCATTACTTTTCAGCATTATATTTTTACCTTAGCATATTTATTTCCCTACTTGCATCTTATTTGTATCTTTACTCTTTTATCTCCGCATTTGAAAAGAAAATAAAGATGTTGTGCATTTGCATCCGGAAAATCCTTAAGCCCCATGTGAATAGTCATTTACTGTGGTGGCACAAAAATAATTTCTCAGCATATTTATTTCCCCTGTCTGCAAGATAAAAATATTTTTGTGATCCTGTTAGAATGAGTTTTAAGTTAGGAAAGTTCTAGACAACCAAGGCCTAGAGGTTTTATCACTAACGCTTAATCAGTTCCACAAGCTTTGTTGTCTATTTGAACTTCACGTAACATTAAGGATCAAGAAGAGCTAACAAGCGAAGGACATCCAGTCCCCGTCGAGTGCCGCCCGCGACAATTGAACGCCGTCTCCAACGGCAACTATCTACAACACTCCTGGAGGACTAGAACGTCTTCAATGCCCGTCGGCAAAATCGCGAGACTATGTCAACATCCGGCTTGGGGAGAGCATCCCCCGTGTACCAAGCTAAGTGTCTCCAACTTATCTAATTATGCTTTATTAAAGTATGCTTTGTTAAAACCACTAAAAAAAGTTGCATAACCATAGAAACCCGTAAAGATTTCCTTATTAATCTTTTCTACTTTTGGAGAGCTCTTGCAACTTGTCTTTAAAAGTGATCCCTAGAATAAACTCTACATGGAGATGATGAATAGTTGCTCGCCGTAATTCCTTTCAAGTACCTAGTTTTCAACCTTGCACTCTCCCGAGTTTTGGACACAACTGTTTAGATTTGAGATTTGCTTTGAACCCGAAACTTGTCGGTAGCGAACACTTGATCTAAGTCTAGGTGGTTGACGGGTATGATATGGGAAGGTTTTGAGTCTTGTCCATCTTGTTCCTAGAGATACTAGAGTTCGGAGAATTTATCGTGAAAATATTAAATTCCTGCATGATGAGTTCCTTTATGATGAGAGTTCAAATTCCTACCACGGCCATATATTCATGCTTACTAGATTAGGAAAACCCATCTGTTTATATAGATCATATTGTAGGTTTGAGTGTAGACTTTATAGGCATTGAGTGTGGTTATCTTGTGGACCCATAAGGAATTAGTCACGCAGGTTAAAGTCAATACTATGTGCTCTCCATCCATTGATCTATGCTACTACGTCCTCGAAGCATGCACCCATTTTATAAATGTTATATTCATTACGTGCTACTTCTGTTCCTAGAAGTACCACCCACATATAGATCCATATCCACCACATATTGTGCTATCTCTACCTTGGAGATACGCACTTATGCTGCTCCTACACTGGGAGTACGCATCCATCCATTCATCCATCCACATATACATACGCCATTCAATTCACATCATCCAGAAAAGGTTCTACTCCTATTCTGGGAGTGAACATCTAGAAATAATCATTGCCGTTTCATTGCCTACATAAAAAGCTCCAGTCATTAGCATTTCAAGTTATACACTCCCTGTTCTAAAGTTTCATTTTCAGAGGATTGGTTGCTTTAAAAAAAAAGAAAAAAAAAGAGAAAAGAAAAAAGAAGAAGAAAAAGAAAGAGTAGCCAAGTCCTTCCATTCAAGAAGTTTCAAGGTTTCCGAATAAAGGGAGTCATGTTATCCCCAAAGGAGCGAGTGTAGAAGTAGATGTTCACCGAGTTGAGTACCCCTCATAACCATTTCCTTATCACCATCATACTACCATAATCCTATCATCATCTCATCCATTCCATTTCCTCATTCACATGCACATATGACTTTATTATTATTTTAGTTCCTATTGGATCCATGTCTTAACTGTGCAATATATGCAAGTGAGTTTGAGTGTCTCCCCACCTATGAGCTCCACATAAGCCTGTTAGAAAGTAGGGTGAGAGAGAGAAGGCACTTTCCATTATGCCTTAGTTCCACAAATACCACATATTCGTAAGAGAAGAGAGAAGGCATACACTACTCATGCCTTAGAAAGGATCCAAAAATACCACAAATGAGAGACTTGAAAGGTTCATACAAGGAACTCTGAGTTTTATTTCAAACCTTGCAAAAACTCCGGGATAATAGTTGATCAAAGAGCGAGAAACATGGCGCTTGACTTGACTGTTCTATCTTTCAACTACTCAAGACCCAAGTGACAGTTACAAGCCCCATGGTGAAAGGTAATATGAGTGAGTTTTGAATCAGAATAGTTCACTCTAATCCGGAGGAGAGTTCTTGTTTGAACGCATGTGTACTTGTGAGGAGTGAAAGTATTGTAGCAACTCCCGATCCATCACGAGTCTATCTTTGCTCAGGGACGAGCAAAAGGTAAGCTTGGGGGAGTTTGTTGACGGTCGTTAAGTATCAATTTTATGCCGTCAACGCAGCAAGAGAAAGGACTAATATGAGTTCACCTATTAGATATAGGGGTTACACCGATTGTAATTCCACGAGTTTTGGTGATTGTCTATTTCGCGGGGGTTATCGAAAGAGAACCAAAGGAGGCCCACATGTCATGATTACATAGAGATAAAGACCGAACGGGTAAAATTGTATAATCTAGAAGACTCCGAGAAGGCAAACCCGGAAGCCGGGGCCCACTCCGGCGAGGTTGGCGGCCGGCGACCCAGGGGGAGTCGGCCGACTCCCCACCTCGACCAATGGCGTCGAGTCTCGCGGATCCCGCCTCCACCGCCTTTGAGGATGAATAATTATCGTCCATTTAGGTCGGTTTGATCCGAGGGCTGTGGTTCATCCTAGGGGGCTATATATTCGAGCCCCCGGCCCCCCGGGTGAAACCCTAATTCATTCAAGAGTTCATTCTCTCATCGACCCGAATTCGAGAAGCCGAGCCACCATCTCAATTAGAGCTCCATAGTTTAGTAGCATAGCTACATAGGAATAGATCTAGAGGGAATCAAGCCTAGCTTGGAGTCCAGATCTGTCGGAGTTCTTGGTAATACTCCTCTACATTCTTGTAATATTCATCATTGTTCGTGATACTGTTAACACCAGAATTTGGTCAGGAATATGACAGGTGGACCCGCAGGCGGCAGAGAGAGAGATTCGGCAAATGCATATGCGGTCGGCTAATTTCCATGTGTTCGGCAAATGGCCAAGCGGTCGGCAACCGCTTCGTTTGAAGGCGGAAAAAGGAAAGGGAAGCTGATTGAAAAGGGAAGGAGTCGTGATGGTCAAGGACTCCGATTATGGATAGAGTTAGCGTGTTTTGGTCTTTCCAATTTTGTTTAGATAGTTCGTAAGTGCTTAGGACTCATGTCCTGTCCAGGGTATAAATATAAACCCTCGACCATTGTAATAAGGGTTCACAACCAAATCAATACAACCGGCTACGTGCCACCTTTCGAGTCCTTTTAGTCGTGTCGTCGAGTTCTTCGAGAGGGCCAATCGATCCGTCGACCTCCGTAAGTCCCGGCAACCTTGCTATCATGTCTAGTATCGTGCGGCGGATTTAGATTATGATGCAAGTAGTCTCATCTGTTTTGCTTAGTATCGTGCGGCGGATTTAAGCTTAATGATGGGAAGTTTTTGCTTGTGCCTTGTATCGTGCGGCGGATTAAGACATGAGTAAAGATAGTTATCGGCTCTCTTAGATTTGGCAAGATCTAATAGATTCATTAAGTTATCACGTGTTGCTTGCTTTGTTTAATGTTTAATTATTTGCAACACTCTTTTGCCCAATCTAGATTGATACTCTTTTGGCTTGTTGATCGTTCCTTTCATGCTTACCAATATCGAGTAGATCAAGCTCATATAGCCGAATTAGATCAATCTAGGTTGTCACGTGTTGCGGGTTCATTCACGTTAGATGTAGATAAGCCTTGACAGGACCGGGTACCGTGCGGCAGATGCAGGTCTTTGGGTTACTCTAGAGCTAGTCATCCGGTGGACTAGAGACCGGTTTAATCTGATAGGTTCCTTTTACATGTTACTTGTTTGTTCCTTCTTCACGGACCCCGATTCGGCAATCTTGCCGATACGGTTATGCTTATACATGTAGCGAGTATTTATAGATCTGTTAGATAATTACGTGCTTTTAGCTCTTTATTGTTAGATTGTATCATGCGGTGGATTGATCTAGTAGTAAGGAGTGGTGTAAATTCATAGTGAGTGGTATCATGCGGTGGATTAGCTTGCTTGGGTTTATGCTCGACGGGTTTATGAAGGCTAGACGTGCGGCAGACTAGTTGGAGTAGCCTATGCATGTGTTATTTAGTAGATTTACATTTATAAGTTACTTATCTTTAGTTATTAATGCTTGATGATGCTTTAAACCTGAGATATAGTTTGATATGTTTTAATGATTTAATCTTGTTCAAACATGTCTTCATCTACCGTATTCGGCAAAATTCGTCCGTTTACATCAGTTATGTTACTTTAGCCGAATAAAATGCAATGCTGTTGGCGTATAGCTTCTATAGCTATATGTCATCGTAAGTGGCTTCAGGGCCGTAAAGATGGAACCGTCTGGTCTTACCCAGCACGTTCCAGTTATGATCTTACCGTTTTATCCCTTGTCGATTTTCAGGTCAAATCGACTGGCACGCTTCCGGATTCAGACGCCCGGGCACCCGATTGAAGCTAGGCTTTCCGGCTTGCTGTGTGTGAGACACAGTGCGCCACATTTTGTGTCAACACACTTTTTGGCACGCCCGGTGGGACCACTTCTCAATCTAGGATGGGATCGGAAATTGACAACAGTCACGTTTTGAACGTGACCATGGATGAGCTGCAGCCAGAGCAACGCCAGATGGTGGAGCAAGCAATGGAACAGTATCAGCAGAAATGTCTGATGTCTTTTTCCAAGAACAAGAGTGGCAGAGTGATCGTCAAGCAATCACTGCCACGAGTTCTTCTCGCTGGTCAGTCTGATGTTACTGACGAGGAGGAGATGCAGAGGGTAGTTGGAGCCATTTACAAAGTCAGAGGAGACACTATGTTGAATCACAACACAGCTTTTCCGGGCACCTTCCGCAAGATTATGGCCGACAGTTTTGGTCCGAAGCGGTTGACAAGCGCTTTGAAGAAAGATTTGGAGAGCTTGCTTTGGACCAAGTGTACTTCAATACTCAGCAATCTTCAGGGAAGTCAACTGGAGGAGAAGAGGTGATCGGTACAAGCAAGGATGGAGCTATTCATGATGAAAAAGAGAAGCCTCCGTGACCGAGCAGCAAACTCATGGTCAAGTAGCTTTTGGTGCAACAACGAGATATACCCGCATCTCCTTACAAGATCTCCCCAAAGTGGCAAATAGATTGCGAAGAGTGTCTATGGAGATGGGTACAATGAATTCACGATTACGGTGTTCGAATGCTTTGCCGAATCCGGGTACGGGAGTGCATCGGGAGTGCCTTCTAGGAGACGGGGAGCGCAAGATGCAAATGATGTACTCCTAAAGCGAGAATGGCCGATATGATGCGAATCAATTCGGCCTTAAACCAAAGCATCGACATATGCATACAAATCTCCTTTCCCGAGAATGGTACAATAGGGTAGCTCTTCCACCAAGAGTTAAGCCACCAACGGATCGACCAAGTTCTCTCGGTCGGGATGACACCGATACCATTGAGCATATCAGCAGATATCTGATGCAACTTGGAGAAGCTGCTGCTGATGAAGCTTGGAGGATCAGATATTTTCCTATGTCTCTGACAGGGCCGGCTTTCACATGGTTTGCATCGCAGCCGGCTAATTCCATTGGTACATGGGCAGAATTGGAGCAAAAGTTCCATTCATACTTTTATACAGGAACCAATGAAAAGAAGATGGTTGATCTTTGGGCTATGAGGATGAAGACTACTGAGACACCAATGGAGTATCTTCGTAGATTCAGAGAAGCGAAGAATATGTGCTATTCTCTGACTATTCCCGATGATCAACTCGCACAATTGGTCATTGCAGGCATGCTGCCACATATCAGAGACAAGCTATTCGGCATGGAGTTTGAAGACCTTGGACAGCTTGCACAAAAATTGACAAAGAATGAGCAATCAAGCCCAAGGGTTCGGGAGAGATGCTCGTTTTCGGAAGAACAAGTGTAACCGTTGACATGTATCGAGGATTTCTAGAAGAAGCATCGAATATGAAGATGAAGATGAAGTAGCTAGCTGCTGAGAGTTGAACTGGACAAAAGAGCCTACTTTGGTCGGTCATCGATGGGTGAAGCAAAGAAAAGGGATCTTATGATTTTGATGTCGATGGGCGAGATAAGCTCTTTTTGTATCTGATTCAGGAGGGACACGTCAAACTGCCAGAAGGACATCCTATGCTGCGCCCTGAAGGGGTAAAGGATAAGAAGTATTGTGGGTTTCATGATACAAGTTCTCATCATATCAATGATTGCCGAGTGTTCAGAGTAAAGATTCAGAAAGCTATTCAAGATGGACACTTGAGATTTGATGGTAAGATGAAAGTGGATAAAAACCCATTCCCTCAGAACATGGTCTCTTTCTCTATAGGCATGGTTGATGCCAGTGAGTCCAAGGAAAAGGGAAAGATGAAGGTTCGACCTCCGAAAGAGCCAAGGAAAGTGGTGTCTGTTGACCCGATCGGCAAGTTACCAAAGAGGAAGTACAACAAGTACGGTTCAAAAATAGCCGAACGAGAAGGGTCGACTTCGAGATGCGGCTAAGGGAAATTGCCGAATACACGCCGAGCCAAAGCGCGAGTTACAAGACAACACTTGTTGAATAAGTGGCGAGAGGGAAAAGGAGATGGAGTATGATGAGGAGCAAGCGGTACATTGAAGAGGAACGCGAGATTCATGGTAGAGCGTCGAAGATATGAGGCGTAGATGCGCCAAAGAGAACAAGAAGAGTACAGGAGAGAACAAGAGCGATCGCATTGGAACTGTTCCTTCTTCGACACTTGTTGGAATGAAGGCTTAAAGTTGCTGCCGGGAACAATTGCCCCGAATGCAGTGATCAATATTCAGAGTACAGGCAATCTCGTGTCAACCGCCATCCCGTTCATGATAGGCTTGGGATGAAAGTTCCAGAGAACGATCGGCGCCTAAAAATAAACAGTTTTGAGGGACATCGGAGGAAAAGATTTGCAGACCAAGCTTGGGCTCACAGCGGTGCCCATAATGCGGAAGAGAGCTCATACAGGTGGCAAAAAGGTCAATGGTGCCCTCCTGGTTTGCGGAAAAGCCAGAAGAGAAGAGTTCAGCGTTTGAGAAATCAAGAGCTGAAGCAGGAATTAGCCAAAAAGAAACCAGTGTGGCGTCCTAAGAAAAAGGATGATGGACAGGGTCCTTCGGCTGATGCTAACATGGTGTTCTTTATCCCATTGGAGTTTAGAGCCCCTGAAGATCAAGAAGTTCAAGATGAAGTGTACTCAGACTTTGATGAGACTAAATGCCGAGACCTGATGGCTCAACTTGTGTTGACTCGGCAAGCGGTCTTTGACAAGCCGATTAAAAACCGTCATCGAAACCATTATACCCGAAGGGATATGTCAATGGCAAGCCTTTAACCAAGATGCTTGTTGATGGGGGCTGCTATCAATATTATGCCCTATGCTACTTTCGAAAGCTTGGTATGAAAAGTGAAGATTTGTTGCGTGACATGATCCTTAGAGATTTTTGGCAATGCTTCGATACTCGTGGAGCAAGTACATGTGGAACGATGATTGGATCCAAAACTTTGATCACTACTTTCTTTGTCATTGATGGCAAGGGGGCATATAGCATGCTTCTTGGAAGGGTGGATCCATGCTAATTCTTGTGTACCCTCAACTATGCATCAAATTCTTATTCGGTGGATAGGAGATGATGTAGAGATTGTTCAAGCCGACGATTCGAGTGAGTGTTGCAACTTCCAAGCCTGCTTATTGGGAGTACGATGGACAAGATTGCCTTTCGGGTAAGAAATGGAAAGAAGGTCTGTCAATGTGTTCGACAGAGATCAACGGCCGATCCAAGCGATCGGCTCGACAAGAACTTTTAATGGGCAATCCAATCGATGGCAGCAAAGGCAAACTGGGTCGTGGTTTCATGTCGGCCGACAAGTTAGAAGAGATTGATGTTGGTGATAATACAAAGTCAAGGCCGATGTATATCGGTGCAAATTTAGACCCGAATATAAATTGAAATTAATAGAGTTCTTTGAAGGAGTTCAAAGATTGTTTTGCTTGGGATTACACGAAATGCCTGGATTGGATCGATCAATTGTTGAGCATAAGTTGCCTATAAAACCCGGATTTCGTCCTTTCAAACAACCTCCACGAAAAATCTATAAAGAGGAGGTATTGGGCGATGTAAAGAAAGAAGTTGAAAGACCGATTGAAGCAAACTTTATTCGGCCATGCGGTATGCGAGTGGATTTCAAACATAGTACTGTCTACAAAAAGAATGGGAAGATGAGAGTATGCATAGATTTCGAGATCTCAACAAAGCTACTCCCATGGATGGTTACCCAATGCCGGTGGCCGATTTATTAGTGGATGCAAAGCGGGGGTATGAAGTCATCAACTTTATGGATGGCAATGCGGCTACAATCAGATTTTCATGGCGGTTGAAGATATTGCAAAGGCGCATTCGATGTCCTGGCCACGTTGGGTTATTTGAATGGATAGTAATGACATTTGGATTGAAGAATGCTTTGGTGCAACTTATCGAGAGCCATGAATTATATCTTTCATGAGTTGATTGGCAAAATTGTGAAAATTTACATTGATGATGTGGTAGTCAAATCCGAGAGACCATGAAGGACATTTAGCCGATTTAAGGAAGACTTTGGAGTGCACAAGGAAACATGGTTTAAAGATGAATCCAAATAAGTGTGCTTTTGGAGTCTCGGTGGTGAATTCTTGGGGTTCTTGATCCATAAAGGGGGGATAGAAGTTGGGAAAAAGAGCATGGAAGCAATAGACAAAGTTGTACCCCCAACTAACCTTACGGAGTTGCAATCATTGTTAGGCAAGATCAATTTCGTGAGGAGATTCATATCCAACTTATCAGAAAGAGTATTGCCTTTCTCTCCATTGCTGAAGCTCAAAAAGGATCAAAAATTTGTCTGGAGTGACATACAGCAAAAGGCTTTTGATGAGATCAAGCAATATATGAAGGCACCACCAGTGTTGGTACCTCCACAACTCGAAAAGCCTTTCAAGCTGTATGTGGCGGCCGATAGCCTAACAATAGGATCGGCCCTTATGCAAGAGTTTGATGGAAAAGAGAGAGTAATAGCTTATCTTAGCCGAAAACTGCTAGATCCTGAAACAAGGTATTCGACTATAGAAAAGCTCTGTTTGTGTGTTTATTACTCATGCACCAAATTTAGGCACTATTTGTTAAATGCCGAATGTGTGGTGATATCTAGTTTTGATGTAATTAAACACATGTTGTCAATGCCGATTTTAAATGGAAGAATCGGCAAATGGGTATTAGCACTGTCAGAGTTTAATTTAAAGTATGAGTCGGCAAAAGCAGTGAAAGGACAGGCAATTGCCGATTTTATTACTCAACATCGTGATTTATCTGTTGATATGATTAACATTGCCCCATGGGCATTATTTTTTGATGGATCATCATGTGACAAAGGTGGTGGTCTTTGGTATTCTTTTGATATCCCCACGAGGAAAAACATTTGAGTTTGCTTTTTCAATTGAATATCCTGTCACTAACAATCAAGCAGAGTATGAGGCTTTGCTTAGAGGGCTTCGGCTTTTAATCGAAGTAAAGGCTGTTGCTGTTGAAGTATTTGGTGACTCTGAATTGGTGATCAATCAGTTGACAGGACAATATGAATGCAAAAATGATGTACTGCAAGGGTACCATGAACAGTGTAGGGAACTTCTGAAAAGCTTTTCAGTAGTTACTTTACATCATATACCCAGAGAGCACAACGGAGAAGACCAACATTCTTCATTAAAAAGTTTTATTTACAACCCGCGTCAATCCTAATACAATCTACTCCTCTTCTTCGGTGAAGAGCTTGTTGGGGACGGACTCCGGGTTGGTGGCGTTGGCCATGGCGTCGGCGTGGTCGTCGTACCCTGCCAGGAGGCCCTCGATGCCGTCGACCTCATGGGGAAGCCCGCCCCGGAAGCCGGTTGGCATCGGAGCGTAGTTGTCCCCGGTCCAGGACGACATCCCCGCCAGGCCGAGCGCGGTGCCGAGGCGCACGCCGTGGAGAGCAGCCTGATCGATCTGACCAGGCACCGCCTCGAGGCGATCTGCCAAGGTCGCCCCCTGGGCGTTCACGTGGTTGGCCGCCGCTGTCGCTGCCAACCTCAGGCGGTCCAGCTCCGCGTTGAGGTCTGCAAAGGAAAAACAAGACGGGACGGTGAGGAGCGAGATCAAGAAAAACGGAAATCAAGCAATGGCGAGAAGAACAGAAATGCGGTGATGGTCTCCGTCATCCGCCGGCAAGTGTCCTCCCACTCCAACTTGGGCAATCCCAAACTTCTTGGTTTCTTCACCAAGAAGCTCCATCGCTCGTCCCTCTCGCGACGGTACGCGGCGGCGTCGTAGCGGGCATGTACGCGGGATCTCCTCATCGTTCTGTCCCATATAGGACGGTACGAAGAGGCGGACCCCGATGAGGCCGAGGCGGAAGCCGTTGCCGGAGCAAGAGCAGGAGCCAGGGCTGGAGCCGGAGCCGACGCGGGGGCAGGTGCGTCGAACGCCGTGTCCGGCGCCAGGAAACGCCATTGGCCGGTGCTGATCCTCGCCGTCCTACAAACAAAGTGCAATCAAGATCGGCTAAATAAGAAAAAGAAACTGCAAACGAGATGGGGAAGTTATCTCTTACTGCAGACGGCGGCCACCACGGCTGCTTCCCTCCGCCGCATCCGCCGCAGGAGCAGGAGCGGTAGCGGAAGGAGGAGTGTGAGTGCCGGCCCGGGCGACCCGCCTCGGAAGTTGGCGACGTAGTCGCCGGTGTTCCCGACGGCCCCGAAAACGGATCGAGAAGATGAATAACCGTAAGGGGGTAGAGACTCAGATCGGGTAAAAACTATCAAGCAGCACAACTCAAAGGATTGAAAATCTCACCGCCGGCGCCGGTTGCTGCTTCCCTCCGCCTCGTCCTGAGCAGGACGCTTGTTGCGATCACCGCTGCTCGCCATTGGTGGTGGTGGGGGTTTTTGGGGCCTGAAGGCGGAGAGGAAGTGGAAGAGATTAGGGATGATAGCAACTCGCTTGTGCTTGATGTGATGATGGTGGGAGCCATTTGGTCCTATTTATGAACGTGGGAGCCGTGGCGAGGCAAGGGAAAGCCAAGCGACGGGATAGGGTTTGCACACTTATGGGCCGATGTTGAGTTGGGCCGAGCCCATCACCACCGGCGATTCGGTTACCATACGCTCGGTCGGCTAAATAGCCGATGAAAGCTATTCGGCTAAAGTGAGCACTTGAGGCGAAGCGGTTACATTCGGTTAAAACGCACAAAGTACATTTGTGATTGGAAGAGCCGAATGATAAAAGAAGCAGAGAAGAAAGAGAAAAACAAAATATTAAATCAGAGGGAAATAAATTTTTGCCGAGTGCAATGCATTCAGAGCATAATGTTTACAAATTTCATCCTACAGATTGAAGGTTTTACACATTCAGATAAGAACTGATGACATTCAGAGCATCAGTCTTGATTCTATTAACCTCATCAAGGGCTCTTTTATCTTCAACTTCAGAGTTTTGGATCTGCTTACGGTCTGCTCTTGATTTGCTTGGTCTCTCGACAAGGGAGCTTATCTTGGTCTTGGCCGAGTCAAGAGGTGGCAGAGTGGCAAGTTGGGCTTCATGAGATTGAATGTTGGCGTCCAATTGGACCAACGAGCCGCGCCTAATCCTCTCATTTCTCATACTCGCAACTCCGGCTTCAAGGTGTCCCAAGACTGTTTGGCGATTTAAATTCGAGTAGAGCTTTTTAACTTTTTGTTCCCTGGTTGCTTTGTCGGTCTCCAAGATAACCTTGTCGGATGTGTTCTTATGTGCTCTCTTGACAACGGTAAAATGGTCATCAAGATGAGACAAGGCGTTTATGGCATCCTTGAGATCGAAGGGAGCTCTTGGCCAAGTGGCTCGCCATTTCCCTTATTTTGTCGAGACTCGAGTCAGTCAACAATATCCTTCTCCAAGAATGAAATTATGGCCTTCAGTTTAACCTGACTCTCTGATGATAGTTGCCGATTGGAGGAGACTTCATCATCATCGGCAAACTCTTCGGCAATGAGAGAAAAGCTAGCCTGTTGGAGAGCAGGACCACGATGATAGAAGGAAAATTTATTTTAGCCGAACGATTTAATTCAAATAGGGAATGACTGAGAAAGATTAAAAATAATACCTCTTCGGCAAAAGCCTGATCAATAGCCTCCTGAGTAGCATCAAGACTTTGAGTGACTGGCACGATTCTTTGTTTCGTGGATAGCAGTATCATGGCTTGTTGATATATCTTGAATTGCCGAATGAGTTAAATCCGGTATGTCTTGAAGAAGAATTTTTTCTGTTACTTCTCCTGACTGATAAAGAGGGGTGCCTGTTGCCATGTCTGTTTGTTCATCGGCTGATGAGAAAGAATTTCTTCTCGCGCTTCTCCTTGATCACCTCGCTTGATCATCCGCACTTTGATGCATACCATTGGTAGGCTCATTAGCGTTGCTTGATCGAGAGAGGCTCCAGGAGAGTTTTCCAAGATCACTACCCCGTCGGGACTTTGAGGGTTGGCTTTGTACATGTTGAAAGAAAGTGATAAGTGCAAACACATTTGCGAGAGGAAAATAAGGGGTCAAAAGCATTCATACCCGAGGGAGTGGCTTAGCTTTCTTTGATCTTGATTTCTTGGGAATTGCAGTGTCCTTGATGGGGGAAGAAGGAGTTTTTCTTTTAAGGTCCTTCAGGAGCACTGTGTCATCATCAGGTGTTTTGTTGAACACTGTTAAACTTGGAGCATCATGCCCCAAGGCAGCAATAGGGCCAGGTTGCCAGTATTGAACCTCTGGAGGACTTGGAGGAGCATTGTCCTGTTCAAAAAGATGTTTAGAAACAGAGCAGAGACATAAAGTAAAAGTAGCCATAAGCATGTACCTCATCATCAGAAGAGAATGAGGGCATTAAAACTTGGCATAAAGGATGGACTTGTGCTCTGAAAATGTGAGAATGCCATTCTTGCCACCAGAGGGTGAAAGAGGGATGAGCAGCTTCAATTATCACCAGAGGATTGGGTTCATATACTGGAAGCTTATATCCAAGATTGAAGACTTTGTTGGCCTCGGTAATGTTCAAAGCAATGACTCCCCGGGTCGATGATGCTTGAAAAATATGGCCTTGGGGGCAATTGGCCAAGTCAAGCTGCCGGCAACCATGTTTGGATTGTAAAATTCATAAGTTGAGCTTATCGGCCGGCCATGATGAAATTCTCTTTGGTAGAGCACGGGGCGATGAAAGAATTAAAAATGTCCCTGGAATCATCATCTATGCAGCCCGGCTCATAGCTAAATCGAGGAAGGGTTAAATTTTCATTCTCTACGTAGGGAAACCGAGATCATGTGGTTGAATCCCTTGTAGAAGATCTTGAAAAGATGGCCCGGGTCCAAGTCAATGGTAATTGAAGATGCAGCCTCTCCATATGTCGACAAGACTTGTATGGGATCTTCACCTTCGGCGTAGTTGATTGAAGGAAAGTTCGGGTTGTGAAGATCAACAGAGACAATCGATGCATATATAGTTGCAACCACATCGAAGAAGCCACCATGGTCCATTGACACGGGAGATTTCACCCGATTCCTCATACGAGCAGAGATCGATGCATCATGTGGTAGAATGCTCCCCCAGATATTTGCCCAAAGGAATCAACTTGCTGCAGCCAATTCTTGGCCATCACTATGTGATTCGAGTGGGCTCATTGGACTTGCCACGAAGATAAATCTGCATAACCACATGTTCATGAAGGCCCTATACTCTTTATCGAGACACGGGGCCGGTTGAAGCATAAGTGCGAACATACTTGGCCCAACCTCCTCGATTTTGTGCCTTACGTGAGCTAGTGCTTTTGTATTTGAAGGGGTAGGTTGGTTTGGTGATGTTCAAACCGGTCATCATGAAAATGTCTGATAGAGTAATTGACATTGGGCCATGACCAAAGACAAATGCATTGATGGCATCAGACCAGAAGTGGGAAGCAGCTATAAGGAGGGAGTCATTTTTAGGCATTTCGGCTAAAGAAAGCTCCAAACAGTGCTGAATATCTTGTGATTCCCAGAAATCGCTGTTCCTGGATTGCATCCTACGATACCAATCACGCCATCCTGTGATTGAAGGAAGGGGCCAAGTTTTGAAAGTGTTCGGCCATTTATTTGAGGGGGTAATCCTAGATTTGAATGGGATCCTCAAAGTTTCCTTTTCAATAAATCCCTCGGATTAGGGTCTCCCATCGGACCAAGAAAAAATGACCCGAGGATGAGCAAGATTGGAAATCAAAATCTCGTTCTTCATTTCCTTTATAAAAGAAAAGCGGATGAATCAAGAACGCATCGGAGAATGATTCAAGAAAATTGCCGAATAGGTGAAGCAAGTAGGGTTACCTCTAGAAGTTCCTCTTGAGTTCCTGTTGCCATGATGGAGCTGGTTAAAGTCTCCGTCGCCATTGAAGACAGCGACGGTGAGCGCAGATCTCAAGTGGCGGCTGCGGGCGTTGGCGGTCTTGACCTAGGCGAAAGGCGGCGACATGTCAATTTTGAAATAAAACTCTTTTTATCTCGAAATTGAGGGGGCATGTGTTAACACCGAGAATTTGGTCGGGAATATGACGGGTGGACCCGCGGCGGCGGAGAGAGAGATTCGGCAAATGCATATGCGGTCGGCTAATTTCCATGTGTTCGGCAAATGGCCAAGCGGTCGGCAACCGCTTCGTTTGAAGGCGGAAAAAGGAAAGGAAGCGATCGAAAAGGGAAGGAGTCGTGATGGTCAAGGACTCCGATTATGGATAGAGTTAGCGTGTTTTGGTCTTTCCAATTTTGTTTAGATAGTTCGTAAGTGCTTAGGACTCATGTCTGTCCGGGGTATAAATATAAACCCTCGACCATTGTAATAAGGGTTCACAACCAAATCAATACAACCGGCTACGTGCCACCTTTCGAGTCCTTTTAGTCGTGTCGTCGAGTTCTTCGAGAGGGCCAATCGATCCGTCGACCTCCGTAAGTCCCGGCAACCTTGCTATCATGTCTAGTATCGTGCAGCGGATTTAGATTATGATGCAAGTAGTCTCATTTGTTTTGCTTAGTATCGTGCGGCGGATTTAAGCTTAATGATGGGAAGTTTTTGCTTGTGCCTTGTATCGTGCGGCGGATTAAGACATGAGTAAAGATAGTTATCGGCTCTCTTAGATTTGGCAAGATCTAATAGATTCATTAAGTTATCACGTGTTGCTTGCTTTGTTTAATGTTTAATTATTTGCAACACTCTTTTGCCCAATCTAGATTGATACTCTTTCGGCTTGTTGATCGTTCCTTTCATGCTTACCAATATCGAGTAGATCAAGCTCATATAGCCGAATTAGATCAATCTAGGTTGTCACGTGTTGCGGGTTCATTCACGTTAGATGTAGATAAGCCTTGACAGGACCGGGTACCGTGCGGCAGATGCAGGTCTTTGGGTTACTCTAGAGCTAGTCATCCGGTGGACTAGAGATCGGTTTAATCTGATAGGTTCCTTTTACATGTTACTTGTTTGTTCCTTCTTCACGGACCCCGATTCGGCAATCTTGCCGATACGGTTATGCTTATACATGTAGCAAGTATTTATAGATCTGTTAGATAATTACGTGCTTTTAGCTCTTTATTGTTAGATTGTATCATGCGGTGGATTGATCTAGTAGTAAGGAGTGGTGTAAATTCATAGTGAGTGGTATCATGCGGTGGATTAGCTTGCTTGGGTTTATGCTCGACGGGTTTATGAAGGCTAGACGTGCGGCAGACTAGTTGGAGTAGCCTATGCATGTGTTATTTAGTAGATTTACATTTATAAGTTACTTATCTTTAGTTATTAATGCTCGATGATGCTTTAAACCTGAGATATAGTTTGATATGTTTTAATGATTTAATCTTGTTCAAAC
Source organism: Themeda triandra (assembly GCA_018135685.1). Lineage (NCBI taxonomy): Eukaryota > Viridiplantae > Streptophyta > Magnoliopsida > Poales > Poaceae > Themeda > Themeda triandra. The sequence continues at coordinate 1,341,330 of JAENPR010000105.1, forward strand.
ATGTCTTCATCTACCGTATTCGGCAAAATTCGTTCTGTTTACATCAGTTATGTTACTTTAGCCGAATAAAATGCAATCTGTTGGCAGATAGCTTCTATAGCTATATGTCGTCGTAAGTGGCTTCAGGGCCGTAAAGATGGAACTGTCTGGTCTTACCCAGCACGTTCCAGTTATGATCTTACCGTTTTATCCCTTGTCGATTTTCAGGTCAAATCGGCGCACGCTTCCGGATTCGACGCCCGGGCACCCGATTGAAGCTAGGCTTTCCGGCTTGTGTGTGAGACACGGTGCGCCACATTTTGTGTCAACAGATACTATGAGTAGTACTTTATTCTATTCTATTATATCGAGACTTGACTTTGCTCTATTTGATTATGTTCTCAATTATATCGTTCTTAGTTTACTTTGATTATATGTTTAGCATAGTTGGACTAGAATTATGTTTATGCATAGGATCGTATAGCACTTGCTCATTAGGCCAATGGGTGAGTGGTAGATATTGTGTAGGCATGGTGCCTATACCGTATTTATCTGCGATTGCACCCTATATTCCGGATCGTGAGGTAGATCGCGGGAGTGACGATCTGTTGAGTCCTTTGTAGCCCTTCTCCCGAGTATAGGTCTAGCGGAACAAACCTATTACATTGAAGTCATTGCTATGTCTCTTGTCTTCCGGTAATATCACTATGTATAGATGTAACCTTTTCCCGCCATGATTGCTAGATGTTCTTGCACTAATCATTGTATGCTTTGACTTTATAGTTAGAATAACATAGGATTATACCCTAGATCGTCCTAGTCCATGCTAGTGTTATAAGCTTAGAGTGCTAAGTTGAGATGGCTTATTACTATTATTTTATGTGGCTAAATGCTCTCATTTATCTTATGTCATTTATCATTCATTCCTATATTTTATGTGACACTTACCCCGTATGAGATGATCGATACGAGACAAGGTTAAGCTCTCCATTATAGCATGTGCATTGCTCATCACTCATTATCCAAAGTGCCTTCCCTTCCCGAGTGGTAAAATTATAAATAACGATACTGGATTACTCCTGGTTAAAATGCTACATCGGTATTATACGTGCGCTTGCGGATCCCATATTTATTTCTAGTAGCTGTTGCATTATTTAGTACCAGCATTTTTGGCGCCATGCTAGGGATGACAACCTAACACTGAGTGGCGTTAGAAATGTCAACAAGCATCAGGACGAGGAGCTCATCCCGTCACACTTCGGTGGCCGGTTCCGACATGAATGTCGACCCTTCACCAATTGTACCTTCGCCGGCCGTGTCTCCACCAGCATCATCTTTAGCACCTCGAAGAGTTCTCAAGAAGCCATCTGATCTTGGCCTAAGAAACTCCCGAGAAAAGGACGTGTACAAGAAGCTCAAGAATAAATACTTCGCCCACACGCCGTCATCGACCCGACACTTCTCTTCGAGACGGTATGGCCGACGAATTCGACACTATTTTTTCGTTAGTTGGATGGATGCTGCTTTTGCAAACCTTACGGAGATGGGGTCAAAACTCTTGACCATAGAATTTCTTTGCACCCTCCAACTCACGTAAACCGGGGTTTATTTTAGACTATTCACCCAGGAATTTCCTATCACATGGAGAAACCTTAGTGACCTTCTAGGTTTCCCCCATGATGCACATATGGATTTAGATACGGCCTTGGGTGACTTTGACATGCATAGATTTTGGAACTCCATTTCCAAGGAACCGTATCATCTTGCACACCGTACAGCAGATATTGAACATCCCACACTTAGATTCTTACATCGATGGTTAGGAGCCACCTTTTTCCCCTGACATGATGAAAGTAAGGTTAGAGCGGCAGACTTGCAGCTGATGTATGCAGCTGTAAAGAAAGTCAAGGTCTCTCCTATTCGTCTCTTGGTTAATCATTGGTTGAGTATCCCCCACAACAAAGTGGGAGGCGTGGCCATTTGTTCGCTTATCACTCACTTTGCTACTAGCCTTAATTTGATTAATGGAGCTTCTTTTGACTTTATTGAGGATCATAGAGAGATTTATGGTTTTTATAATTTCTCACAAGGGCACTTATTAAAAAGAGAAAATGATATTTTGTATGCAACTTATGGGAACGCCTCACTCCGGTTACCTAACCCGGAGTTGGCTTTATATGCTATTCGAGATCTTCATATTGAGTTGCAGGCACAGCCCGTGAATGAAAGAGCACCCCGAAGAGCAGCTTCTGCAAAAATGGCATGCAACCAAGATCCAGTTTGGCGTGGTGCTGAGGCTCCTCGTGAGGAGCCAGCACATGCTAGCTTCAATGAATGAGAAGTACCCCATCATCGCTCACTGAACCCATGGGCATACCCACAAAGCCAACCATCATAGCCATATTATGGGTATTACCCACCATACACCACCCCAGGAGAAGGACCATCAGGAGAAGGACCATCTGGAGCAGGATCCTTAGAACCACCTAGATATTCATGTGATACCTATGGAGCAAGAACTGAAGAAGAAGAAGAAGAACCGCACCACGACTCTGAGCCAAGACGCCACTCTGATGCTACTGGGTTTGTCTATACCGAGCACATTATGATGAACAACTAGCATTCCAGCACGACACCACCACCACTCTTGGGCAACACACACAGTGGTGGAATGATCAGCATCAGTGGAACTACAACACTACTCAGACGCTGGGCACTATTCGGGAGAATCAGGGTAAGACCACCTCTACCCTGAACAACCTTGTGAACATGCTGAGCATCCACTATCCACCACCGTCGCCACAAGACTTAGCTTGGGGGAAGACCCCCATTATCAAGGTAAGTTTTTCTTTTCCTTTTTATTTTTAGTATGTTTATTTCAGTTTGTTTGCCGTATTTAAAAAAGATCAGAAAAATCAAAAAACCCAATAAATATTTGCTATTTCAACTTTCGCTTAGTTTGCTTTTTACTATCTTTAGTGTGATTGTTTAAATTTTGAGCATGTTTAAAAATGAAAACCAAATAAAAAGAGTGTGTAATATAGTTTGCTTTTAAGTTCAGTTTGCTATAAATAAAATTGTGTAGACTTGAGGATTGCATGATGGAAATGATGAATAGTTGCTCTGTCGTAATTCTTTGCAAGTACCTAGCTTTAAATTTGAGTTCTCCCAAGATTTGGATACACTGTTTGACAACTAGATTTACTCTACACTTTAAACCTGTGGGAGCATATGCTTAAACCAAGTCTAGGTAGTTGGCAGACATGATATGATGATAGCCTGAGCTGCTGTTCATTATGTTCCTAAGTGCCACTAAATTCTGGAGATTTGTTTGTAAAAGCTATAAATGTTTCATGATGAGTTCCTTATATGGCAGAGAGCTAAAATTCCTACTACAGCCATAATTGTTCATTAGAATAGGAAACCTCCTCATATTTATAGGCTCATGCTTGTTCGGCTGTGTCGATCCTTAGGAACCCATCATACAGCTAAATTCTGGTTTCACACACTCATGTTCACCCTTGCTACTTCTACCCTAGAAGTATGCACCATATATAAATCCTATCTTCACCCATTCAAAATTGTTCTACTCTTACACTGAGAGTGAACACCAAAAATATTTTCCCCTGTTCATGTTGCTAATTGTAAGAGTATTCTTTATGGGCTGCAATATTTAAAAAAAAGAGAAGAAAAGAAAAAAAGGAGAAGAGAAAAGAAAGAAAGATGTATGAGCCTAGTTATCATCAAGTTTTAATTTCAAGTATCAAAGAAGTTCAAGTGTTGAAATAGTTCAAGTTTTCTTCCAAATAAAAGAGCATTGATAGTTATTATGCACCCCTTCTCCTCCCACAAATATTCTCTTCATTACGTCATCCACATATAAAACCACACATGCACAAACCGATTGGTTGTATGTTGAGTTCCTTCGGATCCATGGTTCGATCAGGCCAATGCATTAGTTCTCCACACCTATGAGCTCCACATAAGCCTTTATTAAAATAGGGTGTGAGAGAGAGAGTGAAGGCTCATTTATAAATGCCTTGAACCATAAATACCACATATTCTGAGAGCAAGAGAGAAGGCATACCTCCTTTCAATGCCTTAGAGAGGATCCAAAAATACCACATATTGAGAGACTTGAAAGGGTCATACTAAGGAACTCGAGTTTTATCTTGAAAATCTTATAAAAACTCTGAACGAGGTGGAACAGCGGGGCATGAGACAACAGTGCTTGACTTAATTGTTCTATCTTTCAACTGCTCAAGACCCAAGTGCAGGTAAAAGCCCCATGGTTGAAAGAAACATGAGTAAGTTTGGAAGTTATGATAGTCCACTCTAGTCTGGGATGAATTCTTGTTTAAAGCATGTGTAGTTGTGAGGAGTGAAAGCATTGCAGCAACTCCCGATCCATCCATTGTAGCTATTTGCTCAGGGACGAGGAAAAGGTAAGCTTGGGGGAGTTTGTTGACGGTCGTTAACCATCAATTCTATGTGTCAACCAGAGAGAGAAAGAGGGGCATAATCTGATTACCACCATAGACTTAGGGTTTAAACTGACGAATTCTATGAGTTTTGGTGAATATGTGTTTTTGTAGGGGATTATCAAAAAATCATCCAAGAAGGCTCACATGTCGGATTTACATAGAGAGAATAAGCATTCGGGTAAAAAACAACAACTGGAAGACTCGGGAAGGCAACCCCCAGGCGGGGCCCCACCTACCATAGTCCGGGGGTGGCCGCCTCCATCCCTGGGGCGGCCGCCTCCCCACCTCAGCCAATGAGGTGGAGTCTCACGGATCCTACCTCTACCGACTTTGAGGAGTAATAAAAATCGTCCGATTAGGTTGGTTTGATCCGACGGCTGTGGTGCCTCCGAGAGGGCTATATATTCAGGGCCCCTCCCCCTGGGAGAAACCCTAATTCATTCTAGAATTCATTCTACAGAGGTAGCCATCAGCAGAGCCAGGGTTTAGAGAGATCTCTCCACCAGAGAATTAGAATAGCTACTCCAATTCTTCAAGTTCTACATAGGTTTAGACTAGATAGAGGAAGAATCGGGCGCCTGTGCTCGGAATTCTGGATCATCATCATCAAGGATTGGTATTATCTTGTATCTATTCTTGAGACCTAGTTCTAATATCATTATGTTTCTATTTATTATGTTCCTAGTTTATTCTAGTTCTACATTTGATATGGTTGTGATTGATAATGAGTTTATGCATATGTTTGCAAAGTGCTTAGCTCTCTTTGCGGGAGGGTTAGGTGGTAGATTTCATGTAAGCATGGTGCTTAGATGCCGTTTACCTGCAAATGCATCCTATTGGCCGGGTCGTGTGGTAGATCACGGGAGTGATAGTCCTGTTGAGTCCTTTGTATTCCATCCCCCGTTGGTAGGTCTAGCAGAATTAAAGTTGCGTAGGAAGTCTGTTTATGACTTGGCTTTTTATAGCAATGATCCTTATACATAGATGAAGAGTCTTTTGTGCTATATATGATAGTGTAGCGTTAGAGTAGATGAATGACTTAGTAGATTAGAACCTACCTAGAAATTCTATTTCTTGAACTAATGAGACGTCAACCTACCTTTTGTTGAGTAGTCTATCTCTAATCTCTGTGTGATTTATTCCCTGAGCTTTATAATTCATATTCTTTATTTATCATGGTTTACCCCTCTCGCCAAAATATGTGACTGTGCAATCAATCACTCATAAGTAGTCGAGTTTAGCAAGTTTATCTCATTGTTTAAGTCCTAAGTTCTTTCCTTTGAGCTAAACATAAATAAGGATACCTGGAATACTTCCTGGTGAAGTGCTACGATGGTGTATTATCTGTTCGCTTGCGGATCCCATATTTATTTTACTAGAGGAGCAGTTTCTATACCAACACTTCTGGCGCCATGCTAGGGATGACAACTTAGCGTGAGTGGTGTTAGAAGTGTCAACAGAGGTGAGGTTTTTAATGAGGCGAAACCGTTGTAATCAACCTTTGAATATATAAAGAGGACCCCGCAAGAATAAGATAAATAGTCGAAAGCAGCTAGCAACGGAGCTGCAATATTCGACCAAAGCTACATGCACCGTCTGAGGTCACTTCAAACTTGGTCATAATAGACAACTGCAAGATGTGAAGCGACCTCCTAATAAGCTACAAGCCCTTGAAAAAAGACCTGTTGTTCCAGGCATCAAGGCAAGCGAACAAGCCACAAAGGCTTGATCAAATTGGAAAAAGACCTAGCAGCAGCTCAGGCACCGATAGCCCAACAAGGGGCCAAAACTATCCAAAAATTCACACGACGCCTCCGCACACCTCCAAAAACCCAGCGGAGGTAACAGCAAATTTGCTAATGCCAAATTTTTTTTTCCAAAGTCCATGCAGGGACTAAGCCTATGACGACTACCCCAAAGTCAGAGGAGGTAATAACAACAAGAACGGAGACAAGAAGCCCCTCAAGAGCTCTAACTCATATACAAGCAAAGGGCATAACATCAAAAATTCATTGCGTCAGTAAGATTCACATGAGTTTACATAGGAAAAGAACACAGTTCAAGGTGAGCACGTGGCAGATATATACAAAACCCATCATACACTCCAGTCCGTTAATTTGCATAGCAATGAGACTTTGCCACGGCAAGAATCACCAATACCCTAGGATTGCAACCTCCGCTATTACAAATCGTCATCGAACACAGTGTCCTAGGCATGAAGGTTGAAGCCGCAACGGTAATTGCCCTAGCTTGCAAAAGAGCAAAGAGCGCTGCAATTCTCCATCTCCGAGAACCTCAAACTAGTCGCCGCCGCCGATGAATGGTTACTGATAGCCGAGGTACACAAAGACACACGAGATACACTCTACCATCTCTCACGGCACAGAAGCCAAGCGCCTTCGCTCAGCAAGAGCAAACCTCAGCATTCAGCGCACTAAGCCGCAACCGCCCAAAGAGCGCTGTAGACCGCCATCTTTGAGCTAGTGTGTCAGCATCAACAGGGCTATTATTGGCAGAAAATGCTAAGAAAATCCCTAAGCATAGACAAGAGACACACCATTGCCCTAAGGCCATTACGAGTGCTTACACAGCACCAGTGCCACAAAAACCACAAGAGCTGTGGAACATGCACTACTGAAATAAAAAATACAAGGAGCAAGCTACAAACGCATAGACTTATATAAGCACTATAATGAGAGACAATAAATACTGCAAGTACTCCACCAATCAAGAACAGATCATAACCAATAGCATTTACAGTCTTTGATACTGTTTAAATGCCGCACTGCATTAAAAGAGCAGGCAACTCAATGGCTATAAAAAGGAACACCAAGTTCATAGCTCCCACATCTGCCCTACAACACAATAGCCCTGTTACCCAATCGAATATAATGAGTTTAAGAGGAAGAGCAATGGGGGTCGGTGTGTCCATGCCAGACAAGATGCCCAAGCAAGAGACTGCGTAAGAACTCTTAACAGAAAGGCCATAGCTGAAAGAGGAGAGCCTACAAGGACTCAAAGTTCTGCCAAATAAGAAACCTCCATAGCCACAAACAAGCCTTTCCTCAGAGCAAAGATCGAAGAAGGGGGGATACTGCGTAAGAACTCATAACATCCCCCCACCTCCGGCTAACTCGACTACGCTCCAATGCCGCGCAACATCTAAGACATGGTGATAGCAACAGGAACCCAAGCCGAAGGTCTAGCAATAACACCCGGCAAGGTAAGTGTCACCGTAGCAAGGGTCCATGTCCAATCGGCTAAAAGGCGAGAAAGGCAAGTGCCACAAATGTAAGATACAATAGTGAGAATAAAGCTATCAAACGCATAATCCTTCGGAAAGTGTCCATCAGCAAAGAATGTTGTAGCCTCCGCCCTAAGGATTAACGCACTCAGATAAAGAAGACAGAAAAGTAAAAAGCAAGTAAAAAACTAAAGCCTGTACAGCAAGACCTCCGGAGAAAGCACTTGAGTGAGGCCTTCATGAAAACAACAAATTGTTTGAAAATAGCGCATCTCAGCAGACCTCTTTCTTTGCATTATTAAGCAAATTCGACGTACAAGATAGCATATGAAACCACGAAACAGAGCACCAATGCCTCCGCCTGGGCACCAATGCCTCCGCCTAGTCACTGTGGGGGTATAAACCCCATATACCCTCACGACCTACATTGGGCCTGTACAGGACGACCGTACCAGCCCATCCACTTCAAAGACCGATCGGCCCAGAACTGGTCGGAAAGTCTTAGGCGGACAAGAACAACAACTACCGACAAGGAGGATAGGCCTAACTAAAGTAGGAAAGTTTTTGGAAAGTCATGTAAAGCATGAAACTTAGTACCAGATAGGCTAGATCCGACTTGTAACCTTGCTCCCCATCATATATAAGGAGAGCAAGGACCCCCCTGAAGGGACACAAAAATCTGGCATAACGCACAGACACACACATCCACCTCATAATTCTAAACAGAGAGCAGGACTAGGGTTTTACGCATCCTTGTGGCCTGAACTTGGGTAAACCTTGGTGTCATTGTTCCCTATTTTGACATCTTGCTTGCGGTCTCATACGCCCCCACCAAACAACTACCGGTCGGGGCATACCCCTGGTCGGACTATCACCGATATTTCGTCGACAGTGGCGCGCCAAGCAGGGGGTGCGCACCGAGATTTCGAGCCAAGCAAGATGGTTTCTTTCCCGGCTTCCATGACCTTCAAAGCTGGTCTCACCTTCAACTTTGGAACGTTCACCTGGACTTCCAACCCGGCAACCGCTACCACGACTTTCGTGCCACCAGCGATTGTCACGACTACAGCACCTGCAATGATTACCGCGTCAAACCAGATCCAACTCATTCCGGTAACTACCATCGTAGTACCATCCGATCCACCTCTAGCGATCCGTCCAGGGTCATCGGCACCTCCGGCTGACCCAAGTCCTCCACAACGCGGGAGGCACGTCAACAGCACGGAGCTGATCCATTTAATCAATCAACAAGGTGCAGGCTTGGCAAAAACCCGCGCAATAGTCGAAACACTACGCCGACGTATCCGTCCGGGTGGTCAGATCACACGTCAGGACAACAATCATGGTCGACCAGTTTCAGATCTAGCTCGACGCCGGCCAAGTCACCATGGCCGCTCCACTGATACCAGACGGACACATCTACGGCGGAATGATTTACGTCACCTTTTGGGTTCTAATAGAGCCCATACAGGTCCAAACAGGGTTGAAGACAACAGAATTCATCAGGCTCACCGAAGAAGCCCGCAACTGGAGTGGCTCTGACCATGACCAAATATTACATGCGGCAGTCGACGGATCCAAACGAGAAGTGTGCGGCAAAGGATCTTAGCCGATATCCAAAACTTACAGAACAGGATCCCACGCCGAGCACAACCGACCACACCTGGTCGGATTCCACCGATACATATCATCCGATAGGATAGACCAAACCCACGCCCAGCTTCGGCAGCTATGCGCAGGAACACCCGTCGCAATGAACGGCAGCGCAGACAGAGAGAAGCACATCAGACCAATGTAATAAGCAATCAGGCTCCGCCTACAATGGGCCAAAATAGAATTGGTTCTGCGAACACCTCGGAACATCCTGCTCGAAATAACATGTCAACCGCCCGGTTGTTCGCGCAACATGCAGAATTGGCGTCAGCTGATCGCCGCAATAGGAAGCTCCAACAGATCGAACGCCAAGAAGAACAACGATGGGAGGAAATTCTGGTCGCTATGGCCAGAATAGATGTGCCAGGATAGAGGTCGGATCAGCCTCAGGCACCTCTAATGGCTCAGGCTCAGTCTCCCCTTGCTACCCAAGCTTCCACACATAGGGTCAGATTGATCTCTGATCATGACCAAGATGATGAACACAGGCAGAGCCAAAGGGAGTAGCGACGAAGAGAGATGATATCCATTAAAGAAAATCATCGCAGGTTCGGGATGGGCCCCTTAAGGGAAAACTCATCAAGGGAAAACTCATACTCAAGAACCAATACAAACAACAAGAGTGTGCAAATGTGCTCAAAGCCCGCCTCCGAGGTTGAACCATACCAAGTGTTCAGGCAAATCGAAACAGTTTCATCACGCCGTTCTTGAGCAATTTGCTCACTCGTGATCCAGATTGGAGGCTTCCAAGTCCGACGCCTCTGAAAAACGGAATCCCACCACGCACCGAACACTTGTTCCCGAACCCAACCAACCCGGCTAACTTACGGAACATACGGACCGTTCGATCACCAAATCGCAAAACAACAGCCGAAGGCATGTTTATCAATGGTGAGTGGTATGAAGTGGTTGAACAAGGTAACCAGAGCGATTGACTTAGGCGGAATTTAGGTCCCTTAGACTCCTTCACTGATGTGCCCTTTCCAAGAAAGGACAAGTCCAATACTACTCAGGTCAGCATAACTATCTCCGACCAGCCCAGGCGTAGAGATGATCAAATTCTGGACGACGATGAGTTACTCCTATGCGTTGAAGAAGATCCTATGACGATCAATGATTTAGAGGAAGAAGATGAACCAGATCCAAAGTGTTAAACAAGATCCGGGCACTTCACTCCATAATCAAGTTTTTAGATACTTTCTACATATAGTGCTTATATTAGCAGTCAGTTCGAGTCAGTCATACACATCATTGTAAGTCACCCAAGTGACAAAACAATTTAATGTGTACTATCCTATAAGAAACAAGTATTAGTCTCAAACTTTTGTTCTATACTTGCGGCTGTCTTAAACTAAGAGTTATGCAAATTCTAAGGCCCTTCATGAAAGGCACAAGACATAGATCGAGAGCTCGAAGACAGAAAACCCTATGGCCAAACAAAGATGACCACGAATAGGTCACTAAAAAACTGATATAAAATCACAGAACAATAACAAAAAGAAGCCTCGACGGACTTCAACACAAATAAACATGTCTCAGAAGCTCCCTTTCATTGAAAACAAATCTTTTTTTACAAGAGGGGCAGATTACATCTAAAGTAATCTTCTCCCCATTATCAAAGAACCTGTCGATTACATAGTCGGCAGGGATGGCCACGACGATAACCTCCGCCACCTGCGTGAACTCGACGGCGTCGTCCTCGATGGCGTCGAAGGAGACCGGCGTCACCAGGTCCTGTCCACGCACATCAACGCCATTGACGGCATTGACGACGGCATAAGCGACGGCGGCGCCATAGCGGACAGCATGGTGGGCCAGCGCGGCCACCTGAGCAGGGATGGCCGCCAACCTCTTGGCCACAGTGCCGTCCTGGGCATTCACCGCATCTGCTGCGGTGTTGCCGGCCTCCTGCAGCACCTCGAGGCGCACAGTAAGCTCTGAAAGAAACAAGGAAAATCAGAATAAAGCCCATATCAAGAGGAAATCCATAACCAAGAATGACAACAAAAGCCAAGAAATTTGTTCACATACCGGCCACCTGATTATTGGTCGCCTCACGCTGCCGCAGCAGCGTGTCCACCTGGATCTCCCGGGGCCGCCGCTCCACGGCCGCATCCTCAATGGCGGCGTTGGACTCAGCAAGGAGGTCGGTGACCTCCTTCTTCTTCTCCCCCAGCTCCTCGTGAGCCTCAGAGAGTGCTTTTTGGAGCAGGGCCATGTCCTGCTCCGACTGGCTCAGCCTCCTTGTAGCCTCGGAGTAGAGGTCCTGAACCGATTGAAGCTCAGCCCGGCAGCGGTCGAGCTGCGACTCCAGCGAGTTCACTGAGCCGGTGCTCAGTGAATGCAGCGATGAACCACTATTCGCCACTGCAACTGCCTCTGCAGCCCCTTGCGGCTCCGCTTCGATGGTGGCAACCGCCACTACCGGCATCAGGACCAATCCCGGTGCTGCCACTGCCACCACCGCCGCCGAATTGGCCACCACGGCACCCGACGCTGCTGTTCCTGGTGCCGCCGCCGCTGCGGCGGTAGACGTCCCAGCACCACCATCCATTATCCGGATGGTGTTCATGCGACTAAAAAACCAAGATTAGATCAAGAACAAGAAGGCGCATTCAGTCAAGATAAGTCACGGAGAACTCACCTATCACGTGGCCTCACCTCCCGAGGGGATTTCACCGACTCCTCCTCCTCCAATGCGCGCTTCCCAGCACGGCGGTCCATGGCAATGACGGCGAGGAGGAGATTGGACAAGAAAAAACCCTAAAGCTCTACTATAGCAAGGGGGAGAAACAAGAGCAGAAGAGACGAATGCGCTAGTGCAGAATGACGGACGGTGCAGGGCTCAATTTATAGGCTAGATTGGAGAACTCGAGAAGGCAACCGGCGATAGATCGTGGGTCATCAAAACCCCACGGCCTTCTCATTTCCCTAGAGAACGAAACGATAAAACTTCCCCACTAATACGATTCACATTTATACGTTTCCCTCGCATTGGGAACCGTCAGAGTCCGTCGTCTTTCGCCGCCAAGGAGAAGATGGAGAGAACAAGTCCTTGCCATCTTGACCCCACAAGCAGCAAGCCTTGACTCGACCGGAATCCAAATTGCATCATCACGCAAGATTGACGTGACAACTCGGTTGCTGATGCAGTGTTGCATCGAAACGAATATTTACGCCCAACACGCGAAAGCGACATCACCAGAGATTTGAAAGATAAGTATTTTCATATTCTCCACTAATTTTATATTCACATTCATGATCATCTATTTCAAAACTCTATGTTTTAAAAAAAACCGGTGTCACAATATATTTTTCAAACACGAGCGCCCGGCAACGCACCGTCTCTGGTCACATTCGCTACGTGTTAACAGCATCGCGCTCCACAACACAGAATGTACCAGCGGTCGCTTTCCAAAGGAACAAGGGCTCCAGGCGTTCCGGCATCGCGCTGTTCACCATGGATCATCTAATCCTAAGGACCGGTTCGCCCTTGAAAGAACAAGATATTATTAAAATTGGATGTATATATATTTTGAATTCCTTTCCACACACGAAACCCGAAGCCTACCCTTCTGCATACAAAGAAAGTTCATACAATCTACATCTTTTTTCAGAGACAACAGAACAAACTTGCCAGAGGGAGCAACAATACTTGCTACAATAAAAGATAAGTAGCTTCTATACTCTCTAGTCTCACAATTTTTACAAATTAATTGCCCTCATTCGAATCTTTCCAAAAAGATTTTTTTCTTTACGAACTACTTCAAAGTATGTTCAAATGCATCTTCTATAATACAAAGCAAAAACCTTCTTTTCCTTTGTAAAAATCGGTCACACAGTCATTTCTTCCAAAAGACACAATCAGAATGCACTGTCTCTGACCATCCCCGACCAGCATGTTAACAGCTCTACGCTATACAACACAGGGGTGTCAGCGGTCGCATCCAAACGGTAACAAGGCCCTAAGTGTCTTGGCATCGCGCTATTCGCTATAGGTCACCTAACACCTAAGGACTGATTTACTTTAGAACGAAGAATGACTACAAAACCGATCATAAAACTTGTCCAACAAAGACTCTTTTTTCTGGAAAAAACAGCAGTATAGAAAAAAGAAGGTCATTATTAGAAACATACACTCATACATTATTTTCTTTGCAGCAGCAATAACATATCTAGAAGGTGATACAACAATGCGGCGACCAAGAAGCAGCCTTTGGACTGGGTTCACAGCGAAGCTGTTCCAACCCACTACGATGAAGTCGTGGCATAGCACCCAACTTTTTCAACCCACACAGTCCGTCAGCTAAGCTGGGACTTTTGCCAATGATACCGGTTATTCTGGTGCACAAATAGCGAAGCTATTTTTTAGGTTTTGATTTACAACCATGGTCTCACAGCCTCGCTGGGGACTGAGTTAAGAAGCAAAGCGTCTTAATTCGATCATGACAAAGTCATGGCATGGTTTTTACCGACCAGCCCAAATGAAATTTGGCCTGCTCGGTTTCACATCAAATGTGGTCGGACACACGTAATATTGAACTAAGCAGGATGTCATCACACATAAACGTCTTTCTTTAGACCCTGACATAACGTGTTCCACCTCATCCCAAACTCGGGGACTACGTGGGCCCACGTCACCTGAGAGGTGACTTGGGCTGATCCTTTTCTTTAGAGCTCGCTACAACACATACTGTCTTACAGCAACCTCGGGGACTACGTGGGCCTACGTCACTTGTGTGACTCGGCCTGAACCTTTCTCTCCAAAAACAAAGTTCAGTTTCAAAACTGGACTACGTCTAAAGCTATGATAAAGTTATGCAAACACCACATGATGGCAGGCATCACATACTAACGTGGGCCCACGTTACCAGATAAGGGCCCTCTCAAAATCTTTCTTCCTTCTTTTCAGGAGCATCATAAATCTTTCAATCAAAATCCAACGCCGATCAAGAGTAAAATGAACTGGTCGGAAGCACAAGATGGTCCTCCAGCACTGCTCGGACCGCATATCGAACGTGTAGCTGACCACTCATTTTATGCATGATCAAGTGAAGATGATGTTTTTCCTCAAGATTCATGATGCTCGGGGACTAGCTGTGGGGGTATAAACCCCATATACCCTCACGACCTACATTGGGCCTGTACAGGATGACCGTACCAGCCCATCCACTTCAAAGACCGATCGGCCCAGAACTGGTCGAAAAGTCTTAGGCGAACAAGAACAACAACTACCGACAAGGAGGATAGGCCTAACTAAAGTAGAAAAGTTACTGTAAAGTCATGTAAAGCATGAAACTCAGTACCAGACAGGCTAGATCCGACTTGTAATCTTGCTCCCCGTCATATATAGGGAGAGCAAGGACCCCCCTGAAAGGACACGAAAATCTGGCATAACGCACAGACACACACATCCACCTCATAATTCTAAACAGAGAGCAGGCCTAGGGTTTTACGCATCCTTGCGGCCTGAACCTGGGTAAACCTTGGTGTCATTGTTCCCTGTTTTGACGTCTTGCTTGCGGTCTCGTACGCCCCCACCAAACAACTACCGGTCGGGGCAAACCCCTGGTCGGACTATCACCGATATTTCATCGACAGACACCAAAGCCTCCGCCAGATAAGCGGAGGCACTACAAATAAACATGTCTAAAAACCACAGTAATCGGAGGTTGAGGGCACAGCAAAAAAACCCAACCTCCGGCTAAGCTTGTGCTGAAAGTAGCCAACTAAATGGCCCCCGCCAAGCCAAAGACCTAACAAATTCAGTGTGCTTGTTATCTATTTCAGAAAGAACAAAGTCGAACATGTCATCAATGCCACGCACAGGAAATGCCTGTCGCCAGTAGCCCCACAGCTCACCACTAACATAAACACCATCACGCATAAAGGTAACCGGGCCGACCACCTGCACAGGCCCTAGATTGCAGACCTGCGCAGGATGATAGGACCATTAATTTACATTAAAACATGTTCCAAGCATAATTACACGTGCTCAACTTTAGCACGGACCAAAAGTAGGTTTCACCCAAAAGATAAGACAACTCAGACTCTAGCTACCTCCTTGGTGGGGTGTTCCTACGTCTTCGGGTCCTTTTTAGCCTCCGACTATGGCTGGGCCTCCGACTGTGGCTCGGCCTCCGATTGGCACTGTGAACCTCTGGCAAAACCCTGCTTCGATGTCTCGCCTAAGGAAGGAACTCCTTTCAGCACAAGTGTGAGGGTCGTCCGACCTCTGGTGTGGGACTGCCTCTGTTCCCCCTGCTCACAAGGAAAAAGGAAGTCAGCTACAGAAAAAAACAAGCGCGGCACCAAAAAGTACCAAGTAACAAAACAAAAAATCAGAAATCACCGTTCTACGCCTGGCCTCAGCCATAGCAACAGCCTCAGACCGACCAAACTTCTACCAGAAGGATTCCATGAAATTCTTAACAGTCTTCTTTACGGGCCGGGTCATCTCACTAAGCTCGGACGGGTCGGAGATCTCGGGGAACTCATAATTTGCAACATCGTTGTAGCCTCCGCATAAAAAGAATTTCACCGAAGTGTAGCGAAGGTCAGGGCAGCAAAGTCGGAGACCCCGCCAAGAAAAGAAGGCAATTTTGTCAAGTTGCTCTTGATCTAAGAGATCAAGCCGAAGGCCGTGCACTCAGAAGGCAGCGGAGAAGCGACCCCGCCAAATTCTTGAAGAGCCACCAAATATGATTCGGCGACCGTGGCACCAGCAACCCTCACATCATTCAACTCTTTCTTCAGACCTTCGGCCTCATTCTTGAAGGCCTCCGCTGACTGCCGCTCAGCATCCACTTGAGTTCGGAGATCATCAGAAATCTCCACGGCCTTCTTCACGCGCTCAACAGCAAGGACCTCCGCTTCCTCAGCAGCCTTCAATTTTTTCTCTAAAGTGACAATTTGTTCCTTCAGCTACCCTGATTGCTCTTTCACAACCTCCAAATCGGAGACCCTAGAAACAAGTTCACCCTTCTCACGGCTAAGTGTCCCCACCTTAGCCTTTAAGGCCTCGATAGCCTTCGAGCGCTTCAAAATCTCTTCAGTACCTCGGCTCTCGAGAGCGAAAGGCAAATGATGAGTCTGCAAAAGTAAATCAAAAGAAAATAAACCTAAATCAGGCTCACACAAAAAGAAAATGCAAGGAGAAGTACAAAAAAAAGAGAGGAGGAGAGGAACCATACCATACAAGTGTTGCTCCAGTTGAAGATGCAGCAGTCGATCATAAGGCAGTTTCTTAAAATAATTATCAAGATGATCTGCAAAATAGACCACAGCAAAACAAAAAGGTCAGCAATCAACAAAACATCGAAGCAAAAAAGAAAAAAGAGCACGTAATGCTAAAAGAGATCAAGAACGTTCAAACTCCACGCACCGAGTGCACCGGTGGCCCCTGGAAAGCAATAAACTCAAATATATGACATTTGATATTGACAAAAACGAAAGAAGCAACAACACAAGGAAAAGGTATAACCTTCGCCAGCGGCAAGAAGCAGACGTCGAACCTCCCACAAGAGACGGAGGTCGAGAAATCCATTCTAGAAAAACACGAGCAAGATCCACCGGGCGACGAAGACATACTCCTTGCAACATTGGCCGGCCTTGGCTGGAAAATAAAAACAAAGATGTCAAAGATAGAACAAAAACCAAACAAAAGAAATGTGAGACAAACCATACTCACGTAAAAGTAAACCGCCATCAGTGACATGCGCACCCAACAAATTCTGCTCCATGGCGGAGGCCTTCCCGGCAGCGACCTTCTCGGCAAGAAACTCGTCATACGTCTTGCTACGAGTTAGTTTGTGCGCGGGGCCGGAGGCAAAATCATCATCTGAAACCTCCTCCACAGGAGCAGCATGAACCTGTCGTGTCGTGCTTCGTCGCCGACTCCAAGCACGGTGGCTTCTGCACCATGGCGCTCGACGGGACTACTACAGGCAATGAGAAGAACATCGACATCGAGCCTGAGGTAGAACAAACCCTCGAATCCCTTTCTGCCGAGCTTGAGTCCATGAATGATGCTTTGCTTAGCCAAGATAAGTTGCTTAAACTTGCTACTCATGGGAGAAAAGAGTATAAGGCTAAGTGGGAGAGTGCAGTTAAAGAGCATGAGTTTGCTAAGTCCTCTGTTGCTATCACTGATAAGTCTGAATGTGATGCTTGTGCTGTCCATATGGCTAACCTTGCTGATTTGCAATCTAAGTATGTTGCTTTGGTAGATGAGCTTGATGAGGTTAACTCTAAATTTGTCTCTGTGAATGCTTGCAAGTCTTGTTCTGAATTGCAGTCTGATCTAGCTGAGAAAGTTGCAAGGATCTCTTTGTTTGAGGCTAGTTCAGAGGGTTTGGTCGCTAAGTTACAAGAGAGTGAGTCAGTCACCACCCAAGAGGGAGGTGTACCACTGTGAGTATTGCCATAGGGATGGTCACTTGTTTGAGTTCTACTTTAGGAGGAAGAGAGATGAACGGCGTGAGTATGAGCTTTACCAGCACTATACTCATGGAGAGTTTGCTTCACCCTTTCCGAGGTACAGTGCTAGGCCTAGAGGTGTAGCTCCTCAAGGTTCTAGGCTTCAGGGTGTGAGACCACGGGGTGGTCATGCCCGATGGGGTTTAGGTCATGGCTATGACTTTGGACCTCATGACCATGGCTTTCAGTCTTACAGCTTGAGCGGACCACATTTTTCTCATCGTGGTGATCGCTCTATTCATATGGGACATGGCATGTATGGTGTTTTTCCTGATACTTCTCATGGGTGAATGACCGAACACTGGTTTCCCTCTTAGTTTGCCAGCCCTAGTGTTGGATCATTTGCTCACCCCATGTCTTACTATTGATGCAGGATGCAGGCTTGGAGAACATGTGGCTTGTTGATTTCGGTTGTTCGCGCCACATAACCAGAAATTCAAAATGGTTCTCCAGCCTCAACCCCATGACATGTAAAGAGTACATCATATTTGGGGACAACAAAGAAGGGTAAGGTCTTTGTAACATCCCAAAAATTCGAACTACAAAATTTTTTCTAAATAAACCTTTGTTTGTTGCCTGTCTTGTACGAAACCCTATTAGTTCGCATACAAAGTACCTTTGTTTAGTTGTTAAGCATTGCGATGCGACAACATCACATGTGTCTTAATATGGTTCTTAAGCCACATGTGAATAGGACCGTAGGCAAACCTACTATACCTATGAGCGAGAGCCTGCTATGACCAACCTTTCACTATAGTATGCCTTAGTGTTAGCCCCTAGGTCATGAACCTAAACCCTGATGATCTCATGCTAGAGTTAGTAGCAATGCCACCCAGGTGTAATGAGTATACATGTACACCTGCCTACAGCCTAACTAGAACTAGCCAGTGGTTGGTGTTACCACACCAACCCCTGACATAGTACCCTAGACCCATGGCCTCGACCCCACCTATGAGAAGTTTGAGCTTAAACCATAGGTCATAGTCAAGGATGCTATCCCCATCTCGGTAGACAACTACTTGACCCTAGTAGCACCATGCCTAGGAGAATACCTTTACCCCTGAGAAGGTAGTTGCCAAACTACATACCCCGACACTAGAAACCACCTACCTTAGCTCGACTAGCTACCTCACCACTCCGATGGCTGAACCCCACCCGACTACCCTAGTGGAGCTACCTACTAACTATGCCAACTTATAGAGAGATGCCCTAGCCCTATGCTTAACACCTAGTGGACCCTCAGGTCGCCGTGGTGTTATGTGAAGTATGACTAACAGTTAGTCTAGGTACAACCACATAGTTGACCATCCATGGTTTAGATGCCTAGCCAACCTAAATAGAGTATCTAGTGCTAACTCTAGGGGGAATGATATGCCACATAGAAACCTACCCATGGCCGCCTGTTGGAGTAAACCTAGCCTTACTCCTCAATGCATCATGAGCTAGTGTCTTAGACAAGTTACGCAGATCACCCATAGGTACCACCCTCTTATAGCCTAGGCTTTATACCATCGTGTCGCTTGTGCGATGTTTATGTTTGGCCCTTGCTAGGTCTATTAAGGTGTTATACAACATGATTGGTTTGGATTTGGATTTTATTGGATTCTTGTATTGATTAATAAATCAACAATCCAACATCTATTTATTTATGCAATAAATAGATGAAATAATATTATGGGATTAATACCCCAACAAGCCTATGACCTATTATGACCACCATGGGACTTTAAACAAGAGATGCAAATCACGATGTATATACATACTTGTGCACAAGAAAAGAAAACAAGAAAGAAAAAGGGAAATAATAGACAAGGCCATTTCGGCCTACGAATCCAGCCCAGCCCGCCATCTCCTCTTCCTCTTTTTCCCTTACCACTCGGCCCGACCAAGGAATGGCTCAACTGGTACCCAAGGCCACCAGCCCGAGAAGCCATCTCGCCGGCCTGTTTATCCTCTTCGCCTCATTCTTCACCTTGCGGCCCAGCTCTCTCTTCCGGTCCACCTTTCCAATCCGGCCTGTTCTTGTTTTTCCTATTTTCCTCCAGCCCGCGAAAGCCAGCAATGCCAACCGGCCCACGACACCAGCCGGCCCAACTGGCCCAACTCAGCAATCGAACGGGAGCAGCAACTCCCGTCCCTCTCCTCTATGGCGCCATCCACTCAGGCCCACTCGTCAGCCGCCAGACGGGAGGAGACACCGGGAACGCCGTCGTCCTTCCGTTGCAAATCGCCGTCGTCTTCTTCACCTTTATGGACGCGTACCTGCTCCGTCCGCTCCAGCCGCCCGACGCCGTTCGCCTCGGGTGCCCTCCGCGCCGACGTCAGCGGAAGCCACGATACCCGCGCCGCCAGCTGGGCCGACAGCCACTGACAGGAGCGCACCGGCCGTGGGCATCTCGCTCTCGCGCGCCAACGACCGCGCACGGCGCACCTGCCGCTGTTCCCCACTACCACTTCCTTGGCCGCGAAGGCGACCACGAGTGCGCCCTCGCCGCCCCCACTGCCAATTGGAACCCTAACCACGAGCGCTCGCAGCCACTTGATCGCCTCCTCGCCTATCATCACCGTCCGCCGGCCGCCATGGTGATCCGCTCGCCTATAAGAAGCCCGCCGCGACGCACTAGGGTTCCTCAGCTTGCGCCGCCGCTCTTGTGGACAATTCCACCAACCACACAACCCTAAACCAAGAGGAAGAAGGTGGAAAGAGAGGAAGGGAGGAGAGTGGAGGCGGGGAGGGGGAGAACGCCAAGCCACCGCCGGACTCGGAGGAGAAGGACGTGCCAGAGGAGGAGCCGCCGCCGCCAGGACCGAACCGCGAGCCACTGCGACCGCATCGACTGCGCCACGCCAAGCCACCGCCGACGCATCGTCTCTCCTTCTCCTGCCGCGCCGGTACGCCACCATGGGCCCCTATGCCAACCTTGCCCTGCTTCAAGCCGCCATGGCGTTCCCCACCACGGGATGCGTAGGCGAGGGCCATCGCCGGCCTCTCGGACGCACGCACGACACGAGCACTTGACCGACCAAGCCTCCTGGAAAGCCGGCGCCACCATGCCGGCAGACTAGCCGCCATGCCCGCCGCCGTGGCCAGTCCATGCCACGGTGCGCTGCCGTTCTCGAGCATCTACCGGACCCTTGGACCCCGGGGCTTTATCCGTCGTGGTGGCGCGCATCTCATGCGCGCACCACCGGCGCGAGACGGCCACGGGGGAAGACCTTCCCCACCTCTCCCACCGACGGCCATGTCCGCACGGGCGCCCATGGGCGCCACCGTGGCGCGCTTGCGCCGGCTCGCTCCGGCCGCCCGATCGTCGTGGGTGTGCCTTCGGCGACGCCGCGTTCGCTGCGCCGCGCGCCGTTGGTGGTGAAGATGAGGCCCTTTTGGTGGCCGACGAGCTCGCGGTGCCGAACGCCGCCATGGACGCTGTGCGCCGCCACGCGCTCCCTGCCGTGCGCCGCACGCCGTCGTGCCTCGTGGTCGCCACCGGCGAGCCGAACGCGACCCTTGTGGTACCAATCGAAGAACCGAGCCTTCAATTGAGCCCAGCTCGCGCACTTGCCCGTCGTCACGGAGCGCCGCCGCCACCACGCCGTCGCCGTCGTAGCGAAGGTGCGCCTCGCTCCTGCGACCGCACCCCTTGGACCTTGGCGTGCTCGCCATGCCGCCGCGGAGCCGATGCGCTCGCCGGCACGGCTCGAGAGCCGCCAGGTCGCCGGAGTGCGCTGCCGTGGCCGCCGCCGGCCATGCCATGCCGAGCGCTGGGCATGAGATGGATGGGGAAAGGGATGAGATGGAGGTGGACGAGGCAATGGACTCGGTCCTCATGGACCGGGTGGATGACAGTGGACCCCGCGACTGCTTGTCCACCGTGCGCCGAAATCATTAACCGGAGGAGCCTGCCGCCTCAGCCCGTGGACCCAGTCTGTCGTGAACCAAGAGAAGAGAATGGGAGGGTGGACACGGTCCATCGTGGACCTCTGCTGTGGTCCATGGACCACGGTGCCTCTGTCCACCATGGACCAGCCGCGTAGACCAGAGCCCAAACCGAACCCAGATGCGCTACGTGGCGCAGCGAGGTGCCGCCACGTGTTGGGCCCGGCCCGGCCCAACTCGGCCCATGTCCAGCCCACTCCGGCCCAACAAAAGCCCATCTGGCCCATTAGTGGCCCAAATAAGGTTGACCCGGTCAACGGGTGACGTCATCATGACGTCATGCTGATGTCACCCTGGCCCCACCTGTCAGCAGGACCCGCAGACGCCACGTGGCCTAGTCCCGTGCTGACACGTGGCGGCCTATTATTAATCTCGCCATTTATTATTTTCGTAAAATGTTATAGACTTCAAAAATTCATAACTTATTCATACGAGCTCCGAAAAATGTGATCTTTATATGGAAATTCATCTAAAATCGAGCCCGACGCAATGGGACTATGTTTGAGTGCATTTGGTTCTTCTATATTTGATTTGCTTCTTTGTGGCTTCTATAGGAGTCGCTAACGCGACTATTACGTTTCGGTTTCAGAGTCGATTCGGGCGAGGAACGATCTGAGGATGAAGACTACGAACTCGAGGGGGTGAACCTGCTGAACGACTATGGAGGTGGACTTGTACCACTACAGACGGACTTGTACCCCTACTATCGGATTTGTACCACTACTTCCTCGACATCGCAGGTGTCATGGCAGCACCCTCTTTTAGAGAATCCTATTAGACATTGCATGTGTAGAATTGCTAGCGCTTTATATTTATTCCTTTGCTAGTATATGATGCATGATATTGCCCGAGCTATATTTACCTTGTTCGAAGCCCTTTTACCATGTTACCCGGCCTTGCGCTCGCACATATATATATTACCGCCTTCGCGTGCTTGCATTTATTATCACCATACTTATTATAACTCCACTTCGCATTGTATATGTGGTGCGGGTGGTGAACCCTTGGGAATGGTTTGGCTCGGGATGCCGGACTTGTGGTTATGGTGATGAGCGGTGTCTTTGCGTGAGTCTTGGGTGTGTGGTGAGGGTTGAGTCGGCCGGAGTGGGATTACGACGAGCTTCGAGCGAGTCTTGCCGAGGGGATACGGCCTGGGTATCCCCGCTTTGTGAGTACCGTGGCGGGTAACCGGTTTGGATTGAGGTGTCCTTGGTGTGAGCTCCTTGGGGTGGAGCCTTGGAAAGGGGGTGCCGTGGCAAAGCACGGTAAAGATTAGCCCATACAAAGGGGAGACATCGCCGTCCGGCCAATACCTAAGGACTTGAGTGCTAGTGACCGGATCATTGGACGCTTACTTTCCACTCGCTCTCTAATGGGAAGGAGACGGTCTAACCATCCGGTAGAACGAATGCCATTCGACCGGAGTAAGCGGATGTGTCGGGAGGTACGGCCGAGAGTGCTCACACCCTCCTTAACCAACATAGTGACCCCCGAGGCCCGGTACTATGTCTCACGGTCTCGGTGGCCGGGTCGAGTGGCGGGGATGGTATTCGTTCTAGGCTTATGGCGATCGAAATCTGCCTAGATGTGGCCGCATCGATGATGGCTATCTTGTGGAATAGTGAAACCTCTCGCGAGTGTATGGTTGATCGATCGATACATAGCCGACTCGTTGGCTATGGACCGGTCCGTGTGATGCTTACTTGACTAGGAGAGGAGTCTTCGCCTTTCTTGGGATATGGGTATGTTACATCCGACCGTGAGCCCGGAGGTCGCGGGTCGTTGAGGCCTGATGAGAGGGAGTCGTCTTGCCGGCCACGTGAAGCGTGGTGGGGTGTGGTGTGTGGAGGTGTGGTGATGTGTGGATGGGGGAATGGATGGGATGGTGGATGGATGTGTGTGTGGGATTTGGGAATGTGTTAAACTTGATTATTATTATTATATATTATACTTGTTGCTACTTCGCATGCGCTAGGATGCAAACCACGGCCAAATATAGGATCGCGAGATCCCTTTATTTTCTCTTTTCCACTAAAGCTCATTCGGTGTCGACCATGGCACGCACACATCCGGCGGTGTGCGTTTTCCTGTGATGTTAGGGATCGAAAGGATTAGAAGGTCTCGTGCTCGCGCTCAAGTTGGAGTTTGAAGTTGCTTCCGCGTTATTCTTCCACCTTCGCAAGCCGTTCGGATGTTAGATACACTTTGTTTACGCCGGTGTGGCGTTGTAATTATTATTGTAAACCCTTCTATTTGTACTCTGTATTCTCAGAATTCGATGTATGGAATTGATTATCAACTGTTGTATATCATTCTGTGATTTTTCCCTTCGTGGAAAATTGGGGGATGTTTCAGGTGCTTTCTCGTGGGTCTGTTCGACTCAATGAGAGCTTTGTTCTCAAGGATGTTGCTTTGGTTTTGAACTTGCACTCCAATTTGCTTTCGGTTTCACAACTCCTTGATGAAGGCTATGAGGTGCGCTTTAAGCCAGGCCTTTCTCGTGTTCTGGATGCCTAGGAAAATCTTATGTGTCGGATTGTTCCATTTGGCAAAGTCTTTCAAGCTGATTTCTCTCGTTCTTTTGGTCTTTTTTGATGTTTGGTGGCCAGTTCTTCTTCTGAGCTTTGGAAGTGGCATAGGAGACTTGGTCATTTGAGTTTTGACTTACTAGCTAGGTTGAGCTCACTTGACTTAATCCGAGGATTGCCCAAGTTAAAATTTGAGAAGGATTTGGTTTGCCACCCTTGTCGGCATAGGAAGATGGTTGCTGCTTTCCATCCCCCTGTAAACCAAGTGATGACCAAAGGGCCCAGCGAGTTGCTTCACATGGACACAGTTGGTCCAGCTCGGGTTCGGTCAGATGGTGGGAAATGGTATGTCCTTGTGGTTGTGGATGATTATTCTCGCTATTCTTGGGTCTTCTTCATGGAGAGTAAGGATAAGGTTTTCACTCATGTTCATGATTTGATCTTGAGGTAGCAAAATGAGTTGCCTAAGAATGCCATGCGAGCTATTCGCAGTGACAATATCACATAATTCAAGAATACTCATTTTGAAACCTTCTGCTCTTCTCTGGGTCTTGAATATCAGTTTTCTTCGCCCTATGTTCCTCAGCAGAATGGAGTTGTTGAGCGCAAAAATCGGACCCTTGTTGAGATGGCCAAGACGATGCTTGATGAGCATAGGACTCCTAGGCGGTATTGGGCTGAAGTAATCAACACAGCTTGCCATGTTTCCAATCACATTTTCCTTCAAGCTTTCACGAAGAAAACATCTTATGAGCTGCGATTTGGTCAGTTGCCAAAAGTGAGTCATTTTCGGGTGTTCGTGTGCAAGTGTTTCATCTTGAAGAAAGGTAACTTGGACAAGTTCGAGTCCAGATCTTCAGATGGTATCTTTCTTGGTTATGCATCTCATTCCCATGCTTATTGAGTACTTAAACTTGAAACTAACCGCGTCATGGAGACTTGTGAAGCTACTTTCGATGAGATTGCACCTTGTTCCTCTCCTATCTTTTGAATGTGCAGGAGATCACGAGATTGGCGAGAGCATTTTTGTGGAGGAGGAGCAGGACGATGCCAATTGGGTTGATCCTAAGCCGACTCCACCGGCTGTCCCAGTCGACCCTACGACGACCACTTTGGTTGACGGCCCCAGTAATTCTACTTCGACTACTTGGGGGTCGAATGACCTGGTTCCTCATTTTGCACCAGCTGTACCTGAGGGAACTCCAGCTGCGGTCGAGGAGGAGGTGACTTCTTCAAGGGAAGCACCTCAGCACATTCAGCATTGCCATCCTCCTGAGACCATGATCGGTAACATCAATGAGCGTGTCACTCACAACAGATCTTATGAGATTTCACATTTTGCACATTCTGCTTTTGTTGCTGATTTTGAGCCCAAAGATGTTCGACGGGCTTTATCTAATCCAGATTGGGTCAATGCTATGCATGAGGAACTAGAGGACTTTGAGAGAAACCAAGTCTAGGTCTTAGTTCCACCTCCACCACAGTGTTATCCCATAGGTACCAAGTGGGTATTCAAGAATAAACAGAGTGAGGATGGGGTTGTGGTGAGAAACAAGGCTAGGTTGGTCGCCCAAGGGTTTTGCTAGAAAGAAGGGATAGACTTTAAGGAAACCTTCACTCCTGTTGCCCGTTTAGAAGCCATTATGATTCTCCTAGCTTTTGTAGCTTCGAAAGGGTTCAAGCTGTACCAAATGGATGTCAAGAGTGCTTTTCTAAATGGGTTCATAGAAGAGGAGGTGTATGTGAGATAACCCCTAGGTTTTGAGAATCCCAAGCATCCTTACCATGTCTTTAAACTCTACGAAGCCTTGTATGGTCTGAAACAAGCCCCTAGAGTGTGGTATGAGCGTCTGAAGTCTTTTCTGCTGGGCAAGGGTTTTACCATGTGTTCGGTTGACAAAACTTTGTTTCTCCTCAAGCATGGCAATGACACACTCTTGTTGCAGATTTACGTGGATGATATCATCTTTGGTGGCTCTTCACACTCTCTTGTTGCAAAGTTTTCAGATATGATGAGTAGGGAGTTTGAGATGAGTATGATGGGCAAGCTGACATTCTTTCTTGATTTGCAAATCAAGCAAACTCGAGAAGGGACGTTTGTACACCAAGGCAAGTACACCAAGGATCTTCTGAAGAAATTCAACACGGTGATGCCAAGCCTCTTCCAACGCCTATGTCGACCACGATGGTGTTGGACCTGGACCTGGAAGGAGAAGTAATGGACCAGAAAGAGTACCGTAACATGATCAGGTTGTTGTTGTACCTGACGGCGACAAGGCCCGATATCCAGTTCGTCGTCTTCCTGATCAGCTGATAACCAAGATCGGCAGATCCTATAATGTTTGGGCAAGGAGTCATACCCCAATGATTGTAGTTCGACGCATTGGCAAAGCCTGCTGGTGGCTCATCACCTTTGTCTTGGTCTCCACCTCCCATAGCTTTGTTGACATGAAAGTCAACTGTCCTTCTGATTTCGTCAAGTGTAGGAGCTAATTTTTGAGCCGAAGGTGGTACATTTGAAGTTGTACTAAAATTGGATGATTGACCCTTCGGCTGATGTGCATTAGGAACTGCACTGCTACTTACTCTTCCATTAGCATTTGATCCCGTGGTGGCAGCTGTATTCTTCAAATTAAAATAAGCCGATTCAAATCGGTCGATGGGGAAACCAACCAATGCCTCTTTCATAATATTTCTGAAAAAATTCAGAAAATACATTTGATGACCTGAGATGGCTTCATATATTATCTTGTTCATTTCCACCAACATGTATTGCTTGTCTTCATCATTATATACAATGTGTTCTCCTGCCATCACAATTCTGGGCATTTGTTGCTTCAAGACGGTTTCACCTTCATGGTCTTTTTCAAAGCACAATAGGCACTTCTCTGCCAATTGCTCAGCAACTGTCTAGATCATTGTCTTCTGCTCATCATCAAGTTCATCCCAGCTGACGTTGAGGATGTTTTTGATAGCGAGCTCAGACAAGTTCGGCATGATTGACGATTGTGGTCCCACTGGGCATGCCAAAAAGAGTGTCGGCACAAAAACGTGACGGGGTCAGTCCTTGTGCCGAGGATGTACACTCTCGCAAGCCAGACAGACCGAGGCTCACGTTCCTCAGTCCCCGCGACTGTCTCCGGTAGTCGATCCAGTCGGAGTCAAGGCGTGCCAGTCAATTTGACCCTGTAATTGACAAGGAGGAAAAGAATAGTCAAGTCCTGGAACCTACCGGCTTGATTCCAGACAGTTCCGAGTGTATGGCTAAATAGCCGATCAAGTAGGACAATGACTAGGGAGTCAAGATCCATTATGCATGCAAAATAATGAGCTGGTAAATAAATCATGCATTGAATAAAGCAATTAATCATGTCATGATCGAATGAACAGTTATGTAATTAAATCTGGACATGATACGTGCCAAAAGAAGTAACAAATACACTGAATCAGCTATCTGAATATGCATGTGAAGCACAGAAGCCGTTAGCTGATTCAATCTATCCAATACAAAGGTGTAAAAATCCTACATGTGTGCATAAGCATGAACAAATCTAATAAATCTACTAAACCCGTGAATTTGAAACCCGTTGACTAAGTAATCGTTGGGCCAAGTATCATCCAAGCAAGCTCAATAAACCAACTAGATCTAGACAGACTGATGCAAACGATGATATGAGTGGGGCTCTGGAGAATCGGCTAAATTAGCAGATCTCAATGTGAGAACGAACTAGGTGCATAACTAACTTTACAACTGAATTACAAAGCTACCTACACCCTAGAACGCGCACACATTACGAACAAAGATTGATAAGACCTGGCTAATATAAGCATGAGATCGATCGTCAACACTATAGAATTAAACAGTGAAAGCATTGGTGGCAATCGGATCTAAAAGGATGTAAGCCAAATCTACTAGTCTTAATTCGGGAAAAGATGTGTTAAAGGTAAATAACAAATAGATCTAACAACATCGGTAACTTAATGAATCTACTAGGATCCCAGGCCAAGTAGAGCCGATAACTAGCAAAAGGTAACTTGATGAATCTACTGGATTGCAAATCTAGCAAAGCCGATAACTAGCAGAGATAACTTAATGAATCTACTAGATTGCCACATCTAGCAGAGCCGATAACTAGCATGTGTCAACTCATACGACAGGAGGTCGAACCGGCCCTGTTAAGTGTTAACACAAACCATTGGCACGCGCGATACTAGATAAGAGGTCGAACTGGCCAAATCTAGCGTGAACACGCAACCGACTATTGCAAATGCATCCATAGGAGGTCGAACTGACCCTATCTAGCAATGAACAACAGCCACCTTCATAGATGCATCAAAAGGAGGTCGAACCGGCCCGATCTTAACATAAGTAAAAGCTTTTCTAACGATACTTACAGCAAGCGAGAGGTCGAACCAGCCAAGCCAGATGCAAATACGGCGAAATCCTAAGAACTAAGGGTTTTGATGGCACGGGGGCCAAAAGGGGTGTTTGTTGTATATTGAATGTTGATTGTTTTTACAATGTGCCGGGGCTTACATATTTATACCCTGGGCTTGACCAAGTCCTATTCTAATACGACTTGCAAATAAGGACACTAATCTAAAATAGCTACTCTTAACTAGATAACTTGGGACCCACTGTTCCTTCGTCGTGGAGCCTCCGTGCCTTTGTTCAATCTTGCATAGCTGATTCTGGTCTTCCTAGCCGATCTTGATAAACCAATTCTGCTCATCCTGACCATCATCGTCCCTTGAATCCCTTAAAGAATTCCTTCCATAACCCTTTCGTCCGCCGGTCAAATTTTAGTGCAAACACATGCCCCCAATTTTGGGATAAAATATTTTATTCCAAAATTTCATTTATTTAAAAAATAATGGGTCATTTTCCTCCCTTGGGAACTGCAACAGTCGCCTTTGGGAATCTGCAACAGTGTTTTTCCTTTAATCCTTATCTATTCACCTCCTCATGCGTCATATCAAGGCTATAAATTGGGGCTACCTGCCCTGCTTCAATCACATATCCAAGCCTCTCTGCTTTAACTCAAGAAAATTCTCCCGAACCAAAAAAAAACCCATTCACCACTCATGGCGAGCAGCAAGGACACGAGGGAGGAGGTTTTCACCTGGATTCCTTCCGCAGCGAGCACACCATGCCCTGAATGGGGTGAGACCGTGCGCTCGAAGTACCAATGCAGGTGGAGGTGATCTACACTTCCCGTTGAATCTAGGTTTTTGGTTGAATCACCTCTTGAGTTATTGATTCTTTGCAGGACTTCCAGTGATGGGACCATTGAAGTTTCCATCGATGGGCGTCCTACGGGCGTGGATCTAGCGGATGCGAAGGGTGGTCTCATCCACGCGCGGAAGATGAACCTGAAGCTGACGGCGGAGGCCATGGACGTCGAGCTCACCTTGGAGGAGAAAAACAAGATGATTGCCAGGATCTCCAAGGAGCGTGATGATGCTCTGAAGCAGGCCACAGCTCTAGAGGCAAAGATTGCCGCTCTTGAAGCCGCCATCGACGGTCTTGCTGCCACCGCTAAGGTCATCCGCAGTGGGTGAAGAAGGCAGGGAGCGGTCGTCAGTGCCAAGAAGGCCCAGGAGAAGTTTTTGCCGATATAGTCAATCTAGGATGGTAGATTGTACTAGGTTGCAACTTCTTTTCTTGGCTCTTCTGGTAAATAAATGAACTTATCTATCTCTCGCTCCAAAATGCTTCTGGATCTGATCCTTCGCGATCAGTGTACACCCTGTTCTTCCTTTATTTTTACACATCTCTGCGTCTGATCCTTCGAGGTCAGAGTTATGTAATCTCATTTCTTTGCTCATTTGTGCATCCTCTGAATCAGAATATACCCTGAACACTCCAAAACAGCTTGGATTTATATTTTTTTTTATTTTTGCTCTAAAGGCGATGCATATCGCATCGGCTATTGCTGATGCTCCTCATCAATTCTGTTGTACTGAAGGTGATGGACACATCGGCTACTCTGTTACTCTAATAGATTAATTCACCTTTTTAGGGCTAGCCCTTTAATCTTCAATTACGCTGGGATAGTACTTGTTGACGATCGTTAAGTATCAATTTCATACCGTCAACGCAGCAAGAGAAAGGACTAATATGAGTTCATTGTTAGATATAGGGGTTACACTGATGTAATTCCACGAGTTTTGGTGATTGTCTATTTCTATTGGGGGGTTATCGAAAAGAGAACCAAAGGAGGCCCACATGTCATGATTACATAGAGATAAAGACCGAACGGGTAAAATTGTATAATCTAGAAGACTCCGTAAGGCGACCCCGAAGGCCGGGCCCCACCGGGGTGGTGGGTCGGCCGACCGAGGGGGAGTCGGCCGACTCCCCACCTCCACCAATCGGGTGGAGTCTCGTGGATCCCGCCTCCACCGCCTTTGAGGATGAATAATTATCGTCCATTTAGGTCGGTTTGATCCGAGGGCGTGGTTCATCCTAGGGGGCTATATATTCGAGCCCCGGCCCCGGGTGAAACCCTAATTCATTCAAGAGTTCATTCTCTCATCGAATTCGGAGAAGCTGAGCCACCATCTCAATTAGAGCTCCATAGTTTAGTAGCATAGCTACATAGGAATAGATCTAGAGGGAATCAAGCCTAGCTTGGAGTCCGGATCTCATCGGAGTTCTTGGTAATTCCCCTCTACATTCTTGTAATATTCATCATTGTTCGTGATACTATGAGTAGTACTTTATTCTATTCTATTATATCGACTTGACTTTGCTCTATTTGATTATGTTCTCAATTATATCGTTCTTAGTTTACTTTGATTATATGTTTAGCATAGTTGGACTAGAATTATGTTTATGCATAGGATCGTATAGCGCTTGCTCATTAGGCCAATGGGTGAGTGGTAGATATTGTGTAGGCATGGTGCCTATACCGTATTTATCCGCGATTGCACCCTATATTCCGAGATCGTGAGGTAGATCGCGGGAGTGACGGTCTGTTGAGTCCTTTGTAGCCCTTCTCCCGAGTATAGGTCTAGCGGAACAAACCTATTACATTGAAGTCATTGCTATGTCTCTTGTCTTCTCGGTAATATCACTATGCATAGATGTAACCTTTTCCCGCCATGATTGCTAGATGTTCTTGCACTAATCATTGTATGCTTTGACTTTATAGTTAGAATAACATAGGATTATACCCTAGATCGTCCTAGTCCATGCTAGTGTTATAAGCTTAGAGTGCTAAGTTGAGATGGCTTATTACTATTATTTTATGTGGCTAAATGCTCTCATTTATCTTATGTCATTTATCATTCATTCCTATATTTTATGTGACACTTACCCTGTATGAGATGATCGATACAGACAAGGTTAAGCTCTCCATTATAGCATGTGCATTGCTCATCACTCATTATCCAGTGCATTCCCTTCCCAGTGGTAAAAATATAAATAACGATACCTGGATTACTCCCGGTTAAAATGCTACGATGATATATTCTGTGCGCTTGCGGAACCTTCTTTATTTCAGTTGCACTTAATAGACATCAACAAGCATTTTTGGCGCCGTTGCCGGGGATAGACTTCTATTCTATCTTTTGGTGATTGCGTTAGAAATGTCAACAGTACTTCTTAAGGAACTTGCCGTTGATAGCTCTTTCAAAAACTTTTCCCTTAAAATCCCTTAAAATATAAGCATTACCCGGGATGACTTGATCAATAAAATATGGGCCTTCCCAATTTGGAGACCATTTGCCCAACCTGTTGTCCCTCACTCCAATAGGTAATCTAAGTTTCCAAACAAGCTCATCTTTTTCAAATTCCTTCAATTTAACTTTCTTGTTGTAGTGTTTGGCAATTCTTAGCTTGTTAGCTTCAATAGTCTCCAATGCTTTTAGCCGATGATAATGTAGATCTTCCAAATTGTTGATCATAAGCTTGTTGTAATCACCGGCTGTTAATTCTTTCTGCAACTTAACTCTTCTTGAACCAGATTGAATTTCCCATGGCATTACTGCATGGTGCCCATATACCAGCTCATAAGGAGAGCATTTAGTCAATCCATGCTGAGCCATACGGTATGTCAATAGTGTCTCATTCAGTGTTAGGTACCATCTTCTGGGCTGCTGATTTACCTTCTTCTTAATCAGTTTGATAAGAATTTGATTAGAAGCTTCAACTTGTCCATTAGCTTGGGCATAATAAGGAGAAGAGTTGATTAACTTGATGCCCATTTCCTCAGAAAATTCTTCAAACTCCCCTGATGTGAACAAAGTGCCTTGATCGGTTGTAATGGTTTCTGGGATTCCAAATCGATAAATTATATGCTCTTTGACAAATTCCACCATGTTCTTAGAGGTGACTAACTTCAAAGGAATAGCTTCAACCCATTTGGTAAAGTAATCTGTAGCCACCAATATAAACATGTCCTTTACTGGAAGGTGGATAAATTTGATCGATCAGATCTATCCCCCATCCTCTGAATGGCCAAGGCTTCATGATAGGATTCATTGCAGAGGCCGGGGTTCTCTGAATATTTCCAAACCTCTAGCATTCCTGGCAACCTCTGTAGAATTCAAAACAATATTCTAACATGGTAGGTGTTGACACCTCTAACACCACTCACGCTAAGTTGTCATCCCTAGCATGGCGCCAGAAGTGTTGGTATAGAAACTCGCTCCTCTAATCAAGAAAAATATGGGATCCGCAAGCCAACGAGATAATACACCATCGTAGCATTTTACCAGGAAGTATTCCGTGTATCGTTATTTATATTTAGCTCAAAGGAAAGAACTACGGACTTAAACAATGAGATGAACTTGCTAAACACGACTACTTATGAGTGATTGATTACACAAATCACATACTTTGGCGTAGGGTAAACCATGATAAATAGGGAATATAAAGTAATAAGCTCGGGGTATAAATCACACAGAGATTAGATATAGACTACTCACAAAGGTAGGTTGACATCCGATTAGTGCAAGAAATATAAATCCTATGTAGGTTCTAATCTACTAAGTCATTCATCTACTCCAACTCTACACTATCATATGCAGCACAAAAGACTTTTCATCTATGTATAAGGATCATTGCTATAACAAGCCAAGACATAGCGGGACTTACTACGCAACTTTGGTTCCGCTAGACCTACCAACGGGGATGGAATACGAGAGGACTCAACGGAACTGTCACTTCCGCGATCTACCACACGACCCGGCCAATAGGGTGCATTTGAGTAAACGGCATCTAAGCACCATGCTTACATGAAATCTACCACCTAACCCCCTAGGAAGAGAGCTAAGCGCTTTGCAAACATATACATAAACTTATTACCAATCATAACCATATCAAATGTAGAACTAGAATAAACTAGGAACATAATAAATAGAAACATAATGATATTTAGAATAAAGTCACAAGAATAGATACAAGATAATACCATTCGATGATGAAGATCCGGAATTCCGAGCACAGCGCCCCGATTCTTCCTCTATCTAGTCTAAACCTATGTAGAACTTGAAGATCTAGAGTATCTATTCTAATTCTCTCGTGGAGATCTCTCTCTAAACACTAGCTTTGCCGATGGCTACCTCTGAATAATGAATTCTTGAATGAAATCTGCTCTGAGCCGGGGGCCGGGGCTCAATATATAGTCCCCTAGATTCACCACATGCCCATCGGATCAAACCGACCTAAACGGACGATAATTATTCATCCTCAAAGGCGGTGGAGGCAGATCCGCGAGCCTCCACCGATTGGTGGAGGTGGCCGTCGGCCGACCCATAGAGGGAGTCGGCCGACCCACCACCCCGCCAGTGGGTCCCCGCCTTGGTTTGCCTTCCGGAGTCTTCTAGAATATACAATTTTACCCGTTCGGTCTTTCTCTCTATATAATCATGACATGTGGGCCTCCTTGGATGTTTTCCGATAATCCCGCTGAAAACACATATCCACCAAAACTTGTGGAATTTGTCGTTTTAAACCCTAAGTCTATGATGGTGAACAGATTATACCCTTTCTTTCTCTCTCGATTGACATATAAAATTAATCATTAACAACCGTCAACAAACTCCCCCAAGCTTACCCTTTGCTCGTCCCCGAGCAAATAGCTACGTAAGATGGATCAGAGTTGCCGCAATGCTTTCATGCTTAACAAACACACATGCTCTAAATAAGAATTCATCCCGAGACTAGAGTGAACTATCATAACTCCCAAACTTACTCATGTTTCTTTCAACCATGGGGCTTTTTACCGCACTTGGGTCTTGAGTAGTTGAAAGACGTAACAATTAAGTCAAGCACCGTCGTCTCATGCTCGTTGTTCCACCTCGTCGCCGAGTTTTTACAAGATTTTCAATAAAAACTCGAGTTCCTTAATACAACCCTTTCAAGTCTCTCAATATGTGGTATTTTTGGATCCTCTCTAAGGCATTGAAAGGAGATATGCCTTCTCTCTACTACTCGAATATGTAGTATTTGTGGTTCAAGGCATTTATAGATGAGCCTTCACTCTCTCTCTCTCTCACCCTACTCTAATAAAGGTTTATGTGGAGCTCATAGGTGTGGAGAACTAATGCATTGGCATGACCGAACCATGGATCCGAAGGAACTCAACATACAACCAATCGGTGTGTGCATGTGTGGTTTTATATGTGGATGATATATATAAAATAGAGAGAAATATTTGTGGGAGGAGAAGGGGTGCACAAAGGAATTATCAATGCTCCTTTATTTGGATGAAACTTGGAACTACTTCAACACTTGAATCTTCTTGGAACTTTGAACTTGGAAACTTGACAAAGATCGGGCTCATAAATCTTTTTCTTTTTTCTTTTTTTTTCTTTCTCTTTTCTTTTTTTTTTTTTACAATTCTTGCAGCCCAAAAAGGAATAAAATACTTCTTGAATGGAACACTTCTCAATCTTGACAACTTCACATCGGGGATAGCAAATGATACTTGGAGCATTGATCTTGGATAAATGGCTAGCAAAAATGAACGGGGGAATATTTTTGGGTGTTCACTCTCGCGTGTAAGAGTAGAACAATTTCAATGGATAATAATAGGCTTTTTTGTGGTGCGTACTTCCGGGGTAGAAGTAGCAGGGGTGCATGTGAATGTGTGAAACCAGATTTAGCCAGTATGATGAGTTCATAAGGATACAACACGCCCGACAAAGACGAGCCCTAAACAAATGAGGAGGCTTCCTATTCTAATGATCAAGTTTGGCTGTGGTAGGAATTTTAACTCTCTCATATAAGGAACTCATCATGAATCATTTATAATTTTCACAAACAAATCTCCGTAATTTAGTGGCACTTTGGAACACAATGAACAAGAAATTTCTGACTATTATCATATCATGCCCGTCAACTACCTAGACTTAGTTTAAGCATATGCTCCCACGGGTTTCAGGTGTAGAGTAAATCCGGTTGTCAAACGCGTATCCAAATCTTGGGAGAACTCAAATTTAAAGCTAGGTACTTGCAAAGAATTAGAGCAAAGCAACTATTCATCATTTCCATCATGCGATCCTCAAGTCTACACATTTTTATTTATAGCAAACTGAATTGAAAACAAACTTGCACACTCTTTTTATTTGGTTTTCATCTTAAGGCAAACTTTGAAATGTAAACACAATTAAAGAAAGCAAACTTCTTAAAACAAGAAGCAAAATTTTTATTGGGTTTTTCTAGTTTTTCGATTATATAAATATATATTTTTTTCAATGCATAAAACAAACCAAAGAAAAATAAACAAACTGAAAACAAACAAAAGGAAAGAAATACTTATCTTGATAATGGGGGTCCTCCCCAAGCTAGCCTTGCGGCGGTGGTGGTGGATAGTGGATGTGCAACAGTCCACCAAGCCATGCGGCATGGAAGCGGCTTCCCGGCTCTCTTGAATGGTGCCCAAGTTAACCGGGTGGTGTTCGGTTCCACCGAACCGGTCATTCCACCTCCGATCATGGCGATTCGAGCGGCATGGTGTTGTGCCGGAAGGCTACTTGTTCATCATAGTGCTTTGGGTGAAAATGAAACTAGTGGCATCGGAGTGGCGACGTGGCTCAAAGTCATGGTGGGGTTCTTCTTCTTCATCGGTGGTACCAAAGGGGTCATAAGAGTATCTTGGCGGCCGTGAGGGTCCCGGCTCGGATGGTCCCGGCTCGATGTTCCCGGGGTGTTGTATGATGGGTAGTAACCATAGAATGGTTGATGTGGTTGGCTTTGTGGTGGGTACACCCATGAGTTTAGTGAGTGGTGCCGAGGTACATTCCACTCATTGAAACCGGCATGTGCATCTTTGGTTCTTCTCGGGCGGTTTCGGCACCACGCCAAACGGGTTCACGATTTCTGTCACCCTCTCCGAGCGAGCTCTTCGAGGTGCTCTCTCATTCACTGGTTCGCTCGCAACTCAATATGATAGTTTTGCACATGATACAAAGCCAGTTCCGGGTTAGGTAACCGGATCAAAGATCACCATATTTTGCATAATAAACATCATTCACTTTCTTCGCAAGTGACCTTGGCCAAAAGTATAGAGGTCATAAAATTCTCTATGATCTTCAATGTACTCAAAAGTAGCTCCCTCTAATAACTTCAAGCTTGTGGCAATGCGAGTGATCGCCGAGCAAATGGCCACACTTCCTACTTTGTAACCAGGGACACTCATCCAATGGTTCACTAGGAGGTGGACGGGAGACACTGTTTCTTGACAACCGCGTATAGCAACCGTAAGTCGGCTACTCGATCTTGCTTTCATCAAATCGTGGGAAAAAGGTGGCTCCTATCCAACGGTGCAAAAATCTAAGCGTAGGATGCTCTATGGCTGCGGTGCGTTGCGCTAAGTGGTACGGTACTCTAGAAATGCTGCTCCAAAACCTATGTGCATCAAAATCACCTAGTGCCTGCATTTAAATCTATGAGGGCATCTTGAGGGAAACCTAGGAGGTCACTAAGGTTTCTCCAAGAGACGTAATATTCCAGAGCAAACATTCTAAAATAAACTCCATTGTCCGTGTATCGAAGGGTGCTAAGGAATTCTATGGTCAAGAGCCTAATCCCTTCTCAGGAGGTTTGCAAAGGAAGTCCAACCAACTAGTGGAAAAATTGTATCGAATTCTTGAGCCATACCGTCGCTAGCGTAAGTGTCGGATCGATGACCGGCGTGTGGATGAAACGCTTGTTCTTGAGCTTCTTGTATACATCCTTCTCCTGGGTAGTTCTCAGGGCGAGGTCAGCTGTTCTCATTAGGACTCTCTGAGATGCTGGTGGCGGTGCAGGTGCTGCTGCAGGTACTTCTGGTGCTTCTGGTGGTGGGTCGACACTCATGTCGGAACCAGCCACCGAGCTCTGACGAGAGGCACTTCTTGTCCTGATGTTCCTAATGGTTCCCGAGATCCCCTTGAAGACGCTCTTCATCCTGCAAGTTGCTCAAAAGAAACAAAAACAAACACTAGTGGAGAGAAAGATTAGCACAAGGTTAGTGGTTAGCCGTCCAGAGTCAGTGGTCCAGAGGTTAGTCGTTCTTCATGACAAAAAGCTCTAAACTTCAGGTCTTGATTTTGACAGAACCTCCCCTAGATTTTAGATTTTCTTTATCCTATTTGGACAGCATCTCCACTAATTTTGTGATGATCTACTTCAGCACTATCCCTTCCCTTTACTTGCTACTAAACTCTTGCTCACTCTCTCACTTCTTCTCTCTTCCTACTCTTTTCCTCTTCTCTCTAACTGTCTTCAGGAAACACGAAGTCGAGAGCAGAAGGTTTGGCTAAAATTCTGGAGTGTGGGTGGTGTAAGGAAGCCATGGGAGGAGGCCTATTTATAGAGGAGGCAGGGGGGAGTCGGCCGACCCAATGGTGGGGTCGGCCGCCCCACCAGTTTGGCCAATGTGGTTGCCACTTCACATGCTATTGCGTGATCTTTCCTCCATCCAGAAATTTTGGTCGGTTGAGTGGTTTTGGCGGTGGAAAAGAGAGGATAGTGGAGGTGAGTGGAAGTGGATGAAATTATGTGATTTGATGTATGTGAGGTGTAGTCTATGACATGTGGGACCTATGGTGAGGGACCCACAATGCACTAAATGCCATGATAAAAATTATAAACAATGCAGAAATTTAAATGAAGGTAAACTAATTTAAATACATGAAATGATAGATTTTTGTGCCACCACGATGAAATATTTTTGACGGGTTGTTACACACCATAAAATTATTTATATGGGGCGTAGAATTTTATAATGCAATGCTAGAAATAAATATGCCTAAGAAAATTATAAGAGATGCAATTTAAAATGTGGATAAATACAGGAAGTTACCTTTCGGCGAGGATTCGATTTTTTAAAAGTCCTCCGAATTGGACCTTCCAAGATTTTTATTTCGCCGATGATCCCGCAGATGCATCCCGTCTCTCGGTGGTTGTACTGTCTGATCTTCTTCTACCATCTTCGCGGATTTGTTGAGCTCTTGTTTCGACTTGAATGCGAATTTCTCTTCTTGCCCATTTATAGTGAACTTGATTTCTCCCTTCCCGACATCAATGTGTGCATTGGCGGTGCTCAAGAAGGGTCTTCCAAGTATAAGTGACACCTTTGAGTCTGGATGCATATCCAGTACTACAAAGTCTACTGGCACGAAGAACTCTCTTATCTTGACTGGGATGTTTTCAGCAATGCCCAACGGATAACGGACCGATTGGTCGGCTAGTTGTAGACACATTGATGTTGGCTCAAGTGCGGTGGTTGAACTTGTAGTAGACTGGCTGCGGGCATCACACTCGACACTTGCTCCAAGATCACGAGTGCGTTATTGAAATGTTGATCTCCAATTGTGCGATCGATAGTGGGACATCCCGGGATCTTTCTTCTTTCTCGGTAGTTGGTTGAGGATGGCCGCACTACATTCTTCGGTTAGCTTGATCACTTCATTGGATGGCGAGTGGTCTCTTCTTGTTAAGAATATCTCTTATGTACTTGGCATAAGTGGGGACTCGTATGGCATCCAAGCAGAGGTATATTGACATATAACTTTTGAATTACCTCTACGAACTTACCAAACTGCTCATCATGTCTGTTGTGGTCCTCTCTTCCTCCTAGGAATGGTAGGTAGTTTGTATCTCGAAATTGTTGTCTTGCTTCCCGATCTTATGCGCTTAATCGATTCTTGTGGTAATACTTCTAGCTCAGGTTGGAAGTCTTCTTCTTCGCCACTCGGTGGTAGCATGGTTGGCCTTTTTGCTCCTTTTGGATAGGGAGGATCTCGGTAGAACTCCCTCTTCTTGTAGTAATAGATCTCACCGCTCGGGGTTAGTGGTAACAAAAGCAATGGCCAATTTTGCTAACCTTTCTTCTATCTTTTTATTGAACTCTAGTTGATCATTAATGGCGAGAGGAGAAACTATCCATTTTAATACTTAAGTTTTCCAAGATTTTGTTATTAGCAAGAAACCTATCCTCCATAGATGAGTTGATCTTAGACTCGTTGTAGAACCAACTCTCTTAAAGTAGGTTGCTTTGCATAATTACCTCGACCGAGTACCTTGATTAATGGATGGTTGCACCCAATGTGGAACCTTTCTCATGATGGGACTTGAATTCGCTTATATGTTGCTTCAATTGCTCTTTGATCTTCCTTGTACTTGGCCCTCGGGTCAAGCCAATGGAGTAAGGTATCCATCTTGGTTGATAGTGCATTCACTTCTTCTATTGCTTCTTCACTCGGGTGACAATCTTGAATGTTGTCTTGGGACCGGCTTTTGATTATCTCGCTATCTTCTCCATGAGTCTTTTAGCTCTCCCAAGAGTGAGTGATAAGAATGATCCTTCAGCTAGTTGCATCTAGGTGCTCACGCGTCTTCGGAGTTAATCCGTGATAGAAACCTTGCATGAGTAACCATTCTTCCATTCCATGATAGGGACAATCTTGGATATATCCTTGCAAATGCTCCCATGCTTCGACATGGTCTCCGTCTTCTCATTTGTTGGAAATTGGTAATCTTTCCTCTTAAGGCATTGGTTTTGCCTATTGGGAAGAATTTTGCTAAAAAGGCCTTGGAACACTTCGCCCATGTATTGATATCTTCTTTATTTGCATAGAACCATCGCTTCGCTCTTCCCACTAGTGAGAATGGAAAGAGGCGAAGAAGTATGAGGTCTTCTTTAACTCCATCTATGGCGATGGTGTTTCCAATCTCCATGAAGTCCTGTGAGATGTGTACTTGCATCTTCATGTACCTTTCCACCGAATTGGATAGCTTGCACCATGTTGATGAGACTTGGCTTGAGCTCAAACTCCATATTATTGTGTATTATTCTTGGACCCGGTGCGGATGTTCTCTATTGTTGGAGAAGAGAACTCCGCAAGGTCTTCTCACCATCTTGACTGGTGACGAGCTTCCTTCTTGATTGAACCGACTCGATGATCGAGAGTTTTGAATGAATCGAGATTCAATCCTGCTAATACCCCGTATAAAATATAGACAAAGAAAAACAACGGGGGTGAACCCGCCAAAGTAGAGGTGACTAGTGACAATCACTCATTTTCTAAGTATCTCGCTAAGCAATTTTTCTCTAAAAGTTTATTCCATTCCCGGCAACGGCGCCAAAATGCTTGTTGACACCTCTAACACCACTCACGCTAAGTTGTCATCCCTAGCATGGCGCCGAAGTGTTGGTATAGAAACCGCTCCTCTAATCAAGAAAATATGGGATCCGCAAGCGAACGATAATACACCATCGTAGCATTTTACCAGGAAGTATTCAGTGTATCGTTATTTATATTTAGCTCAAAGGAAAGAACTACGGACTTAAACAATGAGATGAACTTGCTAAACACGACTACTTATGAGTGATTGATTACACATCACATACTTTGGCGAGGGTAAACCATGATAAATAGGGAATATAAAGTAATAAGCTCGAGGTATAAATCACACGTAGATTAGATATAGACTACTCACAAAGGTAGGTTGACATCGATTAGTGCAAGAAATATAAATCCTATGTAGGTTCTAATCTACTAAGTCATTCATCTACTCCAACTCTACACTATCATATACAAAAGCACAAAAGACTTTTCATCTATGTATAAGGATCATTGCTATAACAAGCCAAGACATAGCAGACTTACTACGCAACTTTGGTTCTCATAGACCTACCAACGGGGATGGAATACGTAGGACTCAACGGAACCGTCACTTCCGCGATCTACCACACGACCGGCCAATAGGGTGCATTTGCAGGTAAACGGCATCTAAGCACCATGCTTACATGAAATC
The DNA here is from genome assembly GCA_018135685.1 of Themeda triandra. NCBI lineage: Eukaryota > Viridiplantae > Streptophyta > Magnoliopsida > Poales > Poaceae > Themeda > Themeda triandra. The sequence continues at coordinate 1,382,884 of JAENPR010000105.1, forward strand.
TACCACCTAACCCCGGAAGAGAGCTAAGCGCTTTGCAAACATATACATAAACTTATTACCAATCATAACCATATCAAATGTAGAACTAGAATAAACTAGGAACATAATAAATAGAAACATAATGATATTTAGAATAAAGTCACAAGAATAGATACAAGATAATACCAATTCGATGATGAAGATCCGGAATTCCGAGCACAGCGCCCGATTCTTCCTCTATCTAGTCTAAACCTATGTAGAACTTGAAGATCTAGAGTATCTATTCTAATTCTCGGTGGAGATCTCTCTCTAAACCCTAGCTTTGCCGATGGCTACCTACGAATAATGAATTCTTGAATGAAATGCCTCCGAGCCGGGGCCGGGGGCTCTGAATATATAGTCCCCTAGGATTCACCACAGCCATCGGATCAAACCGACCTAAACGACCTAAACGGACGATAATTATTCATCCTCAAAGGCGGTGGAGGCAGGATCCGCGAGCCTCCACCTGATTGGTGGAGGTGGCCAGTCGGCCGACCCATAGAGGGAGTCGGCCGACCCACCACCCCGCAGTGGGTCCCCGCTTTCCGGGTTTGCCTTCCGGAGTCTTCTAGAATATACAATTTTACCCGTTCGGTCTTTCTCTCTATGTAATCATGACATGTGGGCCTCCTTGGATGTTTTCCTGATAATCCCCTGCGAAAACACATATCCACCAAAACTTGTGGAATTTGTCAGTTTAAACCCTAAGTCTATGATGGTGAACAGATTATACCCCTCTTTCTCTCTCTGATTGACATATAAAATTGATCATTAACAACCGTCACCGCAGGCCAAAAATACCGGCTCCGATTACCCACTTCATCTTGTAGCG